>CM044436.1:90538573-90558155 GCA_024363595.1 Xenopus borealis
GGGGGGGGGGGGGGGGGGCTTAATGCACAGCATGCATTAAGCATTTTACACAAAACATTGACACTATTTATTGAAGAGTGAAGTTAAAAAATCATCACAGTCCGCTAGAGTGAAATTAGCGAAAAGGGTGTCTATCAAAGGATGAACTGTCATTTTCACCCTTTGATGAATACTCTTTTAAAAATCCCATAGAAATGAATAGAGAGTGGTGGGATTTCACTCTACAGGGCTGTTGTGATCTCTAACTTCACTATTTGCTAAATATACCCCTTTGACATGTATTTGTAAAACTTTCATTACTTTGTGCAAATGTATAAAATTGTGGCATTCAGGCCAGTCAACCGAATTTGATTGACTTTAATGCTTTACACTAGGGTAGAATAAAAATGGGGTCATTTTAGAAGTTAGTCTCTAAAAACAGTTATAACTTTTATAAGGTGATTCCCTTTTTGTAATTTTATATATGTGATCATGATGCATTGGATTCATTTAAACACAAGGACAACAACAAGGCTTTATAAGTACCCCCCTTGCTTGGGAGAATTTTGTTTTATATAAATTCCCTCTTCATTGCCACAATGGAGTGGAGCTGCAACTGTCTTTTGCCCACTGACACTTCCCCTACAAGCAGTTCAGATAACTTTGCCCAAGTATTAGTACATCCTGTTGCATAGTCAGAATCCCAAGTTTATTTGTCAGTAGTGATATCTTCACATCACTGACTTTAGGTCAATCCCCCTAACTTGTTAGAGCTGCAGTCAAACACATCATACAAGATAGCCATGCCTTGGCATTTAAGAGGAGCAAAAGTTACCAATCTGAAAGTAAAGAACTAATTTAGTACTGCTTTATATAAATATAACAGCAAGTATAGCTAACTTTTAAGAAAGAGACATGAGAATTTTTGAGAAATCATCATTAACTTTTTTTTCTATTTTCAAGGTTATATGCTTCTAATGATAATTTAATAATGTAAACAGTGGCCTACTCTTGCATCAGTATTGCATTCTAAACATGATAGCAGCAGTAGTTTGCAAGCTTTCCATTAAGCCCTATTGCTAATTGTACAGAAAAGTTACTAACCCCTTGCTTATTTATTACTATAGAGTGTATCTCATAACTCACAGGCAGCAAATATTTCTGATTCATGAAAGCAAATGTTTACTCTGTGTACACCCTGCTTCATGTTCCTTTTTCCATGCTGTAGTCACTGGAGACATATTCCTGCTATAAACCGACCCATTTTTGCCCCCCTCTCTCAAGCTTAATTAGATGCCTAAGTGAATTATCTATTAAGCAGCATCCCTACCAGCGGTATGTCAGTCATGTCACTGTTGTCAAACGTAGTGAAATTATCATGCAATCTTTGCTTCCTGATTGTACTGCACCCAGAATACAGTGTTGGACTGGGATGTCTGGGCCCACCAGGTTTTTTCCTGCTGTCCGGCTGGTCAAGTCCCACCCTGCCAGAATATGGGTGGATAAAGAGTTGTGTAAGCATTTATAACTCTAATATGTCTCCAGTTATTGTATTATTATCGTTGAGCTTACACAGAGCCAGCAAGATTCCCACTGAACTATAATCTTGCATAAATTTATAAATTAGTTTTTAAGAATCCATATGTATGACAGAGTAGTGTTGCTTTAATGGTGACAGAAACTTTCATAAAGAACTAGTGCCCCATATATACAACACATTGATAGACGCAATTAAAAACAACACCCTACCAGAAACGTTCAAAGAAGCTACAATAGTGTTGATTCATAAAGACGGGAAAGACCCACTCCTCCCCAGCTCCTACAGGCCCATATCGCTATTGAATGTGGATGCCAAAATCTTGGCAAAAATACTAGCCAACAGACTCAAGCGTGTGATTACGGAGATAGTGCACGCTGATCAATCCGGATTCATGCCGGAGAGATCAACCACAATAAATATCAGGAGGCTATATACCAACATGCATGCCCAACAATATTGGATCAAGGGTGGTGGTGGCACTGGATGCAGCTTAAGCATTCGATTCGGTGGAGTGGGTCTTTCTTTCCAAGTGTTGGGTAGATTCAATCTAGGGGAAAGCCTTATAAGATGGGTCAAGTTATTATATCAGTCACCAGAAGCACAGATACAGATAAACAGCTACAGATCCCAATCATTTTACCTGAAGAGGGGTACTAGGCAGGGATGCCCACTGTCCCCGCTGCTCTTTGCCCTGGCAATAGAGCCCCTGGCAATTTTAATAAGAGCCTCTAAGAATATAAGGGGATTCCGGTTGGGAAGGGTAGAAGAACGGATCTCATTATACACAGACAACGTCTTGCTATATCTTAACGACCCAGGGCCATCACTACAGGAAGTGTTAAATATAATGGACACATATTGTGTATACTCAGGGCTCACTATTAACTGGGAGAAATCCAGCAAACATGGACCCTGAAATTTACCCAAACATACCACTGAAATGGGTAGATGACTTTAAATACTTGGGCATAGTAATAACACGGGACTGCAATCAATACCCAGAGTTGAATTTGAAGCCAATCACAGAGCAAATGAGTCATACACTGTCTACTTGGGCCACACTACCACTGTCAATCTGGGGCAGAGTTAATCTGCTAAAAATTATCTTCCTCCCCAAATACCTGTATGTCCTGCACAACTCACCTATATACATGGCCAAGTCCAAATTTGAGTATATAGAGGGCATCCAGGCCACATTCATCTAGGGGGTGAAATCCCCTAGATTCGCAAGATCCAAGCTGAAGGCCCCTGTAACGGAGGGGAATAGCTTTTACATTGCACTTGATACTACTAAAATAATAATAATAAAATATAAAGGAGCCAAAAACAACCTGGCAAATATTCCCTTATAAATGGAGTATAACAATGTCTCCTATGTCATGCAACCTTTCCCTGAAACCTGTGCATTATGAAATGTAAAAAAATGTAAATGATAGAAGTCATCTTGGAGTTCCATGGTCTGTAGTATTAAAGAACTATTAAAGCACTTAAAGGCCTTATGCATTGTACCTTTATATGGTCTTAGAACTACTTGTTAACATTAAAATTATCTTTTATTATCGGGAGTTCCTTTTTTCCTGTATTACCACCAAAGAAATAAATATTATTAGCAAGGTAGCAGGTAGTGGAACAAGTACATTAGTAATACCCTTTCCCTAATAGCAGAATTAAAGCTACTTTGCTCAGGCTATTATCCAGCTGACTGAAAGCTTCACTTGGCTGCCTGTCTGGATATGGCTCAAGAATATGACCTTGAAATGAAAATCTGTGTACAGTATCTCATTTCAACTACACACAGCCCAGTTCTCTACCGCTCATTAGAACAAGATGTTGCAAAGGAAAATAAATGCAGGTTCTTGCTCTCTTTTTGTTAATTAGTGATCGCTATGATTTTAGAAAAGAAAACAAACCACTAAGCTATAATTAACTCACACTTACTATACAAACCATTTTATTAGCTACTACAAATATTTAGAAGCAATTGAAATTATGAATAGAATAAGCCAAGCAAACACACTTAGAAATTCCCTTCGATTTTTAATAAGACCAGACCTCTTGCTACGCGAACAATGATGTGCCATCCCAAGAACCCTATGTCCAGCGGGATGCTTAGTTCAAATAGTGCTCTTTAATGGGTTCTCTGCTAATGCTTGAGGATATCAACCAAGATTACAGATTCGATTGTACTATGCACAGAAAGGGAGTATTCTAGAATAGATGCAGTTACAGTCGCATATTGTTTGGAGGCAATGTGTGATGGTCATGTTTTCAAAATATTTAAGCATTTGTCTTGGATTTTCCTGGCCTACAATTCCCTTTATGCCTTAAAGGGATTGTTCACTTTTGAGCTAACTATTAGTGTGATATAGGGGCAGATTCACTAAGATCTGAAAATTCGCCAGCGTAGGCTTCGCTAGCGTTCGCCGCACTTCGCCAGGCGAATTTTCACCAGCGCTACGCAAATGCGAATTTACGCTCATGTCGGCGAAAGCTAACGTAGTTGCGCTAGTGTTATTTCGCTACGCAGAGCACTGCATACGCTAGCAAAGCCTAATTTGCATACGGAGGGAACTTTAACTTATAATAGAAGTATATGTTACAGCCACTACATTCCACTACACAAGCCCAGGAAACCTTTAATAAATTAAATAAAGTTGTGCCCCCTGTATAGTTGTGTTGCCATAGGTTAGGAAATGTAGGGGGGAAGAAGGGTAACCCCCCCCCCAAAAAAAAGATCTTTTTCAGACTATCACCCTCCTATGCTAAAATACGCCGGCGTTTTTTTGGGACATTTTTTTTTCAACCTCCTCTCTATTGTATTGGTCAGACCAGGCGAAGTAACGTCTAGTGTAAGTGCTAACGTTGAGGAAAATGTTCATCTTAGTATCTTTTGCTAAGTTACGATCCTTCGTCACTGCGCAACTTCGCCTGGCGTAAGGGTGCGAAGTTGTGCAAGTCTATCTACTTCGCTAGCAAAAATTCGCCAGAGTCCGTGTTAGTGAAATTGCAAAGTTGTGAAATGACGGCGAATTAGCGCTAGCGTTAGACGCTTCGCGCTTTAGTGAATCTGCCCCATAGTGATATTCCAAGACAATTTGTAATTGGGTTTCATTTTCTATTTGTGGTGTAATAATTGGAGTTTTTTCAATAATGGCTCGTTGTAATACTTTGATTAAACCCAATGGTTCATTGCAATACTTTGCTACTATAACACAAAGAACTGTTCTTCTGTTTAGCCTGTCATATGTTGAACCCAATATAGTACACAAGACAGCTAGATATGGATATGGATAGTATACACCCCCATACAATGGCAACATAAACCTGTCCTAGAATTTACTCTTTAGCCTCCCTTAGCACTCTTATGTCAAGATACAATCCTGATGTTGCCATGTTCCACTCCTCACATGAATTTACCCTTGATAGTATGTGGGATTTGCAGTGCGGTTTGGAAAATGTATTTGAGCAGCAGTGCTTGGATCTACTTTAAGAACCCATTGCAGATAGACTACATCTTCCAGCATGCTTTAATACATGATGTATTATATTCTGCTGCTGCCTTTAAAGGAACAGTGCAGGGTAAAATTAAAACTGGGGAAATAGATAGGCTGTGCAAAATAAAAAATGTTTCTAATATAGTTAGTTAGCCAAAAATGTAATGTATAAAGGCTGGAGGGAGTGGATGTCTAACATAACAGAATACAACACAACTTCCTGCTTTTTAGCTCTCTAAATCTGAGTTAGTCAGCGACTTGAAGGGGGGCCACATGGGACATAACTGTTCAGTGAGTTTGCAATTGATCTTCAACATTCAGCTCAGATTCAAAAGCAACAGTTATGGCCAATGTGGCCCTCCCTCAAGTCACTGATTGACTATACGGATACATCGAAAACCTCTGAAAATCAGACTTTTTCAGACAATTCCTAGCAACATAAAACCTCTAAGGGTCCGATTTAAAGCAGTCCAATATGATCAGCACAGCTCCCATTCACTTATATAGCACCTCAACAACTTTTACCTATCAAAATTTTGAATTAGAGGTTTTCATGGTTTTTACAATTCGGAAATCTCAAATTTTTAGAACTTTTTTTTTTTTTTTAATATGAGAAAACCACACATTTTTAAATGTTTAGTAAATGGGCCCCAAAAGGCAATTAAATAATACACTGGAATATGCTGAGGTTTGTAGTCAAGCAACATTTAGGTAACCCAAGTTAGTAGAACCAATTATATCCCTTATAAGTATTACATCCCATTTGGCAGTTTATTGCCAGTCATTGACATAACCATTAGTCTAAGGGCTCTTACACGCAAGCATTTTTTTTTTTGCAGTCCCTTGCGTTGCGCTTTCTTCCGTTCAGCCGCAGGGGAGCGCAGGATTAGATGCATTCAGTTATTATGAAGGGGGCTGTACTCGCACAGACACATGTAAGCACCAAACGCAGGTGGGATGTAGCATGTTGCATTTCCACCTGCGTTCGGCACATACAGCCCCCTTCAAAATAATTAAGTGCGTCTACTCCTGATCTCCCCTGTGACTGAATGGAAGAAAGCGCAATGCGGGGGAGCATAGGAGAAAACGCTTGTGTATAAGAGCCCTTAAACAAACATTTCTGCTAAATTTTATTTTTTTCTATTTTAATTTGGGGTCCACGGGTAGCAATTGAAATACATTGTATCCCATTAACCAAAATGCCAATCCTTATCTGTCGCTGGCTAGACATAAGGAGAAACGTAAGGTATTTCAAATATGCCCCTAAATGAAACGATGCACAGCATGGTAACTGGTAGTAGTTAACTTCATCTACTGGCTTATGTTGACCCTTCACCTCGGCACACTTCAATTACCGAGGTGTTGAATGACTCCAATGACTGACTGGAGGAAGACATTATTTATAATGTACCTATAAGCAAGAAGGAGACATTGCTAACATGCAAAAGGGTGAGGTGTAGCTTGCTCTTACTAAAGTGTGACTTTATTACTAATCACAAATGCAATGAAAGAAGGCTGTTACTTTGTTTACATATGTATATTAGGTACTAAATTGTACAAGATTCTAATCTGCTTTAAAAGAGCCAAGTCCACTAATTTGTAGTTATTTAAGTGTGGCCATCAGCATGTGCGCTGGCTGGAATAATGGCATTGTGGGGCCCTTGGCTTCAATTCTTACAGTGTAACAACCCTTTAAAGCCATTTCCAAATCCACCTGTTTGCTATTATAATGCAAACCTGCCTGGCTGGTAAAAAATTATGTTTGATGTTATTCATCTGGAAAAATGGCAATGTAGAAAAGGTGGTAATATAGGCTTGTCACCTGTCCAGTTTTGACCCAGACAGCCTGGGAAAACTGCATAAGATTGACTTGACTGACAAGGCGATTGGCCATTCACTGATCGCGAAGGTTAAGGACCTGTTCCCTGATGTAACAGTCCTCACCCCAGACATTGTTACTGCCCTGCCCTTGTGATATAACTGCCCCCTGCCTGGAGTTGCAACAACCTGAAGGTAGCAAGCCTATGGCAACACTACTTGTAGGATTTGCACTCTAATAGCGTCTATCAGCTTTAAATTGCTTAGCCATGATCTCCAACATGAGGGGCCCCAGCAATTGCTATTTACATATACAAGCAGCCAAATGTCTCCATCATAAGTTTCCATCATATTTGTCATTTCTCTCACTCCTTTTTTTGTACACTCCCTTTGCTAGCTATTTGGTGCATTTGCACAAAACTATTTTCAGTACAGGTATGGTTTATCCAGAATGCTTGGGACATTGAACCATCTACTAGAAAATCATGTTAGAATTAAATAAACCCAAAATGCTGGCTTTGTTTCCCACAATGATTAATTACATCTTAGGTAGGATCTAGTATAACATACTTTTTTTATTATTACAGGAAAAAAAGGAAATAATTTTAAAAAATTTGGATTATTCAATTATAATGGAGTCTATGGAAGACAGCCTTTCTCTAATTCTGAGCTTTCTAGATAACGGGTTTCCAGATAATAACGGATCCCCAACCTGAATCTTATTTGTCCCCTTTAAACCACCATGTGGAATAGTAGTTATTTATAGAGTGCTTTTCTCCTGTGGGACGCAAATCACTTTTTAGCAAGCAAGGAAGACATTATAGGTGCAAGTATGCTGGGATACTAGAAGATAGGGATGCACTGAATCCACTATTTTGGATCCGGCCGAACCCCAGAATCCTTCCCGAAAGATTCGGCTGAATACCGAACCGAATCCGAACCCTAATTAGCATATGCAAATTATGGGTGGGAAGGCGAAAACATGTTTTACTTCCTTGTTTTGTGCCAAAAAGTCACATGATTTCCCTCCCTGGCCCTAATTTGCATATGCAAATTAGTATTTGGATCGGCCAGGCAGAAGGATTGGGCCGAATCGAATCCTGCTGAAAAAGGACGAATCCTGCACGAATCCCGAACCAAATCCTGGTTCGGTGCATCCCTACTAGAAGATTAGTGATTTTCCAGGGTCCCAAGGAATGAGATCATCAAATGCTGATTAGTTAAACTCTAGAGTGACCAACTCCAGGTGCCAACATCATTATTTTTTTAAGTGCCAGCAAGTTGTGCAGCTCTGTACATTAATGTATAACAAACAGGGACCTCACAATAATGTAATAAACAAGGGTTACAAAATAACGATAGGATCAGAGAACCCTGCTCACAAGAGCTTCCAGTCACTGACACATGACACAGCCCAATGTCTTATGGAAGCTCAGACTCCATTTGTGACTCTTGGTATGCAGACCTGTCAACTCCCCTCTATTTGTCAAGATACTGCTGGATTTAAGCCTTTTCTTCTTTGTTTTCCTGCAGTAACTAGTCCGTTTACTGCATTAAGTAAGTAATTTCCCCTGAAACCAAATTTACCTGCTCCAAAGTACTCCAAATGCTTATTTATGGGGGGATATTTTACATTGTATAACAGACAGCGTCAGACTGGAGGGGTGGGGCTCACCTGGGTTGCCATATCAGAGACCTGCAACCCCCTGAGATACCCCAAAAGGCCCCCCTTTCCAGGTCAAATCCCCCTCTGTTTCCCCTTACCCCCCCCCCCCCCATGTGTACCTTTTTTGTGTACCTTTGCACTGAGGCCAGGTGTGGAGAGGTCAGGAAGGAATCGGTTGTGCCAGCCACTCGGGAGCAGATCGAGGCCCAGTCCAACCTTGATAACAGAACAACTAAACAGCAGTATTTCCTCGATGAGGAGACAAAAATTACAAAATTATCCTTGAGTAAGATAGCAATCAGATGACTGCCAGTGACAGCAGATAATATTTTCACTGGTCAAATCCTTGTATCTGTAATTACATTTTTGGCCATCTCCTTTATACAGTGAATAGTGCGACAGTTTTCTAGAAGTGGGAATCTTGATGGGTATTGTTGCTTTAGTGTTGTGAGTGCCACGTATATAAAGAATAATTAGTAGCCTGGGAAGCTGGGAAATTTCAGAATAAGGAACAGAGTGTTATTTTTATTTACTCATTAATTAGGCATTAGTAAGTGTTTTCAATGCAGATGGTTCCCTTGACATTAAAAAAAAACATTTGAATGTTGCTCTTTCACTTTCTAACTGTTTTAGGGCTATTATGTGTGTGCATAAGCAGGGGCATACTGACATGGACACAACATCTTTGCTGCCTCTTCTATCTTTAGTATCTTCTGCATATAAAATATAAATGAACAAGGCTCATGCCCTCAACATTATTCCTTAATGCAACTGAGGGCTGAACAGTTCATACATTCTTAAGAAACCACTGGGATGCTTCACACTCATCTACTATGCAAGGAACATTCCTCCAGCAGCTTTAGCTCATGTACATCATGGAAACAGGCAACATAAGCTCCCAAACTCATTTATCTCCTCTGCTTCCAATAATGAAAAAATGTTAGGATGACCCACTAGACAGTGCTACAGCTCACCAAGCACATGTTAACTGCTTGTCATCACATGGTTTCCTTTGAGATTTTGTTGCAGAGGCAACTCTATATGGGAGTAACTAAAACATTGAATTTCAGGCGTGCAAACTTTGACAGTATAAGGGCATCTCTGCAACATATTAAGTGGGAAATGCTTTTCACAGGGTTAAACACTGAACAAAAATGGTAATTCTTTAAAATTTTGCTTAATAAATATACGTCAGTATATTCCACTTGTAAATAAAGAACCTTGTTGCAAAACAAAACCTTTTTGGTTCAATAGGAGTGTTGGTGTTGAGGTGGGTAAGAAAAGACATGCTTTTAAGGCTTTCAAGTTAGCTGGGACAGCCGAATCATTTATAAGGTACAAGGAGGCCAATAAGTCATGCAAAAAATCAATCAGGCAAGCTAAAATCTATATGGAAAAGGATATAGCAGTAAGCAGTAAAAAGAATCCAAAATTATTTTTTAAATATATTAATAGTAAAAAAATGAAACAGGAAGGGGTAGGACCTTTATTATCAGAGGGGGGTCAGTGGGTTGATGAGAACAAGCAAAAAGCTCAGATTCTGAATGAATACTTTTCATCAGTATACACAAATGAGGAACCAGCTAATGAAGGTTTCCTTGTTAATAGCCCCAATTCTAATACATCCAATGATGCATGGTTCACACATGAAGAAATTCAAAAGAGACTAGAAAATATTAATATAAACAAAGGTCCAGGGCCAGATTCACCCCAGGGTACTTAGCGAACTTAGCTCTGTGATTGCCAAACCTCTATACCTAATTTTTCAGGATTCATTGAGGTCTGGCATGGTGCCGAGAGACTGGCGAATTGCTAATGTGGTGCCGCTATTCAAAAATGGATCCCATTCTCAGCCTCAAAACTATAGGCCAGTTAGTCTGACATTGGTGGTAGGAAAGCTTTTTGAAGGATTAATAAAGGATAGGATACTGGACTTCATAGCAAATAACAATACTATGAGTTTGTGCCAGCATGGTTTTATGCGTAATAGATCTTGCCAGACTAACTTAATTTCTTTTTATGACAAGGTAAGCAGGGACCTGCATTCGATACAGTGCCACACAGAAGGTTACTGGTTAAATTAAGGAATGTTGTCCTGGAACATAGTATTTGTACCTGGATAGAGAACTGGCTAAAAGATAGATTTCAAAGAGTGGTGGTAAATGGAACATTTTCTAATTGGACCAGTGCTGTTAGTGGGGTACCGCAGGGCTCTGTACTGGGTCCCTTGCTTTTCAACGTGTTTATTAATGACCTGGATGTGGGCATTGAAAGTAAGGTTTCTATTTTTGCAGATGATACTAAATTGTGCAGAACTATAGGTTCCACACAGGATGCTGCCACTTTGCAGAGTGATTTGTCTAAGTTGGGAAACTGGGCAGCAAACTGGAAAATGAGGTTCAATGTTGATAAATGCAAGGTTATGCACTTTGGCAAAAATAATATAAATGCAAGTTATACACTAAATGGCAGTGTATTGGGAGTTTCCTTAAGTGAGAAGGATCTTGGGGTTTTTATAGATAACAAGTTGTCTAATTCTGGGCAGTGTCATTCTGTAGCTACTAAGGCAAATAAAGTTCTGTCTTGCATAAAAAAGGGCATAAACTCAAGGGATGAAAACATAATTATACCTCTTTATAGATCCCTAGTAAGGCCTCATCTGGAATATGCAGTGCAGTTTTGGACTCCAGTCCTTAGGAGGGATGTAAATGAGCTGGAGAGAGTGCAGAGACTAAGTGCAACTAAACTGGTTAGAGGGATGGAAGACTTAAATTATGAGAGTAGACTGTCCAGGTTGGGGTTGTTTACACTTTACACTTTACAAATATATTCGAGGACATTATAGACAAATATCAGGGGACCTTTTTACCCATAAAGATGATCACTGCACCAGAGGCCACCCCTTCAGACTAGAAGAAAAGGACTTTCATTTGAAGCAGCGCAGGTGGTTCTTCACAGTCAGGACAGTGAGGTTGTGGAATGCACTGCCGGGTGATGTTGTGATGGCTCATTCTGTCGATGCTTTCAAAAGGGGCTTGGATGATTTTTTGGACAGACATAATATCAAAGGCTATTTTGATACTAAACTCTACAGTTAGTATAGCTATGGGCATATATGGTTTGTGTGAAAGAGTGTAGGGGGGTGTGTGTATGCTGGGTTTTTAATTTGGAGGGGTGGAACTTGATGGACTTTTTTCAACCCAATTTAACTATATATGTATATGTAAATATGTAACTATATTATAAAGTGTAGCACAGTCGTCAATCCCATTACAAAACTCTGACCTTAGTGTTCAATATTTGGTGTGTTTTTTGCCTGCTTTAAAAATTCAGGATGCATTCTGAAGGTCACAGAGCATTCTGGTAACATAGGCCTTGTGCAGAAGATACCTTTTTCTTTTTTGTTATGGAAAAAATGTATGGTTTCTGATATTTCTTGCAGTAAACAGTGTTAAATCTGAAACTGAACATGAAATCACATTCCACTTCCTGGTTCATACAAGCACAATCAAAGAAATCAGCAGTTCACTTAGAAGACCAATGTTTAAAGTAGAATTAAAGCTTAACTAAAGAAGGGCAAAATGTTGTAAATTATAATTTGGGTTTATATACTGTACCAAACCAAGGCAACCACAGTCCTTTAGCAGGGAAGATCTGTGTCTTCAAAAATACCCCAGTATCTCCCCATCCCCATCTCCATTTTCTGCTGATTCACATGCTCTGTGCTGCTGTCACTTACTGAGCTTAGGCACCCACTCACAATATACAGTACACATAGAATAGAAATATAGTCACAATATAAGGTTGATTAGTCATTAATACAGATAATTACTACATGGCAGCACAGAAACCAGTGCAATTAGCATCAGAATTTAATAATCAGCCCTGAAGTATCAGCTTATATTACAGGCCAACCTCATTTTCTGCTGGAAAATTAGTGACAACCCCTAAGCTTAGCTTCTCAACAGCTGCTCAGAGCCCACTGAGCATGTGAGTGTCACAGACACTTTCCAAGATGGTGACCCCCAGTGACAAGTTTGAAGTCCTGGATCATTACTGCTATTGTGAAGCTGAAACTTTAGGCTGGTGCAATAAATTCAGTATATAAAATATGGTATTTTTTTAGCCATCTTCATTTTTGTTTAGTTCGCCTTTCAATAGATCCTTCCCTTCCCCCACTTGAAACCTGGTACAATTACAGACAAGGTGCACCTCATTTTACAGAAGGCCTGGTGATTAGTTTTGCTGTGCTCATAAGAACAAGAGGTAGAATGTACCGAAATACAAAAACCATACATATTAACACAACCAAAAAGCGTCAAAAAGCCTTATTAATTCCACTAATATTGAAAAGAGGGGGTCTACTGCTCCATAAAGGGTAAGTTCAAATTAAAATCCAGACATTGAAATTCTAAGACTGTGTGGGTGGCCCTTTCTTTTCATTTTGTAAGGTTTCTGAGTGATGTTACTTTTTTCTCCAGTTTTAGTGTCCCTAGCAACCATGCATGGACTTGAATGGCAGACGTAAAATAACAGTATAGCACAGGAATTAGCTCTCTAGCAGATGACACTGGCAACAAGATAACATTTTACATTATATTTTTTGCAGGGTCGAACTTGGCCCGCGGGACACCAGGTGGGCCCCGGCCTTCATGGCCCCCACCTCCGCATAAGTGTGATTGTGCCGGCAAGAAAAAGCAGGGAGGTCGGTGGTGTTGATTTGTGGGTGGGGGTTGGTGGCACTTGCTACTGGGGTGGGGGCCCACAGATGGCAGCCCGGGTGGGCCCTGGACACCCCAGTCTGACACTGTATTTCTGTTTCTTTAAGTGAACCAGCCTAGAGGAAGAAGAAAAATAGTGTCTCACTGTTGGTGGGCTTTGTGCTGGCCTGACATTGCTTCAGTTTCTTTATTCACTATTTGTTTGCATGACAGAATGGCAAGAGATGGAGAGATGGTGTTAAGTATATCCACACACAAGTAAGTACACATATAGTATCAGCACCCTCTTGTGGTAGAGAAAATAACATGTTATAGTTGCATTTGTATTTTAATCTTATTTAGTATAAACTGCACCTGTTTATTTGGAGGCCAGCTCGCTCATATATTCAATGCATGAAAAACAAGCCCCCACAGTTCTTTTATTGGATTTGCAAGGCATATTTATTGAAGGGAGAAAATTGATGGCACTTTACTACCTTTGAAAAGCTATGCCCCACATTTTATTAATCATCTCTTTTTGTTCAGTTATATTTGCTCCACATTTTTATAATAAGCCATTCCCCAAATTCCAAGTTCACTACATGGAAAACATTTTGTATTCCCTTGCGCCTCTGCTTAGCATGCGCTTGATACAGATAAGTCCCTCCTGCCCCTTTCTGAATTGTGCAAGTGTCCCTATTCATACAGCGGCCTTTGTCTGTAATAGACCAATGCATAACACCAAAACAGTGATGAAATCCAAACACCAACGTTTTTCCACAGTGCCCTGCTAATTTAGCATATTTTATGATGTTACTGTATTTCAGGCTATGGAGCATCCGAGCATAATATAGAAACAAGTAGTGAAAGCTAAAAGAAATAAGCACAAAAATAATAATACGTTTCATCCAATGGTTGTATATAAAGTATTTCATGTGTGGGTAGACATATGTTTATTTCTGTAATTAAAAATAAGAAAATTGAATGTACAATT
Source organism: Xenopus borealis (assembly GCA_024363595.1). Taxonomy (NCBI): domain Eukaryota; kingdom Metazoa; phylum Chordata; class Amphibia; order Anura; family Pipidae; genus Xenopus; species Xenopus borealis. The sequence continues at coordinate 90,552,765 of CM044436.1, forward strand.
TGTTATTATGCAGGATGTGCTTGTACTGCAATGCTAGTAAAATGGGATTAAATAATACTTACACTGTATTTTGTAGTTTGCAGAACTGCCCAATACAATGCAGACTAACAAGCAGAATGACAGGAAAAATAATGATTGCAACTGTTTTGATTTGTTACATGTACGGGACAAATTGCTATGCCTCTGTTTCAGAAAACAAATGATATTCTATGATATAATAATAAGCAGATCACTAAAAGCATTTGTTAAATAAAAATGTACAAATATGGGTGAAAAACTATTCTCCCAAAAATGATATGTTTATGCCCACTCCTCATATTTAGGGGCAAATTCACTAAAGCGCGAATCGTCTATTGCTAGCGATAATTCGCTAGCATGACATCATTTTGCAACTTTGCAAATTCGCTAACACTGACTCTGGCGAATTTTCACTAGCGAAGTAGCTAGACTAGCACAACTTCGCACCATAACGCCAGGCGAAGTTGCGCACAAATGAAGGATCATAACTACGCTAATTCACTAAGATGACCATTTTACTGAACGTTACGACTTACACTAGACGTTACTTCACCAGGTCAGACCTGGAGAAGTTCAATACAATAGATAGGAGTTTGAAGAAAAAAAAAACCCTGGCGTCTTTTACCTTTTGTAGGGTGATAGTCTGAAAAATAGCAAAAATCTTTTGGGGGGGTTACCCTACTTCTCCCCTACATTTCCTAACATATGGCAACACTACTATACAGGGGGCACATGTTTAGGGCAATAGGACAACTTGATTTTATTTATTAAAGGGGTTGTTCACCTCCCAAACACTTTTTTCTGTTCAATGGTTTTCAGATTGTTCTCCATTAATAAAGACTTATTTCAATTACTTTCCATTATTTATCTTTTACTGTTTTTTCAAAATCTAAGTGTAAAGTTGAATATTGGTGTCTGTGGTGTTTGAGTCTGGCAGCTCAGTAATTCAGCAACCCACCACCCCCACCAACCCCCCCGCTCCCAGGGCTGCTTTAGAAGGTGAAAAATGACACTTTACACCTCAATATTAGGAAAACGGTAACAAATAGAAAATAGACAGTAATTGGAAAAAGTTGTTATTTCTGGTGATCTATCTGAAACAACTAGTTGTTTGAAGGTGGACACCCCCTTTAAAGGATTCCTGGGCTTGTGTAGTGCAATGTAGTGGCTGTAACATATACTTCTATTATACTTTAAAATTTGCACCATATGCAAATTAGGCATCGCTAGCGTAAATGCGCTTTGCCTGGCGAAGTAACACTAGGGCAACTATGCTACCGTTCGCTGCCCTGAGTGTAACTTCGCACTTTAGTGAATTAGCGTAGCGCTGGCGGAAATTCACCTGGAGAAGTGCAGCGAACGCTAGCGAAGGCAACTCTAGCGCATTTTCACCACTTAGTGAATTTGCCCCTTAGGCTTTTGGACTGTTTGGTATAGAATTATTTATATTTAAGCCCTTTGTTTTAAATGTTATTGTATCTTATTAGCTCTATATATATATATATATATATATATATATATATATATGTACTTATTTGAATTTTCTTGGGATGAGATGATCTCTTTCTACTATACATCACATTTTATTGAAATTATGGATAAAATATGATTAAATCTGTTCTTCAATGTTATCTTCTTCCATTTAGTATTCTGAGATGTGAAATACTGGCCAGGCCAGGAACTACAGACTATATCCCAAGTGGCAAAGTAATGAATAATACTGAGTAGTATGTATAAAATGTTTATTGAGTAAATCAACGAAAGTAAAAAACGCTGACCCATACAAATAGGCAAAAACTTTTACATTACATTTTACATGTGGTATATGTACAAATTAAACACTTCTTTTACTGACAATTAACAAGATACAAATCATATTTATAGGAACAAGGAATTTACACTATAATCCAAAAAATATATTTTTGTGCTGTGCAATCACCAAAGAAATACATATTCTGTTTTTCATCTCCTAGTTTTTTTATTTTGGGTATGTAATGTATAAAGGAGAAGCCAATATTAGATAATTTATAAGAATATGATTTCCACCCTATACTATGACTTGGTGTAAGCGGCTGGGATGCTACTGGGAGCCATAACCCAGCAATAACTTAAGTGATATTTATTCGCTAAGGCTGGTCTAAATAAAAATATTATTGCTGGAATTAAAAGCCAATAAACTTTTCTTACATCTACGGGTCATGTCAATTGTATAATTTAGTGCAAACACAGTTGATATGAAAATATCTATTTTTTTATTTATTCTTCTTCAAATAGACATCAATGGTGGTTGCACAAAATATTAATTTGCTTCTTTCTTCAGAACTGAGGCTAGACCTGGTACCCACTGTTATATACAAATCTGCTATTATCCAGACAATCACGGGTACTCCAGTATTCTACTCCAGGCTGAACATACTGGTAAAACACATTGTCCTTTCCAGATGAACATGCTGGTGACAGTCTTTGTAAGACTATAGCGCTGAACTGGTACATTAACTTTCTTCGGATCTTTAGTATTTCTCCTGTCCTGCCATAATTCCTTAGGGCTCTAGCCATTTTCTGGTAAGTCATGATTTTACGATTTCCTTTCTTCTTGCCCCACAACTCTGCTAGCCTTTCTTTATTTTTCGAAACAAATTGGAAGATGCCATTAGCTCGGTCCACCCACTGTATACAGTTCATCAAGTCTGGATCATGCAGAGCTTCATGAAGATACTCAAAGAGACGAAGCTTTTTACTCCCTGGTTTTTCTTTTTGTTTTGTTTTTTTAAATATAAAGGTATTAGTGCTTATTATAATGGATTAAATATTTTAAAAACAATACATGTTGCACATTTCTATTGCTGAATTAATCAGTGGCACCAAACTAAGGACATGAAATAAAAACAAAATGGGGAAGAAAAAAGCTAGATGGCCATTTGCAAAACTGAATACAATATGCAGCAAGGTCATTATTTATATAGTGCCATGTGAGAATTGGTTACAATACGCAGCTGCTATGAATAAAACGGCTAGTCAGTCTGTAAAAAGGTGTACTTTTATATGGCTATTTACATTTGTAATGTGATATAGTCCTCATGCCATATTCCAAATAAGGGGATGTAATATACAATTACTGTTTATCAGACTTTTTAACATGGTATTCATGGTTCTTGTGGATTATATTACAGAAGTCTGAAAAGCTATGGAAGCAATATCTGTCTCTTGGAACTTCCTATTTCTTTAAAATAGGTATGAAGGCTATTGCAGTCATCCGTTACATTATAAAAGTCTAAAAAAAACTAAAAGCTAATGGAACATGAGGTTTATTGATAGCCAGTTTAATAAGGCTTCTGAGCTGTGGCTTTGTGTTCAGTCTCATTCTGCAGAGATTGGTCCTGGATCCTTTCTTCTGTCTTAGCTTCCTACTATCATAGTGTCATCTTGGTAGATGCAATAAAAGCTAAGAAGCTTTTTTGTTTGTTTGTGTTTTTAGGACACATTTCCCAAAAAGTATAGCAAAAGCAAAAAAAAAATGTATTTTCACAGGACATTTAGGTCTGGACATCTGTGAATACACAGAATATATATTAAATATGTCAATCGATTTTATTACATACTGTGTTAATTCATACCGTGTTTTTGTGGAGGTGCACTGGGATGCACTATTTGTACAGTTTGTTCTTCTTGAATATTCAGCATGTTGTGATATAAACAGTCCTCGTCATAGGGGTATGGAGTATTTATCTATAATGGAAACAATTACACATATTACTGTGTTTGTGTGCCAGTGGTAGAGAAATTTGACTGTAATTAAGTATAGGCTAGAAGTAGGAGCAAATAAGGAAATGGCTCAATTTTTGAGTTGTTTCAATCCCATGAAAACTTTTGGCATGGACAGTACCTATCAATCCTCCTATGGGAAATTTTTCAGAAGCTGTTTTTCCTGCAAGTATCATAATAATGAAGTGGCCAGTAGCCTGTCAGGCCTTGAGTCCACCCTACCACTGAGCAATTATACCTAAGGATTACCCCACTCACTTATAGCCCCAGATTCCAAATGAAACCTGCATAGTACATTAGTTTGAAAAAAGACACATGTCCATCAAGTTCAACCTTTTAAGTCTATTTTAACCTGCCTAACTGATATTTGATCCAGAGAAAGGCAAAAAAAAAAACCCATTTAAAATCTCTCCAAATTGCAATTTCTGCAAATTCTTTCCTGACTCCAAACTGGCAATTGGACTAGTCCCTGGATCAATTTATATTATGAGCTATGTTCCATAACCCTGTATTCCCTCACTTGCTAAAAAAAAAGCCATCCAACCCCTTCTTAAAGCTATTTAATAAAGTTTCTAGATTATACAATCCCTTCCAGACAAAGAATGGGGGATTCTCTCTTTTGCTCCATGTGTCATCAGTCATAGTCCACACAACTAAATACATTTCATACATTTTAATCACATTTTTATATGGCCCATACTGCACCATACATGAATAATTGGAAAGAAATGTCAAAGGAATGTGTATGAAATATGATAAACCTTTCCATCAGTTTAGTCCACTGACGCTAAGAAGAATTTGTAGTTATCAGAAATCACCTCTGATTTCTGACTACTAAAATAATCTTCCAGCAAAAGAACAATAGGGTATATTCACTTACCATATGATCCCTCCAGGTGCAGTCTGTTAGATCTCCATGTGAATATGTAAAACAATTTTCACTGCTTTTCAGTGGAGAGTAGGTACTGAGAAAGGTGATCTGACTCTTACACCCTGCAAATACATATATAGATTATTTCAAGATCTTTGCATTCAGTAATGATAACATATTTTTTTAACTCAAGTGGTACTCAAAACACAGTAAGGCTTTGGAAAGTGATGTGCATTGTGATAGCTCTGAATATATTTGGCATAGATGCTGAGTATTCAGTGGCACAGCAACCCTGTACCTTCAGAATCAATACAACAAACATGTAGGTTTTGAAACCAGTTTAATTTGATCTCTGAATTTCTGTATGCTGTTTACTAAATTCTGCAGATGCCGCAAGGGCTACTATACCTTTATTTTTGCATTAATATTCTATAATGGTGCATGGCTTATATCATATACTGAACTAAACAAATTACCCCAGCACTCTCATTATACAACTTTAAGGAACATTGGATTAGAGGGAACATATCTGTATTTAGCAAAAAGAGATACTTTTAATTACATGGTTTGTACAAAGTATGCATAAGATGATGCGCCCGCCAAGGCAGTGTCCATGCATCAATCCTACCTAAGTGAAAAGAGAGTATTTTCTTTGGGAGGAGAAAGACCATACCTGCTTATCTCTTTATTTGACATGACCTCTTCCAAAGAAACCATTCATACGGGCATAAGCATACAGG
>CM044436.1:90566008-90583212 GCA_024363595.1 Xenopus borealis
TATATATATATATATATGTATAGGCCCTAAATATAGTCACTTTTTTTAAGATTACTCTTGTGTCAGTCCATGTTTGCCTGAAATCTCCATTATTTGATTATGTTCAGGATGGGGACAGTTTGTTACAATAGGAAGATTTTGTTCAGTGGTCAACCTGCCACATTTGAGATGGTGTGGGATCTAAATTTCCCAAACAAGCTTAAGTTTCTATGCCTTGATCTCCAGAGAAATGATTGGGGAGTCTAACTCACTACATGCCATTGCTGTGTGTTTTAATGCGCCACAATTACAGAGATGTTGTAAAAATATGCATGCACCACTTGTGCAGTCTTAAGGGTCTAAATTAATGTAACAGTACACTAAAGCTTACATTTGTTTACAGAAAATTGTATCCCAGTGCCAAGCTTTTTGCTGCACCACAATGGAATTGCCATTTCTATTAGAATGGATCAGTATACTCCCTTATTAACCTGAATTCAGTAAATAGGACTGAACATATTATTTGGCAATTGTTGTTTCTTGGGCTAACAGGGAAATTCAAGCTATCCCATGTATGGTTCTTGCAAGGTAGAGATACTACCAGAACACAGCTCACACACTATTCATAAAGCTCATATTGAAAATGGGAGGTGGGGGGGGGAGTATACTGCATATAAGAAGTTAAGTAAGGGTAGAACTCAACAGGTGAATTCCTCAGGATCCAACGAGCGGCACAAAAACGCAGGCGTCACATCGAATGTGATGGAAATAAGGTAAGTAATAGCATTGTCGGATGGTGTCGCAGCTTTGATTTGACGCAACATGACTGTCGGATGCAGACGTTGTAGTTGTGTCGCATCGGATCAATGCTGGGACTTCATCTGATTTTTCCATCTCTTACCTTATTTCCGTTGCATCCCATGTGATGCCTATGTTTTTGCACAGCGTGTCGGCTAGCGCCAAAATCTCCCGTGGAGTTCTACCTTTAGATAGATATAGAATATACAGTAGATAGTTATCCCCCAGGGCAGTTTAACAAGCCCAAAGAAGTGGTTTTATGAACACCAAGCACTCAAATCCACTCAATGAACTATTCTCACTCACTGAATAATTCTCGAATAGAGTATATAAATTTATCTTTTCAAGAATGAGAGGCATGCCTAGTTTCAGAAGGGTCCAGTACCAAACTATAAAAAGTCCAAAACATTTATAACTGAATAAATAAATCAATCAATCAATAAAGAAGCTATTCTGAATGTAAATGGCATCTCTGTATTACAAGGCAATAAACATTTGTATTTATGCACCCGAAAATTATTTGGCAATAGTCCTAGTAATTTACAAACAAAAACTGTATAATTTCCCAAACTGATTCAATTAGGGAATTCATACTGTTTCTGAAACCTTAGCTGCTGCAACACTTAGAACTAATTTTGTAATTATTTTTCAATTAAAGGCATTGATCCACTGGCCAGTCCTGTATTGTACCTGACAGATTGGCCTGCAGGCTGAACAGACAATACCATAGAAGGCTTGTACACAGTATGGCCACAATTCTTTTGTTGGGGTCACCTGAACACTAATTACTACATCACTGTGTGAAGGAGAGCTACAACTCCTCTACACTTTCTCATCTGCTGATGTACCATGCACTAACCGATAAGGTGTATCAGCAGATTACATTTTCAAACCAGCAAAATCAACAGAGGGATTAATATTCCAGGTACATAAAGCATATAGTTATTTTAACAAACATGTATTGAATGACTTTTGTTATGCATGGGCATTTTTCATCTTTCACTCAGAAGGCCAATTAGCAAAGATATCTCCCTACAACATCAAAATACAGACTATAAAATGAAAAATAAAACGATATGCCAGTCTGCCCAAAAAGCAGCTAAACTGATCAGAAGTTCCAACATTAGGTTTATTGTATTTTTCTTTTGTTTGTTTGCAACTATCCACTTTTACAAGTGTCATTCATGCAGGTCTCTCATTTGCCTAACAGCACAGTGTCGAACTGCATTAAATATTGTACATCTGTTACTCCAGGTGGTCAGTCTCATCTACCTTCATATTTATCCATGCATGTGACTGCTCCAGACAGTTTCAATACAATTGTTTATGTTCAACTGCAGTCCATAATGATATATATTAAACAGTTAACTTACCTTGGAAGCTTTTAACAAAATATTTTTCTTTATCGATAAGGGGGCTCATATGTACTGCAATGTCACATACAATTTAGAAACAGTTACATTTAGGAAGTACATGATCTGGGGATTTTCGTAAAAAATATATTTTTCTTCTTCTTCCACACGCCAGTAGACACAACCCAGTATTACAGATGCAGTCACTTGGATTAGTAAGTTAAATGCATCGTGACTTAACTTATCTATCCCATTTATCCCACTTAGCACAGAATATTGTGTCACAGCATCCCATCCAATTAAAGAGTTCCCCATTGAAAACAATGGAGCTTTGGTATGCTAATGAAAAGGTTAAATGCATTAAATGAGTTAAGATAACTTTAGATAACACAGTTTCTTCAATTAGCCCTGAGTCACAACGCATTTAGCTTACAAATCCAAGTGACTGCATCTGTAAATATAGTTATGCAAAAACCATATACTTGGCAAATGATCCAACAAACATATAAATGGGATGCTTTTTAGTGTGTTTCAATGAATATAAAGGAGACTTCATTCTTAGTTAAGTTGGTACAGTAGCTGGGATGGACTTGGTATGCTTTTTCTTTGTCTGGCTAGCTACAAATAAAAGGACAAAACAAATGAAGTATTGTGCAAACATTCTTGGATAGTTTTACCTATGTTGCTGCTGCACGTAAGTCTGCATTCAAATGATATCAATTGATGTAACTGGTTACTACATTTCATTCGGACGATTGGAGGGTAATCTTTCCAATATTGTTTCGTTTTTTATTTCATGCTGTGTGTGCTTTGTTATTAATCATGTACAGATATGGTTGCAACCTGGCTGGTATTTTTCTGGCCTTGCATGGCAACTTGTAAATAGAGAATAAAGAAAATACAGATAGAAAGACTGCTTTATTTTTTGAAAAGTTAGCAACCAAACATACAAGACAGATGAAGTTGAATAATTAAGTTTTTGCTGAAATAATACCTACCTATCTTCTAGCAAAGTGCTGTCCAAATTACGTGGTACAGAGGGACGGAATTTTTCTGGCCTACAGAGTGGAGGGCCGATAATGGAAGCCAGTGTTGACCACTCCCTGTTTTTAAACCCCAACCACTTTAAACCAAAATTAACACAAGACCATGTCCACATTAATGGTGGTACCACACCAAAAAAAAACAAATGGTTGGTGCTCACTGCAGGGATATCACTTAACACTCATATGTGAAAAAAGTTTAGTCATATTAAGACAAACCCTTAAATCCATAATCCTCCACCCCCAGTACATGATTAAAAACCTCAGGGGCCCCTAACAATAATTTTCAAATGCTAACAAACACCCAGAACAAATACCAGGCATATGTTCCACAGGCAGAGTATGGCACACACGTGCAGAGCAGGGCATACACATGGAGCATAGGGTAGAAATTTTATCCCAAAAAAACACTGCCATGTTTTACTTTTTTTAAGGGTGATAGGCTGAAAAAGATTGTAAATTTTATTTAAGGTAACCTCCCCCCCCTGCATTTCCTAACATATAGTTGGGCAACCCAAATATATAGGGGGCACATGTGTAGGGCAATAGAAAACCTTTATTTGAGTTATTAAAGGTTTCCTGGGCTTGTGTAGTGTAATGTAGTGGCTGCAGCATATATTGTATATGCAAATTAGGCATCACTAGTGCAACTTCGCTTTGCCTGACGAAGTAATTGTAGCGCAACTTTGCTACCATTTGCCTCCCTGAGCGGAACTTTGCATTTTAGTGAATTTGTGTAGCGCTGGCGAAACTACACCTGGTGAAGTGTGCCTAAAGCTAGAGAAGCCAACGCAGGTGCAGCTACACAGGTTAGTGAATTTAACTCCATACATTTTATTCATGTGTATCAAAGTTAACATAAAACTAAAGGGAGTTACTTTACTAGTCTTTATACTTGCAGGCTATGGGGAAGTATCAAGCTGGTCAGCTTTGTTATGATCTTCCTCTTTTTTTTGAACTCCCCATTCTTACAAGTGAAAGTGGCAATAAAAAATTGTAAATGTGACCCTCCTTTAGAGTTTCATTTAATCATGCCTTTAAATTTTCAGGGCTGGGTTTGAAATCTATCAACTATAACAATAAAGTGAAATTGAAAAGCCATAATAATTCCATTTACATTGAAATGATGTGGATTATTTAACATGGACTGGCACACAACTCATTGTTTAAGCTTTTGTTGTGTTTTAGGGAAATGTAAAATTAATTCTACAAGATGTCATCTTCTGCAGAATTCTCTTGCAAAAAAGGGGACGTATACCTACTCTCCAAAGTGGTGAACTCAAATTGAATAAGAGGTTTCTACAAAGGAGTCAAGTCATCCAATTAAAGAGAGATGGGGAAAGTAGAAGGGAATGTTTACAGAAAATGTATGCAATCTTTAAAAACACACAGAATATTTAAAAAATGTCATCTGGAAACTAATTTTGCCTAATTACACTCGTTTGACATTTCAGCTACAAACCAAGCATATGACTTGTTAAAAATTTTGAGATAGATGTGAATCAAATAGAGTGCTGAGAAATTGCATTTATATTAGGGAGTAAAATATTATTGGCCAGAGATGCACCCTTTGTATATTCTCAAACCAATAAAAGGGCTGCTGTTTGTTATTAATAAGGCAGATGTTGGTCCATATCCTTCTGTAGTGTTGCATGTGTCCATTTTACAAAAAAACAAGGTGCCAATATGGAAACCACATTTGCCTGTATTTTTGTTCTTACTATTTTTTATGTCTCTGAGCCATAGTAGGTACTTGAGTACAATGTATGAACAAATGTCAGTTCACCAGATAAATGTTAGGAAGCAAGTACAAAACAAGCGATACATAGTACTTTTTCATGTTTGCAAATGTGAGATATTGCTGAATTCATCTTATGAAGTCCAGATTTAGTATAGCACAATCTTTGCTCAAGATATAAACTTCAATTATTCTGTGATGATGTGCCCATTTCAATGACGTATTTCTTAAAGGGCAAGGAAAGGCAAAGAAATAAAATCCCATTTTTACTTTTCTTTAATGAAAAAGAAATCTATCTCCATTATACTTTAATTAAAAAATGTGTAAAGTTTTTATAAGAAACCTGACTGTATGCAGTGAAATTAGGAAAAAATAGGAATTTTTAGACGGTCCCTAACTTCTGACAGGGAAACAATCATACTTATGAACAGCGGGGGGAGCCCCTGCCTTACTTACCAGCCATGCAGAACTCAAGCAGCTTTGTTTTTTGATCATTTATGACGATCCCTAAGCAGCACAGATCACACTGAGTATGTGCAGGACCAGAGGCAGAGAAATATTTTTAACAAAGTTACAAGATGGCAGCCCCCTGTGGCCAACTTTTGAAAGCATAAATCATTTGTTTGATTAGACTTGTGGTGCAGTAAGTTCATGTTTATGTTTAGTATACAAAATACAGCATTTCTACCCTTATTCTATTTTACACTTTCCTTGGCCTTTAAATCACCAAAACCTGTTTCCAACTGAAACTCTGCATTTCAGGGTATTCACGGACAGCCCATGAGCTAAAAGAGCTTTGTATAGGCGGGTCATCTTGTGCCTAGTGGACTGGAGATAATTTTAGCAAGTGGGGAAATCTAAAGTATTGCATTATTAGAGCTCTGTTTTCTAAATGCAGATATAGACTGTACTATGGTAAAGGAAATTAGTGCACAGTCTGAGAATGCCACAGATATATTTCTTCACCTTCCAAGTCTTGTCAATTACTAATTTAATCCATCTTATAGAAAGACTACTCTGCAGAAGGACTTGTTATCCCAAAAGTTTGTGAGTTGATTATATCATTATTGATTAAATCATATGCACATCACCAAACAGAATTTGTGAGATCTTCACCAGATGGCTAAATGTTGGCATATACAGGTTTGTAAGAGGAAGTGAGACTGGTATGGTGGGTTATGTGTAGACCACAGGATTTGTTGAGAAAGGTCTTGAGTATCAGGTAACATAGCATTTATTGGTAAGCAAGGCAGCCAATACATTTTGTACATTTCAGGAAAGGCCAAAGCCCTTTCACCCATGCTCTTTAAAGTGTGTATGGTCTCAATATACAGTGGGTTATCCCAAGACTGGGGAAGTACACTCCTCCACTGCTCAATAAGAATCCACATCTTGGAACCAAAGAAAGTACAGAAGTAGTAGTACTGAGCAAGAAGGCGCAGGCATGGGTTGGGTGCAGGTCCTACTATGGCACCATTTTGTGGGTTAGGGTCAAATACGAATTAAGGTTTTGAATGTTAGGATCAGGTGTGGGTAAAGTTTTTTCCTCACATGTACATCACTACTAAAAACCAGGGATTCTATAGGTGAAATGCTACACACTTTTAGTTGCTTCACTTTTGCCATGACAGCAAGTTTATAAGGCGAGCATGAATGAATGATTCACTTCCAGAGAAGTAGTGAGAATAATTCACCAACCAATGGGAGCGTGAGAGCAACTATACCAACAATAAATGGAAAGAGAAAAAGCTAACAAACTTTCAGAACTTTATTAATAAAAGTAGTTCTTTTTTTAAGGACTTGAAACTTATTAGCACAGCAATATCTAAATGTGCACCCAAGTCTACAATTTCTCACATATGAAGCAGAGTTTCTGCATTGTTATTATTATTGTTTTTAACAACATACAAGAAGAGGACCCTGCACAATCTAATATTTCTTCACAGTGAAAACACATTTACTATCAGTTACCTTAATTATACAAATTATGGCAGATTATTTATATATTGTGATATCAATGGACCCAACCATTAGGATAATGGTGGTTATATTGTTGCAATGTGATTGTGAAAAAACAGAACCACTGGCAGATGCTTCCTATTTTAGTGCATGGGAATCACTTCATCTCTGATACACAGGAATGAGTGCTTCAAAATAATGGTGGTATTATTATTCTCTTATGATGTTTCTCACAGGCACAAGCACAGCAGACAGCAATGCCCAGATAAGGGACAGTTCATGGTATTTTCATTGCTGCATTTTACCCCAGAAGAAAATAAAAAAGCAGATGTGTCACTAAATTAAAATTTAATTTATTTGATCTACACAACACACTTAACATATGGAATGTGAAATATAGTTTTTATTTATGATACAAAATCAAAATGTATCTCATTATTGAACTATACTCCATACGGGTTATTTCCCCTTGTTAATCAATACATTTTCCTGAAAATTTCCTGTGCGGGAAAAAACTCAAAAGATAGTAAAATATTTTAATCATAGGAATTTTTGGGATTTTCCACCTGAAATTCAGATTTTTTTTCGGATTTTTTCCCAAAAAACCACAAAATCCTCGCATTATTGCATGAAAACCAGCACAGATCAGGATATCTTTGGGACTTCTCCCACTGACTTATATACAACCTTGGCAGGTCTGAGATGCTGGATTTTCAGATTTGGACTTTTTCCATCCTTGGGTATAATAAATCCAGAAAATTCTGATTTTACAGTAAAAAAATATATTTTTTTAAAGTTTTTGGCATTCGGATAACCCCCAAAAAGTAATGAATCAAAAAAGAAATTTGTGGGTTGCATAGGTATTCACTCCAAGTCAGGTATTGGTAGAACCACCTTAGGCTTCAATTATAGCTGCAAGTCTTTTGGGTTGAGACTCTTTCTTCTTGGTGAAATTCCACATTCCTACATACTATGCTCAGGTTGCAAGTTGGATGGGGAACAAGTCTTGGTAGGTTTTTAATTGAACTAAGGTGTGGGTCTTGGTAATGAGTGCAATTTCGTCAGCAACAGCTTCACAGCCATCGCAACACTTCGCCGGGCGAAAATTTGCTCAGACAACACTAATTCACTAAAGTGCAAAGTTGCGTCCAGGGCACCAAGCACTGTCGAATTATGTCCAGCGTTAGTTCGGCAGAGAGAGCAAATCAAAGCGAAGCTGCACTAGTGTTCAATTGTGCAAGGTGCAACTTCGCTAGAGTTCTTGCTAATTTGCATACGGCAAGAAATTTAAAGTGGAATGGAGTTATTTATGTTACATGGTGCATCTAATAAATTACATCTATACTTATAACTAGACATGTCCAGGGAACCTTAATAAAGTCAACAGAGTTGTTTTAATGCCCTACACATAAGCCCACGGTTAAATAATTTGCCATATGGTAGAAAATGTATGGGGGAAACTGGGTGCCCAAAAAAATTATTTATGCCTTTTGCAGCCTAACACCCTGAAAATTGAAAAGACACTAGCATTTTTTGTACTTTGTAGATATTCCACTCAAAAATTATGATGTAAGTAACTGAAGATTGAGGATATTCTATGCATTCTATTGCACTTCATCAGGTCAGAGCTGGTGAAGGCAAATCTACCTCCACCACAATTCACAGTTGGGATGGAGATATCAGCTTGGTAAACAATGTTGGCTTTCTACCTCACATAAATTGTTATTTATAATTCACAGGTGTGGTTGCTGATTAAACAGTGGCAATAATCAGTGTTTCAAGGCAAATAAGTCACTGCTACTTTTTATATCAATATTTAATATTTACAATAAAACGTATATTTTGCCTCAAGGAGACATGCTATAAAGTACAAATTGTAACAATATAATAAACCAAAAATAAAACAATCATTACTTACTGCTGTGACTAATGAATAGTGTTGAACATACAGGGCCAGAACTAGGGGTAGGCAGCAGAGGCAGCTGTCTAGGGAGCAATGATGCTGGTTGTTGGGCAGGTACCTGTTAAAGGGTCTACCCTTAGGGGCAAATTCACTAAGATGTGCAAATTCGCTAGCATTGGCTTCGCTAGCGTTCGCCGCACTTCGCCAGGTGAATTTTCGCCAGCACTACGCAAATTCACTAAAGTGCGGATTTGTGCTCAGGTTGGCGAACGGTAGCGTAGTTGCGCTAGTGTTACTTCGCTAGGCAGAGCGCTGTTATGCTAGCGAAGCCTAATTTGCATACGGCGGGAACTTTAACTTTTACAGCCTCTACATTCCGCTACACAAGCCCAGGAAACCTTTAATAAATAAAATAAAGTTGTCCTATTGCCCTAAACATGTGCCACTGTATAGTTGTGTTGCCATATGTTAGGAAATGTAGGGGGGAAGAAGGCTAACCCCCCCCAAAAAATTATCAATCTTTTTCAGACTATCACCCTCCTATGCTAAAATACGCAGGCCTTTTTTGGGACTTAGAAAAAATGTAACATTTTTTTTTCAAACTCCTATCTATTGTATTGAACTTCGCCTGGTCTGACCAGGCGAAGTAACGTCTAGTGTAAGTGCTAACGTAGAGGAAAATGCTCATCTTAGTGAATTTGCGAATTTACGATCCTTTGTCAGTGCGCAACTTCGCCTGGCGTAAGGGTGCGAAGTTGCGCAAGTCTATCTACTTCGCTAGCAAGTCTATCTACTTTCCCGCTGTCGCTCTCCCCTCTGCTGCTCGCCTCTCTTGTATGCACGCACGACCAGGTTGCCAGTGTTGCCCAGTCGGTTAACCCGCCCTGTGAACAAATTTTACCTATTGAAAAAAATTTCAGTGTAAATGCCCTGGGTGTGTTTTTTTTTTTTTTTTTTTTTTTTTTTTTTATAAAAGAGTGTGTGCCAGATGTACAGTACATACAGTATACACAGGTATGGGATCTATTATCCAGAAACCCATTATCCAGAAAGCTCTGAATTTGGAAAAGTTGTCTCCCATAGACTTTATTTTATGGATGCACCGAATCCTCTATTTTGGATTCAGACAGACCCCTGAATTCCTCTGCAAAGATTTGGGCTGAATACTGAATCCTTTGAATCCTAATTTGCATTTGCAAATGTATTTCCTTCTTTTGTGACAAAAAGTCACGAGATTTCCCAACCTACCCCTAATTTGCATATGCAAATCAGGATTTAGATTTGGTTCGGCCAGGCAGAAGGATTCGGCTGAATCCAAATCCTGCTGAAAAAGGCCGAATCCTGGGTTTGATGCATCCCTACAAATAATCCAAATGTTTTAAAAAAAATTTCCTTTTTCTCTGTAATAAAAAAACAGGACTTGCATAGGAACCATTCTAGCTATTTGGATAAAAAGAGATATGTGCAGTACAAAGTTTTACTAGATATGTCTTCTTTATAGCACTTTACTAGACAAGTCACATCACTTTTACATCTTTAAGGGGCAGAGTTATCAAGGGTGGAATTTGAGGGTTAAAAAACCAATGAATTCGACCATCGAATTTTGGCCGCATTTAAATCTAATTCGAAGGATTTTACTGCAATTCGAATGATTGAATAGAAAAGTTTTAGATAGATAGATTAAGTTTTAACCATTCCATCGAAAAATATTTTATTCAGAGCTTCCCATAGGGTTTAACAGTAATTCGGTAGGTTTAATCTGGCGAACTAGGAAATCAAATTTATTTTTAAAGGGTAAGTACTTCGACCATTGAATGGTGGAATAGATTTTTATTTGAATCATTCAAATCGATCGGTCGAAGTACCCAAAAAAGTTATTAGAAATTCAAACCTTTTTGAAAATTTGATCGAATTTCGAATCATTCATGTGAATTTTGTAAATCTGACCCTTAGTATATGACTAATTCTAAGCAACTTGGCCTTCATTTTTTTCCTTTTTACAGTTCTGACTCTTCCAGGTTTCAAATGGAGACTCTTGACTTGCTTTATATTACCTGTCTTTCTATTTGGGCCCTCTCCTATTCATATTCCAGTCTCTTATTCAAATCAAAGCATGATTGCTAATGTGGACCCTAAAAGGCTGAAATTGCAAACTGGAGAGCTGCTAAATAAAAAACTAACACAAACAATAACAATGAAAACCAATTGCAGATTGTCTCAGAAAATCACTCTCTGCATCAGTGGTCCCCAACCAGCCCCTTGTATGATGCTCTCAGTTGCCTCAAAGAAGGTGCTTATTTTTTAAATCCAGGCTGAGAGGCAACGTTTAGTTGCATAAAAACCAGATGTACTGCCAAACAGAGCTTTTGGTAGGCCACATAGGGGCCCATATTGGATCCCCAGGCACTTTAATAATTATTGTGTTGCTCCTCAACTGTTTTTACATTTGAATGTGGTTCACAAGTAAAAATCAGCTGGGGACCCCTGCTCAACATTATACTAAGCTGAACAACCCCTTTTTATGAAACAAGTGTGCTTGCCTGTAGCAAAGAATTTTGTAATAGTGTAACATGTATATTTTAATTATATATATATATAATACACAAAAGCTGTGAATATCTTGTAAATTATATCCTTATAAACGGTGAGTTCTGATGTCATCAGTTATAAACGGTGAGTTCTGATGTCATCAGTTATAAACGGTGAGTTCTGATGTCATTTCTGTCACATGACTCACTCAAACTTGTGTATTATAATTAATAAAGTACCCCCAGTTGCAAAATATGAGGATATTAGAAATTACCTCGGAGTTTCATGACCTGTATAAAAACACGAGGCCGAAGGCCGAAGAGTGGGTACCTTATTCACTATATATGTATTATATACACTGTAGAGTCTACGGAAGCAGTGTCATAAATTCCATACCTGTATTAGTTAACTGTGCATCTTTATACTGATTTATACTTTCTAGCGTAAGCTGTCCATAGACGCAACAATCCGATCGAACGAATCGAGGATTCGTACAATTTTCAGACCGTGTGGGTAGAGTCCTGACATTTTTCGTCCGGCGGAGATTGGTCGTTTGGTCGATCAGACAGGTTAGAAAATTTCTGTCGGATGCCGATAATATCTCTGCATGTATTGCCGATCATACGATTTTCAGCGGGAGACTGTCATCAGCTTTGTGTATCGTACGATTGCTGTCAGGGGCAGAACATCGGCTGATCTGTTCTTTATAACTACTTTACTTGGTCGGAATGGTAAGACTTTGATCTGAATGGTTAGTGGCAGGTCGGGAGATGGGAAAGTCCAATCGTACATTGATTCGTAGGACCAGATCTTTGCATCTCAGCCAGCTTTATTTACAGATCAGGTTTCTCATAGTTGTACTTGATTGCAAAAATAAAAAGTAGCAAGCTACCGATGTCATGGCATATTCCTAAATGCCTAATTAACTCTCAGCCTGATTGATGTTCTTCTATGGTATTTTCTATTGCATGCAAACTAACCTATCACTGCTGACAACATCAAGAGGTGCTTACAATATGAACAAAATACTGGGATAAAAAGGTTGCCTGTGTCTGTATGCAAGATAAGTTAAATATCTACCAGTCTTCCAATACTGTATGTTGATTTTCATCATGTTATGTATTTGTATCAATTAGAAATGTTAGAATGAGCAAGGTGTGGGAATATGAGAAGCTGGAAATACCACAAAATAACCCCTGCCCTTTTGTCACAAAGCCTGAAAAATATATGACAAATAGTTGTAGAGACTTACCACAGCACTAAGCATTCCAAAGAATGAGTTCAGGGACAAAGAAAAGTAAAAGTATATACCTCATGCAAATAGGTGGCAGCTGCAAGTGGTAATATGGAAATGTTTCACGGCTTAATTCAATGTACATTGTGGCTTTATGGGAATACAGAACGCAACTGGCTAAACGCAAACAAAGTTGTCTCATCCAGTAAACACTACTAGTGCGATGAAGTTGGACCTAAAGAATTTAATGCAAAGGGTATTTTAAATAAGACCATGTGATTTAGGAAGCCCTTTAATGTTTGAACTGCATCAAGCCATGCTAACTGGCACAGTGCTTCAATCCAGTATCAGTGTACCTGTAGTACAGGGTATCCCAAATCAAGAACAAACCCCAAGGTTCCGTTCTCTGCCCACTCTTCCACCTGCAGCAGCTGCCTTTGGCTTTGGATAGAGCCATCTGCTATTCAGATCCCGACAGGTCTTAGTGTGGGAGAACCAAGGAGAGAGTTCTGAGTGAGTAAGGGAACCAAGCGTGGTGTTGTAGAACGGAAAACAAAGAAGTAGTCAAAAGCCAGGCCGGGTCAGTAACAGACAATACAGCACAAAAGAAGGAGTCGTAGGAATATTCGGGGTCACAGGCCAGGTCACACACACACCATAATTGCAGTTCAGAATCCAAAGAAGTTGTCAAAACGGGCAATAATCGTACAGGACGTGAACCTGGGACAGGCAGGATCAGTAACAATAGAAATACACAGAAGAATCACACCCAGGAACTTTAAGAAAAGACCTTTATGTTGGGCTGCAAAAAGCCCTTTACATTTTCGAACTTTGCACCAATAGTGCAATGACTTCATGGCACCAACGCGCGTCAAACCTGGAAGCGTGCATACAAGGAACAGTTGTTATTGTGTTATTCTAGACCAGTGGTCCCCAACCAGTAGCTCGTGTTGCCTGGAGGCAAGTTTCTTTTGCATAAGAACCAGGTGTATCACTGTACTTATTTTGCACAGAATGAACTTTTTGCATGCTTGTGTTGCTCCCTGACTCTTTTTGCAGCTAAGCCACAAAGCTCTATGTACGCATATATACTACCAAGGCACAGAAAGCCCTAAGGTAGCAATAAAAGGGATTAGAAGTGTGCAGACTAGTCTGAAACCTGAGGAACCTGCAGGTCGGTGGCCCTTTGGAGGCACACAGGCATAGTTTCATTTCTTCTTGTACAACATTCAGTTATCTGATATTTGAATATATTTATAACACCTAGATGATTCAGATAGCACTATTCAAGATGATTCTTACTGGTGGTTACTATTGCATTTGTATACTATACTATAATGCCTACCTCGAGGAACTAGCAGTTGAGCAAAAGAACAAGTTTCACAATAATATATGCACCCAATCGCAAAGCAGGCTATGTTACTGTAGGCACAGATTATGCAGATACTAAGAAAATGAACGTGGAATAAAGTTACTATATCTGTATTTAGGCAGACTACCAATGGCAGTATGGTTTAGGCTCCAAAAACAATAATGTAAGATTATGGAACAAACATGATTAAATGCCAATGATTGCCAAGCAGCGCTTCCTCTTTTTATGTACTACACATATTTTTAATTGGCTAAACCACAAGCAGAAGTACGCCGGTAATCTCAACCATCATTTCTACAGAATCTACAGTTAAAATGGCAAATAGCCATTCTGTTGTGTAATTTATTGTCTTTGTGTAAAACACGATCACCTTCAAGGCACAATTACATTAGCCAACAATGTGGATCATATTTCCATTTTAGTAACACTTCTGTATTAAAGGGGGAGTCCATCACACAGGTTTTAAAATCAATGGTTTCTTTTCAAGCATTTTTTTATACAGGTATGGGATCCTGTATCATCTGCAATCTCTTTATTCAGGAAGCTCCAAATTACAGGAAGAGCACCTCCCATAGAGCTCATTTTACGCAAATAATTCTAATTTTTAATGCTTTCCATTTTTGTTCTTTAATAATTAAATAGTACCTTGTACTTGATAGTAAGTAAGTTGCATGAATCCGTATTGGTAACAAAACAATACTACTGGCTTTAGTTAATGTTTACATTTTTTTAGATGGTATGGTGATCCAAATTGCAGAAAGACCCCTTATCCAGAAAACCTTGGTCCCATGCACTCTGTATAATACATGATATACCTGCTTTAATTCCCATATTATCATTCCTCTTTCCAGCCTTTTTTGCTTCTCTTTCATGCAAGTGGAAAAGGAAATTGCTTTCCTATTTCAGCCCTGGTGATATCTTCATGGTTTACCACTTTTTGACGTGAGCTTAATGAATGGAGCTGGTGCTGAAGATACTTTAAGAAGGTTGAACCAGTTTCACTTTAGCACTTGAGGAACAGATACAATTACCAGTCGCTGAAAAGCCCCTGATAACAAGCTGTTCAAGGTCTTAGGTTAGGATTTATTTTTTCAAATGTAGATGAACGCTTCACTGATTGTCCTGTTTATAAAAAGAGAAGGGGAGGAAGTTCACAAAAATATCGATATCTTTTCTGCATTTTCAAAGCAGATCCTATTTATTATGCTCATTTTTAGCAAGGGTGTTAAAGGTACCGTGTATACTGTTTATGCTGCCATAAATCTTGGTTATTGACTATTACCCCACCATGAATAATGTTGCATTATAGGGGACAGACATAGGGGACAGACATAGGGGACATGTCTACAATCTTTTTAAGCAACTTTAGTGCTGAATGAAAGCAGAGCAAGGAACCAGAGTAAAGTGTCCTTAGTGATGGCCGATACTTGTAATTGTAAATGATAGTGTTTACAATGTATACAAATATAGTTGGCTCATATAATTGCTCTAGATCAGGGGAAGGCAACCTGCGGCTCCGGAGCCTCATGCGGCTCTCCATCCTGCTTGCTGCAGTTCAATCTTGCACCTTTGTCTGTCATGTTACCTATGCAGCCCTCGCACCTGCTGGCGGCTTCTTGAGTGTGCGACCGCAGTAAGCAGGTGCAAGGGCTGTATAGACGTCCAAGGAGTGACAGGCTAGACCGAGCCACAGCAAGATGAGTCATCATGGTCCTTACCATAGTGGCACACTCGAGAAATGAGAGAAGCCTCCAGAGTCCAACTACAGAAAGTCAGAGGCCTATAGACGTGATGTGATGCATATTTTAATGACGTCTATAGCCCTTGCCTTTAAACAGATGAGCATTTAATAGGGCTATTAAGAAGTCCTACACAAGCACACTGCACTTTTGTTTGGTGTATTCTGTTGTTGTAACAGTTAAAATTAAAAAAAAAAATTAAACTTTAAACTTTAAAAAGTTCATAAGCTGTGTTAGGTTTTGCAGCTCCAGACTATTTTTCATTAGAGGAAGAGGGGGCTAAATGGCTCTTTTGATAGTAAAGGTTGCTGACCCCTGCTCTAGATGCACTGGTTTTCTGTGCAGGAAAGTCCCACAAATTCCACAACACAAGCTTATTAGGCATAAATATGCAAGAACTGAACTGTATGCTGCTATGTATGTTATTCCGAGGAGCTCAAGCCGACATATTAAAACAGAAAACAAACTAAGAAGCAAAATGTCATATATGTGAAAAGAAATATGTTTTTCATATATTTAATGTTTCTATGGATGGAAGTTCATACCCATAGCAGGCTTGTTTTACTTCACCAGTTCAATCCGATTTTTGATATCTAATATCAGTGTACCCTTAGCACTAACAAGGTTTCAGTTACTTGAAGACATTTTTATTTCCTGTTTCTGATATCTCACAGCGTGAAAGGCAATTCACCTTCATTAGTAAAACTGTAATAAAACATAAAAGCTACAGAAATGTGTTCAGACTTTTATAACCTGGCAAATTTTGCTGCTCCGCATGGCAAATCTTTATGTCCCTCTTTCCGTCTCCAAAATGTTGAAAAGGAATGCGGTCTATCCCCTGAAATCACGGCCTCCCAACTCAAGGGTAGTTTACATAGCAGCCACCCCTAGGCCCTCATTGCCCCATACCCAGTAAGGGAACTAGGTGGGTGTAGGCCCTGGTGAGGGCCATGCAGTCGGCCACCACCCTTGTTTGTGCGTAATTTCTATGCTGCTCCAGCCGGCTGCAGCAGGTGCAATCTGCCAGGGGGGTGTGGGCTCTAGCCCAATTGCACCCCCTGCTTCCCCGGTAGTTACGCCCTTGCCCATACCCTCCTCTTCCTTTGTGCACATGAGCAACTTTTGAGCATTGAGTCAGGAGCGCAGGGGATTAGTGCACAGGAAATTTTTTAAATTATTATATCTCCTGCGAATCTTCAGTGCATCCAAACCAATGCGGGTGTGGTTGGGTGACATGCTATCCCCCTAAAATTCTGATACCCTAGGCCTGGGCCTTTCTATAAAACTAGGTCTGTCCCCACCACCTTGCCACCGGGAAAAAAAAGATAAATATATAGGAAGGCCGGTATTTAATAGATTAGCTTTTGGGTCCTTGTGATCTTGAAATGTCAGGACCTCTGCAAAGGACAGATCACCACTGGTATAAACCATTTCATATCTGTTTCTGTTCTCTCAGGTAACCCAATTAAAGGTGAATTCAACCCATCCATGCAGATTCTGGGCTCAGGATTTCACGGGCACCATCTTCTTTTTTCGGTCTTCTTTGGAATCAGACCGG
>CM044436.1:90586286-90608782 GCA_024363595.1 Xenopus borealis
TTACTCCCTACCCTAAATAGACCCGCCTCCCTCCTGCCCCCAGCCTACCTGGTACCCTGAGCAAATGCCCCTAATTTTTTACTTACCCCTAAATGCAGATTCAGACCTTAGGAGTTCACGGGTGCCATCTTCCTTTCTTCTGTCTTCTTCGGAATCAGAGCAGTACAGCTGGAGCAATCTGCCTATCCTGAACAACTAAAAGTTAATTTAAGAGTGAACATTGCCTTTAACAGGGTGCATGCATTGATTTACACAAGCAAGGGTCCATAATATACAAACACAACTGATGTTTCATGTGTCAACACCCTACATTTGTGCATTATACTAACAATGGGTAACTGGGTTTCCTTGCACCCTTTCATGAATGCCTCACTGTTGAATCATTGCTAAACCTTTATGAATAGTTTCTGTCTGTTGACAAAACTAAATTCAGCATTGACCTTCACTTAAATAATCTCAGTTGGCTTAATCAACATTATTATTACTATAAATCTGGGTAAGTCTCCCTTTTAAGGTTTTAGGTCACTGAAGACTTGAGCATGATAAATAAATATATGTGACGTCATGCGCATAAGCCGAATGAAAAGCTGCCACAATTTCGGGCAGCTTTTCATACTGCACTCCCTAAAACATGATGGTGCGATTAAGCCAGCGCCTGCAGGGGGCAATTTTTTTTTTAAACTACTAGAACCCCAAACCGGAATGCGGGCTCTATCAGCCCACACCTTCGGTTTGGGGAAATTTTCTTTTGTCCCATAGGTGCCCTTTAAAGGGGTTGTTCACCTTCAAACAACTAGTTGGTTTCAGATAGATCATCAGAAATAACTTTTTCTAATTACTTTGTCACCAGTCTTCTAATATTGAAGTTTTCTAAACTGATACAATTATTGGATACATTTCTTATCTTTGTCCCTTGGATTTCATTACAGGCAGCTGTTAGAATTGATACAATAGTTGCTAATACTCCAGAGATGCTGCTGAGAAATGTATCAATTAAATGTAGGGATGCACCGAATCCAGGATTCGGTTTGGTATTCGGCCAGGATTCGGCCATTTTCAGAAGGATTCGGTTTCGGACTAATCCTTGTGCCTCGCTGAACCAAATCCTTAAAACCATGTAACTTTTCATCACAAAACAAGGAAGTAAAAAAATATCTTGGCGCTCACTTCGTGCGCAGCACTCTTTTACCTTTCCCCTTGCTAATTTGCATATGCAAATTAGGGTTTGGATTCAGTTCGGTTTTCGTCTGAATCTTTCACAACAGATTTGGGGGTTCGGCCGAATCCATAATAATGGATTCGGCGCATCTCTAATTAAATGTTGCAAAATTGTAATAGTTCAGAGTCTGCACCTGAATTACTGAGCTGCCAGACAGAAACACCAGAGACACAAACATTCAACTTTAAACTTAGATTTTGGAAAAACAGTAAAAAATAAATAAAGTAATTTCTGTGGAACAATCTGAAAACAACTGAACTAAAAAAAGTGTTTGGAAGGTGAGCACCTAGTGCTTCCCATACTTTGGCTCTCCATACCTTATGTCTACTATAAACATTATACCCAGTAGGCTTGTTTGAATAACATTGACCTTCCCATGATTCAGAGTTTTTTGGATAATGGGACTCGAGAAAATGGATCTGTACTACATTTGCTCTAGTTACAGGTTCTAATAATTTCTCCCCCCCACCCCCCCCAGATTTTTTTATTTCAAATTATTGTTTGGATTCAGTTCAATATCTGGCCATCTCTATTTGACAGGGATTTGGCATTCATCCGAATCCTAAAATGTTGGCTTTGGTGCGACCCAGCTGTATATACCTGTGTTTGCTGCACAAATAATTATTTCATATCCTATACTGTTGCCGTGCTGGTTGTAGAGATCTGCATATGCATTCGGTAGATTTATATACTTGCACTAAATATTCTTTACTGCACTTTTTTCCAGGGGGCTTTTTTTCCAGCATCTTTTCCAGCTTGTTTGGAACACGAGAAATGAGAATTTTGATTCTTGGTCTGGACGGAGCAGGAAAGACTACAATCCTTTACCGGTTACAAGTAGGAGAAGTAGTTACTACTATACCAAGTACGTACTTATAACTCTTTATCTTACATTTTGTATTTAGTGTATTAGGAGATCAGTTACATTTATTCAATAATGAGAGAACTTTATTCTGTGAAGATTCTGTAGGATAATTTTTATTCCTAAATTTAACCAAAGTAAGTATTATTGCTGGTCCTCCTATTTAGTGATGTGCAGGCTGGCCCAAAGCCTGTGGGACCCACAGGTCGGTGGGTTGCACAATATCTTTCAGGTTCAGGCGGGTCCGGATTGAGCGACCTGACACTTCCGGCCTCCACATGCCAGAATTTATAGACTTCAGCCTGCCCCCTTCCTGCCCCATTTGTGATGTCACTGCTGGGCAGGCGCTGGTCTATAAATAGAGGGCAGCAGCAGGCCCGGCCAGGTGCTGGGAGTGTTAGGGTTGGATGTGGGTCAAGGAATTCTGTACCCGCACATCACTACTCCTATGAAAAGCATCCTTTAAAGACTTGTTTTAATTATGTTAACAGCCATGACCTACTTAAAGGGAAAAACACTGTACTGTAAAAATACTGTAGCTCCTTTTTGACATGAGCTCAGCCAGTATGTAAAAAGTTGCAAAAATAATATATACATACATACATTATTCTTTGGCTTGTGTAGAGACCCTTCTGATCTGCCTCAGACTCAAAGACAATGTTTAACAGTCCTGCATCATCTCCTGGCATTTGTTCACTGTAAAATTATGATTCCTGGACTTTAAGTTCCTCTGGTTTACAGAGAATCTGTGCCCTGCCCACCATGGAAATCAGACGGACCATAATCCATCACTTCAGTGTGGAACATAGAGAGACCTATATGAAATCTAATAGGCTATTTCCAATGGTAGGATGAAGAATTTAGTATAGCAATGCCATTGCGCTACATATCATTCTTTCACTGGCTTTGTTTTTAATTTCAGCTATCGGTTTTAATGTTGAAACAGTAACTTACAAGAATCTCAAATTCCAAGTTTGGGACTTAGGAGGACAAACAAGTATCAGGTACTAAATGTTTAAATGTAGCACTTTGTAAGCCCCAAACATCAGCTGTAACAGTGACATAACTGATAATTAAACTAAAGTCCATGGTTTCCTTTCTGAAGATATTTGGGTTTTATTAATCATCGCACATCTCAGATAGCCTTGTGTAGTTTGTTTTACATAGAAGATACAGTATTGTTGTTGGGGTCCTTCCTCTGCAAAACATGTTCTTGGCAATGTTTATTTTTTCTGCTTCTGTAATATTCATTTCATACATCACCAGCAACTCCACAGTTTTAAACGCTTTACATTGCTAGGAAACATTTTCTGGTGCCATTTTCAGTTTACTGCAGAGCCTCAGAAGAGTCTTCAAGGCTTGGCTAAGGCAAGAACATTTCTTACTGCATTTAACTTGGATTTTCCATTTTGAGCGTTCAACTCTGATGCGCCTACATTAGATTTATAATTTCAGAATAATCGGATGCCCAATTATCAAGTGGTTCAGATGAAAATAGAATATAACAACGAGATAAGATAATCTGTTATCATTTTTAAAGTCCATACCAACTGAGAACTTAACTCACAGTCCACTTACATCCACTTTACACTCTTTTTTTTCCCCCGCAACATGAAGTTATGAAACTTCTAGCCTGCTCAAAACTCAATCTGCTCCCTTGACTTCATACCCCCTCGCCTCCTTTACCCAATCTTTGATACATTCTCTCCTGCACTTACCCACCTATTTAACCATTGACTCTCTACTGGCACGTTTCCATCTTCATACAAACTAACACTAATCACTCCTATCCTCAAAAAAACCTTCCATTGATCCCAGCTTTCTCACCAACTGTCATCCAGTTTGCCTTCTTCCATTCACATCCAAATTTCTGGAAAGACTTTTTTTTTTATACAATGGCTTGGCCCAGCATCTCACTCACAACTCCCTACTCAACCCTCTGCAGTCTGGCTTCTGCCCAACTCACTCAACTGAAACTGCACTCACCAACGTAACCAAGGATTTTCTCCTGATAGCCTAAAGGTCACGTTTTCATGTTTCTCCTTCTTGATCTCTCTGCTACCTTTGACACAGTTGACCAGCCACTCATCCTAGACATTTTCTACTCAGCTGCCATTAGGGACACTTTCATGGTTTACATCTTCTCTTTCTGATCATTCCTTTCAAGTTGCCTTCTTTAACTCTATTTCTATTATGTTTCCTCTCTGTCTGAGTTCCTCAAGGCTCTGTTTTTGGTCCTCTGCTGTTCTTACTCTATACATATACTGTATTCAAAATATTCATATTCACTAGGAAAAGTTATTCAGTCATTATATATCTGAATCTTTCTAAAACAAAACACAAATCTATATCCTCCAAGATCTTCCCCTGTTCCTCAGATCACAGTTAATGTCATCACGTTTTATTCAACCACACAGGCAGCTGCCTAGGTATCATCTTACTCTCATCTGTCTTTTTCACCACACATACAGATTTCTTCATAATTAGCATTGCACAAATATGACTGTATCTCCATTTAAATACAACCAAAACACATCCAATCTCTTCTTATCTCCCTCCTTAATTACTGCAACCTCCTTGAAGGTATTCCAACACATTGCCTTTACAACTCCAATCTGTTCGTTGCTGCTGCTAGACTCATTCATCTGTCCAAGCACTGTCATCTGCTGCTCCACTATTCATATCCCTTCACTGGGTCCCTATCACCTCTAGACTAAACTAATGCTTATTTTCAAGGCCCTTGACAATAAAACCCCTCTCTTTCTTCTCTGATCTCAAAATACACTCCTTCACTCAACCTTTGCTCTTCTTCTGACCCTCACCTCTCTTCTCCTCTCATCACTTCAGCTCATTCTCTTCTACAAGACTTCTCTTGGGGTTCTGCTTTTCTCTGGCCTCTTCACTGCCTCGAGCTGACTTTTTCCATCCTTTCAAACGCTCCCTAAAGACCCATCTTTTTATGGAAGCTTATTCAATGTATCTTAATTAATCAATCATAAATGTATTTTAAATAACAAATTTGTTTCTAAAATCCTAATGTCTCAATTATACCAAACCCTTTAGTTTGTAAATTCTTGTGAGTAGGGCCCTCTAATCCTACCTTACTCTGTAAACCCTTCTTAGGTATTTACTGTTTGCCCCCTGTTTGTTAGAATTTAAAGCACTGTGTAACCTGTTGGCGCTATATAAATAAACGATGATGATTTCATCATATTATTTCATATTGCAATGCATGCTATTACCACTTGGGGAGAGCAGAGACTGTGCATTAGAGATGACTATTACAGTGACATATTGTTTTTCTCTCTTCTTTGAGACCTTACTGGAGATGCTACTATTCCAATACCGATGCTGTGATATATGTAGTAGACAGCTGTGACAGAGACAGGATTGGAATCTCCAAATCTGAGCTGGTGGCCATGTTAGAGGTAAAGTATAACTAAAGTGGAGTGTAAAGGTGTCCATACACTAAGAACTTTCCATAATATGCTCACCTAAGGTGGGCATGAATATGAGCGGGGAGGAAAGGAATGCATCGATGTGGTCCCTGATATAATGGGAAAATCAAACCTGGTCAGGCGCGCCCCACACAGGTAAACTGCCAAATTGATCTTGTGGGCCCAAGCCGGCAGATGAAATCTGCCAGTATATGGCCACCTTAAAAGGGTTGTTTCTTTCTATTGGTGACTGTTTTTCCTACTATTGGAGTGTAAAGTTTAATTTTTCACCAGCAACTCTGGAAGGGGGTGTCACAACTCTTTAACTGGTTTAATTTGATACATTTAAGTGGTACATTTGTTATCCTTAATGCAAGGTCACACAAGGCATTTTACATTGCACTTTTAAAAATGAATGGTCGAGTGTAAATACGCTGGTGACATAATTACTCTGCATATTGATGAACAGTCCTCTGTTGTTTTTACAGTTTTTACAGTAAAACTTTTAGAATTCATATGGGTGCTAATATTAAGGGATGCGCTGAATCCACTATTTGGATTTCGGCAGAATTCCAGAATCCTTTGTGAAAGATTTGGCCAAATACTGAGCCAAATCTGAATCCTAATTTGCATATGCAAATTAGGGGTGGGAAAGTAAAAAGTGTGAATTTTTTGTGATGAAAAGTCGAATGATTTCCCTCCCACTCCTAATTTATACATGCAAATTAGGATTCAGATCTGCTGAAAAAGGCCGAGTCCTGAACCAAATCAGGGTTTCAGGGCATCCTTACTAATATTCCACAGAGGCTCCTGAGAAATGTATCAACGAATTGTATCAACTAAATGTAGCAAATTGTGACAGGTTAGAAGCTCCTGGATCACTGAACTGCCAGACTGAAACACTAGAAACACAAACCTTAAACTTAAGTTTTGGGGAAAACAGGTAAAAAATTAAAGATGGGAAAACAATTAAAAAAAAAAAAAAGACTGTTGGTGAACAACTCAACTGAAAAAAAAAAATAGTTGGAAGTTGATCAACCCCTTTAAGTGCTGGGAGTTTCTACAGGGTTTTCCCATTGTATACATGTAGGCATTTCTTATTGTAGTCAGGTGAAGTGGCTTTTGGTTCATTCATGCCGTTTTGGCAAAGTAAAAGCACTCACCCACCTTCTGAGACACTCGGGCTAGTAATGTAGTCCATGCGTGCAACCTGAAAGGTGTCAACGTATGATTTCTTGGACACACACAAAACAAAATACATTTCCCTGTTTTTCTATTTAGGAGGAAGAGTTGAAGAAAGCAATTCTAGTAGTGTTTGCAAACAAACAAGACATGGAACAAGCCATGACCCCCACAGAAGTTGCAAATTCTCTTGGTTTACCAGCTCTGAAGGATCGCAAGTGGCAGATTTTCAAAACATCTGCTACAAAAGGCACTGGACTTGACGAAGCTATGGAATGGTAAGTAATCTAGCTAGAGAACCCGAGCTGATTGAAGTACCATCGGCGAAGTTACTCCTATTAAAAAGAGCAAATAAATGAATGATTTGGCCACCCATGTGGCAAGACGGTGATCTTCCGTGATGGTATGGCTGTTAGGCCAACAATCTGATTGTATAGAGTTAATGCAGACCCTTCAAATGGAGGCCACACCCAAGGGCTGAAACTCTGCTGATAGTCTCCTTGATCAATATATTGTTTAGATCAGTACCCAGGCCAATAATCTGCTGTAGATTGTAGAGTAGCCGAGCCAACAGCTTCTCATGTCTGTCCAGGTTCATAGTCCTGCTTCTGTCTTTAAAAGACATTAGGTACAATGTGCTACTGTTTTGCAGGTTGGTGGAATCCCTGAAGAGCAGGCAGTAATTGGCACTATGACTTTGCTCTCCATCACTCCAGAAGAAGACTGCCCGCTGGATGTACATAGAATTTAAAACAAGAAAGAAAGAAAATATAAAAACAACAAAGAAACTGCTCATTGGTGAAAATATAGTTATTGGCAAAGGATATTGACTCTAAGTGCTCATGTCTTTTACATCAATGTACCATACCCAGTTCTTTGTGCTTGCTCTGTGTAGGGTAGTTTCACTTTATTTATACAACATTTTTGTAATGAATATGAAAACTCTCAGAATGCACAGTTAGGTGTTCGCTCATCGAGCTTTCCCTTATGGCTGAAAGTGTTTATTTTTAATTGTAACTAATAAAAAACCTTTTCAGCTGTGTGGGGTATTTTTTATTTTTGTGGGACAGAGGACCTGTGATTGATGGATTCAGCTCCATAGGAGCAGCCGTATAGAATATATAATTGTACTTTTCTGTAAAGGAATTAATATAAACCCCCCTTCATATATAAACTGTCATAAAGTATTTGTATAAATGACTGCTTCTATAGAATTCTCTCTCATCCTATGGGTGTGTGCACTATAGTGACAATAGGAGCTCGTGGGGGGCTCAAGTGCAGCATTAGAAGCAGGGCCACCTCTCTTATTTGTGTCTGAATGTTTCATCAGCGACAGGTACAGACGTTACTGGTACTTCTGCAGTTCTGTTGTACCGTGTCACCCAGCTGTATAGAAGGTAGCTACAATAATGCCTGTTTCTGCAAGTAAGTCTTGTCAGTATGTGACCAAAAGAAAATGGGTTTCTGGATCTTTAACCACTGCAAAATCTTCTTCAGAATTGCTGTAAGAAGCCTGACACATATCTGTAATAAAATGACAAAAAAACATTCTTTGTTTGTGAATACATTATATTTGAGTGCATATGGAATTGGTTTACTAACCTGGTTAACGGACAAGGAGAGTTAAACTAAAGAAGTAGCTAGACATGTATTAGTACATTATGTTTTGTGCTTTTGTACCAATCCAAGGCAACCACAGCCCTTTAGCAGTAAAGATCTGTGTCTCCCCAGTAGATGCCCCAGTAGCTCCCCATCTTCTTTTCTGCTGATTCACATGCTCTGTGCTGCTGTCACTTACTGAGCTTAGGGACCCACTCACAATATACACCTGATAGTGTCATAGAAATATAGTCACAATATAAGGCTGATTAGTCATTAATACAGATAATTACTACATGGCAGCACAGAAACCAGTGCAACTAGCATCAGAATTTAATAATCAGCCCTGTAGCATCAGTTTATATTACAGACCAATCTAATTTTCTGCTTGATAATTTGCGATGACCCCTAAGCTTAGTTTCTCAACAGCTGCTCAGAGCCCACTGAGCATGTGAGTGTCACAGACACTTTCCAAGATGGTGACCCCCTGTGACAAGTTTGAAGTCCTGGATCATTGCTGCTATTGACAAGCTGAAACTATAGGCATATATGGCATATTTAGCCCTATTCATTTTTAGGGTTTATTTGTCCTTTAAGCAATAGTTGCCTTACAATTAACTTGTCGTATGGTGCAGACGTTTACTGCAATAGGCATTTGCTCTGCATATTTTTATTGTTTTAGAACTATGTGGACTTGTGTTCAGAACAATAGCAGTCTGACATCACTAATGTGATCAATAACGGTTTTTGGTAGAAATGATATCTCTACATGGCAAATAATTTAATAGTAGGTGTAGTAAAGTAATAGAAAACAGACCCAACCGTCATGCCATTCATGCTGCTGATTCTGTATAATTGAATCATTAATTTAGGCTTGTTATGATATAATAGCAGTGTTCCAAATAATAGCAGAGTGGAGTTCAATGCGTGAGATCATTTATTCTGTGAAAAAACAGCTGTCAATTATGGCCCTTATCTGAGGAATGAAGGCAGTAAATGTTGTGCATGTTGGTTATAGTGCATTTCTCTCTGAAAATCTCCGAAAAAATGGCTCGTTCCAGACATTGTTCAGAAAAACTGTGTACTTTGATTAAAAAGTTGATTGGACTGGGGAAAATCTATAAAGTGATCTCAAATGCTTTAAAATGGCAACCACAAGGAAGACGCAGAAGATAACTGAAATCTACCATGGAGTGCTGCAATTTGGGAGTCTTTTCCTTGATCAAAGCAGTATTAGAAACATTCCTCTTCCTGCTCTATAATAAACACAACTACAGATCTGTCAAGCTTGGAAGTGTAATGTTTCTTTCATATGTGAATGTATGGGGTAAGTTGACACTTTAGTGTGATATAAAGGAAAACTCTTGCAATCTTGTTTTTATCCAATATTAACTAATGATTGAAAGGAGCAGCCAGCAGACACAAAATACGTGAAGTCACAATCCAATGGTCCAAAGATCAGTGTCTTTAATTGTACTTCACATATAGGGTTAGTCCACACCAGGTGATTCTGGGAAATTAGTCGCCTGGCGACTAATCACCTCTTGTTTTGGGCGACTAATCTCCCTGAATTGCTTACCCCTGTCTCGTGTTGGCTATATATATATATATATATGTGGCGGAGCGCTTTTCAAATCACCCAAGTTGCCTGCCGAGGCAACTTCGGACGTTCTCGGAAAGCGCACCGCCTCGTGTGAATTACCACAGGCGACTTTTCATTTTAGCCAGCGCGAGACAGGGGTAAGCGATTGAGGGATATTAGTGGCCCAAACCAAGAGGCAATTAGTCGCCATGATGGGAAATGCTAGTCTGTGAAAACAAAATGTTGTATGTCATTGTGAATGAATGTATAAATAAAAATATTTAAATTTGCCCATGAGCAGTAACCCGTAGCGGCTATGAGTTACTGCCCATAGGCCGTGTACTCATAAATTACTCCCCCCCCCCCTTAGTGTTGGGGTCCCCAACCTTTTTTACCCGTGAGCCACATTCAATTGTAAAAATAGTTGGCGAGCAACACAAGCATGAAAAAGTTCCTTGTGTTGCCAAATAAGTGCTGAGATTGGTCATTTGGTGGCCCCTATGTGGACTGACAGCCTACAAGAGGCTCTGTTTGACACTATACTTTGTTTTTATGCAATGAAAACTTGCTTTCAAGCTTGGAATTAAAAAATAAGCACCTGCATTGAAGACCCTGAGAGCAACATCCAAGGGGTTGGAGAGCAACATGTTGCTCATGAACTACTGGTTGGGGATCACTGCTTTAGAGACAGACCACCTTAACCACCACACACAGCTGTATATTCTTTAAAAATGCAGACATACTCCTTATACCATGTGGTTCTTGGCAGCTACTTTAGATGCCAAAGACAGTCAGGAGGCTTCTTGGAACAATTAAGTTATGATCACAATGTGTTAAAAGTGTACTAGGGCCCATTGTTGAAGTCTGCCGCTGGAATAAAAGACACCTTGCATATTTAATACCTTGTTCTGCGTAGGTGCTGTTAAGGTCTCGAAAAAGGGGAGTGATAATTGTTTGAAGAAATGGAGAGCTCTCTGTGAACTACCACTCCCAGCATTCTAAGCCTGGTGTATGTAAATATCTCCAGACATAATGTTGCAGCATTGTACTGAAACTATCTACTAAGTACATGCAGAATACTGCTAAATACACAGTTTCACAGTACTGGTGTCTAAAGCTGACCATGCCCCCAGATCAGGACTTTTAAAGTGGAAAACTGTTTCCGTACATATAAAAAAGGGCAAGAAGTGAAGGGTTGTTAAATATCATACCTGGTCTCCCAGAGACTGGTCAATGAACTCTGACTGCAGCTGGTAACAGAAAGCCAGAGTGAGGTCTTTCATCTGAAAATAATGCAGCAATACACTCTTTAAATGGCAGCACCTCAATGCTACACGTTCAAACACCTGTCTGAATTCATATTTAAAAATTAATTTCACAAAAGTAAAATATTAAGGGATCTACAGTATTTCACAGGGAATTTTAGATCACAGGAAGGAACTGTATCTTGTGCCTCTTCTGATCCTGCAGAAGCCCAGGAAACCTTTAATAAATAAAATAAAGTTGTCCTATTGCCCTACATGTGCCCCCTGTATAGTTGAGTTGCCATATGTTAGGAAATGTAGGGGAGAGGAGGGTAACCCCCCAAAAAATTAAGCTATTTTTCAGCTATTTTTTAAAACTCCTCTCTATTTTATTGAACTTCGCCAGGTTTGACCTGGCGAAGTAAAGTCTAGCGCAAGACGTAACATCCAGTAAAATGGTCACCTTAGTGAATTAGTATAGTTACGTCCCTTCGTCAGTGCGCAACTTCGCCTGGCGTAAGGGTGCGAAGTTGTGCTAGTCTATCTACTTCGCTAGCAAATTTTCGCCAGGGACACTGTTAGTAAATTGGAGAAGTTGCGAAATTACGCCACGCTGGTGAATTAACACTAACGTTATCGCTTCGCATTTTTGTGAATTTGCCCCAAAGTAGGATATATATCTATATATGACATACTTCCTTTAGCTGCTAAACTTTAGAATGTTTTAGGCTGTCAGTTGAATGTAAGAACTATTACTGAATTATAAGTATAATACGGAACAGTTATTGGTGCCATAACAGACACACAGTGCAAGTACTATTTTAAGAGTCAAATATTTACACTCCTACACATTACATGAAATAAAACACTGCCCGCTTCCTGTTAGAACCAATGTACTTTCCCAATAAAACCTTATCATTTCTGTTCCCACATGCCTGCGTTACATCTGTTACCAGGTTATGGACTTTCTTGGTTAGAATCCTATGTGTAAATTCACATAACAAGCTTTTTGCTGTTTTAATAGGCCTAAGTGTTAAATGTGAAAACAGGGTTAAACAAATGGTTGGTGGTTCTCTCTTGTGGAAGAGTGCTATACAGTGGAATTAATATAGTAGATACAGCAAGAAGCTGACATGGTAAAGACTAGCAGATGCAGGTAATGGAGCATTAACATCCCCTCACCTAGAATTATGGAAAACGCTTTTCCAGATAAATAAAGCAAATGACCGTTTGGTTTCAGAGACTTTCTATAGTAAAAAGCTGTCTATAGCAATGAATAAAACCTGTTAAATCATTAGATTACATGGTAGTTAGTGAAAATGTATATTATACATTACCTTTACATCCAGATGGTCCGCTAAGAATGAGGCAGATAATGCTGTCTATGTGGATTTTTAACCCGGCTTTTTGGCCATCCATTTACATCCATCTTCTGGCTTTTGTAAAGCAAAAACCAAGCCAAAGATCTGGCATGAGATGAGCTAGACGCAACTATGAGGATACCACAGATGAGACCAGGGCCTCCATTAGAAATCATGGCGCCCTGTACAACAAAATTTTAGGGCCCCGCCAACCCAGGCCCCACAAGTTAAATAAAAAAAAATAATTCGTGACCAGGGCCCCCCCTATAAATTAAAAAAAACCATTGGTGCCAGGGCCCCCCTTACAAGTTAAAAAAATTTGGGGCCCCCAAGAATATTTTTTTTTAAAAACCTTGGTGTCAGAGCCCCTTTACAAGTTAAAAAAAAATTGGGGCCGCAGAATTTTTTTTTTTTAAACTTTGTCTCCAAGGCCCCACTTACAAGTTGGGGCCCCATAAAATATTTTTAAAAAAATTGGTGGATTTAAAAACCCACATTGGTGTCAGTAGAATTGAACTCATGGCTTTAGGACTTCAATTATAGCTGTTTCCGTGACTTCAGGTCTTTTCACGCTTCAGGACTTCAATGTCGGCTCCTTTCGTGACTTCGGGTCTTTCCGCCGCTTCAGCACTTCGTCTATTCAACACTTTCGCATTCTGCCTGTTTGGGACTTCAGAAGGAGCGGCAGGGCTTCGAAGCTATCAAGGGGGGCCCGGCTCTTCGAAAACTGTAGCACTGCTGGGCCCCCCTTCAGGCCTTGTCCCCCCCTGATGGCGAATTTAGCAAAGTAACTGGCATATCTTACACAGACGGGCAAAACTGGTCCCAGGCTATAAATAATAGTTATAGAAAAGGCTCCTTATATAAGGGGGAGGCTTGTTTTTCAAGTACAGGAATGGGACCTGTTATCCAGAATACTGAGGACATGGGTTTTTCCAGATTAGGGGTCTTTCTGTAACTTGGACCTCCATTTAAGTCTACTTAAAAAGTCATTTAAAAATTACACGCAATAGGAGTGTTTTTGATATCTTTTATATCTGATATCTTAGTTGGGATCAAGTACAAGGTACTGTTTTATTATAGAGCTTTATTACAGAAAAAAAAGGGAAACAATTTTTACAATTTTTTAATTATTTGATTAAAGTTGAGTTCATGGGAGACGGCATTCCCATGAAGGTTTTTGGATAATGGGTTTCTGAATAGTGGATCCCATACCTGTCCTGGCCAATGTTGCCTCTATGCTGTGTGCTCCTGCACACACGCACACAAAAATTGTGTTGTGCATAAAGAATTGTGTGTGAAACATGAAACTTTATATTTATTCTGACCTGTGCACACAGTTTCTGAAAATGCACACACAAGTTTAAAATGCGCCAAAAATATTTTTGTTTGAGCACATAGCTGAGAATGAATTAGAGAGAACATTGGTCCTTACAACTTTCTGACGTATTAAACCCCTCTTTAAATTACAAGAATAGTAAAGGTCCCAATGAGTTACTTGAGATGGATTTTTAGATAGATAAAATCAAAGAAATGACTATAGGCACAGAGCATTAGTATTGCATTTTTATTCAACACAAAATGTTACTGTGGTGGTTGTGCAAGGTGTCTGTAGGTGTCACTGTTCACAAGAATAGTGCTGTGCATGCTTTCTACGCTGTTTTAAAGTATTAGAGTTGAAGTTGATGTGTTATGGCTGCATGAACCTACTAATTAAGCACTGTTATACTCTTCTCATCCTTAGCTAACAAAACATAACAAATTGGCGACGAGATGTCTCTAGCACCTCTGCAGCAGCCTTTAGCTTTTCTTCCACACCCTAGTAAGCCTACCATACCTTTTACTGTTTGGATCTTTTATGTTTGAAAATTACATTATTGCTGCTAACTAAAGGGAGATTGCTGCTGCTACCAGAATATATGCTTTAGTGTTGTTTTATTTCACCAAAAATAAATCAAATATAAGGGAACAGAATTTTAGGATCCGAAACACTTTCTGTTATGCAAATGCAATCTACTGCAGTATGTGGTGACAACACTAGCACACTTACTTCTTGGAATGCCTGGAATAGGTAAGCCATCATTTCCAAAGCAGACTCCCAGTTTCATATTCATAGCTGCACCAAAATAAACAAACAACTGATTGTTATAATAAGTATACTGCATAGATGGAACATTACTTTGCATGTGTGAGTTTATAATCTATAGGTCAGTTGGTATATTTAAGACAATCAATTCTAAATAAGGGCGGCAAAACTAGGGCCAGATTTACATAGTTGGCACCCCTAGGCCCACTGACGTTCATCGCCCCCATACTCTGTCCTTTATTTGCAAATTTTCATCATCAGGACTGGAACAATGGGGATTGGCTCATAGGAAATTTAAAAAAACTATAGTATGTTTCTGAACCAATGTGGGTGTGGCTGGGCAGCATGCCGCCCCCTAAAATACTGTCACCCTAGGCCTGGGCCTAGATGGCCTTTCCACAAATCCGGGCCTGGGCAAAACATTGTCAACTTAACCTATGTAAGCAATGTGCCTTGTAAAAAAAAAAATAAAAGGGCATCTTATTTTATCATTTTAATGAGAGAGATTCACAGCGACCAAATCAAACAACCGTGTACATTGTTACAGAGCCAATATAATTTATGAGGCACACTGAAACATATCTAGTGCTAAAAGGACTAAAAGGATTCATCCCTGGAGACATTTGTACTAGCTCACCTCTGCATTTCAGCAATATTATGTTTTATTGGCCAAAGAAGCGTGATGATCAAACACATTGAGGTTTAATATGAGTGATAGTTTGGAGTCAAAGTTATGATTCTCCAGGCTAGCAGTAGATATTATTTGAACAAATGAAACACTGCTCCAAAACATTCATTCTCAATAGTACTATATTTACCAATAGTGATAATAACATGGTGGCATTAGAGAAGCCATATAAAAATACCTTCCCAGTTAGCTCGACTCCAATTGGCACATTTACTAAGAACAGAATGGTCGCTAGCTGAACAATGGGCCATTATATGCTTCTTGCTTTTGCCTTATTTTACCAACTCGCCAATCCCTTTCATAACTACAGCTCAGACTTAATGCTGTTTTGAAGAATGAAAAGTTCCAAGTAAATAAAAACATATTACAAGTTTGCTACTTTTTAGTATTCACAAACAAAAAGGGTTGCTTCTATATTGGATTATAAAACAGGAGGGGCATTTATTATTTTCTACTAATTAGAAAATGTTTTGGTTATACATTAGGTGCACATGCCTTTAATAAGCCAAAGGCAGTAGCCTGTCATGATGATTGTATGGATCTTTCTCGGCATAGACCAGTAACAACTGCAGCTGGTTCTCTGTAATCCCTCCCTTTGTGTGTCTTACCAATATGGTAACACACTACAACGTCACTTAAAAAAATGGAGTGTGTCTAGACCTACGCTCCCCTGCGGCTGAATGCAACCAAACGGAATGCAGGTGAGCGCAGGTAACAAACGCCCGTGGGTAAGGGC
The DNA here is from genome assembly GCA_024363595.1 of Xenopus borealis. Taxonomy (NCBI): domain Eukaryota; kingdom Metazoa; phylum Chordata; class Amphibia; order Anura; family Pipidae; genus Xenopus; species Xenopus borealis. The sequence continues at coordinate 90,602,283 of CM044436.1, forward strand.
TAGAGCAGACGGGGAGATTCGGGGGCATTTTGTCGCCTGGCGACTTGTAGCCGCGACTTGTAGCCCCCGAACCTCCCCGAATAGACAGGTCCTGGGGCGCACCGGCGTTACTTGAAAAAACGCCTGCGCCTATTCACACGCAGCGGCGCGATTTGTGGAATCGCTCCAAATTGACTCGCGAGTCAATTTGGAGCGATTCCACAAATCGCGCCGCTGCGTGTGAATAGGCGCAGGCGTTTTCAAGTAACGCCGGTGCGCCCCAGGACCTGTCTATTCGGGGAGGTTCGGGGGCTACAAGTCGCGGCTACAAGTCGCCAGGCGACAAAATGCCCCCGAATCTCCCCGTCTGCTCTAGCCCTTAGGGACCTAAAAATTGAGACCAAAGTCCCAGTGTTTCTGTCTTTCTCCCTCTTTGTGGATTCGCTAAGACTAGAAAAATCAAGATAGCTCTCAAAGGGACTCATTTCACACTATTTCTGAAATCCATGCAATTGCAACAATTTCATTTAATTGAATTTATAATTGATTTTTGGATCACAATTAATGAATCAGTATCACAGATAATTAATATTAGTTCATTTTGTTGGATCACAGTTTGGCGATAATTAATTGAATATTTAATTTATTTAACGTAATCACATTGTAAAAACAATATGTGGATATCCATCTACGGAATAGCACTAGTCTCTTTGCTTGAACAATGGAAAGTTCATATCTTCCAATTAATTGGCATGAATCACTTTATTAAGTGATTAATTTTACTATTTATCAAGCACTAGCACTTTATATTTAATTAATTCTGCCTATTGATCAGCACCTTAATTAATTGGCATTATTAATTGATCGTTTATTCTACATAAGTGATTAATTGATTTTTAGCACCTTACAATCTATATTTTTGCACAGTAAAATAGCATTTTATTTAATAATTGCAATTACACATTATAATGTATTAAGGTGGGATTCAAGGACTGATATACTCCAATAGAATCAACCTCGGGGAGGAATATGGAGTAGTGTGTGCAGAAAAAGCGCCAAAATTGGTCCGGGGGATATCTCTTTACTTGAATATATTGCTATTATTCTCTGACGCTAGTCAGATCCCCTTAACCAATTACAGTCAATACATCCATAGATAAATCGTTCTATTTTTCAGCTACAGTATTACATCACCAACATTTGTTTGATAATTTATTGGAAAGAATCTCTAACAGGAGGGAGAAACATCAGTTGAATGTTTATGTGCACCCCTGACACCAACATTGTTCACAGAACACAAATACATATATGCATAAACACTTTTTGATTTGTTGAAAAGAATGTTCCTGTCCCCCAGCCAAACATATACATACATATACAGCAAATTTACAAGCAATTGAATTACTAGATGTTGCATATTCCTGCAGATCTAATTCCAAGATAGGCGAAACACATAAGGCAAGGAGCGACAGCTACATCCATAAGGACCACAGTGGACACTGGGAGGGAAGTTGGGAATTAGATCTGCCGGCATAACCACGACCCTCTGTGCTCAACGTGTAAAGCTGTGTTGAAAGACCTTGATGTGACTGAAACTCTTTTTACAAATGTGAGTGAAATTTTATTACCAATAAATGTTTTAACAAATAGAGATACACTATGAATCCTTTGTGTTCTTTTCCCTGAGCTGAACACGAAGGAGAAGGGAACGCATACAGTGGGAAACGATTATTATATGCAACCCAGGGAGTGAGTCCTGTAAGTAGGCATTCTTACCAGATTGGTGAAGGAACTTTGTAGTCTAAACAAAATCTCCCTACTACTGGAGAAAGAACACACTTTCCTTGGCATAACAATTTCAATGCACATGTGGTGTATGATCATTATATTATTGTAAATTACTACACCATCTACGGCCCCTGGTCTCTCTGTCTGCCTTAGGCGCTGATCCATTTGTGTGATTGGAATTTTGAACCCGAAACTAAGGAGATTGGGAAAAGGATCGGCAAGAGAAGAAACATCTCTAAAGGACAAACTAACATTTCTTCCTTTTTTTTTTTTTATCTCCCCCACCCCTTGATATTTGTAATATACTCCTCCACATTATATTCCCCCATATTATTTCTTTGAGAAAGACAAGCATCTGCTTTTTACTTTAATACACTTTAACTCAAAACACACACCAGATGGCACTGTATGGTATTTCTTTACTTAATCAGTTCATTTATTTGTTGCACAATTCAACAAGATCCTGAATTCTACCTTTAAAGAAGGCAGCCAGCCCCGGTGCCACTGCACATTTAGCAATGATTACAAACCCCAAGTCCTGTCTCCATAAGGATGTGTAGGTTGGTCTCGCTGCTAACAGTCGCCTTGAGGCCTCCTCACGGTAAAGGTGACTCAATTAATAACAGCTCTTGGGTTGAACGCATGGATCTGTGGAAGCATTTCTGTGCTTCTATTTCTGAAGGGAAAGCAATAGAAAATATATTTCTTTCATAACACTTATTAACAGGATATCTGACAAGAGCAGTCACCCATTCATTAAACAACAAATTTGTGCTAGAGGCCATCAAATAAGCATATTCTGGCAAATCCAATCTCTTTTAGCCTACAAAGGCCGGTACTTTAGATGCTATTTGCAGCACAGAAATGTATTGCAGTGCAGTCAAGCCTCTTTTGTAAACAACCCCACCAAACCCTATCATATTTTATTCCATATACAATGCACTTAATTCTCTTTTTCAGTTGTTAGTGGGAAATTTTCACTACTGAGGCCATAGCTGAGCAGTCATTTCTATGTTGGCAATTAAACCAATCCAGAGGAAAGCTTAATGCACTTTATGTGACATCTTTAGGCTTGTACCTCCGGGACCCAAACCTAAAGAAGGAACATATAAACACTCACCAAATTATAAATATATAACTAATAAAAAACTCAGCAGTCAAAAGTCTGAAAACATATGATTTTTCTCTTTCAAGGGCAGAATAAGCTTGACCACCTGATCTTGAACTCAAGGGGGGAATTTCACTAAGATGCAAAAATTCGCTAGTGTTGGCTTCACTAGCGTTCGCAGCACTTCACCAGGCGAATTTTCGCAAGCACTATGCAAATTCACTAAGATGCGAATTTGCGCTTAGGGCGGCACTACCGTTTTTTCGCCAGGCAAAGCGCATGCCTAATTTGCATAAGGCCAGAATTTCAAAGTATAATAGAAGTATATGTTATAGCCACTACGTTACACTACACAAGCCCAGGAAACCTTTAATAAATAAAATAAAGTTGTCATATTGCCCTACATGTGCCCCCTGTATAGTTGAGTTGCCATATGTTAGGAAATATAGGGGGGAAGGAGGGTAACCCCCCCAAAAAAATTGCTCTTTTTCAGACTATCACCCTACAATGGTAAAACATGCCAGCGTTTTTTTGGGACTTAGAAAAATTTTACCATTTTTTTTTTCAAACTCCTATCTATTGTATTGAACGTCGCCTGGTCTGACGAGGCGAAGTAAAGTCTAGCGTAAGTGGTAATATTCAGGAAAATTTTGATATTAGTGAATTTGCGTAATTACGATCCTTTGTCAGTGCGCAACTTAGCCTGGCGTAAGGGTGTGAAATTGCGCAAGTCTATCTACTTCGCTAGCAAAAATTCGCCAGAGTCGGTGTATTTCCGAAGTTGCGAAATTACGCCATGCTGGCGAATTAGCAATAGCGTTAGACGCTTCGAGCTTTAGTGAATTTGGGCCAAGAAGTTCACAATCCTTTTAACTTCTTTTTCTTCTGCTATATTTCTAAATAATTAATGATTGAAAATGTTTTATTCAGGAGAAAATAAAATATACTAGAGCACTAAAAAAAATGAGCAAGGTGAGTGCAGCTGTATAAAGATAAAGGCTTTACACATTTTTCAGAAGCAGTGCATTTACATGCATTCATTCATTACTTCACCCTGTGCCCATTAACACAAAGCACACTGATTTACCAGTATGTCCAAGAACGTTCTATTTACCTGGACCAGGGTGTCTAAGCAGCTGTCCAACTCTCCATTCTTTAGGCTGCCAGTCAGCCCTTTTAAAAGCAGATCGCCAATAAATGTCAGAACATGGACCTTATAGAAAAAAGCAATACATCAACAACATAACTCTTTGCAAATAAGGTATAACAGAGGAGACAGCCAATTTAAAACACTTAAAAGGTAAGTGAGAATTTGCACACAGTATATTGTAGATGTTTTACTGATGTTTTAACATCTTGGCAAATAGTCATGTCATTTTTTTTTTTTTTTGCCTTTCTATGGCAACCAATTTGAAGTTAATATTTTTGTCATTGTTATTTCTATGATTTATCTTTCTCTATGACACGTCACATAGAGATTTTGAAGCCTGTCAAAGGCATTGGCTGCTTGCTATGGTATATTAAGTTGAACCCTGACCATAAGAAATTACAAATTGGCTTAAAAAAAACAATGATAAAAGTATAGTCCATTTTAAGGCAAGCACGCCCTATAATAAGGGACACGTGGATACTGTAATCACAGTCCCTAAATTATTAAGATTAATAGGGTGGTTAACCTTTAGGTTACGTTTTAGTATGTTATAGAATGGATAATTCTAAGCAACTTTTCATTTGGCCTCCATTTTTCCTTTTTTCATTGTTTTTTTTATTATTATTGATTTCCTTCTGCAGTTTCTCTGCAATTTGCAAATGGGGGTCACTGACCCCATCTGAAAACAGAAACAAATGCTCTGTAAGGCTAAATAATGCATTTTTTAGTGTTCATTTTTATTATTCATCTTTCTATTCAGTCCAATCCTATTCATATCCCAGTGTCTTATTCAAATCAAGGCATGGTTGCGAGGGTAATTTGGATGCAGAAATTAAAAGCTAAATAACTCAAAAGTCCACAAATAATTAAAAATGAAAACAAATGGCAAATTGTCTCAGAATATCACTCTTTACAAAATACTCAATGTTCATTTAAAGGTGAACAACCCCTTTAAGGGCCAATGATTGTGCCTTGTGGGAGTCTACTGGGCAGTACATGCGAAAGCGAGGGCCCCTGTACTTTATATCAGGCAAATAAACAATAAAGTGAAGGGGTTTTCAGGAGCCAGTGTCCAGTTACCTGTGGACATACAACAGCATCAAATACAGCATCAATAACATCTTTAGAGAATAGGTTACGTCTCAAAATCTGTAACAAAAATCCTACAAATCGCTTGACCCCAAGACGTCTCAAGTTCTTTAGTGGGTTGATAAATTTTAGGTTCTCCAGATAAGGGATGTTTCAGTAATTGAGATACCTTAAGGGGCAGATTTATCAAGGGTAGCGATGGGCGAATTTATTCGCCAGGGGCGAATTCCCATGATTCGCCGCCGGTGAATAAATTAGTGAAACGCCAGTGAAAATTCGCCTGGAGAAAATTTGCTGGCATCAAAAAAGTTGCGCGTCAAAAATGTGCCGCAACTCATTTCGCGAATTTTTTTACCATTTTGCGAATTTCGCTGGAAATTCGCAAATTTTTCGGCAAAGCAAAACGGGGTAGATTCGCCCATCACTAATCAAGGGTTGAATTTCAAGGGTTAAAAACCCTCAATTTCGACCCCTGAATTTTCTCAGGAAGTAAAATCCGACGAAATCGAATTCATGGGATTTTACCTCGACTTACTTGATTTCTCGAAAAAATCGTACAAAAAAATCCGATTTCACAAAAAAATGGTTGGAGCTTCCCATAGGCAAATATAGGAACTCAGTAGGTTTAATCTGGCGAAGTAGACAATCAAATAAATTTTTAAAGGGCAAGTACTTCGACCATCGAATGGTCTAATGGTCGAACGATTTTCTTATTCGAATCGTTCGATTTATTCGAATCATTCGATCGAATGATTCATTTGAATAATTTGATTTGATCGAATTTAGCAAATTCGATGGTCTAAGTAGCCCAAAAAAAAATGTTGAAAATCAAATTTTTTGCATTCGGATCCTTCACCCAAGCTTAGTAAATCTGCCCCTAAATCTATTTAAAAATAATTAAATTTTTAGTAATCTCAATAGGATTATTTTGCATCCAATAAAAATTTATTTTATTGTATTTGGCATTGAGTACAATGTATTTTTTTATTAATACAGAGAAAAAGGAAACCATTTTATTAAAAAATTGAGCTATTAGATTATAATGGAGTCTAAGGCATATAGCCTTCCCATAATCCAGTGCTTTCTGTAGAAAGGGTTTCCAGTAATGAAACATCTACCAATTACTATGCCCATGTCTTAGTGCCCTGGTGGAATGTACTTTGATGCTATTATTGATTTGACTCTTTTTTTTCTTGATATACATGCATTGTGTGTAAAACTTTTACTGCACTATTAAATGTACCACTTTTATATTAAAAAATGTACCACCTTAGTCTGTTTCCTCTATTTTTATTTGTGTGTGCAAGCCCTTAATATCAAATAGTACTTGGGAAAAACTTGCTATTGATATTGTGGGTCCTTTTGCAGACGCTCCTATAGACTGCA
>CM044436.1:90610375-90621830 GCA_024363595.1 Xenopus borealis
AAGTGAAAGTAAGACGTACTGCTGTTATGTAATGGCTGCATGACCTGCTAATAAAGCATTATTATGCTCTCCTCATCCTTGGCTACCAAACACAACAGGACATTAGAACAACCTTATGGAGTGTTGTTGGGGCTTTAAACTGTTTTGAGCAATACAAGAGTGCCCTCCATTAATCTGATTTTCTAGGTGCACATACAGTAACTATCCCAGAGCAAGAAGCAGTTAGCAAAACTGTAGCTGACCCTCTGTAACTAAATTGCAGTATTCAGTTCATAAACACCACAGGAAGGTGTTAAACACTTGGATTCACCTGAAGCTTTACTATTGAAGTTAAACTTTGCCAAGATTCTACTTAAGCAATAAACGGAGTGCTCTGGAAACATCCCATAATCATTAGCTTGGATGGAGCCAATGTCATCTACTTTATAGGATTTCTAACACCCTGGCATCTAATGAAGCGGTAAATTAACTTTGCAAATGACTGCTTGGCATTTCAGGCAAATATCTGAGGGTTACTGAGTCTTCAAATCTGTTGTAAAAACAAGTTAGGGATTCTACATACAGGCATTACATGCAGGGTAACATAAAGGTGTTTATAATAGTGCTTGAGTAAACATGTAACACACTGGTTAAAGGGAGGAAATTGACTATAAAAGAATACACTTTAATATCAGGTCCTCTACAACACAATCAAAGGACCTAAGTCTTGTTTAGTACTAGGGTGGAGTGTGGTTCCCACTGATAACAACTATATGTCAAAAGCTGAAATGGGGCCCGTAACCTAAAGCTCCCCATAGATGCAACAATCTTTCTCTGCCGAACGACTGATCTTAGTGAAGTCCGACCAATCTGTCAAATTATTGTGCGGTTAGTGGAATACCAACGATCATACATCTTACGATTTTTTACATCGGCCAGGTTAGAAAATCTTTATCCGTCCCCATGCAATCTACCTAGGTTTGCAGGGCCAAGCAGACAGCGACCCTTCAGTTTTGCTGGCAATATCCCCTGAAATGGTCTTTTTAGTTGATGGACACATCGGACATTTAAACGATCGTTTTGAGACAATCGTGGTCTCACAATAACCATTGGATCTTTCAAAAATCTTTACGTCTATGGCCAGCTTAAGAAGCATTTGTTGACCAAGGGAAACACCACAGCAGTGAAGGGCCTCTAATTCTCCTTGAAACAGTTACATAGTAAATTAGGTTGAAAAATACACATTTCCATCAAGTTAGACCTTTTTCTAAATGAAACCAGCCTTTTTATCCGCAGGATGGGGGAGATAATTGTGTGATTTTACTTGTACAGGGCAAGAACCCTAAAAGAGTGACTCTCTAACTACAACAAAGCCTGTCCGCAACAAGAATCACATTGATTTATAACAGTCCTTTGTTACCTTTTCCCTTTGCCAGAGAATGGGAGACACTGAAGTAGTTATGCACAGCAATATCTGTAACATTTCAGGTAAGCATTGGCTAATCAGATGCCAACATGTTTCAAAACCACCTCCAAACTACTAAGTAAACAGTGCTGGCGCCCAAAAGGGAGAACTCGAGCGAGATCCAGACTTTCAACAGTTTGTAATACTGACGCAAGTCAATGACCTGTAATATAAGTGAGAAATTACAGTATGCTTAAAAGAAATACGATTATTATATGAACCCCAAAAAATTTACATTGGAGACAACGAAAGAGAAAGGGAATTATTTTTATATAGCATTTATCTCCTTTGGGATTTAAGGTGATACCTACACTAAAAACCTACTATTCAAAATATTGATGTCCATTAAAAGTTACCTATAGGTATTGGATAGGGCTGCTTTTGTAAGTAATTGTTACTTGAAGTTCCTAAACCTGACTGTTTTGCCAACTTGACTGTCCCTTCTCAACCTGTCAGTTAGAGATTCTAATACTAACAAACTGCTGCTGCACAAATATGGCAGCACCCACATAGACTAACATACATGGGGATGAGATGGGCAATGTAACAGCATTGGGCAAATATTTTTATGGCAAAATTATAAATAATATGTAAATACAATGTTATGATAAATGTAAAAAAAAGGTTTAATTCTGGTGTCAGTATCACTATAAAGTACTTTACAGAAATCAAGGCAGCCATGATAGACATATTAATTATACTGTGGCACCAGAAAACTAAGTGGAATTGAACCAGGATCTCTAGCATGAGATCCCACAATATAATATATGCACATACAAGGCATAGGGGCAGATTCACTAACGGTCAAATTTTCGCCAAAGACCGCTACGCGAACCTCACATGAGCAAAGTTGCACCCTGGGCACCGAACGCTGGCGACTTTTCGCTAGCATTACTTTGGCAGTATGAGCATTTAAAACGGAAGATGTGCTAGCGTTCGCTTGTGCCTAGCGAAAATTCGCTAGTGATCTTACACTTAGGTCAATTTGAATAGGGAAGGTACATTAAAGACTTATGGACGTCTTTATTAGAGATGTTGGTGCAAATGCTTGAAGTTACCACTTGTTATCACAAAGAACAAATAAAGACAAAAGAGTTAATGCTATACCCTACACATGAGCCCACTGTAAAATGAATGCTCCTTATGTTTCATATGTTCTCAAATGTCTGGGGGAAAATTTTAAGCCAAAAAAAGTTTGTTAGGCAATCCCGCTTAAAAAAAAAGAAAAGTTGCCAGCGTTTTTAAAACTTTAATGCATTTCCGACAGACAGGATATGATGTAACTGACATCAGATTAAGGAAGATGAGATCTAGCTTCATTTTAGCAGTTTGTCTGGTCTGAGGTGGAGAAGTTAATTCTGGCGAAAAAGGTTACTTTCAGTAAAATCTGCACTTACCATTCACCTGAGCGAAAAGGCGATAGAGTGCAAATGAACGATAGCAACAGTCTCGTTCACTATCTAACTGTCGTCTGCACCTGTAAGTGAATTGGTGATGTCCCTGCAGATTGGATTTTTGACAAAAAGTCCCTAGCATTAGCCACTTCGCCCTTTAGTGAATCTGACCCTATAGAGAGGCAGCTGAAAGATTAGCACACTATCTGATATGTACAGTTTCATACCATCTTTTAGATGTTTCACTGGCTCAAACAGGAGATCCAGGAACATTTATATCTCCTCTGGGAGTGAGCCAGCTACAAACCTCAGAAGAAAAAACATGCGGGTTCCTGCCACTGAATTTGCTACCAGTTTTACTTTTCATGTGGCCATGAAATGACAGAAAATAGGCATGTCCTTTTCTATTCAAAAAATATCATTGATTAAATGAAAACTATTTATTATGTATTTTATGATCTGCATCTTAAAGTGATTCTGACCCTAAAAAATTAATTTTAACATATGAATGTACATTAAATGTTACCTATAGGTCATGGTGATCATTTTTTGCAGAGAGGTTTGTTTTTGTATATAACTGTTAGTTGAAGTTCCTAAGCCTGACTCTCTGACACTCTGATTTTGCCAACCTGGCTGTCCCATCTCAGTCTGTTAGTTACAGTTTCTAATGATAACAGATGCCGGGTGCACAAATATGGCAGCCCCCTCATACAGGAACATGGGGGATCAGACCGGTAATGTAAAAGCATCATGCAAATACTTTATGGCAAAGTTAGAAGTACCTTTCAAAGCCAATATTATAATAGATGTAAAAAAGAGTTTAATTTCAGGTGTCAGTATCTCTTTAAGAACGCAAACCTCATGAGAACAGGCATTACATCTGGCCAGTGGAAGGATTTTTCTGTAGAATTCTCTTCAGATATTCTGAAATGGACAAGTTCCTCTTTAAAGCTTTTATCATCCAGAAGTCTTAGCAGGTTTTCGCTATAGTTAACCAAGAGAGAAAAAATACCAAAGGTATAAAATGATTATAATGTGTAAAATGCTTATTTTAGTAATATAGTCATTTGGTAAATCCTTTCCAACATAAAAAAAGCAAATTTGCACACTAATTTTTTATCGTTATAAGGTATAGATATAGTTATAGGTATAGATATAGTTTACAGCAGGATTACCTAAGTAATGGAATATTAAAAAAAATTAATTGTACACTATCATGGAATAACTGTATATGTGAGGTTAAAATCTGCATACTAATACAGCTATTTTTGGCTACAGTGCTGCACAGTACTGTAAGTGAATATTGTTTGCAGACGTAACCTCTTTCTTATTGTCTCAAATGAAATGTATGCAAATGTGTCCTACAGTATTTGTTAGAGACATAGATGAAGGTTGCTTACTTGTAAGGGAGAGGATGGCGATGCTTATAGCTCATCACACACTCAAGGGTGATCTTCTGCACTTCCTGATCTTGATGACACAGTAGCTGGGAGGGAGATGGGAGATATTAAACTACTAATGCATCACTGTGAGTATAAAGTGTGTACATTTAATTAATTAAATACAATACATGTATTAAATACAAAAACACCCTGCTGTAGAGAATACAGGGAATTGCATACACTAAAATTGGTCAAAAATGCATTGAGTGTTTTAGCAGAGACAATTCCCAGTATACTCGAAGGCAGGATATTTTGTAGTGTTTTGCAGTAATGGTTATAAATGTGAGCCCTTGAGTTCAGGTTCTCTAGTTTTCTAATCACACCAACATCAGCATTCCTGTCATTCTCCTAATAAAACTGTCATTCTCAAACAGGTCAAGAATGACAAATGGCTTTTTCTGGTCACACACATTCCTGGATAACAGGTCCCATATCTGCACACATTTTTGGTGAGCTATTTATGTTTAGCAATGAGCATATATGATTGGTCATGATATCTGACAACCCACACAATCACACCATTGTATAGTACCCGTATAAAATACAAATATAAGAGCATTTACCTGTGTATAGAGGTCATATAACGTTTGTTCCAGGTACAAGGCACGTGGATTGGAAAACTTGGAAGAGACTTTCAGGTGAGCAATAAGCTGCCTTAACAAACAAATAAACAAAACAGTAATTAAGGCAGTTGAGCTGTCACTACAACAGAATAATGTATAATATATATATTTATATTTATATAGTATTGAATGAAGTACAATAACAGACAATGTTTCAGAGGAGAGCAGTGTAAAAATGCCAGAGACAACCGTGCCACTGAAAAGTAGGGATCATTTGCAAACGAAGGGCAAATAAGAACCAACGCAGTAACTCTATATACCTGCAGATGTCTGAATATAGATGTCTAAAAAATAGATATTCACTGATCAATATTTTTTTTTAAGTTACTACCCAAGTGCAAATTTGCCCAGCATTAGTAAATGAGCAACAAGTGTGCATTGGAATCATGTTTCAGTGATGCATTTCACAGAAATAGCAGTGCTGTAGGGATTATACCATAGCCATTAATTAAACAGTTTTTTGACACAACAAACAAAAAAACTGAAAGATATGGCATATGAGGAAGTTTAACATAGGGTTAATTCTTTCACTGCCTTTAAGACTTTGATTGGCAGTTTAGATACAGCATTTGATTGGTTAGTGTTAATATAAATATCCATGTGTCTAGTTGTTTGTCTAACCTATGATTAAGTGCCCAAAAGGCACGAAACGTGTAAGGCATTTGGGATGTTGCTGTTCTAAATAAATACATTTTTTAACTACATCGTGGAGAGTGATCCAGTGCCAACCTTTTTCAATCGATATTTTGTCACAGTGCCTTCCTGAGCTGAAGGCTTATGGTGTGAGCACCTGGATCCCCCAATTCATTGGGTAAGTTAAACCCTCAAAAATTTACAATTTGGAGCTTGAAGCACTATACAAATTATTTATGTATGGCATATGAGGCATTTTGATTGGTCATAGATTTCTATAATTCCCCAAATGCTTGGATGTTAGGCTGTCTGCATCCAGCAGAATAGTGTAGGTTCACTGGAGTTGCCAGTGGGTATAGGAATGTATTTAACTAACATTCTGACACCCCAAGCAATTGCTGGTTTATAATTCAGAGAATTTCTGAAACCTTGCAACTTTGTAACTAAACTAGATAATTAACCAAGGCAAATGTTTCAACTTAATTAAGGCATATGGTCAAGGAGAAAGTGTTACTACTGTAATAATTTCAGGGAATGCTTCATGCCTAAAGAAATTTGCTGATTTTAGGAAACATTATACACAAGAACTATTCGTGTGCACCTCCACGTACATCCCAATCCTCTCTCTGTGACAGCAGGAATAATGTTGGATGCTTGGCCTGAACAGTTTGCAAGACAAGTGTCCTATTTATATAGTGCACAGTACAAATAACCATGCAATATTATGTTCTCATTAAATATTCTAAAACTACTAAAGTATTTAGTTTGTTGTTACAATCACTCTGCTAATTACTCTTTTAAAAATTAAGACCAAGATCACAGAACATGCCAAGGAAAAAAAAAGCTGCCTTGCAGGAAGGTTTAGCAATCGTTAGGCTAATCAGTAACCAATATACCCCAGTACCTCAAATGCCTTAACCCCCTTTTAGGTAGGTGGTATGAGAAGTAACCTGTAGTAATTAAAGGCATTAAATCACTACAGTGATTTATGGTTAAAGCACTACATTTTCACTGTGCATTAGTGTCATATTTTGGAGGAATCAGAAAAATCTGATATATATTGCTTAATATTTTTTTATCAGAGAAACTTTATGTAAATCTCTTTCTACACCCAAAAACTGTATTGAAAATAAGTAAAATACTGTATGTGATAGGCTTTAGATGAGAGAACAGAACAAACACACCAAATGTTTACATAGTATAGTATAACCCTCTTACACAATAAGCAGTAGACTGAAATTGATATATAGCGTTGCCAGTAAATACCGTAGAGGTACTTGAAAACAAAACAGAATATCAAATTATATTTCTGTTTAAATTAAGCTCAGATATGTGATCAGGAGGAACTCAGTGGGAATGCAGTTAGTTTCCTTAAAAGACATGTCAACCCAAAAAAAGGACTTTTTGCCTGATAAAATAAAACACAATTATAAGCAACTTTCCAAAACTAAAGTATTAAAAATTGTTGGTGCTTTATTAGTTATTTGTAAATGTAATTGCTATTGAAAGCAGCGTTTGCACAATTCCTGGTTGTTTTAAACAATGTTGCAAAAGCCAGTCTCCTCCAGCAAGACAGGTCTGTTAGGCAGTTGGCTTGTGTTACATTGTTTCAAAAGCCAGAGCCACCAGTACAGAGAATAGAAAGGGACAGACAAACACTGCTTTCAATAGCAAAACATGTACAAATAACTTAAAAACCACAGAAAATGTGTAATAAATGTATATTGCAAAGTTGCTTAGAATCATGTTTTCTTTTATAAGGCAAAAATGTATTTTTGAGGGTGAAGTCCTTTAAAGGAGAACTCTCTTTGACACCAGTTGTATGTATATGCTGTTAACAGTATCATAACTGAGTATTTTGCACTTTCTGCTTTGTATAATATAACAATGTATCTGGATGTGCAATGGTGTGCTAAATTTATTGTTGTGATTTTTTCCATATTACCCTGATAAAGGGCTTCCCGTGTTTTAGTAAATGTTTTAATTAAACATCAAATTACCTGTACAACGTATTAAAATTGCTGCTGTCGTGCAAAGATCATACCGACATACTGTGGACGGGGAGCATGGTTTTGGTTGGGTATGTGCTGATGTCATCAAGAGATATGGAAAAACAGAAGGATCAAGGAGACAAAATAGCTGTAATGATGGAAGGCACAAGGATATCCTGTGTTGTGTAATATTTATAATAATAATAATAATAATATAAATGGTTTGCTACTGGTCTAGTCACCCAAACCATCTGTTTAGCAAGTAGCATTTACTGATCATCTATCATTTGATAATGTTTGCTATGTGTTATTAGACATGGCCAAACTTTATGTCTTGTATTATTACACTACCATGGTTGTTTGTTCATAAATTATACAGGAATATACCATAAATCGAGTTATGGTTTATACAGCCCCATATAGTAAGCATAAGTAACTCACACAGAATTAGCCTAATTTGTCTGTTACCAAATCTGAAAAAAAAAAATACCAATACACACCTCCTGCAAGTCTCCCTTTGCTGCTGTTTGAACAAGATCATGCCTCCGTTTTCTCTCTGTATTCATGAACAGTTGCTGGCACCAGTTCAGCTTCCAAAAGGATTGAAATAAGTCACTGACTCTCCTCTCTTTGCATTTACTGTACATGAACCATAGAAACTGGAGATAAAGCAACTTTATTTCTAACTTCCCTAAAATAAAAGTTTCAGGTTGCTTCATACCTCAGCAGCAGAAGAATTTTAAATGATTTAAAATCCTTATAGTTAAAAGGCTCACCTGCAATAAAAATTAAAAGGGGTTATACATCCCCTGATTTAAGTTTTCCCTCATTTTACATAGTGTTCATATATATTACGCATAATACATTTCCTTGTATGTAAAATGTAAAAAGGGGGATTCTACTGTATTGACACCTACCTGTGACTATATTTGCTGAATAAAACCACACTACAACAAACAAAGGAAAGTTGTGCCCATCACTAATTTATAAAAATGTATAGGGGCACATTTACTAAGGGTCGAAGTGAAAATTTGAATTAAATTCAAATTTCAAAAATGCGAAGTTCGAAGTAATTTTTGGCTACTTTGATCAAACAGCCCAAAATTTGATTTGAATTGAAAAAAATTAGCATTTTGAAGTACTGTCTCTTTAAAAAACTTCAAAATCGACACTTCGCCACCTTAAAGCTGCCGAATTTCCATTTTAGCCAATGGGGAACCTCCTAGAATGATTACAGGGATTTTTTCTATGTTCTGGAAAGTGGAAGGATTTTGGGCAAAATCGTTTGAATTGCATTAAGCATTTGAATGATTCGAACGATTTTAATTTGATCGAAACGAACCTATTCGGTCCATTTTCGATCGAAAATAGCCTTTTTTTGAAATTCGATCCTTAGGAAATGTGCCCCTAAGTGGAGGTGCAATGAGGCTGTGACCACAAAATTCACATACAAATACAAGAGGTCCTCTGCACTCAACCCATTAAAACCACACTATAAACATAGCAGAGTGGTTAGGGGCACAGATTTTTGGAAGTGCATGAATGAGAATTGATTTTATTTTGGCAGAGCAATCATCATTAAAGGGGCAAGAACACATGCTTAAACATTCTACCTATTCTTTTAATAAAAAAAAATGCTTATCTCTCAATATATTACTTAGAGCCTGTTCCCATCCTATAATAGATTATATATATACCTCTGAGTCCTTTCTTAACTGCATGGAGCATGTGCTAACACATTTCCTCGAAATGTGATGACAAACCACCAATTATCGAGTCTGCTTCATATGATGTTTCTCATAGGCGGAGGGTGATTTTTTTGTATGGGTAGGCTAAGTATAATGTTTCTTCAACACAGTTTTTTCAACATTGTTTTTACGCTGGCTCTATTATAATCAAAATTCAGTTCAGTTCATCCACATTGCTGGAAATCAGGGCTAATGATTGGGTTGTTTAATATTAAAGCATGTTTATTGGTCTACTTTCACATGAAACACAAGGGATATGTTGTAATTTATGGGAGATTGTATACATACAAAGTATAATGTAGATATACTCTGGTCCCTTCACAAAAAAATAGTAGCTGCACGTTTTACTGCAGTTTCAAAGTAACACAATATAATAGTAGATGCGGTTGAGAAAAAACTTACATTCAACCATCAACACAACATTTGTGTGTAAGTGAAAGTAGCCAAACTGATCTGTTAGCTGATCCAGAGAAAAGTAAATTGAATTGATACAATAGTTGCTAATATTCCTCATATACTGCTAATAAATATTGTAACTAATTGTATCAACTAATTGTAGCAGATTGTTACAGTTCAGATGCTCCTGGATCACTGAGCTGCCAGACTGAAACCCCACATACAGGAACATTACATTTTAAACTTCAATTTTTGGAAAACAGTAAAAAGTAAAAGAAGGAAAGCAATTGGAAAAAAGTCTTGATTTCTGTTGAACATTCTGAAAGGTGAACACCCCCTTTAAGGAAACAGTCACCAATATCCAATCACAATGCTTCCACTGAACTATTCAAATAGGTGTTGGATAAAATTCACAGGGGTGTGAAAGTGAGATCTGGTCACAGTGGTAATATAATGGTAATATAATGGCTGCATCACACCTTCATACCTGTTCCAGTTTCAGATAACACCTACCTGAACAGAACAATGGAACTACCATTGACCATTGATGGTATTTGTTTTTTTGTGTAATGTAAGTATGAAACAATCCCCACATACCAAACAAGCAGATGGAGGATTAGCAACTGCTTCGTCTCTTGGCCCTGACCCAAGCAACGCCCTTTGCCCCTCCCCCAGACAAACTCAAATAGACAAATTTTAATTTTTTTTCTTTGAAAATTTCTTAAAATTTTTTATGCAAACAGTTTTGGGAAGGCTTAGCCTCCCCAAGCCTTAATGAAAATCCGCCTATGATGTTTCTCCTGTCTGAGTAGTCAAATCATCTTGATATACAGGACCTTGATTTTCTTGGTTATCCCCCAAGGTGGATGCCAGATATAAAGGCACCCCAGAATCTTCTATTTGGTGTAGACACACACTGTTACCACTATCACACTGTGTAATGTTTGAAGATGCAAGAAGTGGAATTAGTGATGGGCGAATCTACCCCGTTTCGCTTCGCAGAAAAATTTGCGAATTTCCAGAGAAATTTGCGAATTGGCAAAAAAACCACGTAGTTTTCGTTGCGTCGAGTTGTTTTAGTTGCCTCACGTCAAAAATGACGCACAACTTGTTTTTTTCAGCAAATTTTTTTCTGTGAATTTTCGCTGGCGTTTCGCGAATTTATTCGCCAGCGGCGAATAAATTCGCCCATCACTATGTGGAATTAAAGCAGGGTTAGAGACCAAAGATGTATTGGAGGTTACAAGATTAGGGTTTAAGGAGGATTGTAGTTTCTCATTGGAACCAGAAGACAAACTGTCGAGAGTGGATATGGGATGGTTATTATTCAAAGATTTTAGGTCACAGCAGGACTAGAAGTATGTGCTAATATTTCACAAGTGTTATAAATTGCAGTTACACAAGGCAGTTGGACAAGGCATTGACAATGCAAAAGGAACTGGATTATCCTCCATCAACTTTGAACCAGCTGGGATAAGAAAAAAACAGATTTGTTTTAACCTACCAGTTTGTAACTTATTACTCAAAAATGTTTTATCCTGTTTTTCTCCTCCTTTCACTTTCATGCTACAGAAAACATTTCTTACTACCTCCCCCACTTAGTCCCAATTCTATACAAATCTCTGCCTCTCTAATTTCCTCTCCCCACACATGAAGTATACAAAGTACTCTTCAAGGGAACTCCTCTTTTTCATATAAACTAAGAACTTACATCCTGCTCTCACTAAGGGCCCTTACACACGGGCGTTTTTACCTGCGCTCCCCTGCATTGCGTTTCGCTGCGT
>CM044436.1:90626517-90636688 GCA_024363595.1 Xenopus borealis
AACTAACACAAGTAACATCCCTGAAGTATCCATCATAGTTAACAATTCCATTATCACCCCGTCTCCCCTGGCCCGGGGCCTTGGGGTTATCCTAGATTCTGTCATTCACTCCTCATATCCAGTCACTTATTAAATCATGTCACTTCCATCTAAGGAACATATCCAAAATACGATCATTTATCACCCAAGATGCTGCCAAAATTCTTATTCACTCTCTCGTCATATCACTATGTCTAGACTATTGTAACTCTCTTTTAATTGGCCTTCCCTGCCAGAGACTGTCGCCTCTCCAGTCCATAATGAACACTGCCGCAAGGCTCATACACTTCAGCAACCGCTCCTCCTCTGCCATACCATTCTGCCAATCCCTCCACTAGCTTCCGCTACCCTTCAGAGTTAAATTCAAATGAATGACCCTCACATTCAAAGCACTTCATAACTCTGCCCCTCCTACATCTCTGAACTCATCTATATATACTCACCCAACCGCTTACTACGCTCCTCTACTGACCTGCTACTCAACACATCTCTCATTACCTCCTCACATGCTCGGATTCAAGACTTTGCAAGAGCTGCTCCCCTCCTCTGGAATTCTCTCCCACGGTCTATCTGACTTTCTCCCAATCTTTCTGCTTTCAAGAAATCTCTTAAAACGCACTTCTTTCAGGAAGCCTACCCTCACTCTTAACTACCAAATGCAACACTACATACAGTACCACATTTCTCACCCACTTAATTTGATCTTGCCGGTTCCCACATCTTATATATAACTCCCTTACCTTTAGATTGTAAGCTCTTTCTGTATAGGGCCTTCCTTAACTTTTTATGTGCATTGATTGTGATTGAATTTAACTCCATATGTATGTAATTTATGTGATTTAGTTGTATAATCACATTTACTTTAAAGCGCTATGCAATATGTTGGCGCTATAGAAATACATGTTAATAATTAATAATAGTAATACACAAGTAGTGTGGGCTGGTTAATCAGACCATTACAATTTCACCACCCATGTGTGAGTGTACAATATGTATCTATTGGTCCATGAGTTGGATTACTTTATACCAAGATGCTTTATATGTGGCAACCCTGCAAGTTAATGACACTTCTATACTCTATATATAGAGTCTATATATCTCTCTATACACGACCCATTTTTGACAGTCAATAAAAGATAAAAGCTGCTCAATGCCACAAGAGATTTCTGTGTATCTGACCTTAATGATAATATCACGGGCAC
This sequence comes from Xenopus borealis, assembly GCA_024363595.1. Lineage (NCBI taxonomy): Eukaryota > Metazoa > Chordata > Amphibia > Anura > Pipidae > Xenopus > Xenopus borealis. Next base: position 90,627,759 of record CM044436.1, read on the forward strand.
TAAATTCTCTTGGAAGCCAACTAGGAACAGGAAAATCAGATATATTCAGCCTCTCCCCATTAAACACTTGTTTTAAATTTGAGCAAATATCCAAATTCAGTTACAGCAAAAGGCACTTCACAATCTCTACTGGAACAATAGAAAGAATTTCAGAAGAGTCATCCACACTGATTATAGTGTTTGCACCTTGGTAAAGTACAAATAGAACGTCTATGGGACAAACAAGCCAGTTTAGTATCATGTTAGATATAAAATGTAGCACAAACATATAAACTAACACTTAACCCTGTGTTACTAGAAAAAAAATAGAGTGGCATTATTATATTTAATTAATAGTGATGGGCGAATTTATTCGCCAGGGGCGAATTCGCAGCGAACGCCAGCAAAAATTCACCAGTGAAAATTCACCCAAAAAAACGAGTCGCACGTCGTTTTTGACGCAACGCGCCAAAAACGACGCATCGCGCGCCAAAAACAACGCGACGCGTCGGAAATTACGCGACACACGTCGGAAACGACGCAACGCACCGCGATTGACTCGTTTCACGAATTTTCGCTGGAAATTCGCTCATTTTTCGGCGAATCGAATCTCGGGAGATTCGCCCATCACTATTAATTAATAATTCCTTTAAAGTCATACTGTGTCATACCTTTGCCTATGTTGTATCTGTTTAGTTAAAGAAAAAAGCTTTTCCATAAATGACTTTGAAAGTGGCAGAATTTTATCTTTTTCCAATGACCTGTAAGAGGGAAAAAAAAAGAATGTAATAAAGTTGTCAGATAAATTTACCTTAGACATGTTTTGGCTCTCAAATAAAAATATATACTGGGGACACAAAAGATTCAAAATATAAATCTCTACATTCTTGTAGTTAAAGAGTATGTTGTAAAATTCACTAACATACTATATATGCTGCATCTTGGAAGTTGTTTATTGGAAAGACATTTGCCCTTTTCCCCCTAACGCACTTGTAATTTGCTAAGGCAGCGGATTCCAGACATTACAGACATGGGGTCTGGGCTGTATATTTAATGCAGTTTTACTACCAAGCAGTGCACTAAAGCCATGCAAGGTATTAAATGATTAAAAGGCCATTACATGGATGCCCAAAAAGCTGTAATGTGCATGTAAAACAAAACCCCAGAGGGAGAAAATTATTTTATATTTCCACTTGTTACCTTACTGATGGTGTGTTTTATTTCAGAGGTTGGCAGTGAAATGTTGTCATTTAGAAGTAAAGTAGTAATGATTTTCAAAAGATTCCCACAACAGGACAATGACATGTTTTGAACGTTCAATATTTCTGTTTCTAGAAATTAAAAAAATGTAAGAAATTTGTTTAAAAATCCTTCTTGTATAAAGAGATCAGGTAGAACAATGGACAACAACCATGTACATAAATCAAACCTGGCAGTCAGTTTCTGGTTTTGGGACCTTAGATCCTCGCCCATGCACCAAAAGGATGGAATAAGCCTGCAGCAACCTTTCAATTTCATCTGAACATTATTAACATTATTAACATGTATTTCTATAGCGCCAACTTGTTGCGTAGCGCTGTACATTCAGTGTTTTAGCTCCATTCTCTTTGAAAGTGCTGAAAGGTGATGACAAGAGTAATTTTCTTTTTTTTAATAACTGAAGCATTCATTTCACAGAGCAACTATTAGAAAACATTTGCTATAATATTTTTATAAATAAATGGTATCATGGATGCAATACATAAAATAAATAATGACCATGGTTTGTAATTGTTATCACTGAAGTTTAACATTTTCTTATTTACATGAATACTGCAAAAAAGTGGATCAAATTGTTCTGTGTTGATATAATGTATTGTAGAGTCTCCCCAGCCTTTCTCCATGGTATACTCTCCTCAGTCTCAGTGATAGGTCCAAGTCTCTGTAGCATCAGTCCTATTGACTGTATATGTTTTAAAATACAAATAAAGAAAACTACTTGTAAAATAAATGCATATTTGTATTTACAGGTTAAGATGTGTAATACATTTAGGCTGATGTCACACCTGGAGACTATCCATGGAGGAATTAACTGAGTAGTGGCACAAAATATTGATGGCATACAAGTAAGTTTATGAAACCCTTCTGAGGGTGATCTCTAAGATCCAAAAACATGACATTTAAAAGCCCATTTAGATCAGGGACCTTAAATAAATAAAATACAGATACATGAAAAAGTCACTAAATATAACTGTTATAGGAGGACTAAAAATGTTGTAGTAAAACAGGGGAAAAAAGATGAACCCAAAGTCTTTGGGCAATGTAAGCCAATGGAGTCAAATGAGAACAATACCAGCCCAGCATAGGGCTGCATATTTTTCATTCTGCATTTTAAATTAGAGAAGAGTATGGATTCTTCTGCATCAGCAGCACTGTGAGGAGTGACTTGAGTAAAAGTATCAATCCTTCTACAGCAGAACATTATAACAAGTAGTGTGTACTGACAGAAGTTACAATAAAGAATATAACAAATTTTCCAGATACCATTATTAATCTTACCCCAACATATTTGTACTGATTCTAACTTGATAATAAACATTTATCTGCATCAAAACATTTCTGCAGCCCAAAACTCTCCAAACTGAAGCCCTGATCTAGTGCATGCCTACAAGTGTTGCATCTTACCTTCCTCATTAAAAATGCAAAGCTCTTTCCTGCAATGTTTCTGATGTGGGGTATTTGGACCAAGTGAATGCTGTACAAACTGTCATTCATAAAAAAAGTGATAATAGCAGACAAGTGAATTTCCTAAACATCTCATTAAAACTAAAACATCAGTTCTATAAAACGTCAACTCTGTGGTTGGATTCTACAATGCCACCACAGGTGCAAAAAGATCAAATTCTCCATTCTGTGTCTTGTAATATGACATATTCAAACAAAGGAGAGTGTGGTATGTGTTCTGCTGTGAATTCTGCAGGGAAATCACCAACGGTTCTGAAATGGCAAAGATGTATCTGCACAGATGTGCAATGTACAATGCTCTGCATTAGTTTTGAGCGGATAGAGATCATTTTGTACAGATATATACACAATACAGCGACAGCTGCACGTTTTCGACAGGACAGCAAAGCAATTATTATTGATTGAAATTGCATAACTTCTCTCAGGTTAATACCCTGTTAACATTGGGCAGTAAAATAAGGGAATAAGCACACAAGTAAGCATAAAAGCATTCCATTCTTGCATTTTTTGAATGTTTACACAGCCACCTAATTGTCTGACTCTGAGCCAATGCATGTCCAACAAAGAGAAAGTAGATTTATATAATTAGTTCTGCTATATGTGCAGCTACCTATATATCTCTAAACTCATCTGCTCTCAATGCCAAATACCAAATTTCCCTCACTATAAATTATGCCAAACACAGAAGCCTTGTTTCTTTACTTTTCTTAGCAATGAATACATTTTTATTGACACTGCATACCTGTATATAGCCAGCATACCCTTTATCATCATCCTCCATAAATATTTGTACAGATACGACAGACAGGCAAAGGTCCATTCTAGTAAATCAATGTCTTTGGTTTCTAGTATAACAGACAACTAGAAAAAACTCCCGAAAGTGGGTATAGAAGTCGGTGTGTAGATCTCTAGCCAGCTGTACCATGTGGCTTCAAAAAAATAATATGACTGTAGTAAAGGCTGTCTACAGAGCAGACTTCTGAATAAGACTATAGAAGATGCCTTGAAATTAAAGTAACATGCCCATATCACTAGCCCAAAATGTTTGGCTGCTAGACTTTAGCTTGAAAAGGTCTGTTAGTTAATGCTCAACAAAATTCTAGTTATTTTTGCATAGCCAGTAATAAACCTGCAGGTAAAGTCAAAAATGTCAACAACCTGGAACATCAGTGTATTTATACATACTTGAGAAGTGGTTGATAAGCAAGGCTGTTCTTCACCTGCAGATAAGTCTTCAAACTCTGAACTATATCGCTCTGTAGGATTTCACTGAAAGATAAAAGATCCATCAGACTCAAACATCTGTACTAAAAGTTAGTCAACACAGTAAATATAAGTGAATAGGTCTATAATTCAGCCAGACCTTCATTAGGCTTTCAGTCTGGCAGCTCAGTGGTGCAGATTCTTGTATAATTTGCTACATTCAGTTGAAACATTTCCCAGCAGTTTCTGTGGCCTATTAGCAACTATTGTATCAATTCTAATAGCTGCCTGTACTGAAACTCAGGGATTCTGCTCAGCAGGGACAAAGATAAGAAATGTATCAATTAATATATTAGTTTAGAACAGTTTGCAGAGTTGGTGCCCCCAAACCAGATATAAAAAGGTAAAAAAAAAGAAACTTTTAACTTCAGTATTAGAAAAATAGTCAAAAATAGAAGGTGGAAAATGGAAAATAGTCTATTTCTGGTGAAGTACCTGAAAACAACTGAACTGAACTGAAATTTTTAAACATGTTGCCCAAACATGGAATGTTTTCGATACTTTTTTTCAAATGGCACTAAAAAAACCATGCTATATCACTTTGGATTTTACAGACAACACTGGGTTATGAAAATAACAGGGATTTATAGTACAACGTTGGGTTATGCGACATACAGGAATTTAAATTATAAATATACAATAAAAAATTAAATATTAACCTTTAAAAAATTTTACAGGATTTTTTATTTTGCAACTGGCCCAATTCCAAATGAGTCTCCAAGCTCATAAACTCCGTTGAGGACACCATTAAGGTATAGGCACAAATGTAATAAGCTACAGTACACTTCCCTAGAATTGCTTCTGAACACACAAATAGACACTAGAAATAAAGAAGTTTCAGGTCCTGCCTACTCACATTCATGAAAATTTGAATTCTAGATTTTTTTTTGGTCATTTGATGCAAACTCGATTTGAGTTTTAATAAAAAAATTCGAAATTTATCGTACTTTAAGAATTTGACTATTCGCCACCTTAAACCTGCCGAATTGCTGTATATGTCAGTGGTTAGAGGTCCAGGGATCAATTTGGTGATATTTGCAGCCATCCTGATATTCAAGTTTTTTTTAGAGAAATTAAACAAATTGAGTTTCTTTAATTTGATTTGGGCGTTTATAATTCAAATCAAATTCGATTTGAGTTTTCAGGTTGATTCAATTAGTCCGAGCTGAGAAAATTTGATTTTATTAATAAATGTCGATTGGTCGAATTACGAGTTTGTGGGAGTTTATGAGAGAACATACAATGAAAATCAGTTGCAGTTTTATTATTTAAACATATATTTAGATACTGTACATACTATAGGAAAAGAATCAAAACCATGACGGCAATAATGTTTTCCATTTCTTTAAGGCTGAATCTCTGTCACAAAATAGCTACAGTATTGCCTTCTTTCTTAAGAAATGCATTTATCAAACTTATGCAGTCCTTTAAAGGGATACTGTCATGGGAAAACATGTTTTTTTCAGAACACATCAGTTAATAGTTCTGCTCCAGCAGAATTCTGCATTGAAACCCATTTCTCAAAAGAACAAACAGATTTTTTTATATTCAATTTTGAAATCTGACTTGGGGCTAGCCATTTTTCAATTTAACGATCGGATCACAATGGAGAAGGTACAGGATCGCATCAACGAACAGATGCGGCTCGATCTGACAGAATTTTTAGTACTGTCCAATCGACTTTCGGACAGATATTGGTTGGGTAAGCCCGTCGGAGGGCCCCACGCACTGGCCGATAAGCTGCTGACCCAGTCTGACGGCAGTTTTTCTCAGCCCGTGTATGGCCACCTTTAGGGAGCAGTTCTCTGGTTACCTTCCCGTTGTTCTGCTGTTAGGCTGCTGGGGAGAAATAAGGAGGGGGTGATATCACTCCAACTTGCAGTACAGAAGTAAAGAGTGATTGAAATTTATCAGAGTACAAGTCACATGACTAGCTGGGAAATTGACATATGTCTAGCCCCATGTCAGATTTCAAAATGAAATATAAAAAAATCTGTTTACTCTTTTGAGAAATCCATTTCAGTGCAGAATTCTGCTGAAGCAGCACTATTAACTGATGCATTTTTAAAAAAAAAACATTTTTTCCCATGACAGTATCCTTTTAAGATGGCATTGCCCGGAATTTTAAATACAATCTTAAATTCACTAAAACTACATAGCTATATACACCTATGCATGGTTCAACCTTAGATGGGCTGTTCACCTTGTAGTGTTGCTCAAGTATTCATTTTAGGGGTATAGTTTTCCTTTAATCATAACTTTTGAAGTATCTCTCTTAAACACCCTTATTTACAAAAGCAAATGAAGTGCAAAACACAAAAATGGACACAAAATTGAGTATCCATTGATAATCTTCACTAACATTTATACCAGCTCCTTTTGCATCTTGCAGTGTGCACCAATAATAACCATTCAGCATGCGTGGATGGATTAAATGCAAGTGCACAAGGGATTTGCAGGTCAACTTTTTTTTTAACCCACACTAACCTTAACCCAATCTTAATCCAAGTATAGTAGAAGGAAGAGGAACACCAGCAGAATTACTGCAAACAACTTTTTATTCCAGGCAGTGGAAATCACAACATGTTTCAGTTCAATACCCTTTACCAAGTGATTCACTTGATAAAGGGTATTGAACCCGAAACATGTTGTGATTTCCACTGCCTGGAATAAAACGTTGTTTGCAATAATCCTGCTGGAGTTCCTCTTCCTTCTACTATACTTGGATTATTTGCAGCAGTTGCAGCACAGAATTGGACGTATATCATTTGGAAAAGCTGTGCTGACCACCATCCCTCTCTTCCATTTGGACTTAACCCAACCTTAACCTGTTGGGTTTGGCTAGGGCATAGGGGTGGGGGAGCAGCTGGACTGGAGGCAATTGGTTGACCCTAAATAGGGTATACAAAGGAAGCAGAAACTACGGCTGTAGGGGGGCTGAGGAAGGGGCTCTGTGAGGCCCTAATTCATATAACATTTCATTAATATTGGTAAAACAGTTCAAACTTTAGACCTTTTGAGGGCCTAAAAATAAATTGCTGTGGGGCCCAATAATAGCTAGGTATGCCACAGATCCAAACAATATTACCTGCGCAGCACTAAAGTGCATGGAGTGACACAAGGGAACCCTAGAATTACTATGAGCCTGGACCTGATGGTAATTCCAGGATTTAATTTATTGATTTAACATCAGCAATGGTGCCAAATTCAAATGTATTTAAAGGGACTTTTGCTGCAAATTCACTGCCCGTTATAGCATTTGCTCCTGGTGCCTTTGCCTTGTGCTGTAAAGCTTCTGTTTGTTCTTTATTCCTGTGTTTGACCCTGCCTGGCTATTGACTTCTCATGACTTCTGTGATCCTGACCTCGGTTGTGACCTGACTATTCTACACTCTGTATCCCGACCCTGCCTGCCTGACCATTCTGATCTGATCATCTGGTTTGACGCTTGCCTGTTATCTGACTACTGATCCTGCCTGATCCCACTGTTAGTCTTCCTGGTTTTGATCTTCGCCACCTGACTCCGTCTGTGTTCCGCCTGTCCTGACCCTGCCTGATTGGACTACATTATCTGCTCCGTCCTGTCTGGTGACCTTCTGCTCAAAGACTTTGCTTAACCATCGTGCCCCTTGCTAGGTCACACTACTGGTGAAGCACGAGCTGAGACCAGGGTGCTTGCCATCTGTTCTGGTGTGGGTGCCGACCGTGAAATTCATACATCTCTATTATACACTTAAGTTCACACCGTATGCAAATTAGGAAACGCTAGCGTAAATGCGATTTGCCTGATAAGGTAACGGTAGCGCTACTTCGCTACCGTTCGCTGCCCTGAGCACAATTTCGCATCTTAGTGAATTTGCATAGCTCTGGCTAAAATTTGCCTGGCGAACGTCGGCGAAGGAAACGCTAGCACATTTTCGCGCTTTAGTGAATTTGCCTCATAGAATGTGGTTGCATCTTTGAAAACCTGCCTTAGGACCCAGTTATTTCATTTTTAGCAATGTTTATTTACCATTTTATGATAACATGGGTTAGCCCTATATTTTCCAGTTGAGGAGTGTGAGTAACTAGGCTTAGAAAATGTTTGCAATACTCCTCTGTGTAGTCCACCAGTGCCAAAAGTATTGTGGAAGCCTGTGTTGTCCATATTGGGTAATACATTCAGTGTACTGCCATCCACAGCTTGCCCTCTTCATAAGACTGACTAATGTATTTGAATTGCCTGATAAATCTGGACTGCCAGGGATTAATAAAAAAATATTTTATTCAATACTCTGCAGCTAACTAGTAAAACAATAAATATTTTCTCAGATTTGCACCTTGAGCTCTCATTTGCATTTACGACACTACTTGTTTATTTCTTTTTCTGAAGCATAGATGGGACTGTAATCACTTATTAAAATACAATAACATCCTAAGTGCATTTTAACAACTTACATTCACTGGCTGAAATATATATTTGTTTTAGGTGTCATTATGGCTATAATTAAAATAGTTAAACCTGCCAACAGCCAGTGAACTTACTTACTTGGCTGTTGGCAAGTTTAATTATAGCCATAATGACACCTAAAACAACTCAGGGGTAATATATTTCAGTATCTCACAATTTGTTTGTCTTTCTATAATGAAATCAGACATTACCAGTCCCATACCAAGTCCAGTTAAGAGTTCTAATTAGTATATTGTACACCTGACTTTTTTTATCATTTTATCTGCTGCTTGTGTGTTTGGCCCATTGTTGTTGTTTGTTGATAAGGAAGTTTGTATGATTGATTTCTCCTCTTATCACAAACTGCTTGTTGTTCTGTATCATGAACCATGATTTACCCTGGCTGTATCATCAAGCAGTAAACAAGTAATTGTTTTAATAGTAATTACTTTTGATTTCCTCATCTTGATATAGAGTTTACACATGCTAACTTTCTAAAAATCATTGCAAACTTTACTCTGCAGAGAGGATGAAG
>CM044436.1:90636698-90649527 GCA_024363595.1 Xenopus borealis
TTTCTTGGATATACTGGCATGATCTTGGAGTAGAATAAAGGTAGTTCAAATGATAAGAAAAATCAAATGGGTTAAAGGAGAGAAGAGGAAATCAGGAGTAAAATTAATTAAATACGGAGGGCATAAAAAAAGGGGGAGCAAAAGGAGAAAGGAAAAATAAGGAAGAGGAACAACTAGGAACAGCTAAAATGAGGCAATCCAAGTAGAATAGGAGATGCGGGAAAATTTGAGCAATGGTGGAGAGAGAGGGTGAAAAAGGGAAACTATAAAGAGAAAGTGGGGGGGGGTGGAGAAAAACGTAAATATATTGAAGAGGAAAAAAAATAATAGGTTCTGTCATAAGGAGGGATTAGTGATCAAAATAGGCCTTGGCATTTCAAGTACACAGAGGCCCAACTAGTGTCCCCATCAGCCCACTAAATAGTGACCTTATATTGCATCTTACAGCAGCCCCTCTAGCATTTGCCAGAACATACAGATTGCCAGTCCAGGCCTGATTTCACCCTGATCAGATCAGAACTCTAATTTCTAACTGCAATGAAAACATTCCCTAGAAGTTTTGACATTTCTGATTGGGCAAGGGCACAAACTTTGTAGAGGCTTTTTCCAGCACTTCTCTGGCTAATTTAACTGTTACAAATTAGGGCAGTTAGCAGTGATTTCAGAGCTCAGTAACACAAGCACTTCTAAAAAATGATAGATCATTTATTCTACCGCATGTGTGTATGTATTTCATGACACAATAAAGCACTTTGAATTTGCAGCAAAGTCCTGCGTTAGATCTATCATTAACCACAACTTTTCTTGTTGCATGTGTGTGTATCAATTAAAGGGGACCCGTCACCCAAAAGGAATTTTATCTCATTAGTCAAGCAAAATGAACTTTATTTACACTATATAAATTATTTGATTCTTGTTTCCTTCAGTTTGGGAATTCAAAATTACAGCAAGCAGGCATGAGCCATTTTGTGGACACTGTTATTAAGGCAAGCCTTGTATCATCTCAGAATCTTGTTTGTGCACCAGAATGCCCAAAGTCCATCCCCGTGTCCTGGCTACACAATTAAACAGTGAAGAGAATGGGGGAATGTGTGGAGATCAGTGACATCTAGGAAGTGCTGAATGGAAAGTGAAAGTAATTGTCTCCCCCCCTCTATGCCACTATTTAATTGACAGCTGAGATTTTTAAATGAGTTTACAACAGCTATGAATGCTTTAATAAAAAATAGATATTGGATTTCATGTTTAATTTGAAAAGGACTTTTATTATACAGATTTTTGTGTCTGTCCACTTTAAATAATATGTATGCAGTTTTTCTTCTCTCTTGCACTAAGCAGAGCCCAATCAAAAATAGGTTACATTCTACTTCTGGTTTGTATGATCACATCAAAGAAATTGACCAGTCGACAGAAAAGCCCTCTGTGTAATGAGCTGCACCTTCTCTGAAAGCTTAAAAATGCATATAGCTGGGGAAAGGGAGGGCTTTATTTATAGAGAGAATTTCTTGGTGAAATGCTGGTTTCTTTGGAATGTGTTTGTAGGGACAAAAAGTAGAATGTGATTTTTCAGATTTTTGATCTGTTTAATGCAAGAATAAAACCCATAAAACCCAATTGTATACACAATGAAAACAATAGACAGAATGTTTGTTCAGGGCACATCCTATTCACTGAACTGATATTAAAAAGGTATACTTTACTATTAAAGGGTCTCTATAAGTCAAGGCACACAAACTAATGTTATGCTATGCAAACTATAATTTTGACTTAGAATTTATAGGAGTGGTTCAACATTAAGCAGACTTTAAGGGACAGCTTTACTAAATTCACATGAAGGATTCAAAGTTCGATCGAATTTCAAAAAGATTTGAATTAGAATTTTCGAATATACAAATGAGGCAACTTCAACCATCGAATTTTCAGTATTCGACCGATTCGAATAATTTGAATATTCTAATTTAATTGTATTCGAATATTCGACTATTCGATGGTCAATGTACTTCCCCTTTAAAAAAAAATTGATATACCAGTTCGCCAGATTGAACCTACCGAATTGCTTTATACCCTATGGGAAGTTTTTTTTGATCGAATAGGAAAAATTCAATCAAAGGGTTAAAACCATTCGAATCGTTCGATTCCAGAGTTTCAATCGTTCGATCGAATATTTAATCCAATTTTTCCTATTCAATCGTTTGAATATTCAAAAAGCGATAAAATCATTTGAATTCGAAGGATTTTACTTCCCTCACTATTCACATGGTCAAATTTCGAATTTTTTTCAATTCGAAATTTGACCAATAGTAAATCTGCCCCTAAGTATGTAATTGAATGTCCTGTTCCTATCAACTTTGCAAATGTCTTCCATTTTTGACCCCAGGAGCAATTAAAGCTACAGGATGCTATTTCATTGTTATTGTTACTTTTTATTGCATCTGTATTGTGTGGGAGTAAAAGATAGAGCTTTGTCCAGTAATTGGTCCATGTGAGCTAACATGTATGCTTACCTTTAGTTTGTTTGTGTGCACCGTGAATCATACAATCCCAGGGGTTGGCCCTTAGTATATGGAAATTCTGTTAAGAATTTCCGAATGGCACATACTTCTAAAAAAAAATTATTTTTATGAAAATAGTTTATTTAGATGAAGCAGGGACTGTTTCATGCATTATATTTTAATAGAGACCTACATTGATTGGGAGTATAGTTTTATTTTTAATAATCTCCTTGTTGCAGGAGTGAATACAATCATAGCAACCAATAAAATACTAAACTGAAAAACTGCTACAGAAAAAGCTATATAACCGAAAAACCATAAAAAATGAATGTCAATATCTACATTTTACTAAAAGTTCCTTTAACGGTGGACTGCCTCTTTAAAAGTAAGTTATTCAAACTATATGAAAATTCAAAAACAGTTGGTTTTGTGTTCTTATGTTGTGTGAAACCATACCTGATGCTTTAAACTTTTAATTAAATAGACTGACACATTAATTCGTACCAACACCCAGTCATTCAGCTGCCTCTGGTTCTACTGATCCTGTCTATGTGTTTGTGCAACAAATATATTTGGGAAACACAAAGTTGGCAAACTAGTGAACAGGGATGAAGGGAGGGCTGATGAAGGGAGGGCTGATGAAGGGAGGGCTGATGAAGGGAGGGCGCTTTTGGCTTCTGATGAAGTGACAAGATTAGTCACGAAACGCGTTAAGCCGTGCTCTCCCCTGCCCTCTTTTCTACATTTGAATCTATCGTGATGTCATTTTAACTACGTTTTTGAAAATAAAGTTTTTTGATCTTTTAAACTTGATACTCGAATTCAACAATGCTTCCTCGGCAAGCCGAATAGTGCCTTGTGCGATGTTTCTGATGAAGGGAGGGAGGGTTCCCCCCCCAGTAACGTTGATTGTTTGGTGGCATAATAAAAGGGGAATACTCCCCGACTGCATAAACTAGAGTGTGTTTTCGGATCTATTTCTGCATTTGCATCAAACTAGTGAACAGAGCAGATACGTTTTAGAACAAAAAAATCCCTCTTACGTAGGCGCTGTATTAGAAATCCATCAAAGGACACGGACTGTTGCTTCCAAGTATGGGCTTTACTAAGCACACATAGTGGTACAATGTAAATAAGCAGATAAGTTGCCAGGGACTACGCCTACACGCTAAATCATCCAGTTTACATGTGTACCATGTTGGAACAGCCATTATCCTCACCTTTATTCTAATGGGTACATTTGCGATAGTGCATTTCTTAAGTGCTCAGAAAAATACATACTATTTTATTCCTGTATATATTTTGGTTTAAGACCATATATAGAAGGTTGCTGTTGCATGCGATTAATCCAAGCAGCACATACGTTAACAGTTATTTTGTTGAAACATAATTGTACTGGACATTGTGGGACACACTTTGGGTCTCATTCCCTCAACAGTGGTATCAATTCTTGTTGCCCTAAGAGAGATCTTGCTCCTCCCCATTGATAGAGAAACTTTGAGTGATAAAAGAAACTAGACCCGTTATCCCATGCAAATACTGTACAATCACCTATCCCTGAATACTCCAGTTTCCTTCAACATTCTAAAAACATACAGGCAGGTTATTTGGCTCCTGATTAAGTGACCATTAAGTGATCATAGTGTGAAGGTGATAGGGACCTTAGCAGAACTGCGGCAAGGAACTGATATGAATGACAACCAGCCTTTGTAGATATGTTGGTTCTGATAATAATCTATATTTAAGAACATTACCCTTTATTTTGTTCCTTTAACACACCAATACACATGGTGCAATGTAGTACAGGAAAATGACTCCTTCCTAGTTCACAGTCTCTATGAATGCTTTATTTAGGTAAATTGTGGCAGCAAGAGAAGCTGACAGACCATGCAACTTAACTCTCCTATTACTTACTTTTCAGGAATCTCTTGGGAATTAGAGGGACAGAAAATTACTTTGCGACCTTTACTATACAACATCTTCCTGTCTTCTGATTTTGAAAACAAATATACTGTATGTTTTCTTCCAAAACTCTCAGGTATCTTCAGACTGTCTGCAGCGCACAGACTTTTTCTAAGAATAGTACTGACTTGTACCTGTATGGAAAAAACTGTGAAGCAATTTTACTGACTTAATTTTACTGGAAAATAGGACACTAATAGGACACTGGTATAATAAAGAATAAACAGTTCTTAAGGAAACACAAGATCACAAAGTTCTTTTTTTCAGATTAGCAAAGAGAAAGTTGTTTCTGTAGCACCACGATTAGGCAAGAGCTGGCACTGATAGCCAATTACAATTATGTTTATATATATATAGAGAGAGAGAGAGAGAGAGAGAGAGAGAGAGAGAGATGCTCGGGGTGTCTGCACTCTGACTCTTTTAAAAGTTGAGGTGCACAATCAATTTGGTAACACACTTGATAGAAGGATCAGCACACTCTTGTAGAGATGAATCAAGTGTTTTTATTCATAACACAACATTTATGAAAGGAAAAATGTTGTGTTATGAATAAAAACACTTGATTCATCTCTAAAAGAGTGTGCCGATCCCTCTATCAAATATATATATATATATATTTATATATATATATATGCCACTGTTAATCAGGAAACACTGTGAAGCAGTATGCTGCAATAAGGCTGTCAATGATTTACTGGATTAAAGAGGAAGTTCACCTAAAAATTTACATTTTGTAGGCAGTGACATTCCAAGACAATTAATTGCTGGTTGTCGCTGACCCTGAGTATCCAGAAAGCAACCAAAGAAAATAGTAGTTTTCTATTAAAGGGGTAGTTCATCTTTAATCTAAGTGTTATGATAAGAGACAGTGATATTCTGAGAAAGTTGGTCCACATTTTTTATTTTGTGTCGATTTTGGAATTGTTTAGCTTTTTTAATGCTGTCTGGATACTAGGGTCCAATTTATCTTAGCGACCAAGCAACAGTGACTGACAGGAAGATGAATAGTAGAGGGCCTGATTAGAAACATAAGTGATTTAAAATAATTGTGGCCACACATAAATAGATGTTTGGCACAGTGATCTGTGCAACTCAACAAAATGGACCAAGTTACTGTATGTCACATTTAACTTTAGACTTAAAAGGACAAACAGTTGCTTTGGGTTTCTTATTCCCCTTCAAGATGAGACCAGGCTAGTCTTTCTGCAGGTGTCTCAGTGGAGGGGTTCTCTCGTTCAAGAAAATAGATTGGGAAAATACACTACTCCCAAAGATTCCATGCCAGAGGTGTGTACAGAAGATGATATGGATACAGGTCCTACAATGGCAACATTTTGCAGGTTAGGCTCAGGTGCGGGTTACAGTTGTGTGTGTTAGTGTCAAGCACAGATTGAGTCCTAACACGCACATCACTAGATTACATATTTTCCCCCTGTGGAGCAGGACAAACACATATTGCCAAGATATATAGTGGCCAACACTACAATTTCTGCATAATTCATGTATCAGTTCATTATGGGTGTTTACTTTCCCCCAACAGTCTATGCATTAGTAGTGACACTACAAGTACAAGTCACCCTGGCAACTCCATCTCAAACAGTGCTGCTTACTGTCTGCAAACATTCAGCTGAAAATGACTTGCACCGACTTTCACT
The DNA here is from genome assembly GCA_024363595.1 of Xenopus borealis. Lineage (NCBI taxonomy): Eukaryota > Metazoa > Chordata > Amphibia > Anura > Pipidae > Xenopus > Xenopus borealis. The sequence goes on from CM044436.1 coordinate 90,642,808, forward strand.
ACACATGATTACGCCACTAGTGACTGCACTGTTTGTAATTATACCTGTAGGCTGTGTAATGGGAAGGAACTCTTTCAGCATAATCAAGGTGGGCCCAAGCATCAGAGAATGCATCAGCAAAAAATAAAAATTGCCAGAAAATTGGTTAATTTTCTCAATTCAGCTTATGCCACTAGGAAGAGCTTTAATATGGGTGCTCTTTTTTATTTTCTGTTGAGTTAGAGTTGCAGTTATAGAGTAGAAGCTGAGTCAAAACTAATACCTGGAACATTTTGCTTTTTAACTAGAAAATACTCTGTTACCGTTAAGAGAAAATGTTAACCCCTCTTAACTACTGAAGTGAAATCTATTAAACATGAGCTCATGCATTATTATGCATATTCATGCACACATTATATACCACCCAAGCTAATGAAGTGGGGCAGACATTACAGTTTGCATTCAGTATGGGATTTATTGTCTAAATATCAGATGCAATTGTCAGTTTATAACAGACAGTAGTTGAAAGGGCAAGGAAAGTGTAAAATAGAATAAGGCTAGAAATGCTGTATTTTGTATACTAAACATGAACTTACTGCACCACAAGCCTAATCAAACAAATTATTTATTGTTTCAAAGTTGGCCACAGGGGGCTGTCATCTTGTAACTTTGTTATACATCTTTGCAAGACTAGACTACATACACATGCTCAGTGTGTTCTGGGCTTCTTAGGGATCGTCATAAATGATCAAAAAACAAAGCTGCTTGAGTTCTGCACGGCTGGTAAGTAAGGCAGGGGCTCCCCCTGCTGTTCATAAGTATGATTGTTTCCCTGCCAGAAGTTAGGGACAGTCTGACAATTCCTATCCACAGAAGTAAATGAAGGGAGAATTTCACTGCATACAGTCAGGTTTCTTATAAAAACAGTACACATTTTTTAATTAAAGTATATTGGAGTTAGATTTCTTTTTCCTTAAAGAAAATAAAAATGGGATTTTATTTATTTGCTTTTCTTTGCCCTTTGAAGCAGTTTCAGAAAAATTGCCATGGGACATGTGCACTGGGAGGGAGCTCCTGGTGCAAGCGGCCACGTTGTGCATAGCGCATGCACATAATGCGCATCACACGCATTTGCATAATGAGCAAGTTGTGGCATTCACTCATTATGTACGTGCCCCACATGGGGGGTGGCAGGTGGCCTAGTGCTGGCTGGGGCAAATTGTTTTAGCCCGCACCTTTGGTTGGGGATAATAATTTTGCTCAACTTGTGCAAGTTGCAAAAAATAGTCACAATTGCTCTCTGTATTTGGCACTGCATGCGGGAGGGCAAGATATGAGTGTCTCCTAGCACACCCCAACCATGTAATTTAGAAGGCGCAACTCTAAAGGGCCAGGGGACACTTGGTGCAAGGCAGCCCTATACTTAATTACTGCTCAGCCTTCACCCTGAAGATTGATAGCTGCAGTGTCTTCTCATCCTTGTGAAACATACTATACCTTCACATTGTATTTCCATGAGTATTATTTAATGAATAAGCTGCCATCCCTGTGGATAAAAAGGTGAGAACAAGGAAATGACTAGCGAAGGAGTAGTCGGTGCTGACAAAGAAAATTAATAAATGACTATTTTCCCAGAAATATTTTGCTCGGGCAGAAAAATATCCCCAAGAACAGCTTCTGTAGCCTATATAGTTATAAAAGAATACTGATGGATCAGAGGGTCTCAAGTTTTACTATTTATACTGGCATCCTTGATTCAACTGCAATTGGATTGACAGAGAGATCAAGATGACAAGGAGCTCAAATCCACTGATTTCTATTTCTTTTTCTTTTCTTTCTTTATTTTTGAGAGCCCCTGAACTTGGGCAAGCTAATCAGTTTCATAAACATAATGAGTATGGGCATCAGTTAGAACCCCATTGGCACTGAGCAGTCAGTGGGTCTGCTGTCCTTGTTCTTACACCCCTAGTAAAATGCAAGCTGTAGCCCATATTTAAAGAAAATGAAGAGGCTTGGTCACTTTTAAAACGCTAATGCCAAATTATGTGACTGATGCCTTTCTCTGCTACATTGGTCCTACAGAAAAATAAATTTAAGACCTAAACCTTGGGAAGATGATCTATATTGAACTGGTCTTCAGGCAAAGTTCCACAAGAACTGGCCCCAAGAAGTTGCAGTCTATACACACCTGTTATTGTATCCCTTATGATTTCCCAACTGAGTGCATCTGCGACTATGTGCTTTTCAGTGGTCCAGGGCTAAAAGGACAATAGTAATGACATTGCAGGGTGGACTTACACATGGGGGCTCATTGTTGTGTTTTTGACCACCTATCTGTGCATGTTTAGTAGTTGCTGATGAGAAATCACCAGGGTGGCATGATCCTTCTGATAATTAGACATTTTGCCAATGTATATGTGATTTATTGCTGAATCTTTTTAAAAAACAAAAACAAATTGAGACAATATGCCTTTCATTTACATATGATTTTCACTGATTTTCATGCTCAGTCAGTTTTATGATTAAAAATGCTAATACCAGGGCTGAAGTCTTATGAAAAAACCCAAACAAGTTTCCATATAACACATGGTTGAGCATGTTGATCTTTGTAGTGTAGATAAAACATTCAAGGAGACACTCTCACCTCAATTAAAACTAGAGTGCATTTATAGGCAATAACTGTTGTCTAAATCAGTCATTTCTATGGTAATTTTGCTTATCAGTTGTGGGCATTTTATCTCCAAAATTGTAATTTTGTATTGCAAACCTGTGCTGTTTGCCTTATGTGGTTAGTGTTCACAATACCTGGCTTTTTGCCTAGTAGGAGGGTATCAATGTTTAAGACCTGGAGTTAAAGTGTCTTATCTGTTCTGGGAGGGAATTGCAGGACAATGACAGCTCTCACCTGCTGATCCCTCCTCCTAAGCTTCATTTCTTTATAAACCCTCCTTTTGGCTCAATCATTCATTCCCTACTGTTTCACAATCCCTGCTTCTCCTTCCTTTCTTCTCTGCCTTGTATGACCTCTGCTTTCCCCGTTCCTTAGCTTGTTACAATCACTGCACTTGTACTTATTTTCCCTGGAGATAAAATTAATTTCTCTTTTCTTATAGCACACTGTCTGCCTCTACATTTCAGCTTTAGCTGTACTTATTTGCCCCTTTTATCCTTTCAGCTGTAGATAACTTCTCTTGTATTCTAGAGTCTTCCCCATACCCTATATCTGAGCAGATCCCTTCTGGGCATTTGCGATCTAAAACAGAAACACTATATTTATTTTACTATGGTTATTCCGGGGGACATTGGATCTTTCACAGTTTGGGACTACCTGGTGTTTGCTCTGATGCTGCTGATCTCAGCAGTTATTGGAATCTATTATGCTTTTGCTGGGGGTGGACAGAAGACCTCTAAAGATTTCCTGATGGGTGGGAGAAGCATGACTGCTGTGCCTGTGGCCCTATCCCTAACTGCCAGCTTCATGTCTGCAGTTACAGTGCTGGGCACACCAGCAGAAGTGTACCGCTTTGGAGCCATGTTCAGCATATTTGCCATCACATACGCCATAGTGGTGGTAATCAGCTCAGAAATCTTCCTGCCGGTGTTCTACAGACTGGGCATCACTAGCACCTATGAGGTAATTATCGTTTACTTGTTGGGGGTTGCCCTGACTTGCATACACATATAATTGCTACATGTAATTGGATAGATACTCAGATTGGAGGATACAGGTATGGGATTCGTTATCCGAAAACCTGATACCCAGAAAGCTCCAAATTATGGAAAGGCTGTCGCGCATAGACTACATTATAATCCAATAATCCAAATTTTTTAAAAATATAAAAATTTTTCCTATAATAGTAAAATAGTAGCTTGTACGTAATCCCAACTAAGATATAATTAATCCTTATTAGAAGCAAAGCCAGTCTGTTGGGTTTATTTAATGTTTACATGATTTTATAGCAGACTTAAGCAATGAAAATCCAAATTATGGAAAGATCCATTATTCGGAAGACCTCAGGTCCCGGGCATTCTGGATAACAGGTCCCATACCTGTACTAATAATGGTTAAACATATGACTTGCATTGGGGAAGGTTTATGTGAAAATTGATGCTCAAATTCCACCTGATAAATTATCTGGTATAATATTATAACATGTGCAATCAGTCCCATATAACCTGTGCTTTAACTTCCATTAATCACTCAATCACTCAAGTATGGCAGTAAGGATGTAAGACCATGGGATTTCAGAGTGATGTTGCCCAAGTTAATGATAGATGACAAATAAATGATAGTATATTCTGCTTGGGTTGCAGCATGATATCTCACCTTATCTATAACCGTCTATAATCATGCACCTCCCAACCACTGCTGTGCCAAACCAGAAACTTGTGTCTGCCAAAATATAGCATGATCTCAGTATCCGGTGGGGCATGCTTTATTGTATATATACTGTGGTTTAGATTGTCAGCTACAGGGTGATCATGTGGCATAGCAATTAAAGAAAACCTGGCTTAGATGATTGAATTTAACGTGTTGTGTATGATATATATATATACACTAGTGAGCAAATATTTACATATTCTCTGTCAGGGAATGCTGGTAGTTGTAGTTCTATACCTGGTGGAGACCTGCAAGTTGTATCATGAATAAGATGACTCCATGCAGGGTGTTTGGAACAAAACTCATCAGAAGCATCTCCAATTTTAATAATTATGTCGTGGGATTAATAGCAGTTTATATTTTCATTTTCAGTACCTTGAACTCCGCTTTAATAAGTTTGTCCGGCTCCTCGGCACTATACTTTTCATCCTACAAACGGTATGTCTTATTGTTCCCCCATTTCACTGTAATCATGGGAATCTTATTTGAACCACAGTGTGAATGAAGCCTTTCATGGTCCCACATTTAATACTATGTATAATAACATGTATAATAAGATGAGTTAGGCTTTATTTACTGTATTTATTCGAAAGATGAGTGAAGAAAGAAGACCAAATGTTTATTTTGCTTTGAAATGTATTTGCTAGATAAAAGTGTCAAACCCTAACAGCAGCTCAGTGTCTTGCACATTTTCGAGTTTTACAGGTGAACACACAGTTTGTTTTTACACAATGACATTGTAATGTCATTTTAGGCAACTTTCCAATATATATTTATTAAAAATGTAAATGATTGGCTGCAGCTAGCAGCCAATTTAAACAACTGGCCTGATCCAGCCACAGATCTATATAGCTATGCCAGCTTCTGAAATCCAGATATACACCAATTTCTTGCTCTCCCCCCTTTTTTTTTTTAAACACATAAATAAGATACCAATACTTTAAAGGGGAAGTACACAATTTAATTACCTTCCAGCTGCAACACATGGTATTGTGTTGTGAATTAATCTACTGTTCTATATAGGTTCCTGACTTCTCTGTTGCCATAGGTTCTGATCTATTTGAATATTGTGGAGATTAGTGATGGGTAAATTTGCAGCGAATAAATTCGCGAAACACCAGAAAAACTTTTCCTGGGTGAAGATTCACCGGCATCTCGTTTTTGGACGCCAGTGCCCATTGTCGGCGTTTTCTCAATGCCGGTAATGGGCGCTGGTGGATGGATGCCGGCATCCAAAAATGGAAGCCCACATCCAAAAATGGATGCCCGCATCCTATACAAGATGCGACTGCGTTGTGAGAAGTTTTCAGTGTTTCTACTAATTCGCAAAATTTCGGCGAAGTAAAACACCCCAGATTCGCCCATCACTAGTGTAGATTTTATACAGCTGGGAGACAAGGAGAGGATCGACTGGAGAATTATTTATTCTGAAGGACTAACATTCTGTTTTTTGTATTTATACTGTATATATGTATTTTAAATGTCACAATATAAGGTCGATTAATCAATAATTCAGGTTACTGGTATGCTGCAGCTCCGAAACCAGCATAATTAGCATCAGAATTAATAATTAGTCCTGTGGCATCATTATGCTTAGAGCTTAGCTCCTCAACAGCTGCTCAAAGTGCACTGAGCATGCGCAGGTCGCAGACATTCTTAATAAAGTCCAAGATGAGAAACTCCTGAGACATCTTTGAAGACCTGGATCATTACTGCTATACAGATGCTGAGCTTTAAGGCTGGTTCAATAAACTTAGCATATAAACATGACATTTCTACTCATTCATTTTTAGGGTTTAGTTCTCACTTAATAATACTTAAGCTATGGGATTCCTCTCATGTGACTTGTGCATAAAGCAGGATTCATTTTATTTCTAGCAAGTTGGACCACATATAGTAGTGAGCAGGTGGGCAGTTATTTAACTCTGATTTGCGTTTTCATGTATGTAATTGGCACATACAAATAATTTCTGCCCTTTTTACAGTATCAGGACTGGTTAATGCAGTAATGTAGGTGATTCATATTGTTTTAAGCTTGGTGCTGTTTTGGTTGCACTTTCCAAAGTTAATCTGCTATGAAAGGTTCTCTATTAACAATCTGTGAATAAACAATTGTTCTATTCAGTTTTCTTTGTTAGCAAAGTCATCAATCCCACATTCCTCAATGCAGACCTATGTCCCATGACTGAGAGACTTGTGCAAACTGCCAGCTATATTTGTATAATCATTTCAGGTGTCCTGCACTAGGTGCATATCTTAGGCAATTAGCTTTTGAAATCAATTTAAGGCACCCATACATGGGCTGATTTAGAGGCTCTTTGGGATTTTTTCAAAATGTATCAGTTAATAGTGCTACTCCA
>CM044436.1:90695851-90706375 GCA_024363595.1 Xenopus borealis
TGTGTATGTGCCCCCCATAGTGTAACATTAACACTGCAATGCTTAAGCCTTGTTATTAGCACAGTAAGTGTTGTATCTCAAAGTTAAAAGGACTGCTGTGCATATATCCTTTCAGTTACTTCCCTGATTTTACATAATTTTTTCCTAAAAAACGTAAAATGGGGGTTCTACTGTATGTCCTATTTGGGCTGTACATCTTCATCCTGTGATATATAAGTTTGCGAAACCTGTAGAAGGAGTAGATTTGCAATCTGCTACCTTCATGTTGTGTTTTAATGGGACCAGGGGTTTTCAAGATAACAGATCTTTCCATAATTTGAAACGTCATACCTTAAGTCTACTAGAAAATAATGCAAACATTAAATAAACCCAATAAGCTGGTTTTGCTTACAATACTGATTATCTCAGTCTGGATCAAGTACAAGGTACGGTTTTATTACTACAGAGAAAAAGGAAATCATTTTTTTTTTTTTAAATCTATTAGCTCAGAGAATTCTGAATAACGGGTTTTTGGATAATGGATCCCATACTGTAAAATTGTGCCTTAAAGTCATATGCACAAACTTAGGTAGAAGATGGTCAATGAAACTGGTACCCAAGTACTGCGGGGTTCAGATTTTACTCTATAAAATGTCTCTCCTGTAAGTATGGAAGGACATGGCTTTTCAGTCCAAGACTCACTACAGGACAGAGAATTTCAATTGAAGAGCTGTGGCAAACAGTTCTTTCCTAAATCTGTTGGGATCGATGAAAAATAAGGCTTTCGTTCAGAGAAGTCCAAACTAGCATGCAAAATCAAAATAACATGCAAGTGCGTTCTAGTGATTTTTTTCCAAATAAACTGAATGGATTCATAATTGTCATAAGAAATGTCTACAGAATGAAGATGAATCATTACCTAAGCCTTCAGATTCAAAAAGGTAGGTTTCATCAACCCCAAGGCCCCTACACCAGCGCAGAAAGTTGGCTGTATTGTCACGAGCAAAGAAGGAGCTGGAAGGGGCATCTCTCCTGCATGGGACTTTTCTCATGGGCACACACTAGAGAAAAAAGGAACATAAATTCAAATTGGACACAAACAAAAGATTTAAAAAAAGCAGTTTACAGTGACAAGATACCCATATACCTAAAAAATTATATAAAAGCATAGTGGAAATCTGCAGAACAATAGTGTCTGAATTGATTTAGAAGTTCTCACTTCTAGATGTTCAGAATCATTGCACACAAACAGGATCTGCATGAGCCATGGTATTACACCTCCAGTTATCTGTTTATTGGGCCTCTGACTAGTGAGGCTAACAATTTGCATCAATCAATAAAAGATCCTTCACATTTAATACAAGACACCTATCAAATCCATCCGAGCACTAGAAGCAGTATTTTCCTGCATTATACATGATCATAGACCTCTGAATTACATGGCCACTGTGTCTTAATTTTTCCCTGCAGATTGGGCATACCTATACTACTAACGGTATCTTTTATTGCAGACAATAACACCTAGGAAGTGCTTCCCGTTATAGAGAACTCCATTTAAAGCCCACTGGGCCACCCAGGTCTCAGGTAATATAATTCCAAGGCCAGTTGGAGGTGATAAAGAATATTGTGCTGAGCTTACCAGTGAAATGAAGGTTAGTGAAGGCTAAAATGATAAACTGTGTCAGTAAAACCTTTACTAGACTGGAGAAATTAAACCAACGTAAGATAAATACAGTAAAAACAGGTTTTTAAATTAAATTTGCCAGGAGACTAGGTCATATAGGAGTAAATTTAGACAAAGCATAGCATCCAGAAAAGGATAAAAGCTAATTTCCTTTGTGGGGCCACAAACCCTCAGCCTCGGTTCCAGGAAGGTGCAAAATCTGGGTTATATTGTATACATTCAGCTTTAATATGACAATTACACATATCCATCTTTTAAGCAGCTATGGAACGATTTAGCACTTTAAACATGTTAGCATTAGAGACTCCCGCATCGTAAGGCACTGTTCGGGAAACTCATTGGAGGACACAGACCGTAACTTAGAAAATTGGCTTTAATCATGCACACACAGTGGTACAAACTTAGTGTGGTGGGTGTACTGGACTTATAATACTCGGCACTTCCTCAGAGTCCCACAGAAGTACAGAGTATTGTGGCAAGATACACTTAAGTCCAGTACTACTCGGGTTTACACTTTCAGATTTGTTGAGAATTATTATTATTACTGTTATTAACATGTACTTTTTAACTTACCACATGTTCCTCAGCACTGTAACTAAATGGGTATATATAGTAATGTGGGAGTCAGGAAAAACCCACCCAGACCACAACCCACAAAATATTACCATTGTAGGACCCACACCCAACCCATACTCGCATCTTCTCGCTCTGAACGCTTCTTCTGTTTCCAAGACAGGGAATCTTAGGGAGCAGCAGAAGTATATAGTTCCCCAGTCTGACCAGCACACAACCCTAACCCGCATTGGTTGCCCAAATTTCAACCCAAACACGATCGATCGGTGATCAATCTGCAGATTACCATGGGTTTTGGGTCAACCTGCATATGACTAGTATATACAATCAAAATGCAGAGTCCATGAAAAAAACAACAACTAATAATTGATACAAAAGGGATAAAGGGCCCTGCTCATTGAAGCTTACAATCTGAACAGAGAAGGGAGCATGAGACAAATGTTTCATGTATTCTAATAGCTTATCAGAATCCCACACAATATCCAACTCATTACCTTTAGTTCTTCTGTTGTGCAACAGTTTTTCATTGTACTTTGGATAACAGAGATCAGCTGGCAGAGCAAGAAGCCATTATCCAGTTCTTCCATAAACTTGTCACCACTTACTTTGACTCCTATTAATACATGATTGGATGAAAGAAAGATCATTCTCAGTTTAGCCTGTAGATTTGTTTCAATTTTTTTTTTGTCTAAGTCAAACTATAGGATATGACACGTTGGCCTATAGTTCTCCGTATAGGATTACCCCCCTTTTTAAAAAAAATGTATACAGACAGCTGTTTGCACTTTTGCTACAACAACCCATAAAGATAGAGTTTCACATAACAGATCTTTCTCACTGTATGGGATTCCCATGGCAGTTTGTTTTTTCAGTGAAAGTGCTCACATAATATTTAGCACTGATTTGCAATGAATAAGCGACATAACATGTATTTGTCATTATGGGGCAGATTTATCATTGGTCGAATTTTGAATTAAAAAAAAAAAAAAATCGAAATTTGACCATGGGAATAGAAGGGAAGTAAAATCCTTCAAATTCTACAGATTTTACCGCAATTCAATCGATCAAATAGGAAAAATTTGATCGATCAATCGTTGGAATCAATCTATCGAATTTTTTTATTCAATCAAAAATAAGGATTCCCAATTCGGTAGCTTGGATCTGGCGAACTAGGTGGTCGATTAAAAATTTAAAGGGGAAGTACTTCGACCAGCGAATAGTCGAATAACATTTTATTCGAATATTCGAATTTGAATATTCAATGGTCGAATCTGCCTAATTTGAATATTCGAAGATTCAAATTTATTTGAAATTCGATCAAACTTCGAATTATTCATGTCAATTTAGTAAATCTGCCCCTATGTGATCACTGGGATAATGGTTGAACAACTTTATATACAGATCTGTTTGAAAGAAACCCTTTCTGAACCCTGAGGGGGCAACGTCCTTGGCTATGAATGCACATTTTCTCTAAGGTTAGATTGAGAACTAAGCAGAAGTGAAGACACACAAGTTATGTAGAGGGATTGAGAATCCATATATGCTGCAAAGTGTACTGGTAAAATATCTACAATTTTAAACATACTTAAAAAGACAACAACATATAAGGAAGTGTAAGATACCTGTGATGTGATTATTGTTGTTCAAACCTAATAATAATAGTGGGCTTTCAGGCAAGCATGCCCATCATAACTGCAGAAGTATCCTACAACTCACCCAACAGGCCAGTGAGCCAGAGAGACAGATCTTCCTGCATAGGAACCAAGGTGGCTTCATGGCGCACTGCCAGCCACTGATCATACTGGGAAACATCCGCAAGGCCTGGTCCGTGTCTTGGGGTCAACGGGTTCCTTGGACTTAATAGCAGATCATCTCCAAACCAGACCTATCAGAGAGATTAATGTGACAAGAGAATAACCCAATCATCACTCACACAATCAGAAGTAAACATACAGTTCTGTCCATTCATTTTTGGACAAAAGACTACTTTTTTCTCATTTTAGTTCTGTACATTAACACAATGAATTTTAAATGAAACTACTCAGATGCAGCATAAAAATGTGAGGAACTAAAGCCTTTTCTTTAAACAATCACTTCATTTCAGGAGCTCAAAAGTAATTGGACGATTGACTCAAAGGCTATTTCATGGGCAGTTGTGGGCAATTCCTTCATTATGTCATTAATATTATGTCATTTATATCAATGAAGCAGATAAAAGCCCTGGAGTTGATTTGATGGGGGGGCTTGTATGTGGAAGAATTTGCTGTGAACAACTGCATGCAGGTGAAACAAGCCATCCTTAAGCTGCAAAAACAGCTGAGAAATTGCTACAATATTAAGAGTAGCAAAATCTACAGTTTGGAAGAAAGAAAGAAAAGAAAGAAAGAAAGCTTTTAAAGTGATTGTGTTAAAAAAAGCTTTAGTTCCTCACATTTTTATGCAATGCAATTAAAACTGAAAGTCTGCAGTTCAAATTCATTGTGGTATTGTACAGAAACAAAATTAGAAAAAAGCGGTCTCTGTCCAAATATTTATGGACCTTACTGTATATCTCAATAGCAGTTAGGGCCAAGAATTGAGTGCTAACCATTCCTTTCATTCCCATTCTTTACCCATTAAGTAAAAATGTTTTTTTCCTTACCCCAGCTGTAGCAGGCACTAATCCCTTGCACCCCACACCCACCAGCTGTACATGCTAAAGTTGTGTGACAACTGGAATGCCAATAAGCACATACAGCAATATAATCTCACTTTAGAAATTTGGAACAACACACAGGGCAGGATTAAAGTGGTTGTTCACTTTCGAACAACTAGTTTTCAGATAGATCACCAGAAATAATAACGTTTTCCAATTACTTTCTATTTGTTTCTATTTCTAAGTGAAAATGTTCACCTTCTAAAGCAGCTCTGGGAACGGAAGCTGTTAGAACTGATACAAAAGTTGCTAATACTCCAGAGATGCTGCTAAAAATGTATCAACTAAATGTTGCAAAATTGTAACAGTAGAGTCTGCACCTGAATTACTGAACTGCCAGACTCAAACACCAGAGGCTGGAACATTCAACTTTACACTTAGATTTTGGAAAAACAGTAAAAAATAAATAATAGAAAGTAATTGAAAAAAGTCCTTACTTCTGGGGAACAATCTTAAAACAACTGGACTGGAAAAAAAAGTGTTTGAAAGGTGAACAACCCCTTTAATAAAAAGTGTAAATCATATCCTATTTGTCCTGTTTTTTGCTCTGATGAAGTGTGAGACAAGATTTTCTACAGCCAGAAACTTCAGGAATCAGGGGGTAGATTGCAAGATGGCATTACCTTCTCCCTATGTCTACTCAGATCTCTATTTGTCTGAATAATGTTGAATGTATATAAGTATATCATTCCCCCAATCTTTATACTAAAAATATTTTCTGGATACCGGAGAATTGTGGGCAGTCAGACAATACAGTATTTGAACACAAGGAAAACTATAGTCCACTTTTAGAAAATATGAATGGAAGTTGCTAAAGTATGCACACTAGGGGTATCTGAATATCTCTGTAATGCAATGTATGTGATAGGTTACAATGCCAATAATGTAGACTTCAACATTGCTAAGTGAACTTGGTAAATTCAATCAAATATATAATACAACCACAGTAATATTAAAGGAAATAGAGTTCCCGCCACTGCTAAAAACCCATATAAAAACAGATAAAATACCTGAACTGGCTGATGCATGGTTCACTGGTTCAAAAGAAAATGATCCTCTTATTCTAAATGAAAAATGTACATTTGTTGAAACTCATGGCTGCATGTTATACAGTTTCAGGCTTTGTGAAGAAGTAGATGCTAGATCATGGTTTGCAAGTAATTAGCTATAACATTTCAGTGTGTGGTGCCCGTTACATTCTTCAATTTGGTATTTTTCAGAACTGATTTTAGGATAAAGGAAGGTCTGTGTGTAAATGTCACAAAACAAAGGCTCATGCTGAGGAAGAATTTGTTGGCAGCACTGAGCGGCAATGTATTGATGTGATATTCAGAATGCACAAAGTTTAATGAGAGGCCATGTGGGCAGCTTTGATAAAAGTGCCGATCTTGAAGACAAGTTCTCTTCGTACATTCTTAAATCTCAGACTAGCATTGTTGGGGGTTGGGGGAATGGCTGTTGTCATATTTTGCCAGATGGCCGTGTCCTTTTCTATGTCTATTGTCAATTACCAGCAAAAGGTCATTTACCCCTATTAAAATCTGGCACAAGGCTAAAAAGCACAGCTTGCAAATGCTCCATGGCCCACAAAGGGCACAATTTTGTAAAACCGAACTGAAAAAGTAGGCTAGAAATTGCTGTACATTAAATTTTGGGTTTCTGTACCAGCCTAAGGCAACCACAGCCCTTCAGCAGTAAAGATCTGTGTCTCCCCAGTAGATGCCCCAGTAGCTCCCCATCTTCTTTTCTGCCGATTCACTGATTCACATGCTCTGTGCTGTGTCACTTACTGAGCTTAGGGACCCACTCACAATATACACTACACATAGAATAGAAATATAGGCACAATATGAGACTGATTAGTCATTAATACTCATAATCACTACATGGCAGAGTAGAAACCACTGCAATTAGCATCAGAATTTAAGACCTTGTGCTTTTATACAGGTCATGGAACTCATAGGCTACGTCTAATATCCACATATTTTCCAACAAGGGGTACTTTATTTATTCTAATACACAAGTTTTAGTAAGTCATCACTAGTCACCATTTATAAGGATATAATTTACAAGATATTGATGGCTTTTGTGTATTATATAGTGAATAAAGTACCCCCTGTTGTAAATTATAAGGATTTTAGAAGTCATGGAACTCCGAGGTATACACATACAACATAACACATGTACAACATTCCACCCAATATGCCAGCTGTTTCCTCAGGAATCTGGGAAAACCCTACTGGTAAGATGTTGAAATGTTTGTTTCAGAATCAGCTCCAAGCGTCAAGAAACAGAGATCAGCATATACTCCATGTGATGATTTAGCAGCTAGTAATCCTGACTTTGAGCTGCAGCAGACCAAGCATTCAGAGTAACTCCACAGATGGAAATAAGTTACCCAAATACCACTATCATTTATTAAAAGTTATGCAGTTGTTAACCCCTATACAAATAAATACTGTAGAGAACAATATAGTGCAGTGACCATGCATTCTAAGATAGCCTAGATCAGGGGTGTCCAACCTGTGGCCCAAGGGCCTCATGCGGCCCAGCTTGAAAAGTGAAGAATTCTGCTGGAGGAGCACTATTAACTGATGTGTTTTGAAAAAAACATGTTTTCCCATGATGGTATCCCTTTAATGAAAGCTTTTTATTCTTTATAAAATAAAAAATCCAAAAAATGAATCAGGTGAGTGTTAATCTTACATTGAAAGTTGAGTGTGAAGATCAGGATAAAGTAATTATAAGATTAAAAATGTATTTCAGTTCTATGAATAAAGTTTAGAGGGTGTGTACAGAAAAACTGGGTTTATAGTAAAAATGCTGACAGTACCTATAATAACATAATAATAGTATTTGTGAACCGGAGGAGCAATGTAAGTTTGTTTTTTATTTTTTAAATGTGAGAATGAATTATAGAAATGATGTTTAGGGTTTTTCTTTTTGTTCTCCTGGATGTGAATTACCTCACCGTTCTGCATTCTCATGTCCTAATGCTGAAAATCCCAGTTCTCAAGCAGCATGTGGGAACAGGTGGAATACAGTACAAGGATACACAACAGGTGCAATCCAGCTGCTGCAAGCCTACATCCCCTCTTTTTAGTTTATCTATAAAAGGGATGATGGAAAATGGATTGGAATGTTTATTATACTTTCCCTAGTGCTCTGCAAAAATATAAATGTGTTATGAATGTCTACCAACCAAACAACCTACCAGGTAGTAAATAATATTTGCACAATAACATTACAGACCATTTTTAAACATGAAATAAAGGAAGATAATGTTTTATTATTAATTGGAGAAGTGCTGTGTTAATTCCGAGTCATGAGAAATGGATTAGGGTTGAATGCTCCTGCCAGGTGGGAATGACCAGGAACCTGAGATGATATTCGGGAGATGGTGGTGAGCTCCATAAACGCTCGTTTTTTTTGGATTGACCTACCAACCATGTACTGATTTGAATAAGAGACTGGAATATGAATAGGAGAAGATCTGAATAGAAAGAGGAGTAATAAAAATTAGCAATAACTATATATGTGTAACCTTACAGAGCATTTGTTTTAGATGGACACATTTTCATGCCCTGGGAAGCCAACATGCTCTGTTTTGTTATGGACTGTGCCACAACAGCTTCATATTTTTCCCATTATGGAGTAGTCCATTAAATATTTGGTGTGGGGGGGGGACAAAATATTCTTAGTACAATATCTATAGCAATCTATGTATCTTTACAATTAGATAGAAATGCAGGAAGCCATGACCTACCTCTCTGTGACAAATCTTGTATAGAAATACAGCAGTGAATGGTTCAACATATAGGAGCTACTAACCATGAAGCTATACTGTTCCTTTAAGTGATTTGTAACAGTAATGATACACACAACACTGTGTGTAAAGGCTAGTTCCGTGTAGTGTCAATTTTAACCTGCACTATGACTGCAAAAAGTGGCTTTTTGCCTGTTTTACTCAGGAAATGCGGAAATGCACACAGAGACAAGACATTAGGACAGGATTGCCAGGTTGTCAATTTTCCAGCCAAATTAGGCTACTAATTCAAAAGGAAATATAAAAATATATGTTTGCTCTTTTTAAAAATGTATTTCAGTGCAGATTTCAGTGCAGAATTCTGCTGGAGCAGAACTAACAGATGCATTTTGAAAAAAAAAAAAATTCCCCATGACAGTATCCCTTTAAAGTACATTGGATATGGGATTTATTTTGCCTTTACATTCCCTTTAAGCATTATTACATTTTTCAGTGACTTTCCTCAATTTCAGACAATTTTGGGGCAAAAACCTTCTGGCTACCAAAATGTCTAGAGGTTGACCCAGTTTTACCAATATTTCTTTAACTTGTATATGTATTGGGGCCTCATGCAGCCCCTATACCTTCTGGGCCCCCCGATGTAGTTACGCCCCTGGTGAGGGGCAAATCTGTCCCATTTTGCTTCATGGATTTGTTGAAACAGTGGAAATTTTAAATAGAAATCTTTTCGCATATTTTCATTTATTTTTAGACTTTTTTTCAACTGCCCATATTGTTCTATTTTTGGGCTACTTTTGAAGTGCCTCTCGACTAGTTTTGTAACAGACTCTGGCTGGTTTTGAACATTACACCTAGCAACCCTGTAGTAGGAACTGACAGGGGAAACAATGCCACAGGCACAGGTTATCTGTAGACAAGACACACCAAGAGCTCCATTTTCCACCTCATGAGTCATATCAGATTGGCTTAGCATTGCCACAGCAACTGTCTGAACGTGTCCTTTGTTATGGTAACCCCTTAAAGGCAGTCACATGACGCTATAAAGAGGTCCGTTTAAATGGTTCACAATCACGTCGTGCAAGCTGACAATCCAGATCACAAGTCGCCGAAAACTGTACAATGAATACCGAAGGACCGGAGTAATGCATCCTGCGCAAGGGAAACAAATGGCACATGCTCTCAAGAATGACAGCGCGAATAGCCAATAAAGAATAAGGAAGAGTAACCTCTAACCTATCACTGTGCTGCATTAACTGAAAGAAATCACGCAGCCGGGAAAAGCAAAGGAGTTCAGCACTAGTCATTGCGTAGTCAGTGAATTACAAGCAAGAGTTGCAAACACACCTGTTTTATTCAGAAGACGAATTAATGTACTTACTGAGTAGGAGCCCAACGTCTGTGCTTCTATAGTAGCAAAGTCACATGAAAAGCCTATTAATCACTGCCAGATCATCTCCTCACTGATTATTTACAGAATCTCCCACCCCACCTACACACTCCAGTTCAGACAACCCGCCTGCCCCGCCTCGCCTACTTTCCTTACATCTGATTGGTCTTCATGAACGCCCTTTCTTCGAACTGACCAATTGCATTTCTATACTTAAATGGTCACGCCGAGGGGATGCCATGTGACTCATAATCTTTGTGGCGGGAGGTGATTATTTCCACCCAGACAGCTCTTATAAATGCTTTTCCATGCAGCAGGGCTGCACAGTTACTTTAGGAACAGGTTCTGACAGGAGTGACGCACAACCGTCACTTGTAGAAACTATACGTTTCATATCATTGGTTAACTATGCGAATTGTTAGCGTTCAGCGGTTCAAATA
>CM044436.1:90708918-90723989 GCA_024363595.1 Xenopus borealis
ATAATGTCCTCTAATGTATTTGTAAAGTGTAATCATGTCCCCTCACATCTTTTTTTTCAAGAGAAAGAAACATGTTTATTATGTTTGCCATAGTGCATAACCTTGCATTTATCAACAATTAACCTAATTTTCCAGTTTGCTGCCCAGTTTTCATATTTAGTCAAATGACTTTGCAAACTGGCAGCTTCCTGCATGCATTTAGTAAGATGGCGCCAGTGAACTCCGCAGGACAGGACCTGGAAGGAGGGGTAAGTAACAAGTTAGGATCAAGTATCATTTCCATCAATAACTCAACTGCATTTCAAACATTTGCAGTCAGGGCTCAGCAGTGGTACAAGACATCTCTGAGCATTGTGTAAATTTACAGTACAGTGTCTTCTGACGAAATCCACTCCATGTACACAATGACTAATGCATTGCAATCCTGTTACTGCATACATAGCTGGGTGGGTAAGGACCAACTCAGCTGCTTCCACCATCAGAGAAACAATTGCATGTAATGTATTTAGAACCCTCAGCAACTAAACCTTAAGGACACACTGGGTGCAAATACCCAATTGATTCACTTTTATTAAATTATAAAGAAAAAGGATGCGTCCTTTTTCTTTATAATTTAATAAAAACAATTGCATGTGTCAAGCCTTACAAGTACTTTGTTGGTAACTCCCGCTCTGCTTTCCATTGACAGAATAGTTGTTGTACAAGGCAACTATATTTGTATGCAGTGCAGTGATGGTAACTGAAATTATTATATGCACCTGGCCATTCAAAAGAACAGGGACATTTCTATGGAAAATAAATTCCAGGTGCATGGAATCAAAATCAGATACTATTCATGGAAAATCAGATACTATTCATGGAAAATCAGATACTATTCATGGAAATTAGGTACTTGGTACCTGTGCCACTGAATCAATGCACACTGTAATATCACATTTTCTCTTACATTTATTTCACAAAACAATATTTTATTGTTTAGCTTACATGTATAGAGGTTTTGTGGTGTATATAATTCATCGCTTATCACTGGGGTGGCTCTATAGTGTTTGGCATTTTAAAATAGGCATAGATAACATTTGGCTCTTCCTATGTCATTAAATTACACAGAATCTAGGTTTCCAACAAGAGTGACTGGGTGTTGTAATGCAGCAACATCTGGAGAGCCTCAGGTTGCCAACCCATAATAAAAAGTCTCCAGGCCAGCAGGATACAGAAAAGGATATAAAACTTAGAACACTTCCTGTAAATATGTATCCAAACAAAAAAGAGGCAATTCTATGGCAAAGCAAATGCACATGTTTCCTTATGTAAAATACAGTTACACAAGCATAGAGGTGTAATGCCCTCGGGCGGACGTTTCCTTTGAAACCTGACAAAGAAAACAGCTGTTTATTAAAAAATAGATACAATAATTTCTAAAGATAAGTGAAAAGCAACTGTTTCTCTAAACCCCATAGGAGGCCACAGACATCTGAACCGTATATCACGAAGAGTGTGTTGTATAATTAGCTTAAAAAGAGTTAGACATACATATGGAATCTCAGATGAAGCAACACTTACTCTCATGTCATGGTGTAATAAAAATAACTCACCCTGGTGGTCCAGTCGTGCAGCGGGGATGCCTGCCACACCGCTCCTCTTCCCCCTATGTGCCGGCTCCTTAAGGTGCATGCGGCGCGCCTCGTCTGGTTTTATAGGCGCATGGCTAGTGGTCATTACCTGTTATAGGATTTGTTTCCTGGTGCTCCTGAGCCTTGTATTGATTCTTGTTATTATTCCTGATCTGTTTTGAATTCCTGTTGTGACCATGCCTGGCTATTTGACTATCCTGAATTCTGAATCCTGAATCCTGACCCTTGCCTCATATCTGACTCTGATTCTTTTTTACCCTCTGATTGACTTCCTGGTTTGACCTTTGACTGCCTGACTAGGTTTACTCTCTGCCTGCCCCGACCCGGCCTGAACTGACTATGATTCTTTATAAACGGCTTGTACCACGACCCTCTGCCCAAAGACTTTGCTTACAGTTGTGCCCCTTTGTCTGCCTAGAACCCCTCACCTTGTACCTCTCATTTTAAGACCTGGTGGCATCCAATTAGCCAAGGGCTCCTCCTGAGGTGAAAGGCGGCTGTTAGAGGCAGAAGCACGAGCCAGGACCAGGGTGCTTGGCATCGGTTCTGGGTTTAGGGTGCCAACCGTTACACAGGGAAGTAATATTAATTAAAGATGTGACCTACCCCCAAAAAACTAATTAATGAAAGAAACCTTTCCAATATAAACAAGCTTTGCATTTTATTGTTTCAACAATCACAATCAGCCATGCAAAGAATATAAATGGGACAAACAGATACTATTACATTTACAATTACTAATAACTATAGAACTATTGAAATTATATGAAATATTGTAATGAAAGTATAGTAGGAAGTTCCTTTGAATGGCATTATCTTTTTTGAAAATGTATTTATTTATTATTCATTTTATATTAAATGGTCCCTTATTAAGTTTGCTGAGCATGATATATCTGTAGGATTTGCACACTGTGCATTCCATGTGGAACCAAAACACTGGTGGTATTTTATCACAGTTTTGGCAATAAAGCTTGATGATCCCATCCCAAGAGATACTTAAAATATATTACAGGAAGGCGACTGTTATAATTGGATCTTTGGAAAAGACCAACTGAAATGTGCTGATTTTATCTTGTACTTGATGTTATAAGAACTTATTTCTCAATTTTGCATGCAAGTTTGAATATGCTTTGCAGAGTCAATCATTCCTTTTGTGATTGCTTCTAGCTACTGTATGTGCAAATATGAGGCCGGCCCTACCCTTCACCATTTGCCCTGCTGCCGGCCATGTTTGTATCAGGCACAGCTTGTTTGGCGTGTTTCACATTAATACATTCATGATGCTTAATGCTGATAAAGTCATGTGGAATAAAATGATATACCTGCAATAAGATTGCTTGAGTTGAGATTTAAGAAAAGATAGGCATTAAAGCAAAAATTTTCTTTACAGCATTCCAGCATTTTTTAAATTGCTAGATTAGTTTATCTGTATTTTAGATTCAGCAAAACTTTATCCCATCAGTCTTGAGCCATTTAAGTTTTTTAACAGAATCATCATTTTAGATTTGAGTTTACAAAAGGTGAGACTGATACATGATCTCCATCTTTCCTAAACTGAAATGTGTTTGTTTTTGCCTCTGTTTCATTGTGCTATTGGAACTGTGCCTTCTTATAGCCTCACAACGGAATATTATTCACTGATCCCTATTTATAACAATATATATACAGTTTATTTATGGCTGTGGTGTATTACAAGTATGTCATTTATAAAAACTTTGCTTTGGTCTTGACTTTAGGCCTCTACCTTAGAAGAAAAGAATATTGTAAATGGTCAATGCCATGACTCCACCTCCCTTTGTTCTATAGACTGATGAGCAGTACCCAAACCTTAGTATTTTTCCTCACTCACAGCACATAGTAGAATCTAGATGTTTCTAAGAACTCCATCATATATCTAATACTACAGCATATTCTAAATGTTATTGTCTTTAGGTTATAAATTACATTATCACCAATGAAAAAATAATGTAAGGTTGTAAGGATGGATAATTTTATTTGTACAGCGCCATCAGGTTACATAATGCTGAATGTATACACATAGTTACATTCATACTATATACAAACATGTAAAGTACCGGATGAATCACAGTATTTATTTGAATATGATCTTTATGTACAATAAGCTATATGTAATGCTTTATAATACATATGGATATACTTTAGTTTTTTTTCAAATTAATAAACTTACAGACATGTAAGAGAAAATAAATACAGCTGACAATGATGACACTGAAAATATTGTATACATTGATATATATTGGATTTTTATATTTAAAATAAACCTGAAGATGCTTTACAGTTTACAGACTAAGCTGAAGTTATTGTATGCGGGTTTATACAATAAATAATGGTGTTTTTAAGGGCAGAACTCATTTGTATATTTTGATCAGATATCTTGTCCTACAACAAAACAAAATGTTGTCTGATGCTACAAAATCTGATTCTCCATAATGTAATGTACAATCTTAACAGATAAAGTTGGGTGGTTTCTTGTTATTCATGTATCTGCACCTGCCAGTGTCAATATTTTTTAAAGAGAAAAAGGTATTTTAGACTTCATTAGACTTATCTTGTTGGATAAAAATGCATAATGTAGTGATGCAGCATGCAGTGATCCCTTCACACAATCATTTTGGATTGAAAATCTTTCATGCTGTTTACAGATCTTATTTTAATATCAATATTTTATTAATCTTTCTAGTTGTTTGCAACTGCATCTGGCTGTTAAAATATGATCTGCTGATCCACTACATCCAGCAAAATATCCCATGTAGTCTTGCTCTTCCCAGGGATGGAGGATTAAAAGTATAAGATTTGGGGTGCCTGCTCCTTTGCAGGTCTAGATACCCCTATAAGATAGGAGGGGCCCAGCCAAAGGTAGGACTGAACAATGGGCAAGGAGATCCCAGTAACCTACAATGCATTATTTAGCAAAGTGCCCTTTGGTAATAATTATTTTAAATACTCATCTTACTTTTTTCATTCATTCCTCATGCATAATTCCTGCTGACTTGTGCCAGATCTATGCACATACCTCCCAACATTTTGGAAGTAAAAAGAGGGACAAGTTTTTTTTTTCTCGCAAGTAGCGCGGCTACATTTTTGACCACGCCCATTTTTGTGGCCACACCCCTATTTGCCATGTTAATTTTACAAAATTTGGCAGATTATGACAGTTTGAAAATATTTCTCCTGTTACAATTACTTATTTTCTTATCTCAAAGTGTTACAAAGCATCTTATTTGCACCTGTTAGCTGTTCTGGGCTCTCTGCCAAAAGCCAATTAAGTTAGAAACTTTGTTTCTTTTTCTGGCTGTTCAGTGCAGAGAAAAGAGGGACTTTCCAGTACAAATGAGGGACTGCGGGTTGAGCTGTAAAAAGAGGGACTGTCCCTCCAAAAAAGGGACAGTTGGGAGGTATGCTATGCATGGTTGCATTGCATGCACATTTTCATGTCAATTCTTGACTAGACCAACAAAATTAATGTATTATAATTAAAGGGCATCCTTAAATATAATTCATGCATGTCAATTGAATCAAAATATACTGTACATTGCCCTTGTTTTCAGTATATTTCAGATTCAAAAGTCTGAACCACTCAACATCCATCAGCAGTTTGTATTTTCCATTTAGGTATAGCCGTATTACCCAAGATTTTTGATGGTCGATCCATTAACCATAAAGTAGATATGGCTCATTGAACTGATCATGTGTTCAATTCCTTTATCAATGTATACAGCATGGGATTTTTTCAGCTATAAGATTTGAATGCTGAAGTAGATGACAACAACATTGCCACTAATCATTTTAGATTTCAAAAATAACAATGCATTTCTTAAAGAAGAGGCAAAGAAAAAGGCTGCTTTTTCCAACCATTTACAGATTTTAACAATTTGAATCAAGGTTAAAATATTTATATTCGACTACTAAAGGTAAATGTAATATTTTGTGTTAAAAACTCAAACAAAAAAAACCCCAGACCACTGTAACATATTTTTATATTTAACCCTTGTGTTTGTTTGTTGGAAATATTAAAGTGCATGCATGATTGTTTTCATCTTGTTTTGCTTGTGTCTTCTGTGGAGATGTCACTTACTACTCTGTTTGTAGTTCCAGCCTTTAAAAGATACCATTGTTCTCTGAGAGTATTTACTTCTTGAGCATGAATTGTACACTAGGGGTGGCTTAACTGCGAATGTGGCATAGCCTGTAGCGGCAGCAGCAGTGGCGATATAGTTGATGGAACATTCCATGGCTAGCACTCAAAAGACTGCCTAGTTGCCATACACAGGCCAATCCCGGATGGTAGTCATTCTGTTGTTCCAAATAATAGCTACAATGATTAGAACAGAAGAAAGTAAAGATGATCTGTGCCTCCTTTACTTCTTCATCTGCCAATGCACTTTAAAGGTTTCCAGACATTTCTGCGTTGCCCCCATAAGATTTTAATTTCCCTACAGCCAGAAAGATCTTTTTACTCCTGCACATTTTTATGTTATAAACACTCCAACTCCAAGTATGTATTTTTCTACAATATGCATATTTGACAAGATAATTTCCATTCCCTACAATATTAAACATGTAATTTCCATATTCAAAATTAAATATTAAGGAAATTAAGTTATATTTAAAAAAGAAAACATCTGCTAAAAGGAAAATCTAATTTATATATTTGTGGGATTTATTGGCTGCTTCAATGACCTCAATAGACAGTAAAGTCTGATGGCATAGCTTAATATATATACTACAAATGGTACTTCTCTGAATATTTGTTCTTTAATAAATAAGTGTGAGAATGCCTTGGTATGGAGAATTCAGAAGCCTATAATAATATAGCAGTTTTCACTCCTAGGCATATGTGCCATTACACAGAAGAAATGTTCTGTGTACACAGTAATGGGTTTGTGACAGTTTATATAAAAATAAAAACATGGTTAATATTAACATTTAATGCTACTAATTGTTTGGGCACCATATCAAGCAATGATCATTGTACATCCCAGATTTCACATAGAAGTGGTGTAAATTTGTGATCATTGACTCTCCAAGACATGAGCATATCAGCATGGTGGTGGCTGAATGTCCTTAACTCTGTTAGACGTCCCAGAAGGCGAGCAAAGTGCTGAGGATTGTCTGGATGGTGGCGCTTGCAGATTTTCTCCAAGATATGTAGAAATGTTTCCTGGAGTTTTTCTACAGACTCTTTGTCTTTGAGATACTGTCGATCTGAAAAAAATAAAAAATTTTTTAAGCCAAACCTAGACTAAAGAATTGATTTCTAAAAAGAAAAAAAAGCTTTCCTTGTATGATAACGCCTATAATTTGTAAAGCCAATATCTGAAACAGGTATAAAGTGACCCTTTTATCACTGCCAGAAAAATGATTTCAATGCAAATTAAGTTTAACATCATAACACGCAGAACCTAAGAGGGATTAAGGGTGAGGACCTCTGTTGGCAATTAGGGCCAGTTTAGAAATGTACAATTCAGCAATAAATAAATATTAATTATATCTACCAGAATGATTCATTCAAGTGTAGGTATAGGTTTTATTTCCACACCTCCAATGTTTTCACTACAACTGCTGTAAGGCAGTTCACCCACTTTCTAAACTGCTGTTTCTAACATCAGGGGACACAAAGGAAATCCATGAATGAAATCAAAATTAAATTTAAGTAAATTATGTACCCGATATAAAATTTATTTTCTAATGTAGAAAGTAAATTATAAACTAGAATTAAGAGAAACCAACTGATAAAGTTGTTATTTCTGGTATACTATTCTTTGCAAGCGACTTGCTTCTTTATGTAACTAGCTTTTTCTATTCATGTCTTAATAGAAGCTACAGGGGAAATGATGTGAAAAATATGTGCCATGTGCAGAGTATGCTCAGCAACAGCAAATGTAAGACATGTGTTTTACAACTATAAAATAGCACATTGCTGCCTGGGAATCATTCTACTGAAATAAAAGCCCAGTGCGATCTGTGGAGGCACCACAGATTTCAAGTTTCTGGACTCTTTACTCTGTATTTGAACCTTAAAATATCAGTGGTCAAAGATGTAAACACATGCCTCCCTCTACTTCCAACTGTGTACCAAAGTGAACTGGGAACCCACATTAGCTAGCCAGATGTAACAAAACTCACCTCTTTGGTGCGACGGGGGCGCCGCTGATGGCGGCGCGGCCGGCGCCAGCACCATGCTTCTTCCTGATTACTATTGCGCGCGCGTGCTTTCGTATATTTAAAGGCGCATGCGCGCAATGGTGCGAAATTCAAACAGTATAAAAAGGGGCCTTTAGAAAAAGGAAATTGCCCGTGATAGGATTTGATTCCTGGTGCTTCCTGAGCCTTTGTGCGTTTGTTATTTGTATGCTGCTTGTATTATTCCTGTGTTTGACCCGGCCTGTTCCTGACTACTCTGATATCCGTAACCTGACCCCTGCCTGTACTTCGACTCCGATTCTGTCTCATCCTTCTGATTGATTACCCGGTTTGACCCTTGCCTGTCTGACGATCCTTGTTATCCGCCTGCCTCGACCCAGCCTGCCTGACTACGAACTTGCCTACTCCTACTTGTACCGTGACCTTTGGCCTTACTGACTTTACAGTTGTGCCCCTTTGCTTGCCCAGAACCATTCGCCTTGCATCTCTCGTTATAAGACCTGGCGGCATCCAATTAGCCGAGGGCTCCTCCCAAGGTGGAAGGCGGCTGTTATAGGCAGAAGCACGAGCTGGGTTCTGGGTTTAGGGTGCCAACCGTGATACTAGACCTATAAACTATGGCCAATGCCTACCACCTTGTTCCACAGTGATCAGCAGGCATCTGTCATCCCCCAGCAGTTGAAGGAGTTGACCACTCCTGCTAGTTTTTAAAACATGTTATAATTCTTTATCTTGCTCTTTACAGGTAAGCATTTTATCAAAAAACATCCACAAATCATGGATAACTTGTAAAACATATTCCATAGGGAAATAGTGGGAGAACACTCACAAAATAAGTTTACAGTTTTTGTACCAAAATCTGTGACATTAACCTGGCTGTGCCCCCACTATTATACCCTCTGTTCTCCATGAATTCAGCCCTCTGAATAAATACCTGGTGTTAATATCACCACTGCAGTAAGAAGCGCATATTCCTCTTCTACCATCTTAAGCTCCCCAACACTCTTGTAGAAATTAAACATTGGGTTTATGTAGTCATGCGATATCCCTAAAAAGATAAAGAATTTCAGTTAGTATATCACTTGTATTACATTGCTAGATAAACTATTTCTCTTTACTTAATATTATCTCAAGAAAATATGTAACAATCTTAGTTTTTTATTTTTGTTACTTCCCAATGCTGAATTCTATCTTAAATGAATAATAAAAGCAAGGTATAAATGTAATTGCTAGTGATTGCAGTATTTGTCTGTCCCATTCTATTCCCTTTCACTGCTGCTCCTAATTACATATACCATTGAAATAATGTTGCAGTATTCAGCTCCCCTGCAGCCAAGTCTCTAGTTTCCACTAAATCTTAGTATCTGCTTCAACAAAAATATTGTTTGATATATGTCTACCAGCTCAAGTTGGCAAATTTTCAGAATGAAGGAGCTTAAAAATTTCTATTTGCAAAATGTGATAGAAGTTATTGATCAAAATAATTTGTGTCACTGCTCCAACATACTTCAGCATACTCCATACACACTTTAAACCTTTTGGTAGTAGTCCAAGGTATTAGAACAGAATGAAGAACTGTCCTTTTGAAACCTATGTATTGAAGAATGCTTTTCTTCATGAATCATAGCTGTAACAATGATGAAACACAAAATTTCTGATGGCTGAAAATTAGTCTAGAGGAATCATAATCTTAGAAATCATGGTTCATCACTAGAGGGAGCCATTTTCAAACACTGGGAAAGCCACTGAAATGCAGAAATGTATTCTATTTAAGTTAGTGTTTTTTACATGTGGAAAATATATATACAGTATTGGAGTAGAATTTGCAATTGTGTGATTGAATTATCAATGTCATTGTCGTTGTCAAGGCAAAATGACAACCTCAAATATTAATGAATTTGCCCCTGCATATACAGAACATCCAGTCACAGAATTCGTTTATATTGCAAATCCCAACCTACATCAAAAGCTTTAGCCATGTCCTAAAGATGTCATGCACTGGGATTTTTTTCATTTTAATAATTATAAGTATTGAGTGTCTTTGGGACATATTTTGTCAATCACTGGTATCTTGTGCATTTGCAAGCCAACTGAGTTTTCTGGCACCCTGATATAGGGGGATCTAGAAATAATGCAAACCTTTAAAAAGGGAGGGCTAAGAGAGTAAATTCAATATTTTTCTATTGTTATATTATTACCCTTAGGCCAAGGGCACACTGGGCTGATTCCTGAGCCGACGTTTGAACCACTGCATTGGCCTAGGTGCAAGCACATGAAATAATAAAATAATGTATAAGTATGCATTTGGGTTATGTAAAACATGAACTATAGCAAGTACAGGTATGGGACATGTTATTCAGAATGCTCGGGACCTAGGGCTTTCCGGATATAAAATTTTCACATAATAACCCATATGTAGAACAATTAGAACTAATAAGGGAGCTGATGTCCCAACCCAAATTTTGTTAGTGATTTTTCCCAATGCCAACACAGGGTCATAGATAAACATAAGACTTTATATAATGTCCTGAAGTGTGAGTGTTTTGATGACCAGCCTTCTGTCTATTAACAACTAAGTGCAGTGTATATTATTACTGATCTGCAGTTCATGTCAGTTAGAACATGAATTAAGCATTTATTTTATGTATTTATATCTTTATTGATATAGTTCTACTTGTGCATGCAGCACTATACGGCAGAACAATGTATTATTAAAAATAAAAAAGGCCGATACAATAACAAAGTAAAAATAAATACAATTACAATTTTATATTTTAATACTCGGGCACATTTACTAAGTGAAGTGAGTATAGTCCAAAATTTGATTTTTGAAGTACTGGCCCTTTAAAAAAATTTAAATTCGACTATTCGCCACCTTAAAGCTGCCGAATTGCCATTGTAGCCTATGGGGGACCTCCTGGAAGCTTTCCTGTAAAATTTTCTAAGTTCTGTAAAATCCAAATTTTTTTTTTTAAATAGTTTAAATTGTTTGAGTCGAACGATGAGATTGTTCCATTCGAACGATGAGATTGTTCCATTCGAATAATGCGATTGTTTGATTCGAACAATTTTAATTCGATCAACAGCTGTTGTTTTCAAAAACGGTCGAAAATGACCCTCAAATAATTAGAATTTTTTAAAATCAAAATTCGACCAGTAGTAAAGCTGCCCCTAAAACTCCCTTTTATAGATTTGCTAGTTTCATTCTATGCCCCTACTCCTGGCTCTTGTATTGACAGAAACATTTAGATTTACTGATACAGTATCATTCTTACTGCCTTTGTTACGCTGATGAGATCTTTGTTGGTGTTTGCCATTCTTTTATGCAGAGTCCAGGCATCATACTTGCTTTGTTGATGCACACATTTGCATATTAATACTCAGCTTCAGATGTTTTCAATTTCAAATCCTTTCATATCCTTGCTAATCTAACTATCAATGCGACTCAGCTGCTGAGTGATAATTTAATAAAGCACTTGCAGCAGATAAAGATGGTTTTATTGATTCTCCTTTATTTTTGTACCCTAAAACATTATTTTTATTTGTGCTGAGAAAGGGACTTATTCATCGACCTACTTATAATAAAAAAATAAATTTTGCAAGTTAAAAGTATACTGACAGCAAATTAAAAAGGGTTGTACTGTACTTGGAAATATTATATTATGTAAGTAGCTTACAGTAAAAAATATTTTGTTTGACAAATGTAGAGTTACATGTTGTACAAGCATAGGTTAGGCCATTAGCAACCCACCCCCCTTCTTCAATATTCTGGTTTATCAACTGACTAAAGCTGCAGTTCTTATTTCCAGTATTTATTATAATGTACAAAAATTGTAAAAATTAAGCTTTTTTTAGCTGCTGTGAATAATGTACATTTCCAATTTAATGTAATAATGAACCCCAAAGTCATTACATAGTTTTTGTTGCCCAAACATTTAGCAGCTCTGCTAGTGGTTAACAGTACACACATACTTGCCTTCTTGTTTATTGTACAGGGAATAAAAATAACCTGGACCTACACAGTGCATTTTCAGTTCAGGTTATTGCAGTGCCCGGCCGACCTGGCCAGTAGTAATGCCCAAGAATGGGCGCATGCTCGAAAAGACGCAAAAAACGCACGTGTTCTTGCGTCTTTTTGCGTATGCACACTTACAGAAGACATGATCGAGTGCGCGTTACAAAAAGGAGAGAGCTGCACACGCCGGCAAAATCGGCAGACTGGACTAGGGGGTAGGAGAGGCAGACAAGTTGCTTGCCTGGTGCCACCCCTGTTTTGCACCCTAGGCACGTGCCTACTCTGCCTACCCCTTGGCCCGACCCTGGGTTCTCTTATTAAAGCTGACTGTCAAGTTTTTGAAATGTCTACTATGAAGAGAACATAGAGAAGTCGGTATTTAGGCTACTATGCAATGTTAGTTTGGTTTAGTCTGGTTTACTCTGGTATCACATTCTGCAATGTTTTAGGCAACAAGCAGAATGTACCTTCAATTCTGTTTTAACTAATCTGAGAGGAGCCAATATCTGTTTGGTTTTAGGCATAAGCAGAATACAGAACCCATACCTCCCAACATTTGAAAAAACATAAAGAAGGACAAAAATTTGTGGCGAATGTAATGCATCGAAAATGTTTGGCCATGCCCAATTTATGGTCACTCCCCATAATTACCATGTCCATTTTACAAAATTTGGCAAGATATGAAAGTTTGAATGCATTTCTGGGAGGTATGAGAACGCTTGACTGAATTGGTTACATCCAGATGTTGATCATCACCTCATTCACTGGGCTAGTGCTGGGAATCAAGTTTCTTGTACGCAGCAAACAATGCTTCTATTATTTGGTTGTAAGCAATGGAGCATTTAAGCATATGATTATCAGAGTTACAGCTATCATACATAGGAAATACATAGGGTACAGCAGATCTTACCACTCTTACGAATTCTCTCTTCCAAAATGTCTGTATGGCTCTCAAACAACTTTCTGTTAAAGAGTTCTGCTGAGCGCAGGAACATTGCTTCTACTGCAGAACCTTTCAGCAGAGCAATCTGATCTTCATGGTCTAATGTCTGAAAACCTAAATGTAAAATGAGAGAATTCTATTATGAACCATAAATTGACAACAGACAGTCAAATTTATAATGAAGAAAACTATACCTGGTAACTTTTTGGTGAATTCAACAAGTATTTGAACATGTCTGGTAGCCATCTCGGTGAGGAAAACAAAGTTGTCATCACTGCCCACATCTTCCTGCAACTAAACAGAAAGTGTTGAGTGGTTAAAAAGATTTCACTGCAGCCGGTTTGTATATTGAAGAGAAATAGTAACGTATGCATGTCATCTATAAACCTGATCTGCTTCTAACATGTCTGACATCATTTCAAATAACAGACCTGTTGTGCAGACTCTAAAAAGTAGATATTACCTGCACATTAAGCTACCTGCTAATGTGTGACAGATTTGCATATAGAGTATCAAGGGGTCATTACCTGAGACCCCCAAACCAAGTAAAGAGCAGAAACAAAAGTGTTCCCCTTGGTACTCTTTTAAAAAGCACACCTTATATCTACAGTCTGAACTGATATTGCTGAGTCCTCTACCTGTCAATACATTCCTATGACTGCTGAGATCTTTCCTCTCATCTTAGACCAGTTGTCCCCAAAGGGACCGTTGTAAAGGCACAATGTTTTGCAAGGACCAGGGGGGGTGTAGTTGGGGTCAGGGGTAGCGGGTCCAATTAGGCATGCTGGTGTCTAATTCGGTATACCACGTGAATTGCGGCCTAGCCTCATCGGCCCAATTCAGGCATATCTGCGGCCCATCGGTTGGGGACCCCTGTCCTAGACCACTAAGCCACTCATTGGTTCCTCCCATCTGCTCATTCTTTGCATTAAGCCCCACATTCAGTTCCACGAGATAAAACTTTTTTCCTGATTCAGCTCCATTTTTTTCTCCATAAATGTCAGTACAGTTTTCATGTGATAAACAGTGAGATATGTTTAGTTCCTTTTAGCTCCATGGCACAATCTGTAATTGAATAAGGAGATAAGCTGTTCTCATCAGATTGATTCTTGCCCTAAATGTGAAACCTCTAGATGGTCGATGAATGTGAGGACAAGGTATACATTTAATGGTAGCATGGCATGTGCATATATATATTTATTCTCCTGTGCATAAAGGAATGCCACATATGTCTTAGCTTGGATAGACTCTCCTCATTGTAGTTACATTTTATACAGGACTCTCTGCATAACCTTTGCATGAGGAAAATCTAAGACGAGAATTAGAAGGGATGTCCAATTACATTAGTTGCTGTGAGTTTATTATATTGTTACCTAGTGCTGGGTAGTGTGTTTTAAAACTCTGAAATAATCTCAAAATCCTTGGATACAATCTTATCACTGCCATCATCAAGAGATTACATATCTTATCATCCACTAGTATTCATTTCTCTCCTTGAAATAAGATTTTTATAGTGTACTTATTCTAGGCACCGTAGTGAGATATGAATCAGTCTTATAGGTCTATCTTTGCTCATTATCTTTGTGACCTCTGTAATCACTAACAAGCCTCAAATAACACCTTGTTTCGGGGTATTTACTGCAACGCTAGGATTGTTTGAGTAACAAATATAGCGTTTAGTCAAAGAGTAGCTTCAAGGTTCCCTATGCCATTCATATTACAGTTTATTATGTATAAAAGTGAGACAAAACATTCTCAGTTATTCACATTATGACATTGTTTGTATTAAATATTATCATTTTGTTTCAAGATACTTGACTGTGTCAATATAATTAACACAAACTTGTGTGTCATAATTGCTAGAAATGGGAGGATTATGAATATTATTTTATGTTTATACTACAAGGACATTTTCTTAGCATATTTTCCTTATGTAAAATGTGTGGAATTTTAAAACTAAACCCCCAATCAATAAAAGCTTCTTCATACTAACCTAGATAGTCACCCCTCCCCTCACAAGATATTTTAAGGGTGAATAGTTAATAGTACTAATCAGACATTAATATGAAATACACTATACAAGCCAATTATGCGACAGCTTTTCTCTTAAAATTAGGAAAAAATAAAAACAGTTGCACAGTGATGTGCACAATTATATACTATGAATTGTGAATGGTAAGTTTACCTGGCATAGAACTGTGGGCAAACTGAGCATGATGGGGGAAATGGTCCCATTGATGGGAAGTAAAGGGTTAAAAGATGAGGGTATTTAAAGCCATCTGAAACTCCCAAAAGGGAATTCTTGAAAAAATGCAAA
>CM044436.1:90763744-90784606 GCA_024363595.1 Xenopus borealis
AAAAAAATGTTTCCCACCCAAGCTCTACTACAACTCCATCAGTTGCATTGATTAGGAGAAACAATAGCTTCTCTGAAAGCAGTTCCATAGTGCAGCACTGGCTCTTTCTAAAAGCTCAGTATCAGTCACAATGACCTGACATGGCTGCCTACACACCTATTCACAATAAAATCATGACAACAATGTCTTCACATAGGGCCTTTGCTGCTGATGAAAGAGACCACAAATGAACAAGCTCAAGCATGGTCATCCATCAGTCAAGTCTTTAGCCAAAGCCATCAGTACTGTAAGGTACGGCTATTCTGTCAAACCAACAATTACATCATGAATCAAAGTTATAATATCTGATTCAAATAGCCCAGTTTCTGATTAAAGCAGACTTTTTTTTATTATGGACTGTGTTGAGGTTTACTCATTTACAAGATATTGCTTAATTTGAATCCAGCACATGCTCCTTTGTAAAAGTCAATATATAATTACAAAGAGTAAATAAAACCTTTGCAACATTCATCTGTGCAGAAATAAGTAAACATTCTGTCTCGCACTTGAAACCAAACAATAAACGCCCCTGATTAAAAAATAGGTCACATATTGTGTCATTCAAGGCAAGTTGTATTTTAGTGCATTTGGGGATTTTCAGTAGATTATATCTTTGGGAGTGCTAACAAGAGGACAGTGATAGCTAAAGTGTGTTGCTATAAGTGTTATTACAATATCCAGCACCACACGGACACTCCCAGGAGCTCAATAACAAATACAATACACAATATATATGTATAATACTAATGAATGCTTAATATCAAGATACGGTCCAAATGAAGTTTGGTATGCACTACAGTGAAACCTCAATTTTAAATCCCCTGATTTTAAGTTTCCCTTCATTTTACATTGTTGTTGGATGGTCCCAACTATATATTATGCATTATACATTTCCCTGATATCACATTTTCCTGGATTTTACAACATTTTTTTCTGTTCCCTTGAGAAATGTAAAATGGGGGTTCTACTGTATAACATACGGCTTGTGTAATAGTATTGTGTTGTACATGATTAAAATACCCTAAAATGTTTTTATGCACCAAAAATCCTCCAGCCTTCTAGACAAGGAAACTATTCCGGCACTAGTCAGATGGTAGGGCAGACTGAAGACATAACACCGCCACTTAATTTCTTAAATCCATGGCTGCGGCTCTTTTTATATCTTCCACTGAAGTACATTATAACTAAAGAAAAATAACACTAGATGTATAAATTGTAAGACTCACCACACTTACGTGAAGGTCTGGGTGCTCAGACCTTTCAGCATAAGGGAGTGGTAATTCAACCATAACGTGCCGGCAAAAGAAAGGCACAAGATGGATTCCCAATGTAGAATTTACTGCAGATCAAGTAATATTTATTGCAAAAGAAACTGCATTCCACTAGGCTCTCCTACGTGGATGCTATTTCTTTGACAATATATTTTATCTGCTCTGAATTCTACATTTGAAATTAATTGTGTATCCTCCACTTAAGTATACTTTAAAAGAGAAGTACATTTTAAAAAACAAATAAGTTACAAGTGCTGCCCATTATGGTTTAGGGTTCTGTACCAGCCCAAGGCAACCAGAACCCATTAGCAGTGAAGATCTGTGGCTCCAAATATGTCTTTTTCATCCTTTCTACTGATTCACAGCACATATTGTGGGTTTCTGTTACTTACCTGACTCACAATGTACAGTATATATAGAATATAAAAGTTATGATACAGAGTTTATTAGTAATGAAGTCAGATTGACATTAGATAGCAGTCCAGAAACCTGTGCAATCTGCATTAGAATTTAATTAGCCCTGTAGCTGATTTAGCTTCTGTGATAGGTGAACCTCATTTTCTGCTTGATGATCTCCGACCACCAGTAAACTTAGATTCTCAAGAGCTGCCCAGAACACAATGAGCATGTGCAGTGTCGCTGACACTTCTAACACAATCCAACATGAACAGCTCATGTGACAACTTTGAAGGCCTGTACCATTACTGTTCTCTTATTAATGTATTGCGGGATGCCTACTTTGGACACTAGGGGGAGCAAAAGAGTCAGTTGTAGGGAAGGTATAAGCGTCACATTACCTCAGTGATTTGTCTTTAAATCCACAATTTGTCAGTACAATGGTCTCTAGGTTATTTTAACCTAAAAACATTTTCCAGGAAGAACACTACTTAAATAAATACAACTCTATTGTGTTAATTTAATGTAATAGAACTTCATTTATGTGGAAAAGTTCCTCTACATATCTTTCTATTTACACTGAAATTACCCCAAAATATCAGTGCTTCAGTTAAATAATACACAACAGCAAATTCACTCAAAATAATTTATTTGGAATGCACCAGGATCTAGACAGCAAAAACAATTCACACAATGGACCGCACATACACATGTGGGATAAACAAAAGAGACAAAGAAATCCAGATATAGTGTCACAAATGGGAGCGGGAAGCAAGAGCAGGTTCATGATGTCAATCAACATCTAAATTATAGTTAATATTATTGTTTTTCCCTAGAACCAACAGGCCGGGGAGGCAGATATTTACTAGTCATTATTCTAAATGCACTGATAAAACAATATAGAAATCCTGTAGTACTGATTGGAACTTTTTTTTAAAAATGCTCATGTCTCATTTACTTGGAATGGGCAAGGTGCAAAAGTGTAACGATCAGCATCATTTACTGTCATTTCTTTGCCCATGCGCTGGCTTTTCTCCTCAGAATTCCAGCACTATTTCTCCTGCCATTAACTAATATGGATGCTAAAAAAAAAATAATAATATGGATGCCGTAGGTGCAACTCTTGTGCAAATCTCCTCTACAATATTATTGTGCCCCAGAGGGCATAGCATGGGCAACTTCTTTTGCCAAATGCAAATACATGCAAAAAGAACCCTGGCACTAAGGCAAACAAACATTAGTTGCGACTCGCACCTAGAACTACAGATAATGCAAGAGAATATGTTATACAAATTTTTGTATCCATTTTTTGTGTGACGTCTCTTCCAATCCTATAGCTAATATCAGACAAATACTTCACCAGGCAGTAATGAAGTAAAAGGGTACATTTATAAAAAATAATGCAAGTTTCTTGTGGAGGCAGGTTTTTTTGGTTGTGTTATAAATTGCCAAGGTCCATAATGTACATGCAAGTATCTCTTTATTTCATGTATATTGGTTGGTTGGCTGAAGTATTGGTTGGCCAAATAATTGTTTTTCTTTTCCATGCAAGAACTGAATTTGACCTAATTGAATCCAAACTTTGTTCATGGTCAAGGTTACATGTTGGTGGTCTTGTAACCTTTCAGAAAGTACTAGCTAGATAGACAGTGATGTTTGGCTGTATTGGCCAAATCCAAAGGCTTGAGTACGTCGTAAGCCTAGTTTAGACTCTTTTTACTCACTGTGACAATTCAGTTACATCATTATTAGAAAATAATTATTTTAGATAACTCTTTAAGAGAAAGCTTTTCTTTCTCTATTTCCTTTTAACACTCAAGCAAAGGCACGATTGACAGAAGAGGGCAGAATTTAAAACATCATCAGTCTCACACATCTGCGGTGTCCTTGACATTTTTGGCCTCCATTCTGTTTGTAATTATTGTTTAACGTATTTCAGCTCATCCTTGGCGTTGAAATATGAAATTATAGGCATCAGCTATCAGTATACATATCCAGGAAACCTTAATTCAACCACCTGCTTAATAACTGTATGACAGGGTGAGGCAATATTGGCATTCCAACTACTGCACAACTACACTCCCTGCAGCAGAATTGCCACAGGGATGCTGGACAGCTTGCAACAGCTGGAGAACATTGGCTAGGCTGTCACTGTAAGTATTTTTCTAAATATGTGTTATTTGTATAGATTCCTTAGAATGTTTCCAGACATTGATCAAAAAACAAGTATAACAGACTCATGCATGAACACAGACAGTACAATCATCTATACAAACACACACACACACAAATATATGTATATACAGATATATTCCCGTGGCTGGAAATCCGATGGATAAGCACAGAGTATGGATCTTCTCTCTTGGTGGGAGGGGAATAGAATGATATCATAGCAATGATGCATGTTTACGACTTTAATTCATATCCATTAAAGGAATATGCAGCGCTTTCATGTTCAGGTGTTTTTTCAATAACTCCTAGTAACAACGATGCCTTTTGTATTCCCAACCTAAGTCCCAGTTAAATTCAGGTAAGAATACATGTAAATATGGAATCTGTTCACATACTCCTGAAATTAGGACAAATCATAACTTCCATTTTCATGCTGATAGAAATTTTGTTCATCTATATCCTGTGTCGCTTCCTTTTTGCTTCTCCATCCCTTCCTGCGTGTTTCGTTGCTGTGAATGGTAGCTCCGTAGCTGGATTTTTTATTTGGGCTAGCGAAGGTTTCATTATTCAGTTCAGTTTCTTCTGCGAGTTCGTCGTTGTCAATGATCCCACATTTATCCTCACTAAGACTCTCGGGATCAGCCCAATCCTGCTTCTCTCCTGAAGCGAATATTCCATAGAATATAACTCCACTGTAATGGACTATTGCAGCAATCAGGAATACATTTTGCCATTCTTCCCGTGTCTAGATCAAATGCACAAAAAGAGAGGTAAACTCCCAAGGAATAAACATGTCAGTGTTGGAGATAGAATAGAACAGAATATCTCAAGCATTGTTCTGAAAATAAATAAATGTAGAAAGAAAATCAGCTGCCTCCATACTAGGACTATAGTTCCTGCAGGTTGCTGTCTCAGCTCAATCTTTCATTTGTTTCAGTAAATATTGGCTCAAATATGGTCTTATTAGTTTTAAACTGCTGGGCAACAAGAAATAAAAGACCACATT
This sequence comes from Xenopus borealis, assembly GCA_024363595.1. Classification (NCBI taxonomy): domain Eukaryota; kingdom Metazoa; phylum Chordata; class Amphibia; order Anura; family Pipidae; genus Xenopus; species Xenopus borealis. The sequence continues at coordinate 90,768,629 of CM044436.1, forward strand.
GTAATTTGATTTCTATATTGAAGCAAGCAGAGCACAGGTACTGGAGACTAGGGTAAGAGTAAGGGATTGAGCATAAACTACCATTCCAGAAGGGAAATAGTTGTGCCTTGGGGAAAAGGCTGTTGTGTTTGAGTTGATTGAGGAAGAGGGATGAGGGAAGAGTAAGGGAGGAAGCAATACATGGTTGAGACCTTGGTTTAGAGGAATAGAGGACCCCAATCACAACTAAGCCTCTAGCTTTGAAGGAAAGAAGCACAGGGGTTGAGGAGATGCAACTAATACATTCAACTATAATAGAAATGAGCTCAAACTTAAATCCATTGACAGTTTTCTCCATCTGGCATGGAAAGTTTGGAAGCCAGCTCACTAGAAAAGACAGAAATGTCCTCACATGTCCCATCCCCCTTTCCATGTATTTTGCCACCAGATTTTGGTGTTTGGTTTTCTAACCCTGCATGTGTATTGTAAGCACTAGAAAAAAATGAGCAATCATACAGAATCCTTTCTTAGGGTAATAGCTAGTACCTTGTGTATTGTCATTGCACCAACAATGAGTGGACACACCATCCCAGACAAGGTTCCAACCCCATTAGATATGCCCATCAGAATGCTGGCATACCTTGGTGCAATATCTAAATGGTTGACATTAAAACCTAGAGAAAAAATAAATACAGTTTAGACAAGGCAACAAATGAAACTGTGGTGGATCAGTAGCATGCAGTGCCATGAAGACTGCCTTCTGTCCTACCAGTGTATATGGGAGCACTTATTGGTACGTTGCACACAGAACCCACATGCACAAAAGTATAGCTCCGGTGATCAGCAATTAAGGAGAATGGCACCACATAGAATAAATGATACTGCTATGAACTATTCTCCTGGTGTTCCAGGGGGGGCCAAGGCATGCTTGTAGGGGTCCTGACACTTCCTCTGATGAAGCACCCAATGGGTGAAACGTGTCAGGAGGGAATGCAGACACTACCATGTGGTTTGTTATGCAGGAACACTTTTATATGGATTGTGTAAATCTGAAAATGCTGATTTAATTGTTTTTGGTGAATCTGCATCAATAAATGTTTGTAGTGAGATATTGTGCATATTTCTAATTTTTTAATTTCTGACAGCTATACCATTTTGATTTGTTTATATATATTATATGTGAAAAACATCATCTTTCCTAAGGTGGGGTTCCTGTTGAGGGGACTCAGTAACTTCTTGCTGCTTCCTAATTAATCCTGATTAAAAGATTAAAAAAAAAAACATTCAGAAGACTGACTGGCAACATCTTGTGTGTAAATGTACCATCCAAGGTACTCAGATGAGATCAATGATTCTGGCAGTTTGTTAATTAAAAGAATGTTATATTTGAATATTTGTCATACGGAGTGAATAAATTAAAAGCAATAAACATGATTTAATTAGGCAAATCATTGTGTTGCAATATCTGGTTGGAAATCAGTGATAAAGCATTATTGAAAAGGAATGATGTGTTGAAATTGGCACTGTATTATTTGATTATTGTAGAGAACGAAAGATGAAAACTCTGCCGCTATGAAAGGACTGGAGTCATATCAATGATATTATATGATTTAGAATACATTTACAATAGACATACACAAGCCAGCCTAACTTTATAACTTTTAGGAGACGCAGCTGTATGCAAACGAGAGGTCCCAATAGCATAATTTAACAACCGACTCATTTCAATTGGATGCCCGTAGGCAGGTGACATCATTAATAAAATGCAGTTTAATTGCAGTTGCTCACGTGAACCGAATATTGTCAGTATTTATATTTTTCTAAATTCATTATCATTGGTTGCTCATCAAAGTAGGCAAGCAACCAATTTTGTCATATCGGCGGTTGAGAAAGGGCACGCAAGACCCGAAACACGATTTGAGTTTTACTTCATAGGTGGCAACGTGCCAAGGTTTAGGCAGCCAGAGAGAGAGCAGGATTAAGAAAGGTGTTTGGGGTGGTAAGGAGGAGGAGAAGAGATGACACAGAACCTAATTTTGCACCAGGATCCATACATCTGATAAAGCATTTATGATCCATCTATACATGGCACCATTTATAGAGTGCACTGTGTTTAAAGGGATCCTGTCATGGGAAAAACATTTTTTTTCAAAATGCATCCATTAATAGTGTTGCTTCAGGAGAATTCTGCATTGAAATCCATTTCTCAAAAGAGCAAACAGATTTTTTTATATTTCATTTTTGAAATCTGACATGGGGCTTGACATACTGTAAATTTCCCAGCTGCCCCAAGTCATGTGACTTGTGCTCTGATAAACTTCAATCACTCTTTACTTCTGTACTGCAAGTTGAAGTGACATCACCCCCTCCCTTCCCCCCCCCAGCAGCCTAACAACAGAACAATGGGAAGGTAACCAGATAACAGCTCCCTAAGAACAGCACTCAATAGTAAAACCCATGTCCCACTGCGTTCCATTCAGTTACATTGATAAGGAAAAACAATAGCCTGTCAGTAAGCACATGAAAAGTCACATGACCAGGGCAGCTGGGAAATTGACAACATGTCTAGCCCCATGTCAGATTTCAAAACTGAATATAAAAAATCTGTTTGCTCTTTTGAGAAATGGATTTCAGTGCAGAAGTCTACTGGAGCAGCACTATTAACTGATGCATTTAAAAAAAAACATGTTTTCCCATGACAGTATACCTTTAAGAGACAATCTACAGTTTTATAATTAAACAAACACCCTTCCACTTTTCAAAAAGCATTCCTTATGTGAATAAGATGTAAGCTTTTTGTTTTCAACTGAATTGACTGATAATTATGTTTAGGTACTCTGCACTGATATGAGCCAATGGGGGGAATGTAATTAAAGTCGCAAAGAGAAAAAAAGATTAAAAATCCACATCTCTCAATGTGAAATTGTTCCTTAGATTGTTATTGCATTGCGAATTTTAAATGTGCACTCTTTAGAAGTGCTTGAAGGTGTCGTAATCTTTTGGAGCAAACATAACGACTTTTTTAGTAAGAAGTTTTATTACTGCACATTGGAGCAAACTATAAAATTCGCAAACGATCTTACACTGTCGGAAGTGGTCGTTAAACACTTTTTGGGTTTCGTAAAAGCTATATTAAATTTGTGCAAAGCACATTGCGAATAGTTTTTACGTTACCGTCGGCTCATTTCCCACCATACACGCACCGAATATCACACGAAAATTTGTTTCGTACAATATTATCTGTGCGTCTATGGCCACCTTAAGGGTGTGCAAGAGTGTGCCCCTTAGTGCTCATTAAATTACTTCTTGTCCTGCTCTGGTTGCAGTCTGCACCTCACACCAGAGGTACAGGACAAGACATTGGCTCAACAGATTTTTAAAAATCCAGCTAATGGTGCAGAACACCAGTCCTGTTCTTATCATATGCCTTAGGGCAGCACCATTTGGAAAAAAAAAAAAGAATCCCTTTACAATAACTCATGGGGGCCAGGAAGTCATCATGCTTTTCTCTAGAAATCAAACTGAATCTGAAAACTCAAAAACAATAGTGTTATACAAAGTTCAATAACAAAACAAAATGGTACCTGATATAGCAAAGCCGCTAAACCCCACAGCAAGGACTAAAAATGATATTGATACGGCCTTGGTATGGGAATAACCAACCACCAGGAGTAGAGTTGCCTCCATTCCAAAACCTGTGGACACAATCATTAATAAAACATTGTTTAGATTTATGTTAAAGTAACAAGGAGCTCTAAACAAATGGTGATGTATTTTGGATATACATATGCAAATTCTGTGCCATCCCCTGTAAATGCAGTTCATTGATTTCAGGTGCATTTTAAAAAGCACACAGTACAGTATATTAAGGGGCAGATTTACTGAATTCACATGAATGATTTGAAATTCGATCAAATTTTCAAAAAGATTAGAATTCGAATTTTCAAATATTTTTGAAGGCCACTCCGCCATTGAATTTTGAAAATTCGATCGAATCGATTGATTTGAATAATTCGAATATTCATGAGTGGAATTACTTGCCCTTTAAATTTTTATTCCACTGCTAGTTCGCCAGATTAAACCTACCGAATTGCTATTAAACCCTATGGGTTTTAAATTAAATTCGACCACAATTTGATTGGTCAAATTCGAGGGTAAATTCACCCTCAAATTTGACCAGTAGTAAGTCTGCCCCTAAGTGTATGACTGATTGGACATTGAGCATGTCTCCCATGCCTGAAATATGCTCAGTGGAGAAAACACACTAGCAGTTCCAAGTGTCACCTTAAAAGGGCGCTTCACATTCAGTTTAACTTCTGGTATGTTACAGATCGGCTAATTCAAAGCAACTTTTCAATTGGTATTTATTATTTATTTGTTATAGGCTTTTCAACTTTCTAAAGTATGGCTACAAATGTATTGCTATTGCTACTTTTTTATTACATTACATTTCTGTTCAGACCTTGGCCTATTCATATCCCAGTCCCATATGCAGATAAGTGCATAGTTGCTCAGCTAATTTGGACCCTAGCAACCAGACTGCTGAAATTGTAAAATAGAGACCTGCTTAATGAAAAGATAAATAACTCCTACCAATCTATAAAAGCTATGCTATTTATAAAATAATAATCACCCATTCCCTGTGTGTAAACAAACCATTAGACAACGAGTAGGGACAAAACGTCACCCATGGGTCAAATTATTAGCTACTATAGTGCATCATTTTTTATTTTGTATACAGGCATGGGACCTGTTATCCAGAATGCTAGGGACCTGGGGTTTTCCAGATATTTCCGTAATTTAGATCTTGATACCTTAAGTCTACTAGAAAATCATGTAAACCTTACATAAACCCAATAGGCTGATTTTGCTCCCAGTAAGTATTAATTATATCCAAGTATGGATCAAGTACAAGCTACTGTTTTATTATTACAGTGAAAAATTAAAAAAAATTGATTATTTGCATAAAATGGAATCTATGGGAGATGGCCTTTCCATAATTTGGAGCTTTCTAGAAAATGGATCCTATACCTGTACTATAAAACAATTGCATTTGGCAGAAAACTTCCAAAAGACTTGTATTGACAGAAATATAGCTGGATATACAGTGAAATGTAAGCCGAATAAAATTTAAAACAAAATATGAAACATTCAAGTGTTACTAAAGTAAATCAATATGAAGAAAAGCCTTAGTACCTCCACAGTTCATGATTTTCCTGACAGTCGTTGTGGACAGAATCTTTCTGCTTCTCAAGAAATCAGCCAGCTGTCCCCCCACAGGTACAATGATTGTCATTACCATGTGTGGAATGGCAGAAAGCAGGCCAACCTAGTCCCAAGAAAATCAAAATTATGAAGTACATCTGTATATTTATTATACAGTATTGCCTAAAGCTTCCCCTTTACTACTAATGGTATTTTAGCAACCTCAAGCAAGCTCTTATTTTAGTTCTACCCTACATTTCACTATTTCAATCAATTGTATTCATTTCTCACCTGAAAACTGTGACATCAGTGCACACAACAAAATCTCAAAGTCACAAATACAATCTCTAATAATTGTCTTTATAGCCCAGTACAATTCTTATAGTGAAAAGTAGATTTACATACCTTGCTTATTGGAAAGCCAAATACCTCTTCAAAGTAAGCAGGTTGACTAATTAGCAACAAATAAAAGGTCCAGCTTCTGCAGAAATTCGCTACAATGATTGCATAGACTGGCATTGAGGTGAAAAATTTCTTCCAGGGCGCCTTGAATTTCTAGGGTGAAAAGAATTATACATAAGAAATGGTGTTTGAGCCTCTATCACATCAAAAATGTAAGATTAAAAATGATACGAGCTGCCCTACGTGGGGAATTTTGGGGTTACAAAAAGATGGTATGAGAAAAATATACATTATTAAAACAAATGTTTATCTTAGATAGCACCGACATATTCATTTTACAGAGATTTTACACCATTCATATCCCTGCCCCAGCAGAGCTTACAGTCTGTGTCCCCTTCAACCTCACTGTCTCTTTTCCCCTGCACTCCTCTTCCTCGTCGTCCTCCCCTCCCATATCATCATACCCACCCGCATCATCATGACCTCCTGTGTCGTACTCCCCTCCCGCGTTGTTCTCCCCTTCCGTGTTGTCCTCCCCATCACCTCGTGCCTGCACATATATGCACATGCGGCATGTATACATATTCAAGATATGCACACATACATGCAAGCACAAGGAGAAGGGGAGGACGACCAAAGGTGACTCGGAAGGGGAGCAACTAACTTGAATGCGGCTAGACTGCATGCCAACCTAGGCGCGGGCCTTTGTGTCCTTGCTACAAATCTGAACTAGCCACACAGCCCTAAACTATGATGGAACCTCCACTAATTTGACAGTAGATAGCAGGTGTTTTTCTTGGAATTCTTCTTCTGTCATGAAAACCGCCTTTTTTTGTTATGACCAAATAACTCAATTTTTGTCTCATCAGTCCAAAGCACTTTGTTCCAAAATGACTGTGGCTTGTCTAAATGAGCTTTTGCATACAACAAGCAACTCTGTTTGTGGCAGTGCAGAAAGGGCTTCTGTCTCATCACCCTGCCATACAGATATTCTTTGTGCAAATTGTGCTAAACTGTAGAATGATGTACAGATACACCATCTGCAGCAAGATATTTTTATAGGTCTTTGGAGGTGATCTTTGGGTTGTCTGTAACATTCTCACAATCCTCAGCATATGCTGCTTCTGTATTTTTCCTGGCCTGCCAGTCCTGGCTTTTACAGCAACTGTGTCTGTGGCCTTCCATTTCCTGATTACATTCCTTACAGTTGAAACCGAACCTCTGAGATAGCTTTTTGTAGTCTTCCCCTAAACCGTGATACTGAACAACCTTTGTTTTCAGATCTTTTGAGAGTTGCTTTGAGGATCCCATGCTGTCACTCTTCAGAGGAGAGTCAAACAGAAGCACAACTTGCAATTGGCCACCTTAAATACCTTTTCTCATGATCGGACACACCTGCCTATGAAGTTCAAGGCTTAACGAGCGAATCCAACCATTTGGAGTTGCCAGTAATCAGTATTGAGCAGTTACATGCATTGAAATTAGCAAAATTACAAGGGTACCCAAATTGTTGCACAGCCAGTTTTTAATATTTGATTTAATTTCATACAACTGAATACTGCTTCACTAAAAATCTTTGTTCAGAAATCACCCCAGTACCCAGTAGATGTTCCTGGGAAATGAAAGACATAACACTGTTATCATTTTTGTTGAAAGTGGAGTAAATTATAATACATGCTGAGAGGGATTCCCAAACTTTTTCATATGACTGTATGTATGTATGTATGTATATATATATATATATATATATATATATATATATATATATATATATATATATATATATATAAATGTCTGGAAATGCACAGTGGAACCTAGGATTGAAACTCTGTATCATTCAGATATTAGTAAGCACTTATCTGGCACCAAATAGTTCTTTTTCCATAGTTACAGGGGTATACGGAGAGACTGTAAAATCAGTGGAAAAGGAGACATTTAAAACTAAAACAAACTAAAATGCCTGACCCAAAACATAACAAAGAAAACACTACAGAGTTTATACTGACACAAACACTGACAAAACTGAACTGAATATTGTGCTGGTTACTTACACTAGTTGTCACTAAGTTGCTTCCTTCTCCTATACTTGTCTCAATGTAAGTTCTTTCTTCAAATGTGATAGAAGGATGAGCAGCTGGACTCTCTGTGGCATGCAGCAGCCAGAACACATACCAGCACATGCCAAATACACCTATACAGGACAAATTCATAACAATGATGAACTCATAATTTTGATTTATTTTTTTTACATATATAAAAAAAAATCGTATTAAAAAAAAATCTCTTACCGTAAATGTAAAATACAGAGGGCCAACCAATGTATTGCACCAGCACACCTGCTAATGGCATTGCAATGACTGCACCAGCATAAGATCCTAAGTAGCAAAAAACAAAAGCAGCCCTTCTTAGAGATATATATATATATATATATATACACACACACAGTCCCAAAGGTGCACACCATTTACAGGATAGAGTACCTGGGTGCCCAAGCCAGCAGGGCAAATGTATAGGTGAAGAATGGCGGCACTCACAGGATTTTCAGGCGAAATAAAGAAAAACTTTTTATTTAACTCGACGTTTCGATTCCTCACAGGGATCTTTCTCAAGAGTATACAAACATGCAACCAGAGGGGGCTGGGGTCTCTGGTTGCATGTTTGTATACTCTTGAGAAAGATCCCTGTGAGGGATCGAAACGTCGAGTTAAATAAAAAGTTTTTCTTTATTTTGCCTGAAAATCCTGTGAGTGCCGCCATTCTTCACCTATACATTTACCCTGCTGGCTACTATTGCTACAATTACTAGTTTGGCCAGGAGACATATGGAATACAATTTTGTTCTGATTTGACAATAATCATTATAGGCTGAGAAATGCTGCTACCGTGTTAGTTTATATAACTCAGTTGTAATTACATTAATTATTGGTTGGGAGTAAATAAAAAAAAACACAACATAGTAGATTTGGTGCCCCTAGTAATAAAATTACTTACTTACTAAAAAGAAGTGTTAGTTTTGCAGCACAAAATTACACCATCATTAAAGGAGAAGTTTTTATACTGAACTTATTTTACCAGCGTTCAGTTTCCTTAAAAACCTTAAAAATAAGTGAATGTACAATTAATGAGATTGCTATTCTAAGCACTTTTGCAATGCCCATTCATTATGTATTTATTTTTCATTCCAAGATATTAAAGGATATATATACAGTTAACATGAATGAATTTTGTCACAACAGCACCACCTAATGGACATTTCCGACCAGTCTGACCACCAAGTCAAGGAAGTTGTCAGGAGTACTGATGGGTGAATTTTGGTGAATTTGCATCAAATTCCTGCCTCAGGTGAATACATTCGTGAAACGTCAGAAACATTTCGCCTGGGGGAAAATTTGCCGGCATCTCGTTTTGGACGTGGGCGTCCGTTTTTGGACACCGGCGTCTGCTTTTTCAATGCCGGTAATGGGTGCTGGCATGCAAGAACATCAGAGCAGTCTATTTCTTTCTCCTGACAACTTCTTTGACTATTTGTTGTATCACAATTAATTCATATTAACACTACATGTAGATCTTTAATATCTTGCCATTAAAAATAAATAAATAAATAATGAATGTTCATTGCAAAAGTCTTTAGAATATCACCCTCATTCATTTTACATGCACTTATTTTTAAAGTTTACTTACCCTTTAACTAAAATATGCTGCAGAAGGGATTGCAGCATATTTTTACAGGGACACAGAAAGTGAGTGTAGACTCACTGCACTAGCAAGCATAAGTATGTCAGCAGATCCTCCCCCAAGAAAATGCAATGCATCCAAATGTATAATTTGCATTTGAATATATAACATATATATCATATAACAGAGCCTATTCTAAAATTGCTATGTCTAATGCAGCTCCTAGTATTGTTTTTTTTATTTTTTTACCACAGAATGAAGTAGTAACCAGTCTGCTTCTCTCCAGTGGAGGTGCCCATTTACTCCACATTCCATGACATGCTGGGTAGGTAACGCCCTGAAATGCGCATTAAAAGGTTAGATCTGTGTTGGTAAAGTTTAGATTTAATTTCATGAGAAGCTCATTATCCTCACTTATAGTAGATAGGTACAATAAGTAGGTACACACATAGGTTCAGTTATAGCAGGTGTGTTTCATTACATTATTAGTGCACTTGTTGAGTTTTACTATTTCTTTAATCCCTTTAACATCAAACAAGCCATTTAGTTACACTAACACAATTTTGCAAGAAAGTGGTAAGAAAGTGGTAAGAAGGTGGTCATCATTTCTTAGTATTAATACCAATAAAGTCACAAAGCACCTAAAGGGGATGTAAAGGCAAAAAAACTAAATCCCATTTTCACTTTCTTTAATGAAAAAGAAATCTATCTCCGATATAGTTTAATTAAATGATGTCTACCATTTTTATAATAAACCTGACTGTATGCAGTGAAATTTCCCCTTCATTTTACTTGCACTAACAGCTTGGATAGGAAACTTGAGTCCCTAACTGCTCTGCAGGGAAACAATCATACTTTCAAATGGCAGGGGGGAGCCCAACACCTTACTTCCCAGAACTCAAGCATCTTTGTTTGTTTGTTTCCCTCTGTGTAGAGATTTGTATCCACAGACCCAGTGCAGCCTGCACATTCTGATTAATAATCAGTCTTACTGTATTGGCAGATATTATTTGACTTTGTGCTGTTTTGATCATTTATGACGATCCCTAAGTTTAATCTCCCAACTGAAGCCCAGACCACACTGAGCATGTGCGGAGTCTTGTTATTGCAGTTTGTCTAAATCACCCTCTTATTTCATGCTTTTCATTCATATAATTATCACATTAAATAAGATATAGTTGTTAAATGTAGCAAGATACATTTTCTCATACATCAATATAATATATAAGTACAATGCTTTTATGATGTAGATTGTAATGGGCAAACATCACTAAAAGTAGACCTCACATTAGTAAAGTATGGGCACTCCTGGACTAAAACATAAAGCATAGTTGAGCTCTAGTTGAGAAACCATAACCTAACCACCAGTCATCCAGAACCAGAATCCAAGTTGATAGAAGAGAATCCTCCAATGAGAATTCTGCTTACTCTTGGATCTGTTTTCTTGGTTTATGGTAGTTTTCTAGTTATTACAGATTTAGTGAGTAGTGGCATGCTAAAATGACACAGTCAGTATATCAGACAACGAGTTTATTGACATAGCACTGGTAGGATAGATTCTCACTGAAGAATCACCCTGTTTTCCATGTTTAGCTCAAGAAATAACAAAGACTATAGAAGTATGTTTGGTGCAAGTCATATTTGTTAAAATCATGTTGAACAAGGGGGTATTCTAAGTCTTACTTCCTGACCATCTTTCCTTACCTAGCAATGCCCAAGCCTAGAGCAGAACATGCCATATTTATTTTATCACATACCTCAACAAGGCCTTGGAGAACCCGAACTGATATAACACATCCAAAATGGACCCTGGCCGCAGATGGTATCAGCATATTTAAAATTGAGGTTAAAAATATAGCAGCACCAAAAACCCTGTGAAAGATAAGAATTCAAGGTAAATGTTCTTTGAATCAACAAATGCAACTGATTATAAATAAACACGACTGATCATTTGATCCATAGGAGCTGATATGATTAACTATAATGCTATTTATAATGTCGGTGCAGTTGTTACATTTACAGATGTGGCCTTTGTGCTGGTTATGTTTGGCTAAACTGCCTATTGATAAATCAGCCATTGTTGACATTCAGCAAGTCTGCACTGATCCTGGTGGTTGATATGTACTACAATCATGTGTGAAAAGTATTGTGATTATTATCTTTCTATACTTCTATAGAGCAAACATTCTTCAGCACTTTGTAAAGATTATATATAACCGACATCAGTGTTAAAGTGGCCATAGACGCACAGATAAGATGGTACAAAACAAATTTTCGTACAATATTCGATGCATGTATGGTGGGAAATGAGTTGACTGATATCGTCAGAAGATTTAGATATTGGTCGGCTGGTTGATCGGGCTGGACGGAAAATTTTGATCGGATGCCTTGAACATCGGCTATTGTTAGAGCTGAATCGTCAGATACAGGTAGAATTCTATTGTTTTTACCTGTAAATCTGACCATTCAGCTCTATACATGTGTGTTGAAACGAAAAATCTTTCTTGGAAATATCTTTTCCGAGAAAGATCGTAATTGTTACGTCTATGGCCAGCAATAGCCATCATTGCTAAAATTAGTTACTGGGATCCTGCTCCATTGTTGTTAATGGGAAACCTGAATCTAATCCTTTCCCTTGCACTAGAGTGACAGTCCTCAGCCCCTCAATAATTGCCCACTAGCTGAGTGGTGTGAGACATATAATCTTACATATCCTTGGCAGCACAAATTCACTTTCCAAAAATGAATTGTGTTATTCTACCTTATATGAATTTGCCTTAAGAATTGATACAGCTTTAATCACTAATCTGCTTCAGTTGTGGCTTTCATCCCCCTCCTATCAGACATTTCCTACTTTTATTATGGAGTGTCCCTTCTTACAATGAGCCTATGCATGGAGATTCCACCCTAAGTGGCCCAAATAATCAAAGAATCAACAGAATAGTGGTCCTATGATGAAGGCTCAGCATTCAGCCTTGTGGTGTCCGAGATATTTGAGGCCTTCCAGAAAAGTGCATGAATAGTATCTATAACCCAACAGAAGGAAGATCGTTATTTTTTATGAAGAACTTCAGGACACAATTCAGCTATCTGAAGAGAATATGCTTGACAACTCTCTTCCCAGAGCTACTAAAATGCCATTGTGAACATCACCAGAAGATGCTCCTTTATTACAATCATCTCCTTTTGGAGAAAGGCAAGAAAGGGGGAAAATTGAGAATTTTTACTCTACTAGACCACCTGAGGTCACACTTGGAAGAATCTCCTACAAATTAGCAAGGCTTTCCAGTTCTATCACAAACTCTACGCACAAAGTAAAACCTAATCATTTACCTCAAATCCCCTTACAGAAAGTAATGTTTTGATGTGCCACTAAATGTAAATGATCATTGTAGATATATTGGCCCCAAAATGAAAAACTTTTTGAATCAGCCTTAGAGGATGAAGCACCACTACAATCCCTCAGAGTGGCACTTAAAATATTAATAATTCAGAAAGGGGAGACCCATCTGTCTGTGCTTCTCATCGATCATCTCACAACTGGCTAACAATGCAAAATTCTTAGAAAAATCGCTTGCTAATTGGTTGACAATAGTAATTCTTTTTGTAATACACCCCACACAGTTGTGCTTTATGCTGAGGAGATGTGTGATTGTTCAGCATAAAACCAGTATAAAACTTGGGATGCATCTGCACAAACTCCACTCCTTTCATTAGGGGAGCACTCCTAGTGCTTCCTACAATAGTCATAGGCAGCTTATAACTAATTGCATACAGCATGAAACATGTAATACTGTATCAGGAGAGTTTTTTTCTAAAAATATATTATCAACTTTACCTGATTGGTCTGGAGCCCACAAGTATCTATGTATTGATGTTTTCGTTGATATCTCTGACTACACAAGTCATCTTGTTGCTTTCTAACACTTTTATAGCTTGCCTATAATACTTTGTAATTGAGCTTCAGAAGGGCAGATACAGGGCAAAATGAGTTAAAGCCTTTAAATATCTTTGAATCATCACTTTGAATTGGTTAAAATGTTAAATCACGTCCAAAACTGAAGGAGTTGTGTACAAAAAGAGCAGAATACTCCTTGGAAGATCTTCTTTCGTAATTAAAGGCAATGGGTCACCAACAATGGGGTAAGACGCACTGTGAGGGGCCTGGAGTAGTATCAGGGGGTCTTGACTGAAATCTAATTAATCAAATATCACTGTTCAGAATGGCAGATCTATTGCCTCAACAGTTTAAAACTAAAAGAGTCAAAATACACAGAATCAAGCTTATTCTCACTGGAGCATCGTCTTGCATTCATTGGGTGTTATATGTTTTGCGGTCATAGAACAAATAAACAGCAGTTTTCCCTTCTGGTAGATTACAGTTTAATTTCATAAAGGCACAATGACACAAGATAAGATTGGCATGATGCTGGGATTTATAGTCCAGCAACAATTAAGTCAAATGTGAGATTGAGCAACAGTTTTTAGATAACGGTAGAATCCATCTCTGTTGTTGCTGGACTATAGCTCACAACATGCTTTAACCTTTGATATATGCAGGAGTTGTAGCCCAGTAACATTTGTTGCCTGATTGGAAGGTTTATATCCCCTTACTACTAACAGCAGAATGTAAACTTTTGGCCAGATCTCTATGGCCAGACTCCCAGCAGAAGTCAATGTGAATTATTCTTTGAACATACACATGTTTCCTGTTTTTTTATTCCAGCAATCAGAACTGGAAGCACTAAACACATTTTTTTGTAGCACAGAATATCTAAAATCATTTAGATTACAGAGTAACACTGAAAAACCAAAACTGTATGCTGAGCATGATCTGCACCTATCAGTGGCCAGTTGGTTTAGGCTAAAGGGAAGGCATGAAGGTGTTGTTTTACTTCACTGAAACATTTATTAGCTCAATATATTTTTAATAGGCATGATTACGTTAACAGGGAGACGGCAACCAAACCAATGGAGGAGTAGCTTTTTTCTTTATCCAAATTAGGATCCCTACCCGAGTAGCAATAAAAGAGAATCTCTTACAAAGCTAACTTATTCCAGCCTACTCTGCATGTCAGTATCTCTGTTCTGTGGTTTTGAGACTTTTTAGGGAGAGTATTATATACATTTGTTTCTAGCCCCCAAACACATAATTAGCCAGTTTTTATGTATAAATGTTAAGTCAGCAAGACAAAATTGTTGAATAATATCCCCAGATAAGAGAAAGATGCCTGATTTAATGCTGGTTACATTTCAGACGACTACTTTGGATAGCGCAAGGTGCAAATAAAAGAGTTAATGCTCCCTTTTAATTTGGACGTCATTTTCAAATCCTTCTGCTACATTTACAGAGTCCAATTAATTATGAACTGTCAATCTCTGCTTATTACCAGTAATAATGATCACTTCATGGATCAAAGAACCCAAATCTACTTCTTCTGTCTCTTTTGCATTCTTCCCTTAGATATAAAACCTGTACATGTTTTGCATGTACATAAACATGGCCAAGTAGAATGTTCTTCTTCTTGTACTTTTTGTAGCATTATACCCAGTTATCCAAATGTATATTATGATAAACTGCAACGCCCAGCATGCCCAGATCCTTTGGCTGAATTAAACCCAAGTAGGAGCTCACTACAACCTTAATTAGACGTTTGATCGGTTATGAGACTGTATGGCTTTTACCTCATTTATTCCAGAGTGGGAGGGATTTTTTTTTGCTCCTTTTAACAATCCTTACATTAAGGGGTAGATTTATTAAGGGTTGAATTGAAAATTATTCAAATTCGATTCAGTTTTTAAATTCAGTTTTCAAGAATTATCATACTCTGGCCCTTTGAGAATTTAAATTTGACTTTTCGCCACCTAAAACCTGCCAAATTGCTGTTTAATTCGGGTTTTGGGTTTTTTCAATTAATTTGAGTTTAAAAAATTTGATCTTTATTAATACATTTCGATTTTCGGATTTTGAATTTATGAGATTTTAGGTAATTTTTTTAAAAACTAACTTGAATTCAAAATTCGACCTTTGATAACTATGCCTCTTTGGTGCCTTCATTTGTGTAGTCTCTAAAGGTGGCCATACACGGAGAGAGACGCTCGTTTGGCGATCTTGCTCCCTTGAGGTTGGCGATATCGGGCTGATCCGATATCGATTAGAACGATTCGGAACAGGTGGGACTGCATCAACTAACAGATGCAGCTGCGAACTGGCGGGATTTTTAGTCCCTTCCGATCAACATCTGTCCGACTTTCAGCCAGATATCGATCAGGGAAGCCTGTGGGAGGGCCCCATACACGGGCCAATAAGCTGCCGAATCTGTCTGTCGGCAGCTTTTATCGGGCCGTGTATGGCCTTAATTTGATGCAAACTATCTGTTTATTAAGTATTCATTTTGGGGTTATAATTATAAAAAATTGTGTTTTACACACAGGTCCGCCATCAGGGGGGGACAGGGGGAACAAGTGTCTGCACTTTTCAAAGAGCCAGGCCCCCCTCGCGAGCGCCAAAACCGTACTGCCGAGTGCGATGACTGCCGAAGTGCTGAACATTCCTGAAGCGGCTGAAAGACCCAAAGTCACGAAAAGAGCCGACACTCAAGTCCTGAAGCAGCGAAAATACACAAAGTCACAAAAGGAGCCGACATTGAAGTCCTGAAGCAGTGAAAAGACCCGAAGTCACGAAAACAACTATAACTGAAGTCCTGAAGCCACAAG
>CM044436.1:90830315-90840970 GCA_024363595.1 Xenopus borealis
GGGGGGGGGAGGGGGGAGGAGGTTAGTGCCGGAAGATTGAATTCCCCTTTAAGAAGAACATACTTTAGTTGGCACAGACACTAGTGCAGGGGTCCCCAACCTTTTTTTTTACGTGTAAGCAATATTCAAATGTAAAAGAGTTAGGGAGCAACAGAAGCAAGAAAAGTCCCAGAGGGTGGCAAAAAAAGGCTGTGGTTGGCTATTTGTTAGCACCTCTGTGGACTGGCAGTCTATAGGATTTGTATGCACTACTACGGCTTCTATGCATCCAAAAGTTGTTTCCAAACCTAGAATTCAAAATTAAGCACCTGTTTGAGGCCACTGAAAGCAACATCTAAGGGGTTGATGAGCCACTGGTAGGGGATCACTGCACTAGTCTATGGAACCAGATCACTTAAATTGCTTTCATGTGTCTGTCTCAAGAACAAGTCAGATGGAAAACCCCAGGCTTTGTGTAATCAGTATAAAGATACAACATTAATAAAGGATAAAGGAAAGCAGCAGAAAAAAATCACTGTCTGTGAAAGGGTATGTGCATTACTTTCATCTGGAAAGTTCTCTATGAAGGCTTAGTTTAGTGTCTGAAGAGCACATTTTTTGTACATCTTTCTTAGGTATTGGTAATTGCGATTTGTGGCTTCTAGAAATATGCAGATAACCTTTGCATATGTAACCTCATTCTAAAATTAGCTAAATACATTGTACCGTACATTAATTCTACATATAAAAAAGCATGATGTAACGCTCTTCTCACCTGGTTGAGGTTAAGGTTATTTTCAATGCAAAGAGGAATAAGATGCGGCAGCACTTTGCCAGCCAGTTGTTCTTTGGTAATACCAAGTTTCTTATGCGTAAATGTACATTTGTAAATACCTATAAAACATTTTTAAAAAGGTTCAATATGTTTCTACAAATAATCATGTGCAATTTGTATTGTCAGATAAACATTTCACTATGAAAACTATTTATGTGAATCTTCTATCATATCTTTTTGGGACTGACATATTAAAGGAGAAGGAAAGTAGCAATCACTGGGGGGGGGGGGGGGGGGACTGCCAAAACAAAGACTACCACTATGTTGGTATATTTTTACCGTCAGTACCAACCTATGTTTTGAGTCCTTAAGCATAAAGAAATTAGCCACCTTTATGTAATAATAGAGGCATGTACAGGTTTTACAGCTACTCCAACAAATTTCTTAGTACACCTGGCACACATTAATACCTGCAACTTTAGCCATGCTTTAATTAAGAATTGTTTTTTTTTACATTCATCTGAATGGATGGTAGAAATGCTAGTAGATGGTAAAAATTAAGAGATTCATTTGGAAACAACAATGATATATTCTGTGCATGCTATTTTGTCTAATGCTACACAGTAAATAGCAACTACATTCTTCAATTACATTATCTAGCATGTAAGAGGTGTTTCAGTGGTGGCGAGTACCTAAAAGCAAACTAGAAGTAGCCAATTATGTATCCAGAACTACTGGTGTAAGAGCAGAAACACCTTCTTTTGTTTGTTTGTAATACAATTGGCCAGATCAGTTGCACTTCCATGGAACTTGACTTAGCCTTGGAGTGCTCTTTCACAACCAATTGAAGGGGCATGACTGTACTTTAGCAGAGCTATTCTGCAGGATCAATGGTCAAACTTCCACATGGTTGCAGAAACCCCACAACCATCCCCTTGATGGTGGTTTTATGAATTTACAAATCTTTAAGATCTTCTAATCTACAGTAATTGAGGATCAGAGTGAGGTAATAGATCAATACTGTGGTCAGGAGAAATGCAACTATGCAGGGAGGAGCAAGCTTCCAAAATTAAGACTAGAGGGCCACCATATGATGTCTACCTTGACTGTGCATGGTGGCTTGCCAAATGGTATTATTATGGTAATTAAATTAATCAATCTCTTCTTTTGTATTTTTGTATTAATATCCACAAATAATACAAATGCAATGTGAATAGTTCAGACACACAAATTAAAACTCTGAGACAGACTGATCGTGTTTTTGTTTTGTATGCAGACGTATATAAATATGGGACCCTGGAGAAACTGATTATCTCATCCTATGCACTGTTTTCAACAATCCACTTTTATGCAACTTGAGGCTAGATCAGACAAATCAACTGGTTTATAGGGGCCACGCAGTTTGCTTGAGAAAAAAAAGGCAAATATTTGCATCACCAGAATAAACTGAGAAAATCTGAAAATAACTATACCTAGAATTCCCATGAGGACTGCAGGTTCTCGTGATGGAATTTGTTGTAAAAAAGGCAATAATTCATCAATTACAAACCACTTATCCAGGTATTCCAAAATTTTTCCCAAACAAACCAAAGAATTTACACGAACCTACAAGCAAAAAATACATTTATGTAATATGAATAATTTTTTTTTTTAATGCAATTAAAACTGTACATAAACTCGAGCATTATTCCAGGTACTATCTAGATGCAACGATTATGACTACTGTTATACCTAATCCTGTAAAATTAATATCTGTATTGTTTGTTTAAACATTATATAGAAATATTAGCAATTTGCTAAATAGCTGAAGTTAAGCGAACCAAAACAAACATTTGGCTTAAAAGAAAAATGTTGTCCATTAAAAAAGTAAACTGCATCTTCTTCAGCTTGAAGCAGGAATTCCCATGGAGATGACTCTGTAGGCCAGTAAGTCCAAATGATGCTATCAAAAAGGATACAAAGGTTTCTCCCATAGCTGCCATACTGGAGTGTGCAAGCAGTGAGCAGTGAACTGCCAGACAACTTTTCTCGCTTACCAAGGGGTCACACACTCAGGCAACAATCGAGGTAATGCTCTACACTACCAGTATGTGGATAAGAATATTACTTTGTGACGTTTCAGTTAGAAAATGGCTATATTGCTAACAAGACTTGCTAAATTACTAATAAGAATTTGTATACGAATAGGAGGAATTGTATTGAAATATATATATTTTACTTACAGCGAGAGATGAAGTTTGTAAACAAGCATTCTTAATCCTTGGTATTAAGGAGTTCTTCATAGATGGGTAATCTATTAGGTTGGCAAATGTAGGGATTATGTTGAGGCACAGCTCCTACAAAAAGAGCATGATTTCCAATTTAAATGATTTTGTTGTTTTTTGTACTATGCATAGTATTTACAATATAGTGACTGGTAGTCTCAGGCATATACCTGAATCTGTATTGAAGGAGCTTCAAGAGCCCTGTAGACCATAGGCAAGACACTATTTTTGATTTCATCAGATGGGGTCTTTGTAAGGAGAAGATCCATTTTTTGCAGGAAAATTAGCAGAATCTGGGGGCAAAAGAAATGTGTTGAAAACAGCACAAACAAGCTTTCAAACATGATTTCTATACACCAGTCCCATTTTCATATATCATTATTATATTAATAACTAGATCATACATACATACATATAACAAAAACATTCACTCACCATGTTGCTAGCCTGAGGCATGAAAGTGAAGAACGTAAAAAATTATTACAATTGATGGATACATTTGAATGTATTTAACCTAATGAAAAATCATTGCAGTAAACCTTCAAAGCAATATCTGTAGTTGTTCCATTAATTGATAGATTGGACAGTATCCACTCACCAGACACCTCTGAGTATTACTTCTAGTAAAATGATTGACAGAAGGCCTGACATTCTAGGTAAACTGCTATACATGCTGGAAACTATTCTGTTCCATAGGCCTAAAAACTAGGTGGACTTGCTTCATACCCGGATTCCTTTTAACTTGATTTAGACTTATATAGATTTTTTAGGACATTGAAATTCAAGGTATAGTTGGCAGGTGTAGATGTAGAATAAACAGCCTTCAGAGAATTAATGGCTAATGAATCAAATTGTAAAACCTGCGGATAAGGGAGGGGCACTGGTCAATAGAAAAATCGACTTATATCCAGGATAGGGAGGCGTATAATTATGTTGCGACCATTCCTCTACCATATATATATATATATACACATAGGTCTTGATAAAGGTATGACCTAAACATTGACCTGTTTTTAACATGCATACAATACATGTTTGATATTTTATATTTTTCAAAAACTTCCAGCGTGCACCTCATTTTTTGTTGTATACCGCCTTGGGATGGTGGCACCTGGTGTGTATTTTTGCTCCGGATTGGTGTACTGAACTCACAGGACTAAGTATACATATATATTTATTTTTCCCAAAATGAACCAGCAACACCAGGATATTTTCAAAACAAAAAAGTATACATTTAGTGAAGCATGTTTTAGCCATAGTAATGTTTCAAGGCCTAGAGAAAGGTCTCAGCAGGGACCGAAACGTTATGTTGGCTAAAACATGTTTCACTAAATACATACTTTTTGTTTTGAAAATATCCCGAGGTTGCTGGTTCATTTTGGAAAACATATGCAAATCCGATGCAACTAGGTAAAGTTGATAAATGGAGTGCCACCCATCATATAAATGGAGTGCCACCCATCATATATATATATATATATATATATATAATATAACAAAATTGCTTAATGCAGTGCAATAATTTGCCATGTTGTCATTTTTGTGAAGTGTAACAATGTTTTTGTGAAGTGGAACAACTAAAAGCAACCAGCAATTTATTACCTCACAAAATATTCTAAGATATAGTATTTTAAAGGAGTACACATTCCTGTAAAAAAAAATGTTACTCACCTTAGGCAGTTTTTGAAGAACTTTTGGTAACTCTTTAAAAAATTGTGACTTCTGAAGATTGTCTCGTTGAAAAAGGGAATCAAAGTACTGCAAAGTTACAACTCCAACATCATCAAAAAAAGGTATCTGCAAATTTGAAAGTACAATGTCACAACACAGTATGTAATCTGGAGTAAAACAAAGTGTCTGCAATACGGTTAATAATAAATGTATATGACACTAGAGAATGACAGTTTCAAATATATTTATCCGATCTGGAATTAGCTATAAGGGACCCAGGCAACCTTCATGTCTTAATTAGTTGTTAATGTACAGATCAGAAGATCCTTCAAGAACTTTCAGTTTTGAGAGATAAATGAAGACTAAGGGGGGAATGTAATTAAATTCGCAAAGAGCAAAAGAATGCGCATCAACATCTCGCAATGTAATATTGTTCCTTAAACGGTTATTGCATTGCGAAT
Organism: Xenopus borealis; assembly: GCA_024363595.1. Lineage (NCBI taxonomy): Eukaryota > Metazoa > Chordata > Amphibia > Anura > Pipidae > Xenopus > Xenopus borealis. The sequence goes on from CM044436.1 coordinate 90,835,466, forward strand.
TTTAAATGCGCATTGCGACTTTTAATTACGCATTGCGAATTTTAACTGCGCACTCTTAAGAAGTGCTTGAAGGTGTCGTAATCTTTAGGAGCAGGAGTTACATTCAAGAGAAGCTTTAAGTGTTCTTTGACTTCTTCTGGGATGTTCACAAGCACATTTGGGTTTAACCGACTCAGCTTCAATAAAGACAAATAAATCAAAACAATGAATTAGGACACAAAAGAAAACATTTAACATTAAAACCATGAATATATTTAGTGGAGACATAAGGGGAGTGCAACAAAAACACCTGAACATCATTCATAGTAAAAAAAAAAAAAAAAAAAAAAAAAAAAAAAAAAAAAAGGGGCTAACATCTGTCTCTAGATTGGCAGAACTAGATTGTATCCTATGTGCCCATTAGAACTGACCGTGTTCTATCCAGGGTGACCAATTTTAGAGATTCTTTAGGACAACGCTTAAAGCATATATGAGTTTGTATGTGGGCATGCGATTAATTGCATTTTGATAAAAAGATATTGATGGAGTCGGTATTTTCCACTTTAAGGTCATACATTTCCAAGCGTTAGATAGGAATACCTATCAGGACCTTCTTCTGCTCTTGTTTGGGTCTGATCTGAAACTTAATAACATCACAGTTGGATATGACTTGACTGGATTTAAGTGAATGGCTGCGCCATGTGTATACAATTAGTAAGAGTCTATGTAATCTATATGACATAAAATACATTCTGTGGAGAACCTGAAACTAAACCAGCTCATCTCTGGTCACCACCAGACAATCTTATCTACCACTGATAGGGTATGTTTGTCTGGGCAATATGTTTATTTATGATATTGAAAACTGCTCTCAGATCAGTATCTGGGTTGGCCAGGTATATACATATACCACTTAAAAGGTATGGCATTCTATATATCATTTACAATGTCTGGAAGGTTTTGCATACAAGTGACAAAGGTTGAGGAGACTGCCTCATACAGATTTAAATAAACAAAAGGAATCCTGGGAATGAATTCGAAACAAGCTCCAAGAGAATCCTATTTACATGGTTGTATCCTATAGGCTAAAGCTCACCCACTGGGGTTTCAAGCAAAAGCCAGGATAATAGCTGATCAGATTCCCAACTACAGACCGGTTTCTCCTTTCTTAAAGGAATTGTTCAGTATAAAATTAAAAACTGTATAAATAGATAGACTGTGCAAAATAATTTTTTTTTCCAATATAGTTAGTTAGGCAAAAATGTAATGTATAAAGGCTGGAGTGACCGTAAGTCTAACCTAAAAGAACAGGACACTACTTCTTGTTTTTCAGCTCTCTTGGTTTACACTGACTGGTTACCAGGCATTATCCAATCAGTGAATTGAGGGAGGGCCACATTGGTCATAACTGTTGCTTTTGAATTGGAGGTGAATGCTGAGGATCAATTGCAAACTCACTGAACAGTTATGTCCCATGTGGCCCCCCTTCAAGTCGCTGACTAACTCAGATTTAGAGAGCTGAAAAGCAGGAAGTTGTATTCTGGGTATTATATTAGACATCCAGTCACTCCAGCCTTTATAGTTTGCATTTTTCCCTGACTAACTATATTAGAAACATTTTTTATTTTGCACAGCCTATCTATTTATCCAGTTTTAATTTTTACCCTGAACTGTTCCTTTAAGGCTCATCAGTGTAGTGCAGGGTTATCTGATCAACTTAGGTAGAGCCACTTAAGTCGCATACAAGTGACAAAAGTTGAGGGGACTGCCTCATACAGACAAACAAAAGGAATCCTGGGAATAAATTCCAAACCCTGCACTACACTGATGAGTCTCAAGAAAGGCGAAACCGGTCTGTAGTTGGGAATCTGATCAGCTATTATCCTGGCTTTTGCGTGAATACCCAGTGGGTGAGCTTTAGCCTATAGGATAAACCCATGTAAATGGGATTCTCTTGGAGTTTGTTTGGAATTCATTCCCAGGATTCATTTTGTTTATTTGATGTCTGGAAGGCAAACCCTCTGGTTCCACCTTCTAGTTCTGGAGCACTGGAAGTATTTTTTTCTTTGTAGAAAGACGAGCATTGCGGTCACTGAATAGCTCTATTAAAGGACTTTATAAATAAAGGAGAGTAAACAATTATTTGTCAGCATTCCTTCATGTTTGTTTGTACTCGTAACCTTCTTTGTTGCTTTGTTGGCAATAAGTAGGGAACCAAATGTTGGGCCTGCCAACAGTAGCTTGAAACATAAAATGTAATTAAAACTATTAATTCTATAGAATTAAAAGCTACCTTATCAGTATTATGCTTTTTTTAATAAGCCTCTCTAGGCTCATCTTTTATCCCACTGAAAAATAGCCATTATGTGTTGGCTCTTAAGAACATGGAAGAATGATCCTGAAATTCAATTTTCCAAAGTGGGATTGCATCTTTTGAAGTGGTGATGGCGCATACCTAGAACACTTTTATTAATATGCACGGTGGCATTAGCAAGATTACTTACCTGATCCAATTGCCTGCTGAAGCTCTTATAAATATCTTGCTTGTTTACTTCAAAAATAGTTTTCCCTTTGTTATATACTGCATGTATAATAACTCCCAGTGAGTACATGTCACTAGCTGAGTCACAGCTCACTGATAATATGTATTCAGGAGCCAGATATTCTGGGTTTGGCAGACACAGCGGCGGTAAATTTGGATCCCATTCTTTACATGTAAACTTTGCCTAAAAAACAAAAATGATTTGCTTTTACTGGGATTGTGTATATATTATTTATGCTATAAGAGGAATGCAAGATTTTCTCTCCAAATCCACTGTACATAATATTGATTAATGGTATGCATAGCTAATATGATGTTGCACAAGTTCAAGTTGTTCATTCTTATTTGCTTAGTATGAATACAGTAGATAAACAAAAGGAATTCTGGGAATGAATTCCAAATGTGCTCCAAGAAAATCCCATTTGCATGGGTTTATCCTATTGGCTAAAGCTCACCCACTGGGTTCTTAAGCAAAAGCCAGGATAATAGCTGATCAGATTTCCCAACTGCAGACCGGTTTCGCCTTTCTTGAGGCTCGTCAGTGCAGTGCAGGTTGTCTGATCAGCTTAAGTAGAGCCACCATGTGGTTTTCCAAACATGTGACAAGGGTTGAGGAGACTGCCTCATACAGACTTAGATAAACAAAAGGAATTCTGGGAATGAATCAGCTCTACTTAAGCTCAATGATTTTAACCCCTAAATCTCTAACTCCTTTATTAGTGCACAAGTCAAAATGTTTGCCAATTGGCGACCTGTAATCATGTTTCTCAATGGCAGTCATATGCCATGGTTAAAATCATTGAGCGAGTAAATACCCCTATTAGAGACGGTGACCCATTGCATCTTCTAAATTTACGTGAAGCATTTTGGATATTTACTTTGCAAACACGCAGTCCACATGGTTTGAACACTAGATTTGATATTGCATATCTGGTTTAAACTTTGTATCAATGTTTTATCTTTATAGTTTTAGTGTTTACTTTTTTGTTATATTTCTTTTCTTGCTACATTGTTGCTATTACATTTAACTTAAGTGAATTGTTATTTCCTGGATTTGTCAATAGAGGTCACTATTTCTTAGAGTATAAATGTTTAGCTCTGTTCAACATTTTTTGTGCTCATGATTAAGGGCAGCTGTGCCCGAAACGCGTCGAGCCTGTCCATGTGGCTTGCATTGTTAATCCTTTTTTAACTACGGAATGAATAAAGCTGTTTGTTTTTAACTGAAACTTCGGTGTGCGGAACCACTCTTCTTTGCTGTAGAATCCTTACATACTTGGTTTTTCTAGGTAAGGGATCTTTCCTATCAAAGTGCTTTACAGTAGTGTAGCTAGTATGTGTGTGTATATGTATATATGTATGTGTGTGTATATGTATATATGTATGTATGTGTGTGTATATGTATGTGTATGTATGTGTATATATATATATATATATATATATATATATACACACATATGTAAAGGCTTAAGCACACACTTAAAGTTTAATGACCTGGTTGAAAATGTTGAAGCACAACCAGGATGAATTTTTTTAATTCAAAAAAACTTTATTTATATATTTATATAATATAGGTATGGGAACTATTATCCAGAATGATCTGGACCTGGATCTTCATACCTTAAGTCTACTAGAAAATTATGAATGAATTAAATAAGCTCAATGGGCAGGTTCTGTTATTAATTATATCTTAGTTTGGATCAAGTACAAGGTACTGTTTTATTATTCCAGAGGAAAAAAAAGCATTGGTTTTAAAGATTTTGATAAAATTGAGTCTATGGGGGATAACCTTTCCGTAATTTGGAGCTTTATAGATAGACGGTTTCTGGATAACAGATCCCATACCTGTATATGTAATATATGTCAAATAAAATGTTGGTCATTAAGCAGACAACCATAGTCGGCCATCATTGCAAGGAATAACATTGATCTACAGAAGAAGTGGTTTTATGTAATCGGACCATTTTTTCTGCTAAAACTGTCTCCTTAATAAAGGGCCTAACCTGAACCATGTAGCGTGCGTGATCCACTTCCTCAATTAAACAATTCACCGTCCAGCCTTGGACTTGTCCTGCATCTTAACTTTTATGGATTGTTTGCTTAAGATTTTCATGGCCTGATAAATAGATCAACTTCAGCAAAGCAGAAAATGCAGGGTAGGATCTACTTCTGGTAAAGTAAGTCACCAGATTCTTACATTACACTTTCTTTTTTCCTTCCTTCAGAAAAACGGATCCAAGAATACCTAAGCATATTTCTCTGCCTTCCTTATCCATACAAACGGGTCCCCTTGCTTCCTGGAGGCCTTACTACTGTTCAAAAGGAACTTGAATTTGTTGCATTTCACTTTACCAACATTGTGAACTTTAACAAACAGGTGTATGGACCTTTTTATGCTAATATCTTCCGGAAGCTTCTTTTCAGCGAGGCTCCAGTAAAACCAGTGGAAACTGTTTCATCATGAGAAAAAGACCCGGACATAATTATTTTTCTTTCTTTTTTTTAATAAGAGTTTTCTTTTTTTTTTTTTAACACAAAAGAAAAAAAATATTTTTTTAATATAAGAGACAGTATTTTTTAAATAACTGGCAAGAAGGTCCTGCAGATTATATGATTAATTATCTTGTCACTTTCAGAGATTTCATTTTACTGGTGCTAAGATGGAAAAACTTGCACATTCAGCACAAGGAATCCTTGTTACCTTGCTCAATAATCATTGCAGAGTGATCTTCATAGCAACGTGCACAATGACTCACTGTACTAAATCGGTGCTTTTATATTAAATAATGATCTGATTATTACAGCTGCAGAATTCACCAAGGCATAGAACAGAATTCCTAAAAGAAGGGAATTACTGCAAGCAAACATGGGTTGATGGTGAATTATACTCATGAAAAGGGAAAGTATACAGTTTTTTCTTCTTATTTTGGGCAATTTCACTTGATTAAAGTTAGAGCGTTTTCTGGGACATTAATTGAAAAAAA
>CM044436.1:90870852-90887914 GCA_024363595.1 Xenopus borealis
GAGGCTGTCCTTATTTTTTAAAATGCCAATTTTCTATTTATGATTACCCAATGGCACATGATACTAAAAAACAATATTATTATGAGAATGGTTTATTTACATGATGCAGGGTTTTACATATGAGCTGTTTTATGCAATATCCACATTGTTTGAGGGGTATAGTTTTCCTTAAAAGGAGAATTCAACTTGTAATAAAAAAACCTCCCCCCTAGCCTACCTGACCCCCCCCCCCACCCGGAAAATTCCCCTAACTTGTTACCTACCCCTTGGTGCAGATTCAGGCCACAGGAATTCACAGGCGCCATCTTCTTCTTCGGAAATTTTTGTGACTTTTGGTGCATGCTCAGTGGTTCGGGATCGGAAATTTACTCCAACTGTGCATGTGCTGAAAACTCCAGTCTACTTATAATAAAGACCAAAGAAAGAAGATGGCACCCGTGAACTCCCATGGCCTGACTCTGCACCGAGGGGTAAGTAACAAGTTAGGGGCATTTGCAACTTAATTTTCATATTAACTTAACTTTTGAGACTTAATTTCATATTACCATTTAGTGTGAAGAGGAATTTAGGTTTAATGAAATCTTGGACTGGGTCAGTATCCTTATCATGACATGGGTTTGTTCAAAAAACCTGGGAATTTCTACCTTCGATTGAAATTATTTTGTAAATAACCCTTATAGTCTCATTTCTGATGTACAATTGGAGGCCCTTGCCTGAAAGTAGCTTTTGGAGGATTTTTATTCACTCTTACTGGCACACGCCAAACCACAGAAATGTTTTTTTCACTGCTTAACTTACACTGTAGCATGCAGAGATGATACTTTCTAGCTGCAAGATTATCTGATACCCACGTTTTATTTTGCAAACGGCACAACACTGTTTAAGCCTATGTAAAATGTATTGCGATTATTCATAAAAGGGCTTTTACTTAGCAAAAAAACAAACAAACATTATTTTAATTAGACTATTGTAATAGGCAAATTCTCATTTCCAATTCTGCATTTTTTCATCTAAATTCATACAGCACTGAACCCATTTAAATGGAAGACAAAACAATAACAGAGTCTTGAGATAAACTTTACTTTGTTGAACATGTACTTACACCATAATGATTCATTGCCTCTAGGGGACAGAAACTTTTTTCAATCTTGAATGTCAACGTGAGACTCGTGCATGTGGGGGTAATTGGCTATTCTGGGAGACCTCAGGAGTTCAGATCAATGCAAAGAAATATTCTTGGAAGCATTCACATTCATTGGATGCTGCCTGCAGTACTCAGGGAAATGTATAATAGATGTGTAGGTATTGGGGTGTCCTTTTGTTTTCTGTTATTTCAAATAAATCTGTATTCTTAAAAGACTAAATAAAAAATGATGTGTGGGGTAAGGGTATGATTTCCCAGTCTATTATTGTTCTTATGAAGGCTTAATTAAACACAAAACAAAATGAAAGTGTTTTAAAAGAATGACAATATAATGTAGCATTGCCCAATACTGTTAAAAGTGACGCATTTGCTTCACAACAGAAGCAAACACCCCAGTTTTACCAATGCAGGGTTAAACTACATTATATTGTTACTCCTTTTAAATACTTTATTTTTTTGGTATTACTGTTACTTTAAGTAGTAACTTCTGCCTGCTCTGTTTGCCCCACCCACTCAAGCAGCTTGCCCCATCCGCTCCACCCACTTGCCCCGTCCTGCTAACAATTCGCTCTCATGTACAGATGAGATTGAAGCAGGTAAGTGGGCAGGAGAGGTAGAGGATGGTTTGCTATGACTGGGAAGGCGGCCCTTGGGGGGTGTGGGGGACCTGATATGGAAGCCCTGTGGGCCCTGACCCCCCCCCCCCAGTTTGACCCTGGATGAGACATGAGACTAAGAATTACTTGTAAATGGATTTCAAACTGAAGTTATAAATCAATAATTACATGCAAGTTCTATTTGGGACTTCCTAGTCCTATCCCTAGTAATACTTTCTAATATTGAAAATATCTCTCCTTTTCTCTCTTAGCTACCAAAACACTAATTCATGCCCATATTCCATCCTTCCTACTGCAATGTTTTTTGGACTGTGATTTAAAAATAGAACCTGGCAGTAAACAAAAGTCCAAAATCTGCTAGAATTCTCTTCTCTCCTATAAGACTGGACAAACTATTAGAACCCCTCATACACTCTCTGTCCATTTAGTCAGGCCTGTGTATGTCCCTGTAGGCTTAAACTAAAACTTTCACAGATTTTTAATAATTACTAATCACATGCAGTAAGGTAAATCCAAATGTGGATTGTAGCAGCTCACAAACATCAGCTAATTGTTTAGTCTGACAACACTGCTTGTGAGCCCCTAGAGGCTTCCATACATGGGCAGGTTTTGTCTGGCCAAAATCTCAACAATCAGCCTTACAGTATATGTTTTGACATTTTACCCAGTGGTGTTGCATCTAGAGAAAAGTAGAAAGAGCTGTGACTTTTTCTGAATACAGTACAGCTTGAATTGATTGGTGCACCATTGAATTGTTAATGTTTATTGAGAAAAGATGGTGTATAATGGATGAAAAAAAGAACTCCAAAATATAGATCAGACTATGACTATGAAGATTTTCATTCATCCAGGTCATGGTATATCTGATATAAGTAATTCTAAAACAACTGGAGTTGCTAAGTAATTATTGAAGATGTTTCACTACTCATCCGAGCAGCTTCTTCAGTTCAACTGACTGGTATGGGAAGTTCTCAGTAAATAAACTCTTCCACTAATCCAATCACAATGGCACATTGTAACTCTTCAAAGAGGTGACATCTGAATTTGATTCTGTGTAGTTACTGTGATGGGATTACCAATGTGTTATGTAGCTCCTAGACACAGGTGTTACTTGTGTGAGTTGCATGAATGGATGTGTGAAGTGTTCTGAAACCGCTTTGGTACTGATGTGAGAACAGCATTGTATGTAGCAGACAGGTGGTGTCGAAGGCCCCCTACACCTCAAAGACAAGGGACACTCCTTTGAAGATAGCAATGTCCAAATCTTGCATAAAGAAGACCTCTGGTTTGAACGAGGAGTGAAAGAAGAGATTCATGTCAAGGTAAAAAAACCATCCCTGAATAGAGATGGGGGCCTTCGACACCACCTGTCTGCTACATAAAATGCTGTGTGTGTGTGTACTGTGTGCATGTGTGTATTACTGTGTGTGTGTTACTGTGTGCGTGTGTGTGTTACTGTGTGTGTGTTACTGTGTGCTTGTGTGTGTTACTCTGTGTGTGTTACTGTGTGTGTGTGTTATTGTGTGCGTTTCTGTGTGTGTGTGTTACTGTGTGTGTGTGTTACTGTGTGTGTGTGTGTTACTGTGTGTGTGTGTGTTACTGTGTGTGTGTGTTACTGTGTGTGTGTGTTACTGTGTGTGTTACTGTGTGTGTGTGTTACTGTGTGTGTTACTGTGTGCGTGTGTGTTACTGTGTGTGTGTTACTGTGTGTGTGTGTGTTACTGTGTGTGTGTTACTGTGTGCGTGTGTGTTACTGTGTGTGTGTGTTACTGTGTGTGTGCTGATTTATTAATTAAAGTTGCTCCTGGATGATTGTGCTGGCTACTTGTCCACTTTCTAATCAAAGCCAGTAGTAGTGCAGGCAGTAAATCAAAATAACGGTGCCATTCTGCTATGATTTCTGGAGGTAATTATACATGGATGTGCAGCTGTTCCATCTTTCTGTGAGCCCTTGGGGCAATTATACATGTACTTGCCGCTGTGCCATTTGTGAGCTCTGGGGGTAATTATGTATGGACGTGCTGCTGTGCCATCTTTTTGTGAGCTCTGGGGTCTTTTGTAGTTCATTTCTGTGTGCTTCCTTTATTTTTAGGAATCATAAGTGTTATGTATTTCATGTGCAGCCCCAGAAAATTTTTCTTCTTCGAATGTGACCCAGAGTAGCCAAAAGGTTGGACACTCCTGCTTTAGACGGTACAAAAATGAAACTTTAGACTTCAATATTAGAAAAATGGTCACAAATAGAAAACAGCAAGTAATTGGAAATAGCCTTTATTTCTGGCGATCTTTCTGAAACTAACTGAACTGACAAAAAGTGTTTGAAGGTGAACAAACCGTTTAATCTCCTTTTTTATATATCAAATCTGTTAGGGTAGAACTACGCTGCCAATTTCAGTCCATCTTCGACGCATCTGACGCTGGGAGCTAAACTCCTGCACAAAAACAAGGCAAGTAATAGAAAGTCCGACAAGCCGCATGCGTTTTGACTCCCAGTGTCAGATGCTCCAAAAACTGACCGAAATCATCTGTGTGGTTCTGCCCTTACAGTTCATCTTTTCTCTTTGTTGTGACAGCATTGCTTTGCTATATTTGCTATAGGTTAATGCTTGTTACATTTTAATGAAATTAAATCTTGAAGTAGGGGTTACAGAAGGATTCCCAGCAAATCTATGTTGTTTTTTTACAATTTATCAATTTTCCAGACTGTCAGGATTTGACACACTTATTAAAATTGACATCTCTGTTAGTTGATCACAATGTGTTTGTCTGCTTTAAGCAGTTAACTACTCTATCTTGTTTAATGGGGTGTTGGTGCTCAGGGCTGCTCTGCAGCAGCCAGTATTGGACTGGCCCACAGGTATACCAGAAAAACACCAGGTGGGCCCAGGTGTCAGTGGGCCTATTGCTTCTAACAATTCGGCCTATTTCATGTTCATTCCCTATTTCTTTATGTGGAAAAAAGGGGCTTAAGGGCCCTTACACACATGCGTTCGTGTGAGTACAGCTCCATTGAAAAAAATTGAGTGCGTCTATACATGCGCTCCCCTGCGGCTGAACGCAGCAAAACGGAACACAGAGGAGCGCAGGTAAAAACGCCCGTGTGTAAGAGCCCTTCTAATGGAAGAATAGAGTATAGTAAGTAGATCTAAAAGAATCAGAGAATAAAGAGGTTAAGTGAGGAGAGCAGGGAGAAAAGAATTTGGTCAATTTAAATCTTAAAGGAAAACTATACCCCCTGAATAATGTAGGTCTCTATAAAAAGATATTGCATAAAACAGCTCATATGTAAAACCCTGCTTCATTTAAATAAACCATTTTCATAATAATATACTTTTTTAGTAGCATGTGCCATTGGGTCATCCTAAATAGAAATTAGCCATTTCAAAAAATAAGGACAGCCTCCTGAGATCGTATGATTCAACGGTGCACACAAACATACCAAACAAACTATAAAGTTAGGTCACGAGCCAATTAACAGACAGAGTTGTGTCTTTTGCTTCCACACTTCTTCCTGTTACAGTTAGAGTTGAAATATATCTGGTCAGGTGATCTCTGAGGCAGCACACAGACCATCATGAAATGGTGGTTCAAGGCAAGAGATGTAAAAGGGCAATATTTACTTAAATATATATTCCAGTTTGGTAAGATTCTTTAATATGCCAATTAACTTGATATAAACTATCTGTTGCTCAAGTATTCATTTTGGTGGTATAGCTTTCCTTTAATTGAGTTGTTCACCTTTCAAATACTTATATCAGGCCATGCAGACTTTTATCAAGCTATCCCGCTGCACCACACGTGCCATAGATGGACCTATTCAAAGCAACCTTTTCATTGTGATAATAATTAGCCTTTCTATTCTGCCTGTTTCAAACCTTCAAATGAAAATATTACCTGATTGTCAGGATCACTAACCCCAGCAACCAAAAAACTGTGAGGTTAGAGTTTAATGTTATTGTTATTCGCTCCTGACCTTTTGATCTTTCATCAGCTGGCAAACTGCTACCTGGTTGCTAGACAAATGAAGCTCTAGCAACTGGATTGCAGTTGAAATTCCAGCCTGAGAATTGCAGAACAAAAAATTATAATTTTTAAAACAATAAAGCCTGATTGTAAATTGTCCTAAAATTCTGCTGCCTGGTAACTTTAAGGTGAACAACTCCTATAATGATCATTCTTGTCCTTAAATTCACTTTCATTTTTCCTTCTAGTTCCAATATCTTCAGTCATGTTATATTTGCTTAATGATACATTTTTATTTCCTGAGAATGCTGCTCAGCTCAGGCTTATTTCCACTGATCTATTTTCTTTCCTCCAAACCACGATGCTTGTTAGCCTCAATGCTTGCTGAAATGTGTTTTATGATATATTGTTTTTAATATCTGTTTAATGGGTATAGTACTAAATTAATAGGAGTTTGACAAGTTCACGGGATAACCTTGAGTTCATGTACTGGAATAATTCTGATCACAAATAAAACCAGTGTTCGCAACCATTGTTGCCTTTAATGAAACACAGAGATTCTGCTCAGCAGGGCCAAAGATAAAAAATTATCAACTAAACGTATCAATTTAGAACAGTTAAAGGGGTACTAAAGTCTAAAATAGAATAGCATAATGCTAGAAATGCTGTATTTCATATACTGAACATAAACAAGAACTTACTTTACCAGAAGTCTAATTAAACAAATGATTTATGCTTTCAAAGTTGGCCTCAGAAGTTCATCATCTTGTAACTTTGTTAAACATCTTTGCAAGACCAAGACTACGCACATGCTCAGTGTGGCCTGGGATGCTTAGGGATCGTCATAAATTATAAAAACAGCACAGCAAATATTTGCCTTAGGAGCCTAAACAGCAAGACTTATTAATAATCAGAATATACAGACTGCACTGGCTCTTGTGTTGACGTGTAATCTAATGTGGATTTTTGTATTGTTTTATACAAACTTTCTCCAACTCTCCAGAACCAGTGCCCCCCCAAACAATTTGATGATCGAATTCCAATTTTTTTTTAATTCAAGATTTGACCAATAGTAAATCTGCCCCTTAGTCTAACAGGGAGGGAAATACATTGTTTTATAGTTGTTTGTGAAGATTCTCATTCATCCAGGTCATGACATATCTGTGGAAATAAGTCAAATCAACTTGACTTGCTGTGTTGTTTCCTTGAAGGCTTTCACCAGTCATCCGACTACCTTTCTCAATTCAGAATGAATTAATTCAGATACATATGTTTTATAGTTGGGCTTTCTTGTTTTGGGACAGGCTTAAACTTTAACACAAATGGCCTGTAGGTGTCACTGTGAACAAAAGTTAAACTATACGGACACAGTACTTTCTATACAGCTGAAAGAAAATGTAACACTAAAAAATGTTTTCTAAAAAAACTGTTCTACCCTGCACTAACATAAGCTCTGTCCTGCACAAAGTTTACCACTTGCAATGCTTTATTTAAAAAAAACATGATATAAAGCTGCTTCCGGTCTTCTGCATAATGGCGATGGGGCAACATTTCCTCTGCAAGATTAAACATGCGGCACTCAACATTTCCTCCTAGCCGACTTCTGCTGTCTAGTATTATATATCTGTCTTAATTTAATTCTGGTACTGGGAGATGGAGGATTTTTTGGCTGCTCTGTTTCATGCGTCAGGGCCCTTACACACGGGCATTTTGGACCTGCGCTCCCCTGCGTTGCGTTTGGCTGCGTTCAGCCGCAGGGAAGTGCAGGTCTAGACGCACCGCATTCTTTTCAATGAGGTTGTACCCACGAGACGCCTGTAAGCGCTGAACGCAGGTTCAGACGCAACATGCTGCATTTTTCCTGCGTTTGTCACCTACATGCGTTTGTCTAAGTACAGCCCCATTGAAAATAATTGCGTGCGTCTATACCTGCGCTCCCCTGAGGCTGAACGCAGCAAAACTGAACGCAGGGGAGCGCAGGTAAAAACACCCGTGTGTAAGGGTCCTAAAGCACACAGGCTAGAGCAGAAAGAAAAACACTGCCCACATGTACCGTACAGCTGTAACAATTGACATCCAGTTTCAGGCTAGGAGGAAATGTTGAGTGTCACATGTTTGATCTTGCAGAGGGAATGTCACCCCATCGTCTTTATGCAGAAGACCAGAAGCAGAGTTATATCATGTTTTTTGTTTTTTTTAATAAAGCATTGCAAGTGGTAAACTTTGTCCAGAACAGAGCTTATTTTAGTGCAGGGTAGAATAGATTTTTTACTAAAATGTTATTGTTACATTTCCTTTAAAGTGTTAAAGTTCAAGTTGCTGTTGAAGTGTAATGGCTACATGAACCTCATAATAAAGCACTGTTATACTCTACTCATCCTTGGTTACCAAAACATAAATTGGCAACAAGCTGTCTCTTCTACTTCTTCAGCAGCCTGCAGCTTTTCTCCAAAATTTTGGTGAGCCTACCATACTTTTTACCGCTTGGATCCATAAAACAAGGACAATCTAAATTTACTACACCACTTAAAGTTACTAAGAGAATCAGAAAACTACCTGCATGGATCAAGGACTATATGATGTGAAAAATATATAATATTATTTTAAGATACATACTGTTTTATTGTTGTTGTTTATTACATTTGTCCAAATGCTTTCCTACTATAGAAGGAGTATGTGGTGTTTATACAAATGGCCTGTAGGTGTCACTGTGCACAAGAGTTATACGGTGCATACACAATACTTTCTATACAGCTTAAAGTGTTAGAGTTGACATTACTGTTGAAGTGTAATGGCTGCATGAACCTGATAATAAAGCACTGTTATACTCTACTCATCCTTGGTTACCAAAACATAACACAAATTAACCAGTAGGGCGAAATAGAATCTAAAATGGATAATATTTTGGGGGTGTAAAGGTTATATAAATGTGTTACGGTAAAGGGTTTGTTTGGCAAATTTTAATAGGAGACCCCAGTCTTACATGACTTTTCTTGCTTAAATGACTGCTGCCCATTCTGTAGAATGAAGTCTGGATCACTGTATTTTTTAAGGAGAGGATTGAAATCTCTTCTCAGGGTTCATAAAGGCACCCTCTAGTTATTTTTGATTGCACTTTAACTTAAAATGCTATTTGGTTACTGCTGTCACTAGCCTTAGCATACCACCATGTATGGAAATTAAACATGAGGGTTTTTAGTAAGGGGACCCTGAATACTATATTTAATATTATTTTCAGCTTATGGAAATAAAAAATGTTTTAAATATAACGGATTCTTTGCTAAATCTGAAATTATCAAGTTGCTTCTGTCTCCTTATATCAGTCTCTTGTCTGGTGCTGAAGGTGGCTGTATTTTAAGACAGTGGCGTAACTACCAGGGGAGCAGGGGGTGCAACTGCACCAGGGCCCGCTCCCTCTCAGGGCCCACTGGAGAGGCTAGGAGAACTCCAACTTATGGGGAGAGCCCGATAGGGGGGCCCGGGTGCCAATCCTGCACCAGCGAGTAGTTACGCCACTGTTTTAAGACATCTTTTATACATTGTGTAGGACAGTGATCCCTAACCAGTGGCTAGTGGGCAACATGTTGCTCACCAAGCCGTTTCATGTTGCTTCCAGTCTCCTCTAAGCATGTGCTAATTTTTGGATTTATGACTTGGAAGCAGGTTTTGGAAGCATAAACAACATGTTCACTGCTAAACAGACCCGCCTATACACTATCAGTCGACATAGGGCAGAACAAATAACCAATTATAGCCCTTACTGAGCACCCCTAGGAACATGCTTGTGTTGCACCCCAACTTTGTTATATTTAAATGTAGCTCACAGGTAAGAGGTTGGGGCCCCTGGTCTAAGCAAAGTGAGCACATCCCAGTGTATCTGACCTAACTCAATTCAATACCTGCATGTACAGATACAGATGGCTGATACTGAATACTGAAGTGTGACTTGATAATTTCAAAAATGGTACAGAATTTTCAAAAATGTAAAAATGCTTTATTTCCATGTGATGAAGCTCATATTACATTTCACAACAGTTCCCATTTAAGTATGACAGCATCAATTATGGAATGCACAAAATATTTCAACTTGGCATATTTGTATTATATTTGCATACAAGTGAGTTTTATTGCTTGCCTTACTGAGGCATCCTCCATAAATCAAGAGTCTAGCACAATATAATAGTTAAATATCAAGTAGATAAGTTATTTGATTGATTCTTTGCAAAATGCCTCCACTATAGAAATGTTCTACCTTAATATATGTGTGAAAATTGTGAAGTGAAAATTGACTTTATTCTTTCATACTCGCACTGATCAATTAAAGTAATATAAATGACAAATGAATATCTACAGTTTATAAACACTTATAAGTACTGTATATTTCCCATTTAATACTAGCTAAATGTGTAACTATCATATTTCATTTTCTTTAGGCAAGATGAAATTCTGTAATATGTTCATATATAATCCTTTATTGTCTAATTAATTGCAACATTTTGTTTCTTTGAACATAATGGAAACAAAATGCTGCAGTACTTCCTTGTTAAAAAAGTGAAAAATTTATTTTATTTGGCAAAATCTAAGTCTTGCCCTTTCTCGAGCCAACTGAGATTTCAGATTTCCATTGCATTTGAGAAATGTTACAGGATCCTGGATTATTTTAAGGAAGGTAATTCAGAATTCAGAAGTTTTATAGAGTATTCCTGGTCTGGGTAAAAGATAGCCTCCCTTTTTTTGTTATATAGCATATATTGCCTTAATTCCTTGCATTATTTTCACAGGTACTGTATACCATGCTGTCATATGCATGAAAGGATGTAACTATAGGGCTACTATTCAATTTTTATTTGAAGCAAAGCAGGTGGATCTTCACAATTATGACAGTGAGGTTGTGGAATGCCCTGCTGCAAACCCTAAAGTTAAAAAAATCCTACCCTACATAGACCCCCTCCCTCCTCCCCCCAACCTAAATGTTACTCCAGAAAATACCCAGGCCCAGATTTGTGGATAGGCCACCTAGGCGCAGGCCTAGGGTGGCAGGATATTAGGGGGCAGCATGCTCAGCCACACCCACATTGGTTAAAGGAACAGAAACACCAAAAAATTAAAGTGTTTTAAAGTAATGGAAATAGCATGTAGTGTTGCCCTGCGCTGTTAAAACTGATCTGTTTGCTTCAGAAACACTACTATAGTTCATATAAACAAGCTGCTGAGTAGCAATGGTGGAAATTGAAAAACGGCTACATGGCACAGGATAAGTAATGGATAACAGATAACATTATGTTCTACAGAGCTTATCTGCTGTGTAACTTGAGCCTTTTCTCCTTTGACTAGCTGCCCCCATGGCTCACAGCAGCTTATTTATATAAACAATAGTAATACTTCTGAAGCAAACACTGCAGTTTTACCAGTGCAGGGCAACACTGCATTATATTTTTATTACTTTGAAACAATAAAATTTTTTGATGTTACTGGTCCTTTAAAAGGCTGGAGTGAACAGATATCAGAACACTACTTCTTTCTTTGGAGCACTCTAACCTGTTACAGGTATGGGACCTGTTATCCATAATGCTCGGGACCTGGGGCTGTCAGGATAACGATCTTTCTGTAATTTGGGTCTTCATACTTTTAGTCTACTAGAAAATCATGTAAACATTGAATAAACCCAATACACTTGTTATGCTTCCAATAAGCATTAATTATATCTTTGGATTATGTACACGGTTTTGTTTAATGATTACAGAGAAAAAGGAAATCATTTATAAAATGTCGGATTATTTGGATAAAGTGGAGTCTATCGGAGAAGGCCTTTCCTTAATTTTTTGTTTGGCTTTATTATGCTGTGTAAAACTAAATTCACAGAAAAAAATGGTGTAAAATAAATGGTGAATTTAGCAAGGTGTGTGATATTTTACGCCATGCAAATTATATAATTTCCACCTTTATTTTATACTGCTTCAGACTTTTATAAGTAAGCTAAGGCGGAAGTTACTCAAAGAAAATGCACATAAAAAACCGACGCTAAGGCGGAAGTTACTCAAAGAAAAAGCACATAAAAAACTGATGCCATTTTTTACACATGCCTGATGTGTGTGGCGAATTATTCCTATGTCTTTTACAACACATAATAAATCTGCCCCTCGGTGTAGTAGTGGCAACAAATGCTAATTAACTTGGTACAATTTTTCTTATGGCATGATTACACAAACAAAAAAAAAGTACTACAATGATTTTTCTGTTATAGAAAAGGATCTGAAAGTGCCCACATAGGTATGATTCAGATATTAAAACATTAAAGGGATACTGTCATGGTAAAACATTTTTTTTTTTACAAAATATATCAGTTAACAGTGCTCCTCCAGCAGAATCCTGCGTTAAAATACGACTTTCAAAAGAACAAACAGATTTTTTATATTTAATTTTGAAATCTGACGTGAGGCTAGATATGTCAGTTTTCCAGGTGCCCTCAGTCATGTGACTTGTGCTCTAAACTTCAGGCGCTTTTTATTGCTGCACTGCAAGTTGGAGTGATATCACCCCCTAGGAGCCTATCAGCAGAGCAATGGGAAGTTAATCAGATAACAGCTCCACGCATTACTAAAAATGCTCATATGCCCTAGTGCAGGGATCCCCAACCTTTTTTACTCGTGAGCCACATTCAAATGTAAAATGGGTTGGGGAGCAACACAAGCATTAAAAAGTCTCTTGGCGTGCTGTGATTGACTATTCGGTAGCCCCTATGTGGACTAGCAGCCTGCAGGAGGCTCTGCTTGGCACTAGAGTTTTTATGCAATTAAAACCTACTTCCAAACCTGAAATTCAAAAATAAGCACCTGCTTTGAGGACACTGAGAGAAACATCCAAGTGGTTGGAGAGCAACATGTTGCTCACGAGCTACTGGTTGGGGATCACTGCTCTAGTGGTAGATAAGAGAACAGTACTCAATAGTAAAAATCCAAGTCCAGACTCCTTCAGTTACAGCTGGCTCTTCCTGAAAGCACATGACCAGGCAAATAACCTGCGATGGCTGCCTCCACACCAATATTAATTAAAAAATACACTTGTTGATTCAAGAATAAAATTTTAAATGGTAGAATTAACTACTGGCAATGTACATGTGTCATAAAAACTACACCATAAAAGTCACGGCAGAATCCCTTTAATATTATTTAAAAATGCTTCACACATTTCAAAGGCACCTTAGCAATCAAAACATCTTTTTTACTTCAGTTCCAGTCAAATATAAGTAAAATAGATGTTGATGTTTATGCTTTAGATGTCCATAACTATTTCTTAATTACTTTTGTAGCCTTCTAATTTTGAACACCAATTCGGCAATAGATGCATTTTAACTAAGGGATACATTTACAAAGTTCTGAAAAGAGATAAGGGGCTTTATACAATGGGGAAATTATTGTGTACAGTAATGGGGGAATCTACAGTTGGGATTACCAGTCCATTTCCACAGTTTTTGATTTGTTTGCCTTGGCTGAGATCAAGAAATTTGTCACACTTTATTCTGCAGTTGTAATGTGAGGATGTAGAAGACATCATGCATCATGTCCTTAATATACTGTGATCATAATGGAAAGTAATTTTCATATTATTTACATGATCTTTAATTGGATTAAGTTTAGAGAGAGGATTTGGGACTGACTGACCGTAAGAACCCATATCCCAGATTCCCATATCACCACATGGTATGCCATGTTAAATCATGCATATTTTGAAAGCTGTGTAATTATTTTTTGTGAATGTGTGTCTACATGTACAATTTTGATGTAATAGGAAAAGTTTTCTTTCTGTTTGTGCTTTTGAAAATCGGCTTTTAAAGAAAAATCAGCTGGAGCAGCACTATTAACTGATGCATTTAAAAAAAAAATTTCAATATCCGTTTAAGGTCAGGACTTTGACTTGGCCATAGAATTTCTGATATAGTTCAGAATTCATTGTTCCATCAATGATGGCAGCCGTCCTGGCCCAGATGCAGCAAAACTGACCCAAACCAGAACACTTCCGCCACAATGTTTCATAGACGGGATAAGGTTTTTATGCTGGAATTTCGGTATTTTTCTTTCTCCAAGTATAATGCTTCTCTTTTAAGTAAAAAAAAATCTATTTTGGCTTCATCCATCCACAAAACTTTCTTACAGTACCCTTCTGGTTTACCCACATGCTCTTTAGCAAACTGTAGACAGTCAGCAATATTTATTGTGGGATAGTACACTATCAATATTGAACACATTGCTGTTCAGTGTTCTCCTGATGGTGGACTCATGAACAGAGACAGGCCTTTAGTTGCTTAGGCGTTGCCCTGGGTGTGTAACATCTTGGACGGTTGGAGTTATCTTTGATGGTCGATCACTTCTGGTTAGGGAAACATTGGTCCGTACACAATCGGTCTGATTGTTGCTTTGGTGGAGTCCAAACACGTTAGAGATAGTCTTGCAACCGTTTCCAGCTTTATAAGCATCAATTCTTTTTCTGAGTTCTTCAGACACAACCTTTGTTAGAGCCTGATACACATCCACAAATATGTTGTATTTTTGATCAGGCTTTACTGGGTCTCTCACTCACACCTGATCATCGCATTGACTGAAATCACCAGACTCTGATTTTACATTGAAATTATATAATCGTTATTTTGCCACATGCAGAAATGTTATTGGATCGTTTTTTCCATAAATACATAACCAAATGTCATAATTTTTGTTTGATTTGCTTAACTAGGTTTTCTTCATGTACTTTTAGGACTTGTTTCAAAATCAGACGTTTTAGGTCACATTCATATAAAAATATAGAAAATCTTAAAGGGTGCACAAACTTTCAAGCACCCCTATCTGTATTGTGTTTTTAAACAGTTAAATCCTCAACATTTTGTATGAGACAGTTTTCCAGCTGATTTATTAATTCATTATTAATAAAGAGGCCCCAAAACTTAGAAGCAGTGAAATGCATTTTTTTAGATGAATCTGTTCTCTAGAAACATTTTTTCGATGTTGCATAGCAGATTGAATTTTTGATTAAACTTTCCGAAGCACCACAGAGGCAGGCTTTTTTTTGTGTTGTAGGTCTTCAAAAGTGAAACGGGAAAAACTCCTTGAAATAGAAGCACAAGTTGATGATGTGCTTGTTTGTGAAGATTCTCATTCATCCAGGTCATGGTATATCTGTAGAAATAGGTTCAAATCAACTGGACTGTGTTTTTCCTTTTTTTTTCCTTGAACATGTTTCACCAGTCATCCAACAGGCTTTCACATGTTGTTTCACAAAATGCTGTTTTGGCACCTCTCCCTGGAAGTTTTTATAACACATCAAAGCTCCAATATTTCTAATAATTTAATTGTGGATTGTGATTAACAGATTATGCTGATTGGAGCAACATTCCAGAGTTGATTTGACTTATTTCTACAGATATACATGATGATGAAGTTCCGTGTTGTGCATTTTCTGCCAATGAAAAGCTTCTTGCCACCTGTTCTGCAGACAGGAAAATGAAGGTGAGTGTTGTAGTTGATAGCTGTGAGCTCTGTTGTAACTCCTGTAAATCAAGTCTCCTTAAGGTCCTCATACACGGGCCAATAAAGGCTGCTGACAGATTAAGTTGGAAGCTTTTTGGGCACTGTATGGGGCCCTCCGATGGGCTTCCCCGATCGATGTCAATCCGGCAAGTTTACAAATCCTGTTGGATTGAGGACCATATAAGTTTGTTGATGTGGTCCTCCATCAGACCACCTGTATTCTCCTCATTGTGATCCGATCCTTGGGCCCTAGAGCCCATGATGGGATCAGCCCAATATTGCCCACCTCAAGGATGTATAATCTCTGGATATATGAATATCTCCAAAAATGATGGGACTCTCCAGTTCCAAAATTTTTGAAATATTGTTGTGGATTTGCAACCTGGGACTGTGGGGAGCTGTGAATATAATATCCATTGATCTTTTTGGTTTTTATTTTTTTGTATAATAACCTCTTTGGTAGTACCAGTTACATTTTATTTTTCTGACAACCCATTTACTTTCTCTGCATATATGGCCAGCTTTATTCTACTAATGAGCTGGGTTTTCTTTTCTTGTTCTGTGAGATTTGAATTATCATTGTTTATACATTCACATTACTTATGCATTCTAGTCATTACTTTGCATTCTCAGATTTGGAATGACATGACAGGAAAACCCATAAGGGTGTATGAGGAGCATATAGAACAAGTCAACTGCTGCCAATTCACCAATGGACTCTCTGCACCACTGCTTGCCGCATGCTCCAATGACTGCCTAATCGAGGTATGAGAATGAAAGCATGGCCAATGTAAAGTATTTAATTCCCATTCAGTTGTGCTGCCTGCATAATTTTATTTATAATCTGACAAAAGATGAGCCTTATCAATCATCTTGCTCATTCGTACAAGCATCACTTTGGCTGTTAACATAATTATATATATCAGAATAAAAAAACATGACAAATCACTTACCTCATCCTCTAGAAAGATTAACATTGCTATCTAGGCAGCCTATTTTTTCACTATTTTCCCCATAATTACTTCGCTCATTGGGGCGTAAAATAATGGTGCCTGTAATTACTGTGTAGCATCATTTGCATTGCCACAGTGTCACAAGAGTAGAAATAATTAGAACAAGCTTGTTCAATCTGAAAATATTCAGAGGAGCCGCTTTTATTTTTAAAGCATTGTTAATAATTATCAAGGACTTACTTATACTCATGGACTTGATGGAATATTGTTTCACCTGACCACAATGTAAGCTTATACTTCTTACTATAGATCTTTTAGACCAGGAAATAGTGCTGTTTTCCGTAAACTGACTGTTTATTTGCAGCATAGCATATAAAATCAGAACATTTATTCGGCTAATGACTATTTAACGTTATTTTATTCTAGTTCATTCAGCAGCACTTAGCTAAATGGCATTTTAAAGACAGCAGTTTACTTGCCTACGTAAAACAGAAGACTGTGTAACTAGGAGATGTCTGTTTAAGGCCATACAGCTCTGGGAGAGATGCCCTGAATACTTAATTTTTTGCCTGTGACACCAGAGATTTTGGAAAAAATATTACTTTCTGCACCATGCAATGTTCATTTTACTTGGTTAAAATGATTGTCTTATAATATGAATGGAGTCATTTAAAAGACCAAACTTTTGACCTGTCTATAGAATTCCTATATTTATATAATAGACAGGTACTTTAGTCCCTATAAAATGTATGCCTGAGTGCTAAGTGCTAAAAAAGGTAAAGCTCTGGGTTTATATTGCTTTTTTTCAAAAGACTACAAAAATATTCTCATTCGATACAATATAACTCATTTACAGTATGTGCA
>CM044436.1:90889315-90901894 GCA_024363595.1 Xenopus borealis
TCACTTAAGGAAACTCCCAACACACTGCCATTTAGTGGAGCACACTGCCATTTAGTGGAGCGCAATCACCATGATTTTCTCTCACAATGCAGCTTTTTTTCACTCAGCATCATTGCAGGTGGCATGTGAATGATGTGTGAGCCCTATTCTTTTCCCACAGCAAAGCGGCGGCAATTGACACAGTAAACCACCTGGTCGGGAGGTGGCAGTCAGGACTGAACTGGGATTCCATATAGGCCCTGCCATTCCTGCTACACAGAGGCCCAAACAGCCCCCACAATAGTCACTTTCTATGGCAACTTACAGCAGCTCCTCTGGCAGTTGCCAGAATCCACAGATTGCCAGTCCAGGCCTGGTGTCAGTAGTTCCAGGTTTCCCCTGCATCAATAAGCACAGCAGTACCTGATTGAGAACAGAAGCAGGTCCAGATTTGTGACTAGACCACAAAGGCCCCGGCCTATGACAGCAAAAAGTTAAAGAAGAAGGCTAGAAATGTACATTATGTTTTGGGATTCTTTACCTGCCCTTTAGCAGTAAAGATCTGTGTCTCCCCAGTAGATGTCCCAGTAGCTCCCCATCTTCTTTTCTGTTGATTCACTGATTCACATGCTCTGTGCTGCTGTCACTTACTGAGCTTAGGGACCCACTCACAATACACAGTACACATAGAATAGAAATATAGTCACAATATAAGGCTGATTAGTCATTACTAATAATTACTACATGGCAGCACAAACACCAGTGCAACTAACATCAGAATTGAATAGGGATGCACCAAATCCAGGATTCTGTTTGGGATTTGCCTTTTTCAGCAGGATTCGGATTTGGCCGAATCTTTCTGCCTGAACCGAATCCCTGTAGCACACATCTGGGGGGCGCCTCTGAAGAAAAATACAGCCTTGAATAGGAAGGCAGGAAGGACTGAGTGGGCTGAGTACAACAGTGTTTACAGAAATTTTGACACAAGTTGTTGACACAACGGGTTGTTCACCTTTACCTTGACTTTTAGTATGATGTAGAGAGTGATATTGTGAGATACTTTGTAACTGTTTTTTGTTTTTTTATTTTTGTATTTTTTAAGTTGCTTATCTTTTTATTCAGCAGCTGTCCAGTTTGTAATTTTAGCAACCTGGTTGCTATGGTGCAATTTACCCTAGCAACCATGCATTGATTTGAATAAGAGACAGGGGTGTGAATAGAAGAGGGACTGGATAGAAAGATATAAAGTATTAAAAATAATAAAAATACATTTGTAGCTTTACAGAGCATTTGTTTTAAGATGTGCTCAGTGACCCCCGTTGAAAGTTGGAAAAGGGCAGAGGAAGGCAAATAATTCAAAAACTATAAAAGGAAAAAATGAAAAATCGCTTAGATTTCTACAACATACTAAAATCAATTTAAACACTGTTTAACAAGCAGCTCCCTGTGGAAAAAGCACAGTTTTTGAATGAGTTATAATAAGTTTTTGGGACAGACGCTGGCCAGGCAATGCCAGGCAATTTGTATTAAACTCATTTGGAGGTGGAACAGTCCATTTCACATATTTTTTGACAGCCTTGTGTGTCATTAGCCTAGGGCTGCAGTCTGGTATTACTATACATGTTTCTAAAAAAGGGATTCCCATACCTGTTCTACAGCTCCCAGCATACTGTAATTCTTTATAAAAGGTTGGAAATTTATGGGGGTTGTATTACAACCTAATAACATTAGGACAGAACAACACTGCTATGAAAGGTTTATGTCCATTTCAATCTTTCCAGTTTAAAGGAAAACTATACCCCTCCAAACAATGTAGGACTCTATTAAAAGATATTGCATAAAACAGCTCATATGTAAAATCCTGCTTCATGTAAATAAAGGATTTTCATAATAATAAAACTTTTTTAGTAGCATGTGCCATTGGGTAATCATAAATAGAAAATAGCCATTTTAAAAAATAATGACAGCCTCCTGGGATCCTAGGATTCAACAGTGCACACAAACATACCAAACAAACTATAAAGTTAGGTCACATGAGCCAATTAACAGACAGAGTTGTGTCTTTTGCTTCCACACTTCTTCCTGTTACAGTTGGAGTTGAAACCAGTTCCTCTATGGATGATTCATTAAAGGTAAATCTGTATAATTTTGAGCTTGCACTTGTCCTTAAAAGAGTATAACATCTTTGTGTTATTATTACTGTACTTGACCCTGTTTATTCAGGCATGTTAAATATCTTCGAATGGTTTCACTACAATCATCACAGTAGAGCTTTTCCTTTAATCCCCTTTCACAGGGGGTGCTTTGTCCATCTTTGCCCTTAGGCCAAGAACAGCAACCTGTCAGCACCGGTTCATAACAAGCGCTCATTTCAACACCCATGAAATGCTGATAGGTGGATTTTGGAGCCAAAGCATGCAAACTAGCTTGAAGTATGATTTTCTACTAAACAAGTCTATACTAAATGGCAAACTGTTATGGCCAATTTGGCTTAGAAGCAACAGGAATTGTGTACATTTCCCAGCTGCCCCTTGTCATGTGACTTGTGCCAGCCGTATAGGATGGAACTGCTTTCTGGCAGGCTGTTGTTTTTCCTTCTCAATGTAATTGAAGGAGTCACAGTGGGACATGGGTTTTTACTATTGAGTGCTGTACTTAGATCTACCAGGCAGCTGTTATCTTGTGTTAGGGAGCTGTTATCTGGTTACCTTCCCATTGTTCTGTTGTTAGGCTGCTGGGGGGGGGAAGGGAGGAGGCAATATCACTCCAACTTGCAGTGCAGCAGTAAAGAGTGACTGAAGTTTATCAGAGCACAAGTCACATGACTTGAGGCAGCTGGGAAATTGACAATATGTCTAGCCCCATGTCAGATTTCAAAATGAAATATATAAAATCTGTTTGCTCTTTTGAGAAATGGATTTCAGTGCAGAATTCTGCCGGAGCAGCACTATTAACTAATGCATTTTGAAAAAAACATTTTTTCCCATGACAGCATCCCATTAAAGAGATGCCAACACCCGAAAATAACCTTTTTTTCCACCATAATATTATCTTTGAATGCTATTTAGAATTTTGCAAGGAAAGTATTTGCCTGATGCATTTACAAAACTTTCTTACCCCCATGTTGCTGCCATATTTGTGCAGCAGGAGCCTGTTAGCATTAAAAACTCTAACTAACAGGCTGAGATGGGACAGTCAGGTTGGCAAAACAATTAGGTTTAGGAACTTCAAGTAATAATTACTTACAAAAGCAACATGATCTATATGTAACTTTAAGGGGCAGATTTACTAAGGGTTGAATTCGAGGGTTAAAAAACCCTCGAATTCGACCATGGGAATAGTTAGGGAATAAAAATTCTCCAAATTAGAATTTGAAGGATCTTTACCGCAATTCAATCGGTCGAACGATAGAATATAAAAATTCGATCAATCGATAAGATCGTTCGAAATTATTTTAACCATTCAATCAAAATTTTTGAAACCCAATTCGGTAGGTTGAAACTGGCAAACTAGGCAGTCGAATAAAAATTTAAAGGGGAAGTACTTTGACTATCGAATAGTCGAATATTCAAATAGATTTTTATTCAAATCATTCGATTCGATCGAATTTTCAAAATTCACTGGTCGAAGTGGTCTTCAAAAACATTAGAAAATTCGAATTCAACACTTTTTGAAAATTCGAACGAACTTTGAATCCTTCAAGTGAATTTAGTAAATCTGCCCCTAAATGTAGATTAATATTTTGAAAAGAAAAGTAAGAGTTAGGGATGCACATAGTCCACTATTTTGCATTCAGCTGAACCCCCGAATCTGTTGTGAAAGATTCGGCCTAATACCGAACCAAATCTGAACCATAATTTGCATATGCAAATTAGTGATGGGGTGGGTAAAAGAGAGCCGCGACCATGAAGTGCGAGGGTAAAAAATCTTTTACTTCCTTGTTTTGTGACGAAAAGTCACATGATTTTAAGGATTCGTATTCGGTTCGGCCAGGCATCCGAATCCTACAGAAAGTGGCCGAATACCGAATCCTGGATTCAGTGCATCCCTAGTAAGAGTGTCAGTATCACTTTAAATCATTGACCAGTAAATGCTACCTGTTACATTGCTAAGGGTCTGTATGTATATTTTTATTTATAAAATGTTGCTTGTGAACACATTACTGTTAACTTTATTAAATTACCCCATTGGGTAGGGCCCAACGGGAAGTTGCCATTTTATTAATATTCAAGATTTTTCATTTTCAATAATGCAATAAAATCTCAGTGAAAAAAACGTGATTACATTTTTTTTTTGTCACATTTTTTCAAACTCAAAGTTTTGGAAATTCAGCAATTGAAAAAAATCCCAGCAGCTAAAATTTGGTGAGCTGTTAAAATTAATGGAACAATGTGGCAATCATTGCAATCAAGTTGTTTTCAGTGAATGAACATGACTTTTCCAATAATACCTTTGGGTAAATATGCTATGGAAGAAAAAACAATCTCACTTGGGATTAATGTAAATGTTATTCCACAGTCGAGTGTTAAAAAAAGTCTAATGTAAAAACGAATTAATGTGTTTCTGAAGTCATCCAAAAATCAAAAAGTGCAAGCATTTGGCTGCATCCTAAGCTGAATGTTAGTTCAGTTCATCCCTAATAAATGCATATGAGTAATCAGTTGGATGTAAACATTACTCATTTACTCCATAACTTCCTTTCTTTCATATCAGATTTGGGATGTGGAATCTGCAATTAAGAGAAATCAAAATGAAGATGAGGTGCAGTCTGAAGTACTGCTTAAATGTTGAGCGTGGTCCATGCAGTTACACAGTAAAAGTAGCAGGCAATCTTTATTGGCGTCGTCATATTGACCAGCTAAGCAATACTGCAGTTACCACTGAGCAAAACCAGAAACATATGGGTAGATTTCAAATAACTTTTTTGGGTACTTCGACCAGCGAATTTAAAAAAATTCGAACAATTGGAATGATTCGAATAAAAATCTATTTGATTATTCAACCATTCGATGGTCGAAGTACTTGCCTTTTAAAAAAAATTTGATTGCCTAGTTCGCCAGATTAAACCTACCGAATTGCTGTTAAACCCTATGGGAAGCTCCCATAGGGTTTTTCGAAGTTTTTTAGATCGAATTAAAAAAAATTAGCTCAAATCGTTCGAATCGTTCGATTGAATTTTTTATATTCGATCGTTGGATTGATCGAATTGCTCTAAAATCCTTCAAATTTGATATTCGAATTCGAAGGATTGCAATACGATTGCAATACGATCAAAATTTGATGGTTGAATGGTTAATTAACCTTCGAATTCTACCCTTAGTAAATCTGCCCCAAAGCCTTGTTGGACTTCCCTATACCAAAGAGGTACCTCTTGAGCCCCAGACTGTGGCATCACCAGAGGTAACAATGCCTGCAAGTCCAACAGAAACGTCCTCTGAAGCATCTGTGGGTGTTCCAAGCACCAGTTTCCTCCCCTAGTAGAGAGCAATATTTATAGGTGTTACGCACAAAGCGAGCGGCCCCTGAATAGACTTAAATTATGATCTGTGACTTTTATTAACCATTTCTTTTACAGGTGTTACCACCATGAATCTTGATGGGGAGAAATCTTTTGACTATGAGATAAAGTAATTGTGCACTTGTTTCCTGTTGAATCTGCTTATGCTGTTATAGTACTAGAGTCTTATGTATAAGACTTCATGTTAAATCTGCTGCTATGTTTTCTCTGCTACTTCACCTTACTTTGTTATGGAGTTTCCTTCCTGTTAAGCATTACATCAATTTCTCCTGCAGCTACTTGTCTGTGTGTTTCTCTATAATTCATGGACACAACACATAGAAGTGACATAACTGATAAAGCTCTAAATTTGACATTATGTAAAACAAACAAAAAAGGACCATGTTGTTATTGTCTTTAAACACCACTGTCTTCACTAGATCACAACTTACAAAAAGGTCACAGACTTATGAAAACATCAGCATTATCCTAGGAATAACCAAAAAAGTAAATAATTATTCTGCTTGGGATTGGTTGGATCAAAGTTGAATATAAAGTACCCATTTAAGTACAGGTATGGGACCTGGGGCTTTCTGGACAACGAATCTTTCCATAATTTGGATCTTCATACTTTAAATCTACTAGAAAAAGATGTAATCATTTAATAAACCCAATAGTCTGGTTCTGCTTCCAATAAGGAGTAATGATATCTTAGTTGGGATCCAGTACAAGCTACTGTTTCATTATAACAAAGAAAAAGGAAATAATTTTTATAAATTTGGATTGTTTGATAAAACAGAGTCTATGGACCTGTAATTCGGATAATGGGATAATGCATTCCATACCTGTACTATCTTCAGGTTGGGAAACCTATTTATAGTCCTTTTTCTCACAGAAATGAACAAGACATGGCCTCTAACCTAATTTAGCTGGGAAGATTCAGATTCGCATTGGATCTTCTGGTAAATGAGCTGAAGAGGTTCTCAAATTGTTCAAGTGCTTCAAGTGATATTTTTGCTGAAATCATAAATGGCTCAATAATATTTTAGTTCTTCCAAACATGCCTACTTAGTGCCCCACTTCCACATAGAAGTTTGGAAAATACGCACTAAACTGCAATTTATTTTTCAGATTTTTGATTCTAAGAGCTGGTGCCTTCTGTCTTGACTCAAGGCCAGCCATCAGATCCTTTACTGTGACTTTTGCACTGCTAATCAGATCCTAGCACTTGCTTTGTACACTATGTTATTCAGGTATGCAGAGCAGTTTGTTCCCTTTACCTGTCTCATTCAATAAAAGTTCTTAATTCTTTCATTTTCCTTATCTCCTGTTGCCGCTTTCAAAAATACCCAGTTTATGTTAAATTCTAAGGGAGACAATACATTTCCATAAGCTGATTCTTCTGCCAACACAACTTTTTTTCTTTTAAGTGATTGAAATTTTCTTTGCATACACATAACGCCATCTTTAGCTCTTTAGTATATTGTATTGTATTTTTCCTTATTTTGTTGATTTGGCCTAGATCTCTCTGCATGTAGTGTATCATAGAGTAATGCAGCATAAATGGCATACAGTAAATGTACAGAGAAGAAAGCTGTCAAAATTTCATCCGGAAACACTGTGGTTTAGATAGATGATTATACGTTTTTTCTGTGACTATTTTCTCCTGCTGTGAATGCATTGTAACATAATCAGGTGGGAAGTGAATGTTAGCAAGGAATGCAGAAGGCTTATAGTGTACTTCAGCAGCACTTACGCAGAACTGCGCTGTGACCAGTGGAAGCATTAAATAAGGTGACGTGGATGCAGGGGAAAAAAGCATTCCAGGAGGTTAGAAAAGTAATTCAGATCATCAAAAGATTAGCATTCTTCTAAGCAGTACATATTGTGAGTATTAATAAGACTTTTTTTATGTAAGACTTTAAAGCATTTGTCACAGTTTTCTTTTAATGAGGTGAGATGAAAGTACTGCAGGTGAGAAAAGAGGTGTTAAAATTGTAGTGCTTTAAAAACAAATGGGGGTTAACAGGTTATGGAAATGAACATGATGAGTCAAGTGACTGGGGAGATAAGGGAAGAGGTTAATGAATCATGCAACAGAGAAAAGGGAAGGATTCAAAGTAAAATATTGGCTGTTAGTTGTAGTGTAGTAGAGGATGAGTAAAAATTATGATGAGGGTATGGAGAAGAGCAATATAATTGGTAAGATGGTAAGGGAATGTAAAAGAATGCTTACTAAAAATTAAGTGGGATATGGTAAATAAAGAGGAGGGTGAAGGTAAGTACTGTAAGTGGAGGTTATAATGCTACAAACTCAGACATGTAGGGGCAGATTTACTAAATTCACATGTATTCACATGAAGGATTCGAATATTCGATCGAATTTTCAAAAAGATTCTAATTCGAGTTTCAAATATGCAAATTAGGCAAATTCGAACAAATTCGACCATCGAATATTCGAATTCAAATGATTCCAATTTAATTTTATTTGAATATTCGAAAATTCGATGGTCGAGATCTTCCCCTTTAAATTTAAATTCGATCACCTAGTTCGCCAGATTAAACCTACTGAAATAGGGATCATTCCTTAAAATCAAATAGGAAAAATTCGATCGATCTTTTAAAAATCATTCGAAAATTCAATTCGAATCGAATTCGAACAAATTTCCCTATTCGATCATTCGATCAGTCGAATTGCGCTAAAAAAATTCAAATTCGAAATTTTAATTTTTTAATTCCCCACTATTCCCCCACTATTCCTATTCCCCCACTATTCCCCCACTATTCCCCCACTATTCCCCCACTATTCCCCCACTATTCCCTGGTCGAATTTCAAATTTTTTTGCCATTCGAAATTCGACCCTTAGTAAATCTGCCCCGTTGTGCAGGTTTTCTTCTATGAAGTACTAGCAGATATCTAATTTCCTTAAGTTTCTTTTTGTTTGCCTAGCTGTGGAACATATATTCCTCTGCAAAGATAGCTGACTTCAAAGCACATCTGAGCTGGGTTCACTGCGTTAAATTTCTCCAAAAATGTCTTAATTACTGACATCTTCTGATGACCAGACTGTGAAGGTACAGCTGCAAATGACTTTACATGAACTTAAAAACAGTACACTTTTGCCCATTTTCCATTTGGCACAGAAAAAAAAACAAATTATGGCAAACAGTAATAATGTGTAAAAAAAAACACCTAAAACTTCTTTCAGTACAACCACAGCAAGTGTTGAAGTTTATTCACTTGAATGTTTAAAGTTATTTTACATTGTTGCTAAAAGAGAAATGTAGAAATTGAGCTTTGAAGTTGTTTTTACTTATTAATAATATGTTTGTGTTTTCTTAAATCCACAGCTTGGGAAACTAGTATTTGCTTAAAGAGAAACTATCGTGAAATTGAATATTTAATACAAACTAAAAAGGACAGCAGCAATACTGACTTTTTAATTGATTAGATTTAGAAAACTTCTTATGTCAGTATGATGAAACTTATATAAAATTTTCAGTGGATTCAATTCTTCTGTCCTTCCAAAGTGGAATAGACTCTTTGCAGTCCCAGGTACAAACTGTACCCCCCTGCCAGGTCAAGATTCCATAAACCAAAAATGACAGCAGCACCAGTTTGCATCTGGGACTGAAAAGAGTCTATTCCACTTTGGAAGCACAGAAGAATTGAATCCACTGAAAATGTAATATGTTTCATCATACTGAAATAAACTGTTTTCTAAATTTAATCAATTAAAAATTCCGTACTGTTGCCGAAATAACCAAGTTTATCTTCACTGTACCCCTCATCTGTTTCTCTTCATTCTATCTTCATGCAGCAGTTGGGTGTCACATTTTCATTGACCACTACATCCAATTTATCTTATGGGCAGGCTCCTTTTGCCTAGAAGAGGTATTAGAGCTCACTCTATTAAATTATCATTAGTGATGGGCGAATTTATTCGCCAGGCACAAATTCGCGGCGAATTCCCGCGATTCGTGAAACGCAAGCGAAAATTCGCCTGCCGAAAATTAACTGGCGTAAAAAAAAAAAACGGCGAAATGGCATAGATTTGCCTATCACTAATCATCATGTCTCTCTACATGCAGGATTTGTGCAAAAGGCAGTTATTTTTATTTATATTGGAATCAGTTATTTGAGTGAGCTCTAATACATCTACTAGGAAAGGGAGCCCCCCTATAAGATATATTGGATTTAACTGAATATCTGACACCCAAATCCTGCATGAAGACAGAATGAAGAGAAATAGATGCTGAGAGAGGAAGAGTGAAGATAAACTTGATTTTTTCAGAATGAATCAATATTTAATTGATTGTATTTAGAAAGTTTCTTATTTCAGTATGATGAAGCTCATATTAAATGTTCATGATTATTCCTCTTTAAGCTATATGACCTTGGGCAAGTCACTTATTTTTCCTGTAGGCTAAATATCAAACTTTGCCCACTTAAAGGAACAGTTCCGTGTAAAAATAAAACCTGGGTAAATAGATAGACTGTGCAAAATAAAAAATGTTTCTAATATAGTTAGTTAGCCAAAAATGTAATGTATAAAGGCTGGAGTGACAGGATAACTAGTATAACACAACCTCCTGCTTTTCAGCTCTCTGAGTTAGTCAGTGACTTGAAGGGGGGCCACATGGGACATAACTGTTCATTGAGTTCAGCATTCAACTCAGATTCAAAAGCAACAGCATGACTCTGCACTAGAAAAGCCAAATTTCCGGGTTGAAAACCAGAAATTCAGCTCTTAGTTACAAGTAGTGGCTTTTTTGCCACCCCTGGTAACCAGGGGGGCACTGCCACCTGAGGCCTCAACGGATTTTACCGCAATTCAATTGGTCGAACGATCGAATAGGAAAATAAATCGTTCAAATAAATCGATTCGAACGATTTTTTCGATCGATCGAATATTCTTTATTCGAGGAAAAATAATGAAACCCAATTCGGTAGCTTGGATCTGGCAAACTAGGTGGTTGAATAAAAATTTAAAGGGGAAGTACTTCGACAGTCGACTAGTCGAATTTTCAAATGAAATTTTATCGAATCATTCGATTTAATCGAATTTACAAAATTCATTGGTCGAAGTGGTCTTCAAAAACATTCGAATGTTTTTGAAAATTCGATCTAACTTCGAATCCTTCATGTGAATTTAGTAAATCTGCCCCCAACTATCCTATACACAACTGCACAACTGCACAGGTGGAGACTTTGTGCTATGAGATGCCTAAATGAATTTAGCAGTGGTGTCTCTATTTCACAGCAGATAGTTACATAGTCATTGAAATCTCCACATGCCATCTCTGACAGTCCCAAATGCACATGGTTTGGACTAATATATCATGC
The DNA here is from genome assembly GCA_024363595.1 of Xenopus borealis. Taxonomy (NCBI): domain Eukaryota; kingdom Metazoa; phylum Chordata; class Amphibia; order Anura; family Pipidae; genus Xenopus; species Xenopus borealis. The sequence goes on from CM044436.1 coordinate 90,900,139, forward strand.
TAGTTGAACCAAACTAATTGACTTCTTCTAAAAACACGGTGACTGAGTTATAAAGTAGCATACAGGTTTCTTTTTAACAGCATTATAAGCCCATGCTGCTAAAAGAGGCCGGCTGTCTACCGAGGCGAAACTGTGTTGTAAGAGCATCCCCATTAGAAGACAAAGCATATACAGAAGTCAAGAAAATCAATTCTACAGAAGTAATGCCTTTCAGCCAAGCGGGTGTCACGGCAATTGAACGGCTTAATTTTATTTCTGAACATCTGGTAAAATTTAAATAATGGAATAGAAACTGGAAATAGGACAATAGCCACCTGCTTTGAAAATAAGAGCTCCTTTCTGAAATGGTTGTTAATTCCATTTAAACTCTGGCTTTAGTATCCAGCAGGGGAGCATTTCTCCTGAAATAATCTTCCATTTCAACTGACTTTTTTCAATAACTAATTTGTTCATTGTGCCTGTATAATAGAAATGCGTATTTAAAGGGTAATGCCTGTAGAATAGGTGCAAAGCTATTTCTAGGAAACAGAGAAACAAACCCTTTTTTTTGCCGATGACATGAATTAAAGTAATTTTTCTGTTAAGAATTTAGCTTATTGAATGCATCATTCCTTACAACTGTAGTTAACATAAAACATTTGCTTTGATATAAATATCAATATATTTTCACAGAGATTGTTTAACTCTATATTTAAATTAACATTCAGTATGCAGTTGTTAATATTCAGAGATCATTTGTAGTTCACTTAGGGGGGAATGTAATTAAATTCGCAAAGAGCCAAATAATGCGCATCAATAAGATTAAAAATCCACATCTCGCAATGTAATATTGTTCCTTAAACTGTTATTGCATTGCGAATTTTAATTGCGCATTGCGAACTTTAACTGCGCACGCTTAAGAAGTGCTTGAAAGTGTCTTGAAGTGTAATCTTTTGGACCAAACATAACGACTTTTTCAGTAAGAAGTTTGATCACATTGACTGCGCATTGGCGCAAGCTGTAAAATTCGCAAACTTTCTTTCGGTCGGAAAACAGTTTCTGGGTTCGCAAAAGCTATATTAAATTCGCGCAAAGCAAAAATTGTTCGCACAGAGGCATAACTTTTCGCATTGCAAATAGTTTTTGCCTTACCGACTTATATAACATTCCCCTATTTGTATTTTATTTGGTTTATGTCTTTTCTGCTTCTCTGTCTGGTTGCTGTAGTTTGCCATTCAAAAGCATTTAGGGCAATGCCACACAATGAAGTTTGTTGCCTACCTGCAGGCAGCAAAGCATAAATACCAGGGATTATTTCTGGTATTTTAAAGAGAACTAACTATTTAAATGATTGCATTAAATATTAGTATATTGTACATTTAAGCCTTATAATCACTCATTGCCAGTCAATTGCTCAGGGTGAGTGAAATGTAATGTATATAGCACTTTATTTGCTGCAGTATACTGATACTTTTAACCAGAAAATACTGGGATCTGGGGGGCCTTCCATGCTAGGATGTCTAAAAGGAAAAAGGAAGTTGTTTCCAGAAAGGGAGAACAGTATAGGGATATGCAACCTTCCAGGGCCGGGCCAAGGTAGTTTGGCACCCTAGGCAAGGGGTACAATCAGCGCCCCCTCACCCCCGTTCCGTATGACCATTTCCCACCTATTCGCTTTTTCTTAAATAAAGAAACCTTATAACACATTAATTAATCCAACTGTATGTGTGCCTGCCAGCCCCTAATCTGTACCTGTGTCAGCAGCACCCAAAATATT
>CM044436.1:90906136-90927661 GCA_024363595.1 Xenopus borealis
TTTTTTCCCATGACAGTATCACTTTAAACCCTGATGCTGCTAAAAGTCCAAATAAAAAAGTACTCCTTCTCAAACCTGCCGAGGTCATGTAGAAGTCAGTGGCAGATATCCCTCGTACTGTTGAAAGATATCATGATCTGCCCTGGGTTTCATTCAATAATCCATATAATATGTGGTTTTCAGGTAATAACACGATAAAATCTGAGTTTTCACACTTCAACGATTGTATTGAGTTTTTTCCTGCACAAGGTTTTTTGAGTTAATTTATTGATAAATACAGTACAAGAAATAGTTTAAAGAAAATAGCAAGACATTTGTGGATTTTAGTAAATAGCCCCCTCAATCTTCTCTCTCAAGTCTTGTTGAGGTTCGCCAGTGCACGCATATAAGAACATCTATATAATATAGTACAGTTATGGGATCCGTTATCCAGAATGCTCGGGACCTGGGGTTTTCCAAATAAGGGATCTCTCCGTAATTTAGATCTATGTGCCTTAAATCTATAACATTACATAACCCCAACAGGGTTGTTTTACCTACAATAAATATAAATTATATCTTAGTTGGGATCAAGAACAAACTGCTCTTTTATTATTGCAGAGAAAAAGGGAATCACTTTTAAAATTTTTCATTATTTGATTATAATGGAGTCTGTGAGAGATGGCGATGCCGTAATTCGGAACTTTCTGGATAGTGGTGGGATGTGGACACTGGATCCTGCAAATAGACATAAATCTCAAATCAATTCATTTATTTTCTGCTTTTAGAGCCTTTGTAACAATTGACAAACTGGGAATTCTTCAAGGTAAGAAAGTCCACCGGCACACAGAACTGTAGAAAGCATCCCGCTGAGTAAGATCACCCCGAAACGTTGCACTGCTATACTGCATTAAACGTGCAAGGTTATTCCTTGCTTTCTACAGTTCTGTGTGCCGGTGGACTTTCTTACCTTGCAGTTTGTTGGAGGTTGCCGGACCTCTGTCCTGGAGCACCAGACGATATTTAAGTATTTGATTGAACAAGGGTGTGCGGGTCCCTACTCTATACTAAACTGGGAATTCTTGACATGCTCAAGCTAATAGAGTGATAATGTCACTTGGTGTGTATTAAATAAACTTCGCCATTAGGTTCCTTTGATAATCAGCCGTGTGCAACATTAAGCAAACTCAGGATAAACCTTGAAGGATCTCCGCTTAGCATAGCTCTCAAATACACCATGCTGGGTTTTTCAATTGCCAATTAATGGTAGGTAGAGCAGAGCAAAAGAGAATGTCACTCCCAGTTATTGTTTTTTCACTTGTTTGATTATTAACCTACTGTATTTAAGTTCAGTGCCAGCAAAGGGAAGACAGATCAGACTTTGTAACCTGGATGAAAGCCATCTTATTTCTTGATACTTGAATGTATCAACTAAATCAGCCTGCAGTCCTCAAGCTGTTGTTTAAAGGGGAACTATCATGAAAATTAAAATTTCATATAAGCTTCAACATACTGAAATAAGAAACTCTTTTAATATAATCAATGAAATATTCTGCATCGTTTATGAAAGTTTATATTCACTATCCCTCTCTCAGCATCTGTTTCTCTTCTTTCTGTCTTCATTCAGCAGTTGGGTGTCAGATAATCATTGACAGTTAGATCCAATATATCTTATAGGGGGCTCCCTTTCCTAGCAGATGTATTAGAGCTCACCCAAATAGCTGATTCCAATACAAACAAAATCTTACAAAATAAATGCCCTTTACACAAATTCTGCATGTAGAGAGACAGGATTTCTGGTGATTTTAATAGAGTGAGCTCTAATACATATGCTAGGCAAAAGGAAACCCCCTTTAAAGGGGAAGTCAACCCTCCTGACACCAAACCCCTCCCCCACATAGGCCGCCTCCCTCCTCCCCTCCGGCCTACCTCCCTCCCCCGGGCTATTGCCCCAAACTTGTTAATTACCCCAAAGTCCATGTCCCCTGCAGGCAAGTTCACGGGCACCATCTTGTCCTGCACTGACTTCTTCCTTGATCTGGCGGCGTTTGGCAGCGCATGCGCAGTAGGATGTATTTGCAGGTTGGTTCTACTGCGCATGCGCCCGAATTTCATGAAGTTTCCGAAAAAAGGAAATCAGAAAACTTCATGAAGTTCGGGCACATTTGCATCCTACTGCACATGCGCTGCCAGATGCCACCGGATCAAGGAAGAAGATGATGCGGTATAAGATGGCATCCGTGATCCGACCTGGACCGGGACCTGGATGGGGGAGGGGTTTTAGCACCGGAGGGGTTGACTTCCCCTTTAAGATGCATTGGATCTAACTGTCAATGATTAACTGACACCCAACTCCTGCATGAAGAGATAATAATCGTGACGATGAACGTGATTATTTCAGAAACAGTACATGATATTTAATTGGTAAAACAGCAATGTCAGCGATACTTCCACCCCTCCTTAATCAATCCAGTATCTTCACCAACCTGCTTCCATCCAGAGCAGTAATTCTATAATTCCAAAATGTAGGTGTAGATACAAAGGAGCGCAGAGTAACTGCTGCAAAGGTGCCTTTATTAACACGCCATGCTTCGAGCTTGCTTGCTCTTTATCAAGTGTATATTAACCAAACAGTGTACAACCATTAAATGCAAAAAGTCCCTCCCACCATTCCTGTGATTGGTCAACCAGCCACTGCTGAGAGGATTTGCAGCCTGGGTGGTTCAGGTAACACACATCCATATATCCCAAAGAAAGTGAAATATATAGTCCAAAGTCATTTCCAAAGGAAATGTAGTTCCAACAGAACATCCGGTCCGGACATTCTCAAATTAAGTCTTTTTGTCATTGTTCTGTTTTTTGGTGAAAAGTGTGAAAACTCCAAAACCTTACAATCAAAACCTCAGCACTGCCTGTTAAGGCCTGCCAAAAGGAAACATAGTATACACTTTTAGACACATGTTACAGATTGAATCAATTACCATTTTGTTAAAGTGTTATCTCACTTATGTGTAACAAAGCTACCAAATTAATTGTTACAATATTATTGCTAAGGTTTCTTACCATACAGAAGAATGTATTCGGTTCAAAGGCAGCTCTATCTGTTAGGGGAGGAGAAAAGTAATGATATTAAGCACTATAAAAAAACTTGCCACACTCCATTGGTCATTCAGACCTAATGGTTCTAGAGCACAAAGTCTTTTAATCCACAGGGCCTCTTTCTGTAAAAGTAATTTCTTTTTGTCACCTCCTCTTTGGGGTTCCTGGATTACTTCTAATACTTGCCATTTTAGCTTTGTCATGTTGTGTCAATTGTGGGCGAATTGTCGTGAGACAGGGGTATCGGAATAGGTGTCAGGTTTAAAGTTTTTAATATCACCCCTATGTTCTTTTATCCTGGCTTTTATTTATGTTTTATGTTTTGCCAACATAACTGATGAACAACAAACACAACTCAGACAGGGGAAGGTTCCTATGTTTGTTTTGCCTTTGAATATATTGCCTTTTGGGATTCCTCTCATGCAGTGGGGGTTATGGAAGCTTGATGCATTCAATAAGTTATTTTTATCTGTGGCCTTTCGATACAAATCTGTAGTTAGTCTACCTTCAAATAGTGTAAGTCTCACGTCCAAGAAATTCAGCAGTTACTCTACACCTTCATTTTGGAATTATACTATTTAATTGATTGTATTTAGAAAGTTTCTAATTTGAGTATGCCGAAGCTTTACATTAACTTTTAATTTTTGCGATAGTTCCAGTTTAACTACAATTCCTAGCATCCCTTTCAGTGGTAAAAGTTTTCAAAGCAGCTGGTGGATTCCTGAAACAGATAGCCTAATGTTAACATCAACCTTTAAAGGACATGTAAAGCCTACATTTCCCTACCATGTATATAAGTTGGGCATATCTTCCCCTTCCCCTCCATTTGCCAGCATCACATTTTCATAAAACAAATAGCAGCTTTCCCCCGGCGGCCATTTTCCCTCTGACACATCATCAGTAACACTGACATGTGCAAACAGGACCTGTAGGCTGTAAAGTTCATGCAATACAGAATGCAGATTTACACAGGGACAACATGCATTTATAAAAAAAGTTCTGCTGGGGTTGAGCACTTTAATGGATAAGCTAAGCTCAAGAGAGGAGGTTAGGAGAAAAAAATAGGATCAGACAGCTAGAGCAGAGTTTCTATGGGAACCAACAGTGTTATCTCTTCATTGGCTCTTAGACTGGAGGGTGTGTTTAGTAATCTGAGCTGAGAAGAACCGAGCATGGTCATGAGACAAAAGCCACAGTAAATTCCTGTTTGAGGGGGCTGAGTGGGTTAGAAGAGTAGAAGGATTTTTAAGTGATAAAGGGGACACTGCAGCCTTACTGTTAAACTTTTAACAAGCAGAGTGGCAGTTATCTAAAGATTTCAAAGATTTTTTTGTGGAGAGAGTTGACATGTCCTTTAAAATTCTTATTAAACACACCAAATACTTAATTGTATCACAATATAAAGGGGTGCAGGGACACTGACACGTTCCTTTGTAATTCCATCAGAACATGTCAGTATTACTAAAGTGTATAAAAAGCAAGCTAGCCAAAAGTCCCCCAAGGACAGCGTCTGTATTTCTTTAAGCTATGAAATGTCCATTTTACATAAACTATGCTGTGAAAATCTTTTAATGTAAACCATGCTGCGATTCTATGATTACTTCTGAAGTGGCTGCACTTATATATATGGAACAGTTACATTCATGACATTTAATCCTTTGTCTGGCAGCAATGTTGCTCCTGTGTTTCAGGGTTCATGGTTGTGCTGTGGGAATAAAGTGTTGCCTTGCAAAGTGCTTGTCTCAAAGCAACCTTAAAGGAGAAGGAAAGGCTAAAGGCTTTATCAGAAAAGTCTATATTAATACACCAGTAAACCCTCTGAGTCCTCTGTCAAAAGAAACACAGCTTCTCTTTCCTTCTATTGTGTACACATGGGCTTCTGTATCAGACTTCCTGTAACAGCTTACCCTGGTGGTCCAGTGGTGCGGCGGGGGCGCTGCCTCGTCGTCCTCCTATGCCTGCAAATGTGCCGTAATTAGGGCGTGCGTGGCGCATCTCTGCTGTATTTGCAGGCGCATGCTCACTGGCGTTATGATGTCAGCATGCAATGGCATGAATTTTAAAAGTATTTAAAGGGGCCTTTTCTATTTTTTCATTGCCCGTTATAGGATTTGTTCCTGGTGCTTCTCTGCTATATTATCTGATCCTGATTCTGAATTCCTGTTGTGACCCTGCCTGGCTATTGACGATTCTGACTTCTGTATTCTGACCCCTGCCTGATATCTGATTTGCTTCTTCTATATCCGTCTGATTGATCTCCTGGTTTGACCCTTGCCTGCCCTGACCTGGTCTGATCTGACTACTCTTTTGCCTAAGCCTTTGTACCACAACCTTCTGCCCAGACTTTGCATTTACAGTTGTGCCCCTGTGCTTGTTCAGAACCCCTCACTTTGCACCTCTCTTAATAAGACCTGGCGGCATCCGATTAGCTCCTCCAGAGGTTAAAGGCAGTTGTTATAGGCGGAAGCAAGAGCTGAGAACAGGGTGCTTAGCATTGGTTCTGAATTAACCGTGACATTTCCTGTTTTAGGCATAAATCTCCAGGGCTTGGGCTTGAGCATGCTCAGTTTGCTCCTCTCTCTCCCTCCATTTCCCCCCTCCCTTCTACACTCCCTGCAGTAGCTGCGTCCAGAGCAGGGAGAGACTCAGGCAAGAAGTGATGTTCAAGCTTATATGGCAGCTGCTATACTAAACAAACAGTGAGATGTTCTAGAGCTGTTTACTCAGGTGTGGTAAAGCATTCTGCAGAATAAATATAGTCTTATAGCTTGCACTATTGTGGCTAATCTATTGGTAATAAACTGCTTCGGTAGCTTTCCTTCTCCTTTAACCTGCTCTGTTTTCAGCTGCAGAGCCTGTTTGCATGCAGGTCTTTTTTGGAGGTGTCAAATTAGATTTATTTGCTTTTGCAAGTTATCAGGTGTCATCTTCAAATGTTCATGTGACGTGGAGGTTTTCTAATAGCTGTGAATATTCACCTTGACTGTGGCAAAAACACTTGTCAGTCAAGGTATGTTCTCTTGCGTCTCCACTCACATGCTGTAAAGACTTACTGTGAGCCTGATGTGTCTCTAAATACAGTTGTGTTCAGAATAATAGCAGTGTTAAAAAAGTAAATAAATCCTTAATATAATATATAATGATAGCTTTTATTTCCATAAATGCAAATGCACTGGAAACACTGCACGTTCTATTCCAAATCAAAACATGAAGAAAATGTTTATTTTATATATTGAAGAAAAAAAATATTAGGCTGAACAAAAAAAAAATTAGCAGTGTTGGCATTATTCTTTACAAACGCAAACATTCACTGTATATACTGTGTCAAGATTTTGCTTTCCTTTAAATCACTGAACTAATATTTAGTTGTATAAGTTTCTGAGAACTGCTGCACATCTGTGTTACCAGGGCAGCTCCGGCCATGAGGCAAGGTGAGAACAGAGCATGGAGCAGCCGGTTACAAGGGGTTGCAAAAAGCCACCTCTTTAACTTTAAGAGCCGAATTTCCGTATTTTAACCTGGAAATTCGACTCCGCTAGTGCAGAGAGCGCAATTACGCTTAATACACTAGCGATACTGCCCTCATTTCACCCGCTCCAACGCTGATTTTTAAGTGCGGAGCAGGAAGGGGGGGTGGCATTGGGGCTGCTGCCTCAGGCGCCGGCAGCCCCAGAATGGTCGCTGTGTGTTACATGGAGTCCGTCAACTTCTGGCACCTGCAGAAGACCATTCCACAAGTCTTCTGAATTTCTTGCTTTTGCCTCAGAAACGTCCTTTGTTACATTACCCACAACTTTCCTATTGGGTCAAGGTCTGGGGATTAGGCTGTCCACTCTACAACTCAATCGTGCTGGTCTGGAACCAAGATGTTGCTCATTTACTGGTGTTTTTGGGATCATTGTCTTGTTGAAACACCCATTTCAATGGCATTTCCTCTTAAGGCAACATACCTCAATGATGTATTGAAATTGATCCATTATCCCTGGTATGCTATATAAATAGTCTCCATAGTATGAGAAACATCCCTATATCATGATGCTTGCGCCACCATGCTTCTCTGTCTTCACAGTGTACTGTGACTTGAATTCAGTGTTTGGGGGTCATCTGCCAAACTGCTTTCAGCCCCTAGACCAAAAAAATTATTTGCTTTTAACAGTCCACAAAATATTGCATCATTTTTCTTTAGGCCAGTCAATGTGTTCTTTGTAGGGATGCCCCAAATCCAGGATCCGGTTCAGGATTTGGCCAGGCCTTTTTCAGCAGGATTTGGATGAGGCCGAATCCTTCTGCCCAACCGAACCGAATCCGCATATGCAAATTAGGGGAGGAGAGGGAAACTGCAACAATGGGACTTTGCAGGGGCTTCTTGCCGATAACTTCCTCACATAGGTGTCTTCTAATTGTAACAGTATCTCATGTAACTGTAGTTTTAACTATTCTTATATCCATTCCAATGGTAGTTGCCATTCTAAAGCATTTACAATCATTTGTAGCTGAGCAGCTTATCATTTTCTGCACTTCTTTATAGTTTTCCCCTCTCCAATCAACTTTTTAATCAAAGTAGGCTGTTCTTCTGAACAATGTCTGGAACGACCCATTTTACTGAGATTTTCAGAGAGAAATGCACTATGACCGATACAAAACATTTGCTGCCTTCATTCCTTAAATAAGGGCCGTAATCAACACCTATTTTTGCACAGAATGATTGACCTCACTAATTGAACTCCACACTACTATTATTTGAAACAAGCCTCAACTAATGATTCAGTGACACAGAATCAGCAGCATGAATGTCATGTTGGCTCTGTTGGTTTTCTATTACTCTAATCCACCTACTAGTAAGTTATGTGCTATGTAGAAATATCATTTCTAACAAAAACATTGATTGATCAGGTTAGTGATGTCGGAATATTATTCTGAACACAACTGTATTTGTACAATGTTCTTCAGTCTTGTACCCTCAATTTTTAAGGAAAAAACTGTTGTTTTCTCTTCTCCTTATATTGTTTTAGATGCCTGGTGTTCAGAATGAATCTGATTATTCCAACATAACATTTTGGAAGCATTATAGTCTACACCAATGATAACGATCCAGTGGGCAACACTTCAGTTTCATTATTCCTAGATTGACTGACAATATGCTGGGAGCTGCAGTACAGTAACCAGCTAAAAAAAATAAATGTAATTATAATGTATAGTTTATGATGGCTAGCTTTCATTCACGTTTCTTGTTTAAGTGGTAGCAAATGGGTGCATAGATTATATTGTAATGTAGAGGAAGAATGTGTAAAATACGTTTCTATTACTCTTCTACTCATAATCTTAAAGGTCCCGTAATAATCTCAAATGTAGATACTGTATATTTGTATGTTTGTTGGTACATATATTTTCTTTTATAATTCAAAGTTTGTTTCAAGAACCTGCAAAATAACTCTTCACTCAAATTATTTTTCAGGCCCCCAAAATGTCTAGACATTGACCTGTTTTACCAATATGTATTGAAATTGTAAATGAATTAGGGCCTTGTGAGCCCCCGTAGCTCCTAGGCACCACAGCAGCCGCAAGGTCTGCTTCTTTTGTTGTTATTCTCCTGTCTTTTCTTATAACAAATGGCCTAGTTTTCATTCTGTATTTCTGTAGAGAGCTATTCAATGGCACTCCATTCTGCTGAGTTTATCCTGTGCTTAGTGGTCCAATACCTGTTTGTATGTCTGCCTCTATGGCTTCCTAGCTTCTGAAGCAAGCACGTTAAAGGAAAACTATACCCTCCGAACAATCTAGGTCTCTATAAAAAGATATTGCATAAAACAACTCATATGTAAAACCCTGCTTCATGTAAATAAACAATTTTCATAATAATATACTCTTTCAGTAGCATGTGCCATTGGCTCATCCTAAATACAAAATTGCCATTTTAAAAAATAAGGACAGCCTCCTGGGATCGTATGATTCAACGGTGCACACAAACATACCAAGCAAACTATACAGTTAGGTCACATGAGCCAATTAACAGAGAGTTGTGTCTTTTGCTTCCACACTTCTTCCTGTTACAGTTAGAGTTGAAATATTTCTGGTCAGGTGATCTCTGAGGCAGCACACAGACCATCACTAAATGGTGGTTCAAGGTAAGAGATGTAAAAGGGCAATATTTACTTAAAAATATATATATTCCAGTTTGGTAAGATTTTTTAATATGTCACTTAATTTGATATAAACTATCTGTTGCTCAAGTATTCATTTTGGGGGGTAGAGTTTTCCTTTAACTGTGATTTCTAATCTAATCCTGAATTTTGTTGGTGTTATTCAGAATCACCGGTGACCCTACTGCATGCAGCCTGTTGTACCAGACCCAGCTGGGAGCAGCAACACTCCTGCAGAGATGACACTTTAGCAAATTTAACTGGAAATTGCCTCTTCAAAAGTTCAGAGCATCTGGAAGTTACCAGGGGTAGCTTTGTTGTCATACCTGGTAAAAGTGCTGCCTGAGAAGCTTGTCCTATTAAAAAAACAACCCTAGTGTAACTGATCCATCAAGTTGAAGATTGCTGTACTAGTTGCGAATATTTAGCTGTGACAGGCATTACAGCAGCTCCAGCTGTTTATGTAGAGAAAGAATGTTCTTTGCACATGATAAGTTCTTGTAGTGGATTTTAGCTTAAGTGAGTATGAAAATAAAACCCTATAAACACTCAATTTCATCTTCACTGAAAGAACAACTGTCTGTAAGGCCCAGATGTGGCTAAAGAAAACTACCACTATATTTTCTACAAACAATGTGATTTCCACAGCTTCTTCACACCACTGCCTTTGAAAAACACTTTGCAGTTGGATCAACTGTAGTGTAGTTTATATGCTCAGGTTGGTACAGTGACACTTGCATCCATTTATTTATGTTCAAGCTGGGACCCCATAGTTCATTACAGTAGCCCTGCAATACTATGCCAGTCTGAGCACACTGCCATTTATACTACAATCAGCCACTACAACTGCAAATTGACTTCAATGAATAAATCCATAAGTATCTTTACAAAGGAGAGAGAGAGGTGCTCCAGAATTATAGTGTAAATCACAATTGTGAATATCTCACCAAGTTGATCAAGTGGTCCAGGTGACCAAGCCCCAGACCCTCAGCCCATGACTAAGTACCGCAGGGGTATGAAACGCATAGGGCCTTAGGAGATGTTAACATGTTTTTAACATTGATCAATAAAAGCCATTTTTTACTTATTTTTAGCCATGCTTTTTCTGCTATACCATATACCGCAAGTAGCCGTCGCGCGTTTCTCAAATTCACTTTATAAAGCAAATTTGTGAAACGCCGGCTACATTTAATACAAAGTTATATACTTTAATACAAGTTATTAATTGATTTAATTCAAGTATTTGCACTCTATAATCATATGAATTTGGATAAAAAATCAGCACTTTAGGAAACTGATACGCTTGTAAACTGGGTTAAAGGTGCCTACATCAATTTGATGGATTCCTTTTTCTTTTTTCTAATCAGCTGTGCTAATTCTCTGACGAAGGTCGGATCCTTTTAATTGATTAAGTCAGTATAATAATTGATAGATCTTTCCGTTGCTCATTCACCTGTCTGTAAGAGGGTCAAGTACTTAGAATTAGTTTTTATGGAGATAATAGATGCTTATAAATAAAATACTGTAGATAGAGGTTGCTTACTCTCACTCCTAGCAGGGAAGAGGTTAATTTAATCAAACTTTGTTTGAATGAATTGGCCTAGGTATACCGATTTTTTAATGATATGTCAATGCCAGTAACAAGCTACCATGTAAGCTCTAATAGCCCACTTTACCTCCCATATGGATCAGTATTTGTATGTAATCAGGATGTTTGATATCCACACCCTTCTATTGTACAGCTCTGCAGAATACAGTATGTTGATGCTTTATAAATGTTTGTTATTAACCTTTTAGCTCCTTTCAGTGCTTCTCACCCTAACCAAGTTCGGTTTTCCTTTTTATTTATAATAATAATAATAATAATATCTGTCCTCATGGTTAAGTAAAGGAGCAGCCAGTTGGCTACATGCTGTTTCTATGTGGGCTATGCAGGCCCAGATTTCAGCCTTGGGTGCCCCCTATACTGCAGGGTTCTAGTGCCAGACACTGTAACAAGCACACATGTGCTAAATCACTAGGGATTACATGTACATGTACAGAAGTATTCATCACCAGTGCTCATTTGATTGTGGCTGGGTGGCATGCCACCCCTAAAATATTGCTGTCCTAAGGCCTGAGCCTTTGTGGCCTCAATACAAATCCCAGTCTGGGACTATAAGAATACATGTGCTGCTGGTGAGGCCAGAGAACAGATCTTTGCTACAGATTGTTTATCCTGAAATGTCAATTCAGACTGGGCCAACGGGACACTGGGAAAAAACCCGGTGGGCCCCCAGCCCTTGGCGCTGCCCCTCTAACCTCCCTCCCCAGTTGCAGCTGCGAATAGGGTTGCCACCTGGCCAGTATTTTACCAGCCTGGCCGGTAAAAATGATGGTTGATCCCAATGTTATTAATAGGGATAAAAGACAAATATATAGCAAGGCCGGTATTTTTTTCCAGAAAAGGTGGCAAACCTAGCTGCGGAGGAGGAGGAGAGGTCTTTACCACTGGGCCGGGGGCCCCGAAGCAACAGTCCCGCAGTTTAACCCTGTGTAAGTTTCCCTGGAATCTGCTTTATCACTCTGTAATTATAGCGAATGCAGAAGCATGAATAATATGGTGTGTGTTTTGGACCTTCACTATTGTTAACAGCCAGAGAAATTCTAATGGGGATCCAAAACCAGCCTGCTCGATGGTAAAGGAAAACACTAGATATGTAATTTCTGTTAGGTTTTGCCCCTTATGGGTGATAGCTGTTATTAGTGTTTCTATGTTTTTAATCTTTACTGTCCCTGGAATCTTTTTGTGCTTTAGAAAAAAAAAGAGCATCCTTTAGCCTTACATGGTAATATCTTTTGCTGTGTCTGTGAACATTATGTACAGCACACTGTGAAGGTTACACTGATAGATTACATCACACACCAGAGAAGATCTGCCCCCATACCTACTAGACTAATGTCCTTGGTAGTTCACAAATTTTATAGGATTTTGCATATTCTGTGCCAACACTGATTCATTTCCAAAACCTCCATCTCTCATTCTTGTGTATTTTCCATTGTCCATTTTTTTTCTCTCTTTTACTTGTCTATTTTACTTCGGACTTCCCAGGTATTTTTTGCTGCAACAATCCTTATGGGTATGCATCTGAACCAGAATATCTGTCTGTGGATTCTAGCAACTGCCAGAGGGACTGCTGTTTAGGGTTGCCACCTGTACATTTTTGACCTGGACAGGCTGCAATTTTGAAGGGCTCTGCAGTGCAAAACTGCCTGCCTGTATTTCCAAATTAAGATTTCCCAAGAATGACATGGTGAGCAGCCAACTGCCACATCATAGCCCTTCCCCTGATGTAATCAGCCCCCCCTCGGTACGTCATGACCCACTACACCATTGGTCTACCCTCCACCTGGATTTCCCCGCAGGGAAAGTGGCAACCCTACTGCTGTAAGATACCATACACAGTCAATTTAGGAGGGGTGGTCCTTGGGTGCCTATATAATAGATTACATTTGTTGCAATAAAAATTCTCCCCATCCACCAACGGATTTACACAGAAACTCTCCAGCTTTGGGCATCAGGGTAAATGAGGCACATTGTAGAACACTACGGGCATAAGTAATGTTGCACATAACACGTTAAGTCACATCATTTGCAGTTGGGCACCTGAAGTCACTTCCGTGTGCTTGAGGGGGAACACTTAGGTCCAGTGCCTAGGGGAGCACCTGACCTAAATACAGCACTGGCTAATCCTTCAGGGCGTGAGTGAAAACTGTATTTAGCTGAGAAACAGGCTCCCCTGGGCCCCAGCAGGGTCACTTACCCACCAAGAAAAATCTTGAAAAGCGGATTTGAAAAGTGGATTTATTAATGGGTGAACTTTTACTTAAAATCCCGTAAAAGATTCATGAGAGTGGCGGCATTTCATTCTAGATGACTGTGGCGATCTCTAACTGCACTTTTTGATAAATTGTACCCCTATATGTCAGTAGTCTTCAAATGGAGGAGCAGCTTATAAATAAAGACTGTATGGCTTATTTACGATTGGCAGTGGCAAAAAGGGGGGGAGCGTGTTATCTATACACTCATAATTGAATGGTTTATGGGTAGAACTACAGGGACGATTTTACGGCACTTTCCTCCATTCCAATGTGACGAAGCACAGGCCTCATGTCCGATGTGATGAATCTACTGTATTAGGAATGACGCACGTAGAAGCTGATTTCATCCGACACAACTGTCAGATGAAGACGCCACATGCAGTGTTCTCATCCGACAGTCGTGTCGGATGAAATCAGCTTCTAAGTGTGACATTCCTTTACATTAGATTCATCGCATCCGACATGACGCCTGCGCAGTAAAATCATACATGTAGCTCTACCCTATGTGCACAGCCATATCTTGGCCACATGCTTGCCTCCATCAGCACAAGTGGTGCACAGCTTCATGCACTTTATTCAGTTGAAACCTTTGCACCTGGTGGATGGCTGCAGCTACGTGGGGTATCTGGGACTGTATTGTGCAGTGCACATATAAAAAACAGCAACTCATACAGTATTTTTTGCACTTACATCTTTTACTATTTTTGTATTGGAAAAATGTGTATATTAAGTAGATTTCAATAAAAGAAAACTCTGCATTTGAAGAAGAAATAGTTATCATGTAATGACTTTCTTCCAGGCACTTTAGCAGTTGTCCAGAGCTAATCACAGAATTATATATGATATAGGAATCATTGCCTTTGCTAATTTGTATAGGATACAACTCTGAGATCTAGTGCAGAACTGGAACAGAAAAATTACTGCAGAAATGTAAGCTATGTTACTACATGTAAAGGTTGTGGATTTTTTGCTGGTTTGGAATAGAAGTTAAGAATGGAATCATGTCTTTTGTGTGTGGGTTTATTTCAGTGACCATGTTGCCTCATATTGGGCATAACTGCCCTATGTCAAACACTAGGTGGCATTATTTACACTCAATGCAACAGGTTATAATGGACGGATTGGCAGTGGAGACTTTATTGCTGGTTTAGTAATGTACCAGCGGCAAACCAATGAATATACATTACTAGCTTTTATTCTTTTATGGACAACAACAAGATTTCTAGTTTATCAAAGCCCAAACAGCAATGAGAAAACATACTTGTAGGGATTAAAAAAATGGCACTTGACCCATCTGTACATTATAGATTTAAAAAAATAAATAAATATATAAAACAGTTTACACACACACACAATACATATACAATACACTTTACATATACAATCATTCTTTTCTTAAACAGTATTTAACAAATTAAATAATATATATTTTTAAAAAATATAGTTATTTAAAAAATCATTCACCATATTATTAGTTATATCCATGTGCATCACTTTACCTGTAACTCCTCCAAGAGCCCATTGCCACCAGAGTCAGCTAGTATGTGTACTATAAATACACAATGTGCAATTGAAATTTCTCAATTTTCACACCCAGTGTTTACTCTGACTGGCGAATACTATTTCCGTCTGTGCTTACTACAATTGGAGCACATAAACTTTGTGCAATAAGCCTAACAGCTGAAATTTCCCTTTGCATGCATCATTTCACAGCTCTTGCACTCTTTTGCTAAGTAAATAACTGTGAGTGTCAGTCGATGATAATTCCCTGGCTGGGATGATACTAGTATGGAGGGGTTTGTTTAAGTCTGTCTCAGCACGTTGCTAGGTGCAAGGATGGCCCTCTATAGCCATAACAGTAAACTGTCAGCGATGGAACAAATAACTTCCTAAGAGGCTTTAAGCCCCTCATTCAAAGCACGGACTAGTGGAAGGGTGAATCGTACCCAAACACCCAGCTAACATTTCAAGCTGAAGAACTGCTGAACAAAATGCTAAATCATTAAAGGAGAAGGAAAGGCAAAAAAATAAAATCCCATTTTTACTTTCTATAATGAAAAAGAAACCTATCTCCAATATACTTTAATTGAAAAATTTCATCTTTATAATAAACCTGACTGTATTTAGTGAAATTCTGCCTTCATTTACTTCTGTGGATAGGAATTGTCAGACAGTCCCTCGGGGAAACAATCATACTTATGATTAGCAGGGGGAGCCCCTGCCTTAATTCCCAGCCATGCAGAATTCAAGCAACTTTGTTTGTTTTCCTGTTTTGATAATTTATGACAATCCCTAAGCAGCCAAGACCATGCTGAGCATGTGCGCAGTCTTGGTCTTGCAAAAATGTTTAACAAATTTACAAGATGACAGCCCCCTGTGGCCAACTTTGAAAGCATAAATCATTTGTTTGATTAGGCTTGTGGTGCAGTAAGTTCATGTTTATGTTTAGTATACAAAATACAGAATTTCTAGCCTTATTCTATTTTACACTTTCCCTGTCCTTTAAAAAAATTAATTGAAACCAACTGCAAGTTGTTATTATATATTTTTTTTTATTTGAAAATGAACTACCATGTCAATTTGCAGTAGGACAGCTTTTAAATTCCAGGCCTCAGCAATGCAAAAAAAAATATTTTTTTTAAAAAAAGAAGGGCAATTTTTAATGTTATATTCATGTTTGGCAAAATTCATTAATAGGTCATTAGCATTAACCAGGTGTCTGTGTCCAGTGGTTCTCACTTCTGAGATCCAGAAGGAAGTTGCAAAGAGATGAGACTTTGCTCCAATCTGCAGTCCGATCTCCGTGAATGGATGTGACTGGATGAAGTCCACCCTTCCAGCGCAAAACCCCTCTGCCCCTAAGTTGCTTCTTACCCCTCGGCACAGGTTCTGTCCATGGAGTTTGCAGGCGCCATCTTCGCCCCAGCCGTCTTCTTCCTGGATTCTTCGGCGCCTGGTGGCACATGTGCAGTGGAAGCATTTACCCGTTCAGCTCTACTGCGCATGCGCCGAAAGTCATGAAGTTTCATTCGGGAAACTTCATGACTTTCGCCACATGCACAGTAGAGCTGAAGCGGTAAATGCTCCTACTGCGCATGTGCTGCCAAGCGCCGATGGATCCAGAAAGAAGATGGCTTGGAGAAAATGAAGCCTGCAAACTTCATGGACAGGACCTGCACAGAGGGGTAAGAAGCAACGTAGGGGCATTTGCCCGGGGGCCTACGGGGGGGGGAAGGGGTTTTGTGCCAGGACGGTAGACTTCTCCTTTAAGCTATACGTCTATAGGAACTACTGTACAAAAAAGTTCAATTACAGATTAAACTAAACCCTGAATATTAGTTTGGTATCAGTTGCAATTGGCCCGTTGCAATGTATATAATATGAGGATAATGTAGAGTGGCCTCCGTGCCCTTATACAGTACTTGGTTTACCTGTTGTTTGCACAGGAAGGAAGTTGTCCAGAACAAACTGGATATGCAGAGATGACAATCAATGCCTTTGGGTGCTTCTGAGGGAGGTATGTGGTATGTATATTTAATGTAGATTTCTGTCATTTTACTTTGCGTGTTAGGGTCAACCTTTAACTCTTATGTGAACTTAACCCTAAACTAGATTAATATATACAGTATGTCATGTATACTGTAGACTACCTGTATCTAAACACTGAAAGTTTCATATATATATATATATATATATATATATACACATATATATATATAAAGAGAGCATAGGGAAGCAAAGTATGGCACACACAGGGAGCATAGGGCAGGCAAAGTATAGTACACACAAGGAGCAAAGCAAGGCAGAGTATGGCACACAAATGGAGCATAGGGCAGGCACAGTATGGCAGACAGGGAGCATAGGGCCGACAGAGTATGGTGCACACACAGAGAACATAGGAAAGACAGAGTATGGCACACACAGGGAGCATAGGGAAGGCAGAGAATGACACACACAAGGAGCATAGGGCAGGCAGAGTATGGCAGACAAATGGAGCATAAGGCAGGCAGAGTATGGCACACACAGGGATCATAGGGAAGACAGAGTAAGACACACACACAGGGATCACAGGTAAGGCAGAATTGAGCCGGAGACAGGGAAACCTATCAGGACCTAAGATGGACCATACATACTATGCTATAGCAGTTTGTATTAGGTGTGACCAGGTGAACAATGTGGGCACTTTCAGTCTGGATCTGAGGTGTGAACAGTACAGGCCTTTACAGTGTGAACAACAGAGGTATTACAGGTGTGAACAATGCTGGGGGGATTACAGGTGTAATAATGCAGGATTTTACAGTCTGAATTTGAAGTGTAAACAATGCAGGAGTCAGTTAATCTCAGTACTAATACCTTTGAAAGCTAACACATGGTAAAGAATCCCAGCAGGCAGACTTTCATGTGGGGGGCCACAAGGGCCACAGGCCGCCAGTTGGACAGCCCTATTCTAGAGCATACATTATCATTATTGTTCCTCAAAGCACATTGGGGAAAAAGGCCGAGGGTGCTCAACATGTTAACTGTAATTCAGACCACCTTGATGACATGCTGAATCCATTGCTCTTTTTTCTTCTTATGGACCATGACACATGTGGAATTTGTGGCAATGACCAAAGCATGCTCCTGGTTCCATAACTGGAGCACTGCATGTCTTCTAGCACCAACTACTATTACCACATCATTATTAATGCACTACCTGCAGTCTAGTAAAGATGCTTCCAATTTAGTTGACTTGGAAGTCTCATGGATCCAGTGGCACCACTACTAGTGCCCAAAACATTACTGGCATATTTTTAGAAAGCTATAGTGGGTGCCCACTGACTAAGCAGAGTGGTATAGTTTTGTCCCCTGTTGCAAGCAGCAGCAATTAAATCATGACAAATACAAGAGATCCTCTGCACTATATGTCTTTAAGCTATGCCAACTACGTCATCCCATATCTGGCCAGTCCTACGCTCAAATTGTATCTGATTCATTAAAAATTCTATTACTTTATTATACATTTTACAAAGGGACTAAGTTTTACCTTCAACTTACTTGCTGCTTTCAAAGTAAAACTCCCAAACTTGGTTGCCCTTTTATTAGAAACCAGTGGGATCACCTGACTATAGCTGGAAGTGGTGGGAGCTACAACAAGGAGCTGGTCACTGCTTCTATATGAACTATAACAAACAAGGGAAAGTTGTGCTCACCACTATTATTATTAATTATTATTAACATGTATTTCTATAGTGCCAACATATTTCATAGTGCTGTCATTTTTTAAAACCATTAGGCGGGGGTGCAATGAGGCTGTGACCCAAAATACATATAGACAAATACAAGAGTCCTCTGCACTCAACCCATTATCAATATATTTAAGACATTGAGACATTTTGCGCATACAGCTACTAAAAAATGCCTTACCCTTTAAACAAAACAGGGATTGTTTGTCCATATATTGCAATTAGTGATGGGTGAATTTATTCGCCTATGAAGATTCACGGCAAATTCCTACGATTCGCTGTAGGCGAATAAATTCTCTAAACGTCTCGTTTTGGTAGTGGGCATCCGTTTTGGAAGCGGGCATCCATTTTTGGATGCCAGTGCCCATTGCCAGTGTTCAAAAAATGGACGCCGGCATCCAAAATGAGATGCGGTGGCGTTTCGCAAATTTTTCGGCGATTCACCCATCACTAATTGCAATATATTTAAGCTGGCCCACTACGTCAAAGTCATCCCATATCTGGCCAGTCCTACGCTCGATTTGCATCTGATTCATTAAGAATTCTATTGCTTCATTATACATTTTACAAAGGGACTAAATTATACTTTCCAATGTCTTAAATATATTGATAATGGGTTGAGTGCAGAGGACCTATTGCATTTGTCTATATGTATTTTGTGGTCACAACTTCATTGAACCCCCGCCTAATGGTTTTACAAATACAATACCTCTTTAGGCGCTTTATTTTTTTTTTTAATTAGTTTTAATCTTTAAACTTCCTTATAAGCAACCCAAACACATAGAACCAACAATTGTGCAAGTGCTCATCAAGCTATAGTTGCATTGACATGAGGAATGATGATTTTCCAGAACAACTAATAAAGAATTGCATGCAATTCACATGGAAGTCAATGTGGGTGGTTTCAGTCACCTTGGCTCTGTGTGTTTGGGCTATATAAAAAAGTGGCACATTGTGTATTTTGTGACTGCAATTGTCCTAAAAGTAAAGTATGTCGCTCAAATTCAAGGCATGCAACAACACATACCATACTACACCATCACAAAGAAGTTATAGAATGTCCTTCCGTTTCAAAATTGACAGGGTTATTTGCACCTCTTCTTTTTTTTTTTTTTTGTTTAAATGAAAGTGAAACATATTTATGTCTTTATAACTTCATATTATCCTCTAATTTATGCCAAACCCTAAGTATTTAGGAGCTGTTTTCATGATTTCTGGGGTTTTGTAAATACAGAATCAATACCGTATCCCTAACATTGTTATAAATAATATAAAGTCACTGAAAAATATTTTCAAAACCCTCAATGACCCAGATCTTAGGGTGGGGTGGGGCTATCAGTGGGAGTATTTAATGCCACTATTGTGGTCAAAACACCTTGTGTGCTGCATGTTTCAGGGGATATTTATATGTATTTTTGAACAAATAATAAGTATATCATTATCTACTGTCCTAGATCCTTCACTGTCTACTCTCTCTCTGTTATTAAATGGAATGTTCATCTTTAAATGATGTAGAGAGTGCTATCCGAGACAAATTTGCAAGTTGTCTTAATTTTTTTATGATTTGTGGTCAGCCCTGTTTGTTCAGCAGCTCTCCAGTTTGAAATTTCAGCAGCTCTCAGGTTACTATGGTCCAATTTAACCTAGCAACCAGGCAGTGGTTTGAAAGAGAGACATGAATATGAATAGAAGAGGGCCTAAAGAGAAAGATAAGTGATTAAAAAGTAACAATAACAATGAAATTATAGCATCACATAGCAGTCATTGTTTGGCTGCTGTGACCCCCATTTGAATGCCTGAAAGAGTCAAAACAAATTCAAAAATGAATAACAAAAAAATGAAGACAAATTGAAATGTTGCTGAGAATAGGCTTTTGAATAGTATACTGAAAGTTCATTTGTAGGTGAACCACCCCTTTAAGCTTCTAATTGCAGTTCTACAAATAAAATAACTCTCTTGCATGACTGTGTGTAGTGCCAGTGCCCACCAATCTTATCTTTACTGATTCCATTACCAATACATGTGTATCAACCTTGCTCTAACTAGTCACAGCCTACGGCCTATTATTGTATTTATGTGTGATCACACTGATCGAATCCAATATCAGACCACACTGAACTTGACTAATACACAGTAGTCTGGAATGTTCAGGACTGGGCAACTAATTCAGATGCATGTTCTTCTGCCGATTTAATGCAGCCTTGGACAGTCTGAGGCCTCCATATGTGCTACAACTCCCAGCATCCCATTGGACAGTAAGGGCACATGGGTGGTACTGGGGGCTGTAGTTCTACCTCATATGGAGGCCACAGGCTGTGTTATATTCGGAGTAGTAGAGTATATGTACAATACAAATTTGTCTTCTGAATCTAACAGGCAGGTACCGATCTCTGGGGACATCACTGCACCTCTCTCCAGTATTCATACTAAGCCACTGGTTTGTTTTTAATATCTGACAATACTTAAAAAAATCGGTTGCCACATTAGATCTTAGAGAGATTATGCATGTGCTACTGGGAAGTTTAATCAGCCACAGTAGGGAACTCAGTCTATAGACCACTGAAATGTTGCATTTTTAATCTGTCACTGCACCTGTGATCTCCCTGTCATATATTAGCCTTGTATATATATATATATATATATATATGTATTCCAAAAGGCTAGCAACACTCTCGACAAAATGTTTGTTTGGGTGCAGACATGTTGCCCATGAGCTACTGGTTGGGGAGCACCACTATAATGTTTGGTATTGTTTGGCAGGGTCCACATGGGACATAACTGTTGCTTTTGAATCTGAGCTGAATGCTGAGGATCAATTGCAAACTCACTGAACAGTTATGTCCCATGTGGCCCCACTTCAAGTCGCTGACTGACTCAGAGTTAGAGAGCTGAAAAGCAGGAAGTTGGATTCTGGCTATTATGTTAGACATCCAGTGACTCCAGCCTTTATACATTACATTTTTGGCAAACTAACTATTTTAGAAACATTTTTTTATTTTGCACAGCCTATTTGCCCAGTTTTATGTTTATGCTGAATTGTTCCTTTAATTTGTTTTCTGTTTGTGTGTGAGAGCTGCCATTTTGTTATCATCATGATGTGCACAATGCCTCTGCTCAGGGGCATGCACTGTTACTATAGATACTGTAATAGTAGAGTTGCTACCTATTCTGAAAAAAAATACCGGCCTTCCTATATATTTATCTTTTTTCCCTATTAATAA
>CM044436.1:90932994-90943398 GCA_024363595.1 Xenopus borealis
CTGCTGTGTAACTTGAGCCTTTTCTCCTATGACTAGTTGCCAGTAACGTAACTAGTGGGGGCGGGCCCTGGCGCAGGATGTACAGCTGGGCCCCCCACCCCCCTCAGTACATGATTTTCCAGCTGGAACCTTCAATAATCCGACCGGAATCAGCTGTGCGCGAGCTGCTGGGGGACACTGAGGGGGGGCGGGCCCTGGCGCTATCGCACCCCCTGCTCTCCCTGGTAGTTACACCACTGCTAGTTGCCCCCATGGCTACACAACAGCTTATTTATATAAACAATAGCAGTGTTTCTGAAGCAAATACAGCAGTTTTACCAGTGCAGGGCAACACTGCATTATATTTTTATTACTTTAAAACTATTTCATTTTTTGATGTTACTGGTCCTTTAAGCTGTGAGTCTAAAGGGCCAATGAAAGTTGCAGACAGACCAAGTCGGCAGTTTATTGGCCCATGTATGGGGCCCTTTGACGGGCTTTCCTGATTGATCTCTGCCAGAAAGTCGGGTAGATGTCGATTGGAACGGGATTAAAATTCCCATCGGATAACGACCGCATCTGTTCGTTGATGCAGTCCAGCAATCTGACCACCTATATCTCCTCCATTGTGATCCAATTGTTGGGCTCTAGGGTACACGATCGGATCAGCCCGATATCGCCCCGACCCTGCAGGCTGCACATTCTGCTGTTTCTGCACAGTGTCTGGAGGGGCGCCGGAGCCCCAGGGATGTTATTGGTCCATTTATTCCTCAGTATTTGGTTACAGAGCCTGTGACGCTCCATGGGATGATGTGGCTGCGAAGCCCCAATGATAGGCCTCCACTGGCCAAAGCATGAGCTTCTTCCCCGGAAGAGATGGCTAGTAGGGGCTCCGGCTCAGCCTGGTCCTCTGGGACAGGTTCTGGGAGCAGCTGCAGGGTCAGTTTGGCCAAGGGAACGCTAATTATCCAGAGTTCGTTTTTGGGACCCCCTGGCACCCATGCAGAAGATCAATCCCAGCCTCCCCGTTCTGTGACGCAGAGAAGCCCCCCCATTCCTCCCGGAGAAGCAGCAGCATATGGGCATCCATACCAACCCCAGTGTTTCTGTTGGCTGGAGCTGTAGCCCAGAGCCCTGTAGCTGGAGGTCCCTGCACAGCTGGGATGCTGCTCTGAAAGGTTGAGAGGACCGGGCTGAGTCGGAGCTGCCGCTAGCCATCTCTCCCGGGGGAAGAAGCTCATGCCTTGGCCAGTGCGAGCGTTATCCAGGGGGCTTGCCAGCCGCATCATCCCATGGAGAGTCACAGGCCCTATAACCACTTACTGAGGAATTAAAGGACCAATAACATCCCAGGGCTCCTGTGCCCCTCCAGACACTGTGCAGATACAGGAGAATGTGCAGCCTGCGGTGGGGGGAGCCAAGGTAAACCGGTGCCGCTACCTCCTGCTCCTTCGCTACTGCTGCTGCTTAGTGTCCCTTGTTCCTCTTCCCAGCCCACACTCCTTCACATACTGCCGTCAGTAGAATAGCCAGGGAAGAGAAATCAAGCACAGCAGGATGAATCGTTGCCCTGTCACCTTTTCTGAAGCGAAGGGGAAGCGGAGTTTCTTTAAGTTATTTCTTAATAAAGACTTTGCGATTTTAAAGTTTATTTTGTCTAAGTGGTTTTTGTTCGTTGTATACTAACATTAAAAATTTTTTTTGATGTTACTGGTCCTTTAAATTAGTAGCCCAATGTGGCTGGAAACCAGCTAACCTGGCAACCCTGCACAATACACACACAGCAGTGTGTATAGCACTCGTACAGGCACAAACATGCCATAATATACAGAGTAGCCTCAGTCAGTATAGTGCACGGATATAGTTCTAAAGGAGCGGTTCACCTTTAATTTAACTTTTACTATGTTATACAATGGCCAGTTCTAAATAACTTTTCTTCAGCTGTTTCTTTTTTACAGTTTTTTTTATTTATTTATTTACTTTTTCTTCTGACTATTTCCAGCTTTTAAATGGGGGGTCACTGACCCCACCTAAAAAATAAAGCTCTGTAAGGCTACCAATACTACTAATGCGCATCCCCCGAAAGTTCACAAAGTTTTGCCGATTGAACTTTGTGGACCTTCAGCACATGCGCAGTAGTACAAACCAGCAAGTACGTCCTACTGCGCATGTGTCGACGGAACAAGGAAGAAGACGTCGCTGTAGAAGATGGTGCCTGGGAACCTGACTGGAGGGGACCTGCACAGAGGGGTAAGTAGGTAGGCGAGGTAGGCCGAGGGGTGGGGGTTAGTGTGGAAGGGGTTTACTTCTCCTTTAAGGCACAAAATGTTTCAATGTCCTTTATACTTAATACTTATAGACACACTTGTCTTTGTCTATAAGTATTTTGTGGTCACAGCCTCATTGCACCCTCGCCTAATGGTTTTAAATTAGTGGTGAGCACAACTTTCCCTTGTTTGTGTGCATTTCTGTGGATACACATAAAAAGGTTAAAATAGCCAATAATACATTACAAAAGTAATTAATCCAAGTCAAACGTCTAGTGCCAATGTTACAACCTTTTTAGCTTTAATTACAGCTCTGCGCTGTGACCCGAAATAGGTCCTGGCATTACACACAGAGGCCCAAACAACACCCACTTGCCCAATAAATAGTGACTTTCTATGGCACCTATTAGCAGCAACTTTGGCTTTTGCCAGAACCCAGGCCAGTCCAGGCCTATTCTGTCAGACTCTAAAGATCTCTAACATATATGAGAATTGCTGGAGCATTTGATAATTAGGGCCCTTACACACTAGCGTTTCTTACCTGCGTTCCCTTGCATTCCATTCAGCCGCAGGGGAGCGCAGGTCTAGACCCACTCCATTAGTTTCAATGGCTTTGTACCCATGAGACGCGTGTAAGCGCCAAACGCAGGTTCAGACACAGCATGTCGCGATGTATTAGACCTGAGAATAAGTGTGCAGTGTCTAATCCCACATGAGTAAATTTGATTGCATTGCACTGCAAGGTCTTTGCTAACCCATTAATAAAGAACTACATCACCAAAGTGGCTAGATACTGAGGCCTCTAAACTCGTGGCAGAAATGTGGCCAAAAATTCCAGCTATAGCTGAAGACTATTAAAAAACTTGCCCATACCAATGCATATAGACATATTTAATGGCTTGCAGCAAAGTATAAGGATTCCTTGCATACCTATCAGTAGCTATTTGGGAGAAATTCTGTCATGCGCTATTGTTGCAGTTATTGTTGGTGTTATTTCTGTTTCCCCCTCAGTACAAAACTAGCGCATTTGTTAGAACCAAGGTGCAGTTGGAATGCAGTATTCTGTGATTGGGTTAAAGGAGAACAAAACCTGTAATAGAGAAAAAAAAACCTCCCCCCCATGGGTACACCCCCTACTCCCCCCAGCCTACCTGCCCCCTTGGCAAATGCCCCTAATTTTTAACTTACCTCTCCTGCAGATTCTGGCCATGGGAGTTCACTGTCCCATCTTCTTTCTTCTGTCTTTGTTGTAAGTAGACCGGCGTTTTCAGTGCATGCACAGTTGGAGGAAATTTCCAGTCCCAAACAACTGCGCATGTGCTAACTTTCGTGACTTTCAACGCATGCGCAGGTGATCCTAGTGGAAGGGGGAGGTTTTTTTTTTCTATTACAGGTTTGGTTCTCCTTTAAGCCAGTGAAAGGGCCAGCAATGGTTCAGTAGAAGAGTGAGCTCGCTGACTTGGCTACGCCAGTAGAAGAATGCTTGTATGTATTGTTTTGTTGTCTCTGCAAACAGCGCATTGCAGAGATATATGTTCTTATTCAGATGCTTTCATTTAGAAAGTTATTCGATCGTTTGGTTTCTTACTGCTTTTGTTTTGTGTGGTTTTTATTGGTTTTGTGAAATGTCATACCACTTTAGCTGTGATGATTCACCAGCAATGCAACTTTAAGGGAATCAGCACATGTAGCTCAATTTTAAGTACCACTGGACCTGTAAATATCATGGAGAACCACTAACATGATCCAGCTATGTTTTCTTTTGACAATCTGCTTGCCTGCTACATAGGACAAATCTGAGGAACCCATCTGAGGACTTGCGTGTAATGGGACTTTGATACTTCCCTGCATACCCAAGAACTACTAATAGATTACCTCCAACTGTAACAGCCACCCTGGGACAGGTTCTGGGAGCAGCTGCAGGGTCAGTTTGGCCAAGGGAACGCTAATTATCCAGAGTTCGTTTTTGGGACCCCCTGGCACCCATGCAGAAGATCAATCCCAGCCTCCCCGTTCTGTGACGCAGAGAAGCCCCCCATTCCTCCCGGAGAAGCAGCAGCATATGGGCACCCATAGCAACCCCAGTGTTTCTGTTGGCTGGAGCTGTAGCCCAGAGCCAGGTCTGGGCTGGGAGTCAAAATAGGCCCTGGCATTTAAAGTACACAGAGGCCCAACCAGTCCCCAAAAAGCCCACTCCACAACGACTATGGCATTTTACAGAAGCCCCTCTGGCACTCGCCAAAACTCACAGAGTGCCTGTCCAGGTCTGCTGCGGAAAACCTATGCCCTTGAATGTCTGGACTAGTGATATGTGATACAGTACAGTATACATTTAGTATTATTCCAAACCACAGACATTCTAGGTTAATTAGGAGTCATTGTAACAAATTAGTTTAGTAAAGTGGTTCTGGGCTTGATCAGTGAAACAGAGAGCAATGATTTTGTATTTGGATTAAAGCCTAGTTGTTCAGAATGCCCCCATCTCCAGCTGACCAGTGAATTAATCATTCTAAGAGATCTCATGAAACAATCAATGTGGATGCAAGTAAAATTGAGAAAACTTAGTTTTAATACCATGGTTCAAGAAGTGTGCAACATTATGCAGAACCTGTGGATGCTACAGATTAGGGCTTGAAGCAGTATAAATACCCAAGCATGCCCAAAATCTTCTTACACTAAGCGGTACACATCAAAGGGTTAATGGGGGTTATCGTTTCTATTTCACGAACCCCTGTAGGACAGATTGTTGCTCCGTGAGGGGCGAATCTGGGGTGTTTCGCCAAATTTTTCGTGAATTTCCTGAGAAATTTGCGAAAAGGTGAAAAATTCGCAAACTGCCGCCAGGTGTTTTTGGATGCAGGCAGCGCACATTCGCCAGCATCAAAACCCTGACTCTTATTCTTATGGTATTAACTATAGGTTTCTGATTGTGATTGCCAGCTTCAGTATATATACTACACTCTAAAGCAAAAAAATAGAGAAAAAAAGAACCCCTGCTCCAACTAAATGATTCTTATGCTGAAATTCCCATTTCATACGATATCATACCAATATTTGGATAATTATTACCAATCTCACCCACTTTATATGGGATTAAATTGATCAAAAATTAAGTGCTAGTGCATAGGTTGATTAAATAGTTAAGAATGATTAAAAAAACATTATCATAGTTGAATCAAGAATTAAAAAGGTAGTGCGTTCTTATTTATATATATATATAATTCATTAATGTAAATAATAATCATATAAAGTGTGTAACTATTTCACCATTAATTCATGGAGATATCCTGTTAATCGTATGGGTTGCAATTGATCAATACTAAAGTGCAGTGCTAATAAATAAATACATAGATATCTTATGGGAATAACCAATTTAAAAGTTCATTAAGGTTCAATTAATTAATTAATTAATAGGTTAGGCTGGTCCCAGTTCAGAAATAAAGTAAGAAATTAGGAAAAGAGTAGAGGGTGGAGTTGTCCCATAGATCCCTATCTGATCATTTTCTACTCTTGGGACACCGCAAAGATGGAGACAGGCAGGGTTACCAAGACTGTGGTCTCAAATATTAAGCTTGCCCTAAAATATAAAAGAGCTATCTTATCCTGAAAAACCACAAATCATTGGTCCCATGAGATTCCCTGAGTGGGACTGTAAAGCGAGTGGAGATAGGATATGAACTGGACCGTCCACAATGCCAGTCTCCACTCTCTTAAAGGGGTTGTTCACCTTTGAGATAACTTTTAGTATGATGTAGAGAGTGATATTCTGAGACAATTTGCAATTGGTTTTCATTTTTTATTATTCTTGGTTTTTGAGATATTTAGCTTTTTATTCAGCAGCTCATCAATTTGAATTTTAAGCAATCTGGTAACTAGGGCCCAAATTATCCTAGCAACCATGCACTGATTTGAATAAAAGACTGGAATATAAATAGGAGAGAGTCTGAATAGAAGGATCAGCAATAAAAAGTAGCAATAACAATACATTTGTAGCCTTACAGAGCATTTGTTTTTTTTAGAAGGGGACGGCGACACCCGTTTGAAAGTTGCAAAGAACCAGAAGAAAAAGACAAATAACTATAAAACTATAAATAATAAATAATGAAAACCAATTGAAAAGTTGCTTAGAATTGGCCGTTGTATAACATAATAAAAGTTACCTTAAAGGTGAACCACCCCTTTAAAGGGGTGGTTCACCTTTACGATAACTTTTATTATGTTATAGAATGGACAATTCTAAGCAACTTTTCAATTGGGTTTTATTATTTATTTGCTATAGTTTTATAGTTATTTGTCTTTTCATCTGATTCTTTGCAACTTTCAAATGGGCGTCGCCGTCCCCTTCTAAAAAAACCAATGCTCTGTAAGGCTACACATGTATTGTTATTGCTACTTTTTATTGCTGATCCTTCTATTCAGACTCTCTCCTATTCACATTCCAGTCTCTTATTCAAATCAATGCATGGTTACTAGGGTAATTTGGGCCCTAGTTACAAGACTGCTTAAAATGCAAATTGAAGAGCTGCTGAATAAAAAGCAAAATAACTCAAAAACCTTAACTAATAAAAAATGAAAACAAATTGCAAATTATCTCAGAATGTCACTCTCTACATCATACTAAAAGTTATCTCAAAGGTGAACAACCCCTTTAAGGAAAAAGTATGCCAAAGCTAACTTTAAAACAGCAACATATTTGTAGTTATTTTGCTGTTTGTTGCATCTATTCTGGAAAGATACAAGGGTATGTTATCATAAATGGACTGTGGTGGGAGATAGAAAGTCAGCACCTTGGAGAGGGCATATACTTTTGGTATTCAGGACTGATAATGTTATTTGAAACAGTTCCAAATTACAGCTGTTATCTGGAATTCTCAAGACCTGGAGTTTTCTGGATAATGGATCTTTCTGTAGTTTGGTTTTGCTTCCAGTAAGGGTTTATTATATCTTACTTTGGATCAAGTACAAGGTACTGTTTTATTATTACAGAGAAAAAGCAAATCATTTAAAAAATTTGGATTATTTGGATAAAATTGAGTCAATGGGAGACTTCCTGTAATTCAGAGTTTTCTGGATAATGGGTTTCCAGATAACAGATCCCATACCTGACTAGCAAATTTTTTTTTTTAGCAAATGGTTTTATACCATGTGAAATGCTTTGTGAATCCTCCTCCAGCACCTGTGAATGGTTGCTCATGCTATAAAGATATTTGTTGCAATTAACTGTGCTTCAAACAGCTGCAAATGGCATGCATCTGGTCGTTGCCTTCAAGGTTGTTAACTGCTTTTGCTTCTTAAAAATACTATTGTATTTGTGTGACTCCAACTTTAAGGGCCGGTACACACGGGCGTTTTGGACCTGCGCTCCCCTGCGTTGCGTTTGGCTGCGTTCAGCCGCAGGGAAGTGCAGGTCTAGACGCACCTCATTTTGTTCAATGAGGTTGTACCCACGAGACGCGTGTAAGCACCGAACGCAGATTCAGACGCAACATGCTGCATTTTTCCTGCGTTTGGCGCCTACACGCGTTCGCGTGAGTACAGCACCATTGAAAATAATTGAGTGCGTCTATACCTGCGCTCCCCTGCGGCTGAACGCAGCAAAACGGAACGCAGGGGAGCGCAGGTAAAAACGCCCGTGTGTAAGGGCCCTAACTCTAGTATGAATCTACAGTCAGCAAGGGATATCCCTGAATGCTGTGACTTCAGAACCCCTTCTATAGAGAAATGTTAGTAGAAATGTATTCTGTTTGCTTGTGAATTAGGTCTACTCTCTTCAATAAGAAAATCTTCCCTTCAACATTCATCCTCTAAAATGTTTTTGAAATCACTTTTCTTCTGTAAGTAATCTTTCTTCAAACAGGCAGCTCACTGAATGATGAAGCAAAATGAAAAGAAAAGAAAACAACCTAAAAAAGGAAAGAAATAACTCACCAAAAAAAGTGTTTCATCATGCCTTGCACGCGTCTGTGATTCTCCTTCTTTACAGGTGTGTTACTCACAGACGTGCGTAAGGCATTATTTGTAAATGGAGTCTTGGCTGGAAGAGAGCTGGCTGCTGCTACATTATATTAGTGGCGTATGTAGTCAGGACCAGCAGTGATTGTAGTTACAAGGGTCAGTCAAGCATTGCTTTCAATAGCAATTACAGATAGCATTATTATTATTGAAAACATTTTAATTAATCTATATTGGTTTCAATAGCAATTACAGATAGCATTATTATTATTGAAAACATTTTAATGAATCTTTATTGGAATGGTACTTAAAAAGACATTGTATTTTATTGGGATGTTTTTATTGAATCTAACTGAAGTATATGCTCGGGACCTGGGGTTTGCCAGATAATCGATCATTTCAACATCAATTCTGTAAGTCTGCTAAAAATCATTTAAACATGAAAAAAATATAAATTGCCACAAATTGTAGCGAAAAGGATACTAAAGCTTACAGTATTCTCTAACAGCTTCCCAGCAAACCAGTTCAGTGTGTATCACAAACAAAGTATCTACAAGTTTAAACCGTAACCTTTAATATCCTTCCATTAAAAAGAGAGAGAAGGCGCTCCCTAGTCACACACGCTGCTACAAACCATTGTTGGCAACGCGGGACAAGGGTCCCTAAAATACACTTCGGGACCATCGAATTGAGGTTGAATTTCGAATTTGAGGGGTTTTAACGAAATTCGATTTATTGAACGATCGAATAAGAAAAGTTAGATCGATCAATAAAATCGATTTTTAACCATTCAATTTAATTTTTTTTTTATTCGATCAAAAAAAGTTGGGAAAATCCTATGGGAGCTTCCCATAGGGAATTTTTTTTTTAAAGGGCCAGTACTTTGACTATCTATCTATTCGATAGTCGGATTTTGCGAATTCGATAGTCGAAGTAGCCCAAAAAAAATTTGAAATTCTAGTTTTTTCAATTCAAATCCTTCACACAAATTTAGTAAATCTGCCCCTTAATAAAACCGTAGTTGGTGGAACATGTGGAGCCTAAAGTAAACCATGATCAGTATACAGCTAAATGCCCATAGTACGAAATGTACTCCTGCCCGCTCCCACCCTTCCAATCCATTCCACTGTGTATAGCAACCTGCCTGACTACGTAGGGACAAGGTGGGAGCTAGGCACCCCACCGTCCACCTATGCCGCCCAACACGTTTCGCTGACTAATTCGGCTTCTTCAGGGGCATAAGAAGAAGGTGAATTAGTCGGCTAAATCCATGCAAATATACGATAAGCAGGGCAAATTCTTCATTATTTTGAATATACAGTAAGTTTAAGGGTAGAGCTTTTTTATTTTTAAACACATCTTTCCTGTGTGTTTTGAATTAAACATAACAGTTGAAGCAGCCATATTGTTTGTGTATGCAAAAGAATTATCCTTATTAAAAACTGAGTGTCCAAAGAGAATAGCAGTTCACGTTCAGTATAAAAATAAACACTGGGTAAATAGATAGGCTGTGCAAAATAAAAAATGTTTTCAATATAGTTAGTTAGCCAAAAATGTAATATATAAATGCTGGAATGACTGGATGTCTAACATAACAGAACACTACTTCCTGCTTTTCAGCTCTCTTGGTTTCCACTGATTGGATATCAGGCAGTAACCAATCAGTGAATTGAGGGAGGGCCACATGGGTTTATAACTGTTGCTTTTGAATCTGAGCTGAATGCTGAGGATCAATTGCAAACTCACTGAACAGTTATGTCCCATGTGGCCCTCCTTA
Organism: Xenopus borealis; assembly: GCA_024363595.1. NCBI lineage: Eukaryota > Metazoa > Chordata > Amphibia > Anura > Pipidae > Xenopus > Xenopus borealis. The sequence goes on from CM044436.1 coordinate 90,942,970, forward strand.
AAGGGGAATTCAACTCCCTTGGCGCAAAACTTCCCCTCCCCCTTCTCCCCCCCCCCGGCCAGTGCCCCTAACTTGTTACTTAACCCTTCTTCTAGGTCCTCTCCAGTGGAGTTCACAGAGTGGTTTTCTTCCGGGATCCATCGGCATCTTCTGGCGCATGAGCAGTAGGAGACATTAGCCAGTGCGGATCTACTGTGCATGTGGCGAAAGTCACAAAACTTTCCAGTTTCTTTTTTCAGAAACTTAGTGACTTTCAGCGTGTGCACAGTAGATCCATACCGGCAAATGCCTCCTACTGGGCATGCGCCAGAAGTCGCCAATAGATCCAGGATGAAGACCGCTCAAGGGAAGACGGCCCCTGTGAACCCCCGATGGAGAGGACCTAGAAGAAGGGGTAAGTAAAAAGTTAGGGGCATTGGCTTGGGGGGG
>CM044436.1:90952818-90988443 GCA_024363595.1 Xenopus borealis
TTGTCCTTGGGGAATATGTTACGGACATATCAGAAAGTGCTGAGGACACAGGCGAACTGTAGGAGTTTGTCACTATAGAAGAGGGAAAGCTGGTGATACCTTGGGTCTGGAAGGTGGAGGTAACGGAGGGGTATGTCACTGCTGTGGTTGGAGATGGGAAGGAACTGTGAACTGGAGAGGGGTAAGATGAAGAAACAGGTGACGAATAGGAAGTTGGCACTGGAGATGGGTAAGATGAAGAAACAGGTGACGAATAGGAAGTTGGCACTGGAGAGGGGTACGATGAAGAAACAGGCGACGAATAGGAAGTTGGCACTGGAGAGGGGTAAGATGTTGATGCCGAAGGAGAGTATGAGGAAACAGGAGAAGCAACTGAGACAGGTGTCACTTTATCTGCTTTTTTGTCCTTTTGCCTCAAGTGAATTTTAGTGTGCCTCTTCCTCTCATCACTTCTGGCAAACTTTCTTCCACAAATGTCACAGGCAAACGGCTTCTCCCCTGTGTGTGTGCGGATGTGAGTGGTTAAATGGTCGCTTCTGCTAAAATTCCTCATGCATATGCGGCACTGGAAGGGCTTCTGCCCAGTGTGGATCCGGATGTGCCTGGTCAGTTCATCAGATCTAGAGAACCTCCTGTCACAGGACTCAACTGGGCAAGCATATGGCCTCTCATGTGGAGGTGTCTTGCTGGGGCGGTTTGGGTATTTCCTCATTCTGCTTGGCTTGATGATCTGAGATTGATATGTACTGTTGATGGTCTTGAGGTCCTGTGATGTTTGCGTTGCAAAGGCCTTGATGGTAGACAGGGGTGTGAGAGAAGGCTGTTGGCTTCTGCTCTCCATAGCCTGGAAGGGTTTCTGATCTGCAGATACCAGGCTAACATCTCCCTGTTGCTGTGGAAACAGGTAGTCTGGGATCATTGGCACCTGGAAGGTAGTCTTTGACACAGGGTATGCTGGGGGTGGGTATGGAATGGAAGCAGTAGAAACATTTTGGAAGGGCTGAGGTGACTGGTCAGGAAAGATGTCAGGACTAGAATTAGTAAATGTTGGCGCTGCAGAGTATATGGGGCTGCTGTCATTTGACTGCACAGAGCAACTCAGAGGGGGGCTCTGTGATGATGATAATGATGATGACGATGAAGAGGAGGACGAGGATGGTGAAGATGAAGGTGCTGAAGAGGGGCATATATTGGCCATCCCCACAAGTCCACTGACAAGGCTGAAGAGAGGCTCTGGCCATAGGGTATTGCTGCTGTTGGGTGCAGGTTCCAGGGAGAACCGACCAGTATATGTTAGAGATGGCAATCTGGTGGTCTGGTTGGCATAGCTGGATTCTACCATAGCTTTCTCACTGCTCAGTGACATTTCAGAGAAGGCATCTGAAACAGAACAAACGCAGGTTACAGTGTGTAAACAAACAGACCCACTGCACATTGAATTATTCAGGAAGCTGACATTCATCTGTTTCCACGCAAGGCCAATTGCATACAAGGGCTACACTTGTGCTACATCATAGCACTCCTGGGGGGGATGCTTTTACCAATTAAATAATAAACTACTAGTAGTATTATATACTCCAGCTACAGCTCCCAGCATGCACCTGCAGCCTTACTGGGAGCTGTCATTCAACAACTGCTGGAGGGCCACAGTTTGGACCCCAATGAAACCGAGTCAAAGGGAGAGTTCATCTTACAAAACTCAAATGCAAAGTCCACTATGTCCTATTGACCTATACAAATATGTGTCGGTTATCAGCCTCACATCAATGATATGCCTCAATTGCCAACACAGAAGGCTACATCCCCACAGGCATGCTATCAGTTACCATCTGCAGCAATTACAGAACTACAGCTCCCAGCAAACCTTTGACTAGCAGCTCAGACAGCAGTGATATAACACAGACCAATGCAACGATGCAAAGCGAATACACAGAAGCTGGATTGGGTTGCAAGCACTGATCCAAGTGGCAATGGCAGCAGGGACTAGGGATGACGGTGAGTGGCCGTGCTTACCTGCTGTTAGGTGATCGAATTGCTCAGCTCCCTCCACCGGAGAATTGAAGCCGCTGCCATCGGGGACGGAGGCGCCCAGGAACTGAGGTCCACCGGGATTGAGCAGCATCATCTCCTCCAGTTTGGGGTAGTTATCCATAGTAGGGGAATGGGGGAAAGAGCTGAACGGATCTGAAATCTGCAGAGGTGACACGAGCATCTCGGTTTTGGCAACTGCCATAAGCTCCTCGGGAACCCTAAGGGGGAATGGTGCTGCCGCGCTTGGCACAGTGAGGGGAGACAGGCAACGGCTCTCCCTCGTTATAATGGGCAATGGGGCACTGTGTGTATTGTGCTGATAATAACCAGTTATTTGTTGTTGTGCTGCTGCGATTAGAGCTTTGCTGGCTGCTGCTGGGGTTGTCGCCGGTTCTGCAGTCTCTGCCCCCGCACGGCTCCCCCAGTCCTGCCTGCTGGAATCTCTCGCGGCTCCCACAGCTCGCCTTCTATTTAAAGCGTTCGTAGCCTTCAACCCCCTCCCCTTTTGTGACGTACATGGCCATATATGGACTGCAGGAAGCCCAAATTTGGAGGGCAGCTGGAAGATCCGTGACGTCGACTCGGAAAGGGGAAGACTGGAGATGGAACCCCGTGCAAACCCATTCGGAACCAGGGAAGCCCAGACTGGGAACGGTGCCGCTTGCTGTGTGTCTCCCGGGGAGAGTATAAGCAGGCATGGGTTCTACCGGTCTCCCTGGCGGTGCATCCCAAACACCGGGCATCCCGGCCAAGCACCGCCTCCCCCGCCACCTTCCGGAAACCCCGGCAGCTCAGGCCATGTAAGGCTATGCCCATGTAAGTCGCTGTTCCGGCGGGGTTCCTTCCTGCTCCTTTTAAGGGCTTTCCGGATCAGCTCCCTCTCCCTTTCTGTTTCACATAGAGGAAGAAAAGTGCTGATGAGGTGCTGGAGCTCAGACAGGAGCAGAAGCCTGCAGAGAGAGTGTTCTAGTGCACCGGCTTCCCACCTCTCGCACACACAGGTGCGCTCCCAAGTTGCACACTTCTCTATGCTCAATGGTAAAATGCAATTCCACATAACTACTTTATCAAAATTATATATATATATATCCATCTCTTATGCTGAGTCTCCAACATCAGCCTCTCTGATGCAAACAATGCTGCTATCATGGCACTGCCAGTCACAGCTGCTCACTCACAACTGCCCTTTGAGGGTTAAAAAAAATATATATTTTACTGCATATTTTTCAGCATAGCAAAAATCTCCAAAAAGTAGATATGGACCTCCCTAATTACTAGATGTTACTGGGCCCCACAGCAAATTAATTTTAAGGTTCCAGCTAGGGTTGCCACCTTTACCAGAAAAAAATACCAGCCTTCCTATATATTTAGCATTTTTCCCTATTAATATCATTGAGAACAACCTTCATTTTTACCTGCCAGGTGGCAACCCTAGCCCCAGCATATCCAGAGGTTGTCCTGTTTTACAACATATTTTGAAATTACTCGTTAATTAGGGCCTTATGGGGCTGCCTATACTTCCTGGTCCCCCTGCAGCCGCAGGGTCTGCCTTCTCTGTAGTTACACCCCTGCCAGTGGTTATGGTGACATAGAGGTGTGGATGCTGAACTATAACTGTCATTTTATATATGCACAATAATATGTAATCATAATCAGCAATCTGGGAGTTGCAGTTGCACAGCTGCAAGATTGCAAACTACACATTCCTAATTTTATTTGGAATTTATTATCCTCTAATTTGTACATCCCATGTTCTAAGTCTAAAATCACCTTTAATGTTCTTGTGACTTGTCATGACACTGATACTTGTAGTTCAGTAGCAGTTGGAGGGCCTCAGTGAGACCCCCCGATAGGAGAAAATTGTTTCATACTTACCGTAATTGTCTTTCCTGGTCCCTATGGCAACATAATAATAACCTCCAAGGCCAGGCCAAGCCCATTTGGCTACAGCCCCCCCTTGTAAGCACGTGTGCTTGCATATGCTCGCTACAGCGCGCAGGCGCGAGATTAAGGGAAGGGCAGGGTCGTGACGAAGGGAGTGACAAGGGGAGTCACCAGGGGATAGAGGAAAAAAGCAGGGGAGTGAATGACCCAGACTAGGGGTAGGTAGAAAACCTTTGAACAGGTACCTGCCCAGCACCCCCACAGCTTTGCGCCCTTCCCCTAGTTCCGGCTCTGATAACCTCATCAAACTACCCTCGTCAGGCGCGTTTCCCACTCCCCGCTTCTAACTTGTAGTGTCGGAGCAGGTTGAGGAGGGTCCGCAGCACCAGTGCAGTGAGTGCTATTGTTGCCACTGGTAACTGGCTGCTCTGTGCCGCCTCAGGCAAGATTCTCACCTTGCCGAATGGCCGGAGCGGCCCTGACCCTCGTGGACCAAAGCCGAAATAAGATGAAGCTGTCTGTACCATTTCCGGTAGGGGCAAGGCTCCAGAAGTTCCTGGAGGTTTGGGCCAGAAATATCCAAGATCAATAGGTGCTTTCTATAATTACCAGGGGGTATCACATGGAATTTTTACAAAAAATCCTGATTCACCCAAAGGTTATGATTATGCTGCCAGGGATGACGAGGAAAAAGAGTTTAGGGAAGAGCAATTTTTTTCGCCTAGGAAACGTCGCCCATAGACTTCAATGTCGCGCATCAAAAAAAAAAAAATGTTGCACGTCCAAATAAATTTGCCACAGATCAAAAGAAAAAAAATATTCACCAGCGTGACGTTATTTTGCAACCTCGCCAATTTACTAACAGTGTCCCTGGCAAATTTTTGCTTGCGAAGTAGATAGACTAGCGCAACTTTGCACCCTTACACCAGGCGAAGTTGCGCACTGACGAAGGGATGTAACTACGCAAAGTGACTAAGATGACCATTTTACTGAACGTTACCTCTTGCGCTAGACTTTACTTCGCCAGGTCAGACCTGGTGAAGTTCAATACAATAGATAAGAGTTTGAAAAAAAAAAAAAGTCCCAAAAAAACGCTGGCGTCTTTTACTTTTTTTAGGGTGATAGTATGAAAAATAGCGTAATTTTTTAGGGGTTACGCTCCTTCTTCTCCCTACATTTCCTAACATATGGCGACTCAACTATACAGGGGGCACATGTTTAGGGCAATGGGACAACTTTATATAATTTATTAAAGGTTTCCTGGGCTTGTGTAGTGGAATGTAGTGGCTGTAGCATATACTTATATTATACATTTAACTTCCCGCCGTATGCAAATTAGGCATCGTTGGCGTAAATGTGCTTTGCCTGGCCAAGTAACGGTAGTGCAACTTCACTACCGTTCGCTTCCCTGAGCGCAACTTTGCATTTTAGTGAATTTGCCTAGCATTTTCGGCGCTTAGTGAATTTGCCCCTATGTCTGTGCTATGTCTCTTAAATGGACAGTCGGTGGACAGACTGACATACATCAGACTGGGAAATTGTAAGGATAGATTGCACTGTTGCTACATGACCATTACATTTTTCCCTTTTGGGTCTGTCTCTGAAGCCCACGCAAGCTTTTCATGACAAATTGTCTTCTCTGAAAGATGGAGACTAATCACATATTTCAGAGAATTCGGTTCACTCCTCTACTGTACAGATTGAGTATTTATTTAAAAAAAAAAAAGAATGCTGCAAAGAATTCAACTTAATGTGAGGCTGCAAATATATCTATGTAACCCCGTATAATACATTTCCCAATGATAAGAGTTCATGTATAAATTTGTGAGCCTGCATAGAATTTCACACAGTCTGAACATGTCATACATTTAATATGGGGCTAATGTTATATCAGGCCTGCACGGTACCTTTCCTATAAGCATAGTACAATGTAAAGTGATCAGATCACCCTTTTAACTGGGGATGCTTATAAAATATGAGAGCTGAGATTCATTATAATTAGGGATGCACCGAATCCAGGATTCGGTTCGGGATTCGGCCAGGATTCGGCCTTTATCAGCAGGATTCGGATTCGGCCGAATCCTTCTGCCTGGCCGAACCGAATCCGAATTTGCATATGCAAATTAGGGCCAGGGAGCTAAATCACGTGACTTTTTGGCACAAAACAAGGAAGTAAAAAATGTTTTCCGCTTCCCACCCATAATTTGCATATGCAAATTTGGGTTCGGATTTGGTTCGGTATTCGGCCAAATCTTTCGGGAAGGATTCGGGGGTTCGGCCGAATCCAAAATAGTGGATTCGGTGCATCCCTAATTATAATCAGTGCGGGTCCCCAGTTAACGGAAAGGGTGTGGGATTGGAAGGTAAACACTTCCGATATTTAAGCTGAAACATAACCAATACATTTTTCTTGTTTTTCTACAATAACATCAAATCAGATGAGTATCTAAACAATAACAGCTGGAGGGCCCCAGGTTGGACTTCTTTTGTTGTACCTTTGTTCTCCTGTATTTTGGGGACCCAGGGAAATGACCTCTCTGCTGTACCCTAAAAGCACAAGAGCAGCACTGTGTATGTGCCATAAATCCCCTCCTTTTGAGATGATATTATTGTCTGAAATATTTAATAATAAATAGATCATTTTTCAAGGAATAATTCAGTGAAGCTTTTTAGCTATTCCATATTCAGTTAATGATTATATGGCCTGTGCTGAGGTTTTGCTGCTTTTATTGCAGCATTTCCAATATGAGGTTGCTAAGTGGTTGCTAAGCGAGCCTGAGGGTTTAAAAATAAATATTATTAAGGCCAAGATATCCAGCTCCATAGAGAAGTAGCAGCAGATGTACCAGGCCACATTCACATAGTGTAGTTCTTCCATTTCCCAGTAGCAGAGACACAGATAATTGCAATAAGTAAGGCCGGTAAATAAATTTAAAGGGGAACTATCGCGAAAATGAAAAGATGCGCTTCATCATACAGAAATAAGGAACTTTCTAAATATAATCAATTAAATATTCTGCATCATTTCTGAAATAAATAAGTTTATGTTCACTATTCCTCTCTCTGCATCTGTTTCTCTTCATTCTCTCTCTTCATGCAGGATTTGGGTGTCACTGACTGTTAGATCCAATATATCTTATACAGGGGCTCCCTTTCCTAGTAGACGAATTAGAGCTAGATTTGGGTTTTGCATCTGCAGATCTTGAGGGATTTCTTTAAAAGAGAACTAAAGTCTAACAAAAAACTAGGTAGAAATGTTGTACAAAATGTTTTATGATTCGGCCCCAGCCCAAGGCAACCACATTCCTTTAGCAGGGAAGATCTGTGTCTTCAAAGATGCCCCATGAAGCTCCCCATCTTATTTTCTGCTGATTCACATGCTCTGTGCTGCTGTCACTTACTGAGCTTAGGGACCCACTCACAATATACAGTACACATAGAATAGAAATATAGTCACAATATAAGGCTGATTAGTAATTAATATTACTACATGGCTGCACAGAAACCGGTGCAATATGCGCCAGAATTTAATAATCAGCCCTGTAGCATCAGTTTATATTACAGACAAACCTAATTTTCTGCTGGCTAATTACAGATTACCCCTAAGATCACCTTGAGTGTCACAGACATTTTCCAAGATGGTGACCCCCTGTTACAAGTTTGAAGTCTTGGATCATTGCTGCTATTGACAAGTTGAAACTTTAGGCTGGTGCATTAAGTTTAATTTATAAAATATGGTATTTTTAGCCAAAATCAGTTTTAGGCTTTAGTTCTCCTTTAACAAATAAAGGCGCACAATCAAGAAGACACAATCTCACACAATCTCACATGCTGTATCACATACCCAAGGCTAACCCTTATATGCTGTGCCAAATACAGGCTTCCTAAAGCATCAATAATAATAATAATGAGCTCATGATGGGCAGGACAGAGCTGGCATCTCTCTGTGTTTTGTGACCTGTGTTTACTTTCATCTCATTCATTGTGGGAGGCTAAATGGCTGCATTGTGCTGTGAAAGGGAGATTCCTGATGATACAAGATGCTAGGAATCTCTCTCTGCTCACTGCTGCCCCCTCCCTCTTTCTCTGAAGCTTTTCCAAGCGCTGCTTTTTCCCACTCATAGTAACTAGTGCAAGCGATCTTGGGGAAAACGGGGGTGGGGGGGTTGTCTTTGATCTGGGCATGGGTGAGTGTGAATCTTTTAATCTATAGTATTTCATCATTAACGGAAATTGCTGATTATTCTATGCCGCCGCTCCACTATTCTGGTAACATTCGAATTCAAATATAAATGTCTGTCTCCTACCAGGTCCGTTCCGGCCATGAGGCAAGGTGAGCATCTTGCCTCAGGCGGCACGGAGCGGCCAGTTACCAGGGGCTGCAAGAAGCTGGTAACTTTAAGAGTCGAATTTCTGTTTTTTAAAATGGAAATTCGGCTCTTATAGTGCAGCGAGAGCACTATAAAAAAAAAAACAGTGCAGAGTGGGAGGGGGGCGGCAGCAGCCCATGGAACGCCCCAGACTGAGAATCAAAATAGGCCCTGGCATTTCCAGTTCATAGAGGCCAAATGAGCCCACACAGAGGCCCAAACAGCCCACTAAATACTGACTTTCTATGGAACCTTATCAGTGTTGGACTGGGGGCCACCAGGATTCCTGTCCAGGGACCCACTACTGCGCCACACGCATGCGAAAAAATAGTTTTTTTATTTTTTAGGGTCGGGAGTAGGGTTGCCACTTGGTTGGTATTTTACCGGCCTGGTCGGTATTTTTGATCCCAATGTTATTAATAGGTAAAAAAGATAAATATATAAGAAGGCCGGTATTTTTTTCAAGTAAAGGTGGCAACTAGTCAGGAGAGATGGGCTCTGGCCCCACAGGGCCCAAAGGGGTTTTCCCCTGCGCCAGGCCAGTCTGACCCTGCACCTTATAGCAGCCCCTTTGGCATTTGCCAGAAGGCCCAGAACCCACAGATTGCCGGTCCAGGCCTGCCCCCTACTTGCAACCCTTGCTATTGATTCTAATTAAAGGCACTATTGCTGAGCTCTGACTGGACGAGCAGAAGTTACCTTTTAATTTAGAAGAGATAAACTTCCCCGAGCTAATAATAGTGTTTGCAATGCACTGTTTATAATGTTCATTGCCTACGGATCATCATACAGCACAAACCTTATACTATTCTCTGCTGGCAGCGCGCTGCGGCACTCAAATGGTACACATTTACCGCTTGCTTTGGCCTAGAGCCAGACCCGACAGAAGACGCATTGAGATTGATGTGCGCATGCGCAGGGCGCGCCTCCTCATTCCCAAACTTTATTCATAATCCCGCTCGTTTTATATGTGTGCCTTTCCCCCCGCAATCTGGAGAGAATTGCTAACGCCCCTATTACATAATTAAGGCTTCCTCCTTGTGCAAGTCAGTTCTGATCTAAGTAATAAGCACCAAGAGTTTCCCAGCTGTAGGGAGGGGAGGTACATAGAGAAGACGTTGGTTGGTGCTGTCCTCTTCAGAACCACGGGAGCCTGTAGGCAGCAGCCATTTCCCAGGAAAAATTACATAATCTTATTGTTTTATACATTACTGTAGAATTATTATCATTTCTTTATGTAGCACAGACATTCTTCACGTCACTCCCTGGGCCAGAGGAGCTTAAAGTCACCTAGGGTTGCCACGTTTTCTGGGAAAAATTACCAGCCTTCCTATATATTTATGTTTTATCCCAATTAATAGGACCATGTTTATATTAAGGCCACCTTGGGCCTGTGGTTGGGGCAGCATGGTTTTGGGGGTGGCCCTTGTGCCTATTTTTTTTATTTGTTTGTTTGATTTTTTGGTTTAAACCCCTCACCCTCTGCCACTGATTTCTGAAGGAAATCCGGTGATGGAGCTGAGGGTTACGGGGACCAATAAAGCATACGGAAGTGACCTCACACATACGGTGCTGCTCTGATGTCACTTCTGTTGGATACAACATGTAACGTCACACGCATGGTGCTCTGATGTCAAGCACAACATAAGGGAGTGTTCAGGTCCGATGCCTAGTGCAGCATTGGACCTAAGTACAGTCCTGCCTATTAACATTGGAGAGATGAGAGAGAATCATGTATTCACCGCACCACCTGACTATAGGTCACCCTCTAAAAAAGGTTATAACAAGGAATGAGGATTACTAGATTTTCACGGATGGTGCGACGTTGTAAGCTCCTCCTTTTCTCCTTCCAATTGTATAACATTGGAGAGAGCCTATGGCAAACAGAGAAGCCAGGGGCCATATATGGTGTAGTATTTCTTAATAAAGCTGTTTGACACCACGTGTAAGTTAATTAAACTAAACGATAGAAATTGTGTTTCCTTTCTTCAATAGGCAAGAGATCCTTTTTGACTAATAGACTCCTTCACCGATTTGGTAAAAAATGCCTACTTACAAGACCCCCTCCCTGGGTTGCATGTAGCGGTAATTTTTCGCTGTTTCCTCCGCTCTCTCCCTCGTAATCAGCTCCGGGGAAAGAAACACACAAAAACTAATAGTGTACTTCTGTTTATTAAAACACTTAATATAAAAAAAATAACACTCACATTTAAATGATAGCTTCAATCGCAGTCAAACAAGGTTTTTTCATTATTCCATGTGTATGGGTATGTAGGATAGGAATTATGCCGGCAATAAAAGTTCTCCCTCCTGCTCCCTCGTGGTTCTGGGTATAGTCCTTGTTAATGATGCTATCAACAATTATATACAAAAACAAAGCTCTCAGCAAAAAACGATCGCCATGACCTATAGGTAGCATGCATATGTTAAAATTCATTTTTTAGTGTCAGTATCACTTTAAGGCCCCCATATATGGGCCGAGAAAAGCTGCCAACAGACCGAGTCAGCAGCAGTGGCGCTCCGCCACTGAGCCGAGCTGAGGTGCTCGCCTCAGGCGGCAGCGCCAGCTAGGTCTCCAGGGGCGCCAAACAGCCGCTCCTGGTGCCTTTAAGAGCCGAATTTCCGTTTTTTAAACAGGAAATTAGGCTTTACTAGTGCGAGAGAGCACTACTGCACTCTCCACATTAGCGTTGCTGCCTACACCTGGAAAAGGCATCGGACTGGGTGGGGGGGGCGGAATTACTGGAGCCACCTCAGGCGGCAATGTCTTAAGAAATGGCTCTGGTCGCCAGCTTATTGGCCCGTGTGTGTGGCCATCCGACGGGCTTCCCAGATCGATATCTGGCCAAAAGTTGGCCAGATCTCGATCAGGCAGGTTAAAAAATCATGTTGGTTCTGCGATCCGCCTGCCCGTTTTGGATGCATTATGAGACGATCGTTGGGCCCTAGGGCCCATAATTGGATCAGCCCAATATTGGCCACTTCAGTGTGGTCATATCTGGTAGAGATCCGTCGCCAAACGAGCAGATCTCTGCGTCTATGGCCACCTTTACAACAATCAATGACAGCCATGTTTATTTCCAGGGGTTGTTCTGTGTTGTCAACAAGAGGTAGCTTTTGGATTGCCACAGTCATCAGGGTAGGACTGGGCCGCTGGGACACCAGGAAAAACTTCAGCAGGTCCCATCAAACTCCCACTGAAACCCTGGGAGTTGTACCCTGACCATCCCCTGGCACCAATCGTGTCCACAAAAAGCATATTTTGGGTCCTGGTCCTGTGACATCACAGCATAGTCTATAAATATTCTAACACATTGGTGGTTTGAAAGGAGAAATGACTGAATAGATAATAATAGCAAACCCAATGATAACTAACTATGAGGTAAGTCTGGTCCCACTGCCAACTTAAAGCGATACTGTCATAGTGCTGCTCCAGCAGAATTCTCCAAAGAAATCTGTTCCTCAAAAGAGCAAACAGATTTTTTTATACTTTCATTTTGAAATCTGACATGGGGCTAGACATATTGTCAGTTTTCCAGCTGCCTCCAGTCATGTGACTCTGATGAACTTCAGTTACTCTTTACTGCTGTACTGCAAGTTGGAGTGAAATCATCCCCTTCCCCCCCCTCCCCCAGCAGCCTAACAACAGAACAATGGGAAGATAACCAGATAACGGCTCCCTAACACAAGATAACAGCTGCCTGGTAGATCTGAAGGTGGCCATACAAGTATAGATCCTCTCGTTTGGCGACATCACCAAACGAGCGTATCTCTCCCAGATATGCCCACCTTGGGCCCAACGATCATATAAGAATGGCATAGATACGGGCCGTCAGATCGCAGGACCTCATCAGCACACAGATGCGGCCTCGATCCGACAGGATTTTTCATCCTGCCCGATCGACATCTGGCCGAGTTTCGGGCAATAATCGAAGCCTGTTGGAGGGCCCACCAGACGGGCCGATAAGCTGCCGACACAGTCCGTTTGCAGCTTTTATTGCCCCGTGTATGGCCACCTTAAGAACAGCACTCAATAGTAAAAACCCATGTTCCATTCAGTTACATTGAGAAGGAAAAACAACAGCCTGCCAGAAAGCAGTTCCCTCCTAAAGTGCTGGTACAAGTTACATGACCAGGGGCAGCTGGGAAATTTACAAAATGTCTAGCCCCATGTCAGATTTCAAAACTGAATATAAAAAAATCTGTTTGCTCTTTTGATAAATGGATTTAATTGCAGAAGTCTACAGGAGCAGCACTATTAACTGATGCATTTAAAAAAAAAAAAAGTTTTCCCATGACAGTATCCCTTTAAGTTACTAGTGCTTCTTGTAACCCATGTCAGATTTCAAAACTGAATATAAAAATCTAAGAACAGCACTCAATAGTAAAATCCAAGTCCCACTGCGTCACATTCAGTTATATTGAGTAGGAGAAACAAAACAACAGTCTACCAGAAAGCAGTTCCATCCTAGTGCTGACTCTTTCTGAAATCACATGACCAGGCAATATGACCTGAGATGGCTGCCTGCACACCAATATTACAACTTAAAAAAAGACACTTGCTGGTTGAGGAATTAATTTTTATATTGTAGAGTGAATTATTTGCAGTGTAATGTAGAAATAAAAAATATATCACAAAAATCATGACAGAATCCCTTTAATTATAATTATGTAGGACACAGGGGCGTAACTACAGGGGAAGCAGACCCTGTGGCTGCAGGGGGGCCCAGGAGGTGTAGGGGCCCCATGTAGCCCTAATTCATATACTTTCTATAATTATCGGTAAAACATGTCAATCTCTAGACATTTTGGGGCCTGCAAAAAAATTTGTTGTGGGGCCCAGTAACATCTAATTATGCCACTAGAATAATCAATTATTGCTTGCTGTTTTATTAGCAATTATTGAAGATGTAACAATACTTTTCCTAAATGCTTCAAAGAAATTGCAGCTCAAGAGAACTTTTGAGTCTCATAAAGAATGTGATCATTTGAGCCATGATCACTCAGTCCACCTGTGCCCAAATTTGTAAATCTTTTACACACGCACAACATTGGGTTTACATATCTAGTACTTTTTCCCCAGTGAGAGAAATATAATAGCTTTACGTGATGGTAACTGTGGCCTCCTTGTAAGTCTAATGGATGTATGAGCACAAGTGATAAATATTCTGCCTCTCGGTAGCATTCATACAGTGCATCAGTAGCCTGCAGTCACATAGACATGTGCGTTAATAACTTATCAGGAGTCTGCAATAAATGACACTTCTCTAACAACATCTGCTGCAAGTATCTCATGTCCACAGTGCCATTTTGCTGAAGGGTGCTTTCCTAGGTTTTAATGATTTAAGAGAACATCAGCAATTTTTCATCTATCATTTATAAAGATGAATACTCGCGACAACTTGGTGAATTATTTAAGATTAACTTTTGGGTGCTGTGCCATTATTCTGACTTAGAAATGTGTTGAAAGAGACTACACATTTGTGAAATATAAAAATATATATAAATTATTTTATATATATATATATTATTTTTTTTTTTTTTTTTTAAATGGAAGGTAAAATTGTCAGCAATGTAATGTAATAAATAGTGTGATGTATCATACAAACTAACAAACACTGATATATAATATAAGTAAGTAAGTAAAGATTTATTTATATAGCACTTTTCAAAGCAAAAACTACAAAGTGCTGTACAACAGATTTAAAACAAGATAAAAGACATTTACACAAGCATTTAAAATACATTTTCAAAACTACTTAAAAGCCAGAGTGTACAAATACGTCTTACCATGCCCAAATTTATTAAAAACACACACATATATTTATATAAATATTCATATATTATTTATTTCAAAAAAAGACTAGCAATGGCGAGGTATTTTGTGAAAATTTTTAAAAACTGCAAAAATAGCAGTGCGTTTCCTTAAACGAGAATGATGTAGGGGTTTTTGTAGGTAACAAGTTGTCTAATTCTGTAGCTACTAAAGCAAATAAAGTTCTGTCTTGCATAAAAAAGGGCAAAAACTCAAGGGATGAAAACATAATAATACCTCTTTATAAGTCCCTGGCAAGGTCTCACCTGGAGTATGCAGTGCAGTTTTGGACTCCAGTCCTTAGGAGGGATGTAAATGAGCTGGAGAGAGTGCAGAGACGTGCAACTAAGCTGGTTAGGGGGATGGAAGACTTACATTATGAGGGGAGACTGTCCAGGTTGGGGTTGTTTTCTCTGGAAAAAGGCGCTTGCGAGGGGACATGATTACACTTTACAAATACATTAGAGGACATTATAGACAAATATCAGGGGACCTTTTTACCCATAAAGAGGATCACCAGAGGCCACCCCTTCAGACTAGAGGAAAATAACTTTTATTTTGAGCATCGTAGGTGGTTCTTCACAGTGAGGACAGTGAGGTTGTGGAATGCACTGCCGGGTGATGTTGATGCTTTTAAGAGGGGCTTGGATGATTTTTTGGACAGGCATAATATCAAAGGCTACTAAAGGATACTAAACTCTACAGTTAGTATAGATATGGGCATATATCATTTAGGGATGCACCGAATCCAGGATTCGGCCATTTTCAGCAGGATTCGGATTCGGCCAAATCCTTGTGCCTGGTCGAATCGAATCCGAATCCTTAAAATTATGTGATTTTTCGTCACAAAACAAGGAAGTAAAAAAAAAAATTTTTTTTATTACCCTTCCTCTCACTAGTTTGCAAATACAAATTAGGGTTCGGATCCTGTTTGGTATTCAGCCAAATCTTTTGCAATAAATTTGGGGGTTCAGCCGAATCCAAAGTAGTGGATTTGGTGCATCCCTAATATAATTTATGTGAATGTATTAATCGATGCTGGGGTTTCTTTTGGAAGGGTTGAACTTGATGGACTTTGTCTTTTTTCAACCCGATTTACCCATGCAACTATGTAAAATGTATTCAAAACTTGCATGAACAGCCTTTTGCCTTGAGAAAGGTCCCAAATGTCCCATTGGCTGTTCATGCAAGTTTTGACTACATTTTGCATTTTTTCACAAAATATCTCGGTGTTGCTGGTCTTTTTTTTTTAATATGTATACAATTTACCTTGCACCAGAGGAGTGTAATTTAGTGGTTTGCTGCCCTTAAAGGATCGTAAAGGATTCCCAGCAGCTCATATTTTAGCACATTTACAAAACACATTCCCGACTTTAGCATTAACGATGTGAAGCATTAGTCAATGGGGATATGTGTTTTAACCAAGTTCGTTTATCTTTACTGGGCTCATCAGTAACCAATGGCAACCAGTCATATTTTTGCTTTTCATTGTTCTGTAATTAAAACAAAAATGCTCAACTTTTTTTTACTGAGGGTAAAAATAAGTCAGCTTTAAATAGGTGGTATACTCTCTTTTTTAAAATTAGTTCAATTAACAGGGCTTGAACTGAACTTTCTGCCTTTTGTTTTAATTAAGAATTATATATATTGTTTTTGATATTGCTTGTATTATATAGGGCATAATCAGAAAGTAAAAACACATGGTACTTCTTGATTCATACTAGCTCTTTCAAAACAACAAAACAGCAACCACTGAGAAAAGTATAAAGAAATGTCTCCCTTGCCCAAACTGCAGCTTGTTGAGCATTGAGATAAGAAGTGGCTCATTATACAGAAGCTTTTCAGTGGACTGCTAGTCTGTTTTAATATTGTGCCAATGTGCAAGCAATGTAAGACAAAAGACTTGTTTCTTACTGCATTGTGTCTCAAATGCTGTTATAGTGATTAGTTACTTACTTGGCCCACTTATCCCTGCAGAGGAGTGAAGTATTTATCCTAATGGCAATAGAAAATTCCAGGTGACATTTCTTCCAACCATACGTAAATGCCATGATCAAACTTGACCATCCATCTTATGAAATCTCATCCCCATGAAATACAGAAGACTCTGTAATGTTACCTGAGTACCTGTTTTCCACCGTTATCAGCAAAAGACAAACTGTTGGAATTTCTTGTGAATGAACGATGCTGCATTCTACAACAGCATTTCAGACCTTGTAGGTTGCCACGGTATCATGAAGATCTTTTGGCAGCTTCTAGTGGCCCAAGGCTCTATTAAGCTACTTTTATGACAGAATAGAGAAACAATTTATGAATCTGTTTGATGGGAAAGCCAGCCAGAGTTGTTTTACGGTGTCTGGGAAAAATCTAAGACCAGTTTTTTTTTTTGTAATAGAATTCCCAAAGCCCTTAAAAAAACACTTGCAAGAGGGATACTATTATCATATAATCTCCCCCTTTTAACCACATTTAATTTAAATACTTCATTATGGTTCTGTTAGATAAGAGCTATGGTTTTCAAAAACAGTATAATGATTTTTTTTTTTAAACCGCAATCCTGCTAAATGTGCACAAAATATTTATACACCCTGCTTGCAACTTGAAACCGTGATCTGGTTCAGCCTTCAAAATACCTATTGCACAACTGAAAGAAAGAAAGGAGGTGATACCCGGGTGATTATATCGCCCACTCCTCATGTAGGGATGCGCAAAAGAGACAAAGACGCATTTCCTATGATGTCTGATGATGCGGCCACCCCCGAAACGTTACATCACTGACGTGAAATAAACACGTAGGGGTTCGCCCTGCTACACTTGCCTTGAGTGTTTGGTAATTCGTTGTTTGCATGGACAGAAGAGCACATGTGTCTAGGATACGGGATTGCTGCTGCAGGTGGGGGTCTGAACAAGGGGAAGGCGGCAAAAAAGGTACGGTACCTGGCTCCCCTTCACCTTTGTGCCCTAGGCATGTGCCTCTTCTGTCTAACCCTAGTTCGGGTACCTGACCAGAAATACTGCAGCTCTAAATGTAACAGGAAGCAAAAGACAAAACTTTGATTCCAAGAGGCGAACCTTTGTTCTTAAAATGGTAGTTTTCTATTCAGGAGTACCCAATGGCATATACTACAAATGAGCTGTTTTATGCAATATATTTTTATAAAGCCCTACACTGTTTGGAGCTATAACCTTCATTTAAATCAGTAAATTGTAGGCAATGGAGGATCACTGATATTACAATCACTATTGTGTGAAATGTTCTGTTATATAGAAAGCTTGAACTGTATATACGAATTGCTGTTTCTGTTTTCATCAGGAAGGAAGTAGATACAGTCATCTGAATTCAGGACGCTTCTGCTATACAGTAAGGTTAGAAGCTGTAATTTATAGTAATGTTTTGTATATATACATATATATATATATCATTCTTTAATATTATTATGTAGTATTTTCCCATTTCATCAGAAAGCCTCAGTTTCATTCATTACTTAATACCTTTTATAAATCATAATTTCTCGTAGTGTTTATCACAGGCTTACAATTAACAGGGGAAACATATACATGTTTCATAACTAACATGTTAATTATCTGTTATTATTCCTCTAATTACATACTACAGATACCTGAATTATAGCTCTTTTGCTAAACAATCTTTTTAATGACCATTACAGGACCCAATTTTTTTTAATTGTTTTTTTTTTCTTCCCCTTAAGCATTCAGCATATATATAATGCTGTTTTTGCTTATTTCTGTCGGTTAAACTAGAGGTTCCAGGGAAGCTCTAAACCAGTAGATCAGGGGTTGAGACTGAATAGTGGTATAATGCATGTACGTCCTCCTAGATATTATATATATATATATATATATATATATATATATATATATATATACATACAGTATATATATATAAAGAAACAATAACACCAAAAGCTGAAATTGTATCAAAGTAATTAAAATGTTATTTAGTGTTGCCCTGCACTGTTAAAACTGCAGTGTTTGCTTCAGAAAGAAGCAGCCATTCAAGCTGTAAAAAAGGAGAAAGGGCACAGGTTACATAGCAGATAACAGATAAAACACCATTGTATTGGACTTGGAGCAGATAACACATAAAACACCATTGTATTGGACTTGGAGCAGATAACAGATAAAACACCATTGTATTGGACTTGGCTTATCTACTATCTGCAATGGCCTTTTCTCCTTTTTTTAACAGCTTAAATGGCTGCCCCCATGGCTACACAGCAGCTTATTTATGTAAACTATAGTAGTATTTTGGAAGCAGACACCCAGCTTTTACCAGTGCATGCTAACAGTATATTATATGTTAATTCCTTTACAACACTTTCATTTTTTTTGGTGTTACTGTCCCTTTAAAAAGCAGGACGAGAGGATACACTTCCACAAATCTTACAATTCGCTGAACAAGTTCATATATTTCTAGTTAGACCAACTAGTCTGACATTCAGTGGATCTAATAGTGTTGTAAGGAGTGATATTCCCTGAACTGCATTGCAGCCAGAGGCGGATTCTCTATGTGGCTGCTAAACATTTGGACTGTCAGACCACTGATTTCATATAGGGCAAATCCTTTGTAATAGTCAGAGCTAATTCACTTGGTGATAATGGCTATCCAGCTGTAATGCAATTCATGGAATTTGACTTATTTGCTATTTGGACAGATGTGATTTTATATTGATGTATTGGACTGACTAGAATCTGCTCAACCTTACCAGTACATTATGTCTTAGAGGGTCAATAGCATGTATTGTTGTGCACACACGCAGCGATCTAACATTATTATCTCAGGTGCCAAAATTCAAAGATGAAAAGCTCACACATATACACACCTCCTATCCACACATACACACTTGCACAGGTAAAGAGCTTCACTTGAAACAGCATGCAACGGTTTCTGCCACCACTAAGACCTTTCCCCGTGCTCTTCAAATCTATTTTTATTCAGAGTTCATTTATTTAGCCACAGTTGTTATTGAACGTTCACAGTGTTTTCATATCCATATTTGTGTTTTGAAGGTCCTACCCTGACTCAATCTGCAGGCGCCTCCTCACTGACAGAAAAGACAACATTACCCATTTTCTGGGAGAAAATTGCTGAATTATGTGAGCTGCAAAGATGGATCTTCAAACCTAGACTTGAAACCTGGGACAGATTTCGGTTGGCAAAAGAAAAATAAATTAACTGACATTGCAGCACAACATTTTTAAAATAGGAATCTCTGCTCTACAAACACATTTGCTTTTATGCTGCCACGTAGAGGTGCGTCGCACACTACTCCCTTTTCCATTCCTAATGGACTTCCAAGACTGGGTGACTGCCAGTGTCACCCTGATTTTCTTGATGTACAGGTATGGGACCTGTTATCCAAAATGCTTGCGACCTGGGGTTTTCCAAATAACGTATCTTTACGTAATTTGGATCTTCATACCTTAAGTCTACTAGATAATCATGTGAACATTAAATAAATCGGCTGGTTTTGCTTCCAATAAGGATTCATTATATCTCAGTTCGGATCATGTACAAGGTACTGTTTTATTACTACAGAGAAAAGGAAATCATTTTTAAAAATTTGGATTATTTATATAAAATGGAGTCTATAGTTTCGTAATTCGAATACGGATCCCATACCTTGACCTTTAAAATAAACTGACAATTTCAATGCATATTTCATTTTAAAGCACGTACAGGAACTCTATATGCTATGTTTGGAAACAGTATTTTCTGCCAAAACCAGTATATTTATTCTCAGCAAGATATGTAACTACATTATTTATTACATTAATATCAGCTCCTTCAGTTTGTATGGTAGCATTTAGAGAATAAATGCATTTGTGTTTGAGAGAGCAGAACAGAAATCTTTTACTGGACCCATGCCTAGTCTTTTTATTTAAATCACACAAATGTAGGTATTCTAGTTTTTTCCCTTAACGTTAGAAGCTTCCATGGTAACTAAATGCTTTGGATGAATATATAATCTTTACCCAAGCTCTTTGTGTTCAAACCTTTCTGACTAAAGGCATTTTGTTAATTCATAGAGCCTTGCTTCCGGGCTTTGATTGACTCTGAATAGCAATGCTGTTATTAGCTAAACAGGTAAAGTGTTCTAATCTTGGAGAATAGGACAAAATGCTAAATGTCCCAGTGAGACCATTAGTGCAGTATTCATAAACAAATGAATGGCATTGCTAAAAAAATATTAATATTGTTTCTTGATCTACAGTATTAAAGTGGTTAGAGGCCATACTAAAATGTAGAGGTGCCCAGTAAACATGTTTCTTGGTGTTCTATAAAATCAATATATTATGACTCAAGGAACTTATCCATGGGTGTTTAAACATACATTTTTCAATACACAGCAATGCAACGACAGCTGAATTCACTCAGTTGTGTGATGCTGTATCCATTAAAGCAGATACCAACTCTTAATGCAGATAACGTTGATTTGAGTTCCCTTGACTTATGACACGTCCATGCCAAATTCAGCTTTATAACAATTGAGGTAATATCTCCTAATGACTTTGGCTGGAGGTGCACAGGCTAACTGGCTAGTTATGATATAATAAGTTCATGCATGGATGGGCCAACTGGGCAGGTTCAGCACCCAGAGTTACTTTAGCTAATGAATCAGATGGGTTTTCATTTTGCATTTTAATGCAATAAAAATCACTATGGTGATGTCATAAGCTTCTTTGTACGCCCACAGTTGATATTTTCTTCATATTTGGCAAATATGCACAGGGTATGTAGCCTACACCAAAAGGACAGAAGAAAATCTGTTTCTGTATGCCACATTGGTTAGGAAGGATTGAATTGAGTTGCTTTAAATTAGGTTTTATTGCAAATCTCAACTATTCCTTGTTTGTTGATTATACTTTTCACCATCTACTTTTGTCCTAGCACATCAAGGTAAAAATCCAGGCAGCAATTCATTTTTATTTTATTTATATTTGTAAAAAAAAATATGTTGATAGGGCAGACATTGAAGCTAGAAAGGGATATAGGGCATACATTTACAGATTACAGATAGATTGTATAAAATACAATGGTTTTAGTTCTAAATAGGAAGTTATTCAGGGGTAAAATGTTATCCATGGCTCTGTACAAAACTGTAGATTAAAAACCTTTCTCATACAGAAGAGTGCATGTGTTGCAAAGAAATAGCTTATTTGTAGATTCTGAATGAACAGACACATTTCAACATAAACAAGACAGGGTATTGGTCCTGAAATTTGTAATTTTTGTCAATAAAAATGTTCATGGGGTATGTGTTCATGCATAAATAATTGTATTTTGAATAGCTATATGTAGCATTTATTGTAGCTACTCACTCAGACATAATCACTGGGCTCTTTTAGAATTTATATCAAATTGTCAATTACATTTGTAATAGTACGTAGACAGTGACTCAATCCCAAATGTTTATGTTCAATATCTGGTTTACGTGATGTTCTGCTAACGGAAAGCTCCCGAACAAGTTTGAAACATGTCCTGTGTTGTCATATCTTACCTGGGTATTTACATTTTTATAGTGATGGAAAAAATTGTACGTCTAAAGGAGGAAGTGCAAAGTGGCAGGAAGTTTCTAAATTGCATGAGAATGTTACATAGTTGCAACGCTTTACAAGTTTCATCTCCATTCATCATCTTGATTTGGGCAAGTTTATTCATCAAGGAAAACACCATATGCTTATATGGCTAATCTAGATTTGAATCAGGTTTAGAAGCAACCAGAAAGGAATATATAAAAAAGATATATAGCAAATGGTCAGTGGTACTCCTCTAGCAGCATATTTTTACACCATAAGACTTGCTTACACTGGTAGTAACAAACCTGCATGTAATATAGAATATGCTGGGGTTGTGTTGTGTTATTACACACTCTATACACTGTTTTTGCAGAAGCTGGATTGGCTACCAAGAAAAGTCATAAATGGTGACTATATATTAAAGGGGTTGTTCACCTTTAACTTGACTTTTAGTATGATATAGAAAGTCATATTCTGGGACAATTTTACAGTGGTTTTAATTTTTTATTCAGCTGTACAATTTCAGCAATCTAGTTGCTAGGGTCCAAATTACCCTAGCATCCATGCAATGATATGAATGAGAGACTGCAATATGAAGAATAATAAAGAGTAGCCAATAAATATGTAGCATTATAGAGCATTTGTCTTTAAGATGTCAGTGACCTCCAGTTCTACAGCTGAAAGTCAGAAGGAGAAAAAACAAAGGCCAATTGAAAAGCTGTTTATAATTAGCCGTTATATATCATACATAAAAGTTACCTTAAAATGAACCACCCCTTTAATAATGTGGTGTAGTATGGAATATGCTGGGGTTGTGCTGTGTTATGACTGAATTGACAGCCAAGAAATGTAATATGCATTACTTTCATTGTGGGGCCCCTACAGCCTTATGCATACTAGGCATCAAACTTTACATTAGAAGATAAATGGCAATAACAAAATGGCTTTTCTTTTACCTGGATGAAACCAGAAAGTGTTGATGGGTGAGGCTTATTATAACAGTGGTGAAATATTGAGAGTGTTGCACTTAGGAGGCTGAGCTGCTTATTTATGCATTATCATCATATATAACATAAAGTATGAGCCTCTAACACAGGGATCCCCAACTTTTTGAACCTGTGAGCAACATTCAGAAGTAAAATGAGTTGGGGAGCAATGCAAGCATAAACATTTTCTTGGGGTACCAAATAAGTGCTGTTATTGTCCATTTGGTAGACCCTATGTGGATTGTAAACCTACATTGAAGCTCTGTTTGATACCTGGTTTTTATGCAACCAAAACTTGCCTCCAAGCCTGGAATTAAAAAATAAGCAGCTGCTTAGAGGCCGCTGGGAGCAACATCCAAGGGGTTGGAGAGCAACATGATGCTCACAAACTACTGGTTAGGGATCACTGCTCAATACAATCCCTTGCATGTGCAGTCTTAAGGTGGCCATACACGTAGAGTTCCGCTTGTTTGGCGATGTTGCCAAATGAGCGGACCTCTCTCCGATATGCCCACCTTGAGGTGGGCGATATCACGTGCTGATCCGATCGTGGGCCCTAGAAAATTCGCAACTCGCTAAAATTACCTCTAACGTAAGCTGGTTCGCTAACGTAGTTACCGCAACTGATCTCAAAGCTTCTGCAGAGTGACCCTGCTTTGACATTACAAATACACTGTGGAAACTAGAAAGTTCCTTAATAGTTAAAGGGGGGGGTTCTAATACATGCTGTCATTTATTACCTACTTTTATTATCATGCCTTGATGACACTCATGGCGTATTATTGTAGTGGCTAGTGGGTATAAGCGCTACAAAATATGTTGGTGCAGTATAAATACATGTTAATAATATAAGGCAGGGGTCCCCAACCTTTTTTACTCGTGAGCCACATTTAAATGTAAAAAGACTTGGAGAGCAACACAAGCATGAAAAAGTCCATGGGGATGCCAAAAAAGGACTGTGATTGGATGTTTGGTAGCAGCTATATGGACTGGCAGCCTACAGGGAGGCTCTGTTCAGCAGAACTACTGGTTTTTATGCAACTAAAACGTACCTCCAAACCTGGAATTCATAAATAAGCACCTGCTTTGAGGCCACTGGAGCAACATCCAAGGGGTTGGTGAGCAACATGTTGCTCGCGAGCTACTGTTTGGGGACCTCTGATATAAGGTAAAGCTAAGGGCTTAGGAGTAAAGAAAAAGGCTAAGTGGAAAAAGTCTCAGAAGGCAATCCATATCATACTGTCTGGAGGCCTTTGTGGGCATACACCAGCATTGCACTTACCTTGGAGTTTTTGAGTTTATGCCTAGTCCTCCTCACTATCATGATAGTTGCAGGTTGTAAATGAGACTTTTTCCCATCAGCTATTCAATTTCTATACTGCAGACATCCCTTATGTGTTACACTGCTACTATGCTCTGCCCTACTTAAGAAATACAATTATTTAGTGTCCTACTTTTAAATCAGCTCTTAGTTGCCTATGAATCTGCTCCTCTGGGCATCCCTGAGGGCTGCAGGTTGCACATGTCTACCCTGCATTGTCTAAAATGCAGGTAAACTGGAACCTTTTTTAAATCATTGGAAGTGTTTTCTGGGTTTTCCTTTTTAGTTTGATTGGGTTGTTATATTTTATTCATATATTCATCAGTTTCATATACAGTATATTCACACATCTGGCTGACGACTGGTAACACCAGACTTTTATGTGTTTAGAAAGGAAAAGAAAGCACTAAAGTAGTAGATGCTTATAAATGCCATTAGAAATATAACTTTTGTGCTACCATCATAGCAAGCAGGCATGTCATATTATGCCATAATTTTGTAGTAGTATATTTATAAATATCACTTCCTGATGATGGCTTAAGTAGTTGGCCGAAACAAAAAGAAAATATTTTTTGCATCAGTAACCAGTCCTGTGAGTGCAGTTCTTTTTGGACTTTATGTATTAATTGTTTAACCAGCACCCAGGCATATACTTTATGATTTTGAGTGCACTAGTTTCCGGATTGCATATATTTATATATATGTAGGACATAATGTTTTCTACTGGACGACACATGACTGGTTTCATACCTTATATACAGACAAAGAGAAGGAGAACAAAGTGCCAGTGCACAGCCCTAGCCTAAATAATTGTTATATAAAAAATATACCATATACAGATTATTTCAGGTTCCACTGTGAATACTGTGAGGTAGTACTTCAAGTGAAGGCCTAGCCTAGTTGCTAACCTTAATCTCATTACTTGGTCTCTTTTGACATGCTAGATCTGGGAGTCCCAGAATACAGCCCCAACAGAAGAGCAGTAGCAGATCATGTATTTTTGTTGTTTCTAACATTATCCATTTAATAAATGAGCTAGATGGCTGAATGCTTTATATGATTCTAGTATTTTATGGTTGAGCGGTGTCTAAATTTCAGCTCTGCTTGCACGCACAGTATGCTTTGGCAAAAGCATATTTTTCTTCCATCTTCACAGATATTTAGGTTGCTAAGTAATTCTGGCAGCCCTACACATGCTCATGTTTGGCCTGCTGGTAGAGCCTGTCGTGATTTGTAGTAAGAAATGAGGTGAGCAGAAGGAGCTACTGCTGTGGGGCTGGTCCTCAAATGAACTGCAATCTACAGGAGATGATACTCCTATGAGCACATTCAGACCCTGGCAGATGGTCCCAATCAGCTGTTCATTAAAGTCCCCAGAAGCCCTAAAATTGCAGTGTTTTCATGTAGCTTTGGCATTGCAGCCAAGAGAATCCAAATGCCAGTGGTATCCGAATACAATCTGGGGGATCAGTTAAAATATTTGCTGGACCTCCAACAAGTAGCCTTTCTTATAGCAAATCTAAACAGGACTCTTACGTCGAACAAAGATGTTCAACCAGCAGTCTTCCAGCAGATATAGAAATGAGTATAATGAGGGTCACAGCTGGACATGCATGATGTGAGAATTTTTAAATTACCCTACACCAGGCAGGTTACTAATGCACTTGAACAACCTGCCTTCTTCACACTTCAGGAAACCGCTGCCTTGGGTGCTTTTCCTTCTTTTCATTGATACCATTGTGCATTCAGTGATAGAAAATAATAATACGTTATTGCTCTTGCAAGAAAAGAGCATCTCATTTTCCCCAATGTAAAAAAAACTCTATTTTTTTTAAAGGTTCCATCTACATCAGCAATCAAGGCTAAATAAACAAATGTAAAAATACTGAAAGAATCTGCTGTCCCGGATATTATTTGGGTTTCCTGTTGTCAATAACTTTCAAAAGTCTTACTTCAAAAAAGAAATCTAGTCCTGTAAAAATGCACTTGTCTGTGGTGACAGCTTAAAGGGGGCTGCTCACTTTCAAAGAACTTTTAGTATGATGCAGACATTCATATACCTATTTCACAGACTGTTTGTAATCAGTTTTCATTTTCTGTGATTTTTTTAATTATGTTGCTTTTAGTTCAGCCGCTCCCTGGTGTAGAATTTCAACAGCTTTCTGGTTGTTATGATCCAGTCTACCCAAGCAATCAGGTGGTGGTTTAAATAAGAGGAAGGAAAATAAATAGGAAAGGGTCTAAATACAAGAAAAAGTGGTATAAAATAACAATACAACAAAATTATATCCTCAAAGAGAAATCGTTTTTTGGCTGCTGGTGTCAGCCGCCCCTATATGACAGCTGGGGGAAAAAAGAAAAGCAGAAGAAGACAATCCAAAAAGTAACTAATAATAAGGCATTCTATAAAATACTATAACAACCCCCTGGGACAAGTTTGAAGTCCTGGATCATTGCTGCTATTGACAAGCTGAAACTTTAGGCTGGTGCAATAAGTTCAGTATATAAAACATGGCATTTTTAGTCACATTTATTTTAAGGGTTTAGTTCTCCATTAAAATGTGCACTGTCACTAACACTTAGGGGGTTATTTACTAAAACTCTGAATTTGTATCAATGAAATAATGAGAACATTTAACCAAACTCCCATTCACAATTTTACTTTATTTATCAATAAAATAACTCGAAAAATGTACATTATTCCCCATATAAATATATAAATGTAGCATCTGTGTATCTGTAATGCACCTGCCTACTCTTCCAGACTGAACAGCTTAATGCAAACCATAAAGATAAAAACACAATCATCATTAAAAGTACACTGTCCTTCAATTGCAGCTATTTACCTTATCTTAAAGATACAAATTGTACTACATTAACAGACTGAGGGTTGCATTCCACAACTCTGACATATACTGCATATTAAAACAGGAGCTTTTTTTTTTCATGACATAGGGTTATAGAACATTTATATTGCCATGTTACTGGAGCTTTAATATATGAGGAACTGGTCACAGATATATGTTAATTTTTTTCTCTTGAATCCCCACTGTCATCACTAAAGAGGAAATGTGGTGTAAAGTCAGACTTCTTAAGAATTCGTTTTTTCAGTTAACAGAACCGATTACATCAGTAATAATGACCCTGACACAGATTTACAGAATCTTCAGGATATAAGGTCAACCAGTTGAAAGGCTGCTTTTTCCAGAATTCAGAGCACTAAGTGGAAACCAGTTTTTGTGTAGAGTTGCGCAATCACGCTGCCTATATGGCCTCCTGACTCCTATTGACTACTATGAATTCATATGCAGGCTGGAAAACAAGAGGTGAAATCAGCATGACCATATTTTGCCTGAATTGATATGAACTTTGCCTGATGTAGGGCTTCCTCTGGAGCCAAATATCTAAATCTTCCAGATTTTTGCCAAACAATTTTTTCTATCTATATGGACCTCTGCATTCTTTAGAAATGTCAGGGCCTATTTTAAATCCCAGTCCAAGTCCTGAGCTGCAGAATCTCCAAACCCCGATGTTAGGGTTCTTACAGACGAGCGTTTTTACCAGCGCTCCCCTGCATTCCAGTTTCATGCGTTCAGCCGCAGGGGAGCGCAAGAGTAGACGCACTGAATTCTTTTCAATGTGGCTGTACTCAGTAAGCGCCGAACACAGGTTGGGATGCAGCATGTTGCGTTTAAACATGTTAATGTTTATATCTTGAAAAGTTGCTTAGAACTGTGTATCGTGCATTTTGGTTGGAAAACCTCTTTGTTTTACTTGCATTGTTGTACTTGTTAAAAAAAGGTCCCTAAAAAATAAAAAAAAATAAAAAATTTAAACAAGTTTAAGCATAATTTAGTTTAGATACATTTTTAACATTTGTGATGTATTCTTAGACAAAGATTATTTTAAATAAAATATTGGCAGCATTTTTTGTAAACACGATTTTTATTTAAATTACTAGTTATTTTAATAGAATGGAAAAAATTGGTTTATTTTTGCCTTTAACGCTACACTTCACATTGTTTTTTTTACCCCCTCACATCCTTTCCACTCTTTCTTGTGACTGCACCAGGCTTATTTTACACTATTCACCAAGCAGGAAGTTCTTTCTAAAATTGGTTGTGATTTGGCTGTAGTCCAATGTACATTCCGTTAAAATGATCCTGTGGCGTGATCACACAATATTCTCTAGTGTCTGCTAGCCACCTCCCCCTCACATGCAAAAAACTGATCTCCATTAGTAACTTATGATACTAAATATCTCAAAAACCACATCTCAAAATGAAACAATCAGTGTATGTAGGGAATATAATGGTAGTTGCTTACTAAAATGTACTGTACAATGGGTCCAGGTGGGTATGCCCTGGACCTTTAGTGGAGGGTGTATGCACAGGAAAAACTTTACACTTTAAAAGTTGAAAAACGTTAAACTTTTAAACTCTTGGCTTCCTGGCTTTTCAGCAAAAATACAATGGTCCAGTATGTGCCTGTCTGAAATGTATTTTTCCTGTATCTCAAATACTACACATAATAAAAAATGAAAGCAAATTGTTTAAGAATATCACTCTCTGCATCATACTACAGGTATGGGACCTGTTATTCAGAATGCTCGGGACCCTGGGGTTTCTGGATAATGGATCTTTTCGTAATTTGGATCTTAATACCTTAAGTCTACTAGAAATTTATATAAAAATAAAATAAACCCAATAGGCTGGTTTTGCTTCCATTAATTATATCTTAGTTTGGATCAAGTACAAGATACCGTTTTATTATTACAGAGAAAAAGGAAATCATTTTTAAAATTGGGATTATTAGGATAAAATGTAATCTATGGGAGACAGATTTTCCATAATTCAAATTAGGGTTTTTGGATAACGGATCCCATACCCATACCAGTTAATTTAAAGGTGAATAACTCTGTCATTGCACAGTGCAGTCACAGCATATTCTATATTGCCCCACATTATTAAAGGAGTGGTTCACTTTTAAGCTAACGTTTATGCAGGGCAATCCTGCCTATTTTGCCGCCTGAGGCAGCCTTCGTTTTGCAGCCCCCTGCCTCCCCATGGCACTCACCTTCAGCGCCGGACAGGGGTTGGTGGGGGTCCACGTCATTAGTGCAGAGAGCCCAGTTGCACTCTCTGCACTAGAAGAGCCGAATTTCTGGGTTGAAAACCGGTAATTTGGCTCTTTAAGTTACCACAAGTGCCATTTTTGCTGCCCCTGGCAACCAGAGCGGTGCTGCTGCCTGAAGCGAGTGCTTCAGCTCGCACCATTGGCGGAGCGCCCCTGCGTTTATGTATGCTATATAATGGCTAATTCTAATCAGTTGGCCTTCAATTTTCTCCTTCTCTTTTCAGCTTTTGAAATGGAGGTCACTGACCCCATCTCAAAGCTAAATGCTTTATCAGGCTACACATAGTGTTATTGCTACTCTTTATTACTCATTTAATTTAAAGGTGAAGAACCCCTTTAACTGAGCTTGAGACGTAACAAATGTTTTTGAGAAATGTAAAAGTACTATATATTTGTCACACTTGATCAGGTTTTATACATAACTCAGCACAATAAATTGGGTCATTTTGAATGCACTTGCTTTTTTGTTTTTAAGTCTTCTTCTGTTTATTGAAACCAATACAATTGTTACTAAGTTCTTTAGTTTCCAAAAGAAAAATGGCAACCTGGATACATCTTGTCAGGGGTCTCTTGAAAGTTCCTTAGCTCAGGTTTTAAAAAAGAAACTAGAACAACATGAGGCAATGGTTAAAGGCTTCCCCATTTATTGTATGGCTTTATATTTGAGCTAAGGGACCCGTGCTTGTAGGTGCATGCACATGAGGGAGTACAGCCACTGCTTTTTTTTTTTTTAGAAATACAGATGGAGAAACAGCCTTGTGAGCCATTAGGGTAAGGAAGCACAGAGATGATGTTAAATTATAACCAGTGTTTCCATTGTGAGAGCAGAAGAAAGGATTGCTTCTTGTAAGTGTTTATTTATTTGTGTTGAACATATTTTACCCCATTTTGTAGATTATACAGTATACTGCGACTCCCTTCCAGATGTCTTCATTCAAGTACTTTGCAACAAAACCAGGAAGTTATTCTTAAATCGTCCATCAAAAGAGTGGGTTAGAGTTTCAGGCCATCTACTACTTCCAACAGATTAATGATCACAATTCACAACAACCACCTTCTTACCTATAGTAGTCCATGAATTTCATAATGGACCTGATAACCAAGGCTAAGACAAGTAGTCAGCCGAAGCTCATAGTCAGTTAGCTTTACCTGCTTCATGGTGTCTTCTTGTCACCCCCTTTTTTCCCACTTACACACTCCCATTATAATTCCCCTGCATAATAAGCAGCTGCTGTGGGGTGGAGGAGCATTTCTGATCTGAACTATGTTCTCTAGGAGTATTCACAAAGCACAGTATAGTTACATTTGTGTTTCTGTTTTGGGGAATTTAATGTGAGATGCTTGATTAACAATGTTATTTGAGTACTTTTAACTGTCAGAGTATGTAGTCAGCCAATTGCACAAAGAGGGTAGGTCCTGAAGGTGTGCTAAGCATGCAATATTGCAGATTCTCTTTCTGCTGTCTTCAGATCAAATTCCACTTTCTTGTTCTCCTTGAGTTGTATGCCAAAATGAGTGTTATGGCATCACGCAGCCTGTTTAAACTGACTAGATGACTGAAATATTTTTACCTGCCATATGTACACATCATCTAGTTGCTTCATTTGTTATCATCAGCAGCCTGCACTCAGATATATGAATATATACAACCATTTATCCATCTATGGTGTGTGTCTCTCCTTGAAAAGAATATCCCTCACTCTTGATTTGAGAAATATTTAAGTCACCTGGTTTCAATTATAAAGATCTTAGGACTTTTTTTTACTAAAGGTGTGCAAAGTTTTTTTCCCCAACAACTTTCAACTTTTTTCCCCAGCAGAACAACTACAATAAGGCACCAAATCTTTTGCCAGATACTAGAGGATCATTTGTTCTCAATGGAGCACAAGATTCGCCTACAGCAAAGGAGGCTGCTCATGGGAAATACAAGATTCACAATGCTGCTCTATGACAGGTCAACGTGCATAAGGAAATAAGTTTAATCAGATCCTATTCTTATCTGCACATACAGCAGCAGGGAACACATGCTATGATACTTTTTGGGTGAGAGCTTCTCTTTTCAATAACTATGTGAGCTTAATGACACTTAGAGCTATGAATACAAACATAAACTAGGTGGTAGGTTTCTGTAATATGTGGGGTGAGTCACTGCTGCTGTTATTAAGCAGAAGAAAACACAAAACAAATAAAAACTTGAGATCCCTGGCAGTAGATATGGCTCACTAGTATTATTCTTCACTAATTCCTTATCTGTGAAGATAAGTAGATAAATTGTTATGGCCATCATGTGTGACACAAAAGGTTTGACATTTTAAGATATTTATTTTGGTTATTATCTGGTTATAAGAGGCCTGAAACATGCAGCAATTGTCACTACTGAAATGCCTTTTAGTGTATGTGTATGTGTAATGCCTACACAGCTGCAACACTTATCTAGCGTGGGATTATTTTTTACCCCTTGAAAAATTGCTTGTGTGTATTTTTTATTCACAGACTGCTCATTATCGCTATTTTAAGTTGTTGTGAAATCAGAAGCCTGCCGTCACTATTTTACCAAACACCCATCCTGTCCTATAGATGGTCTACAAATATGTTCTAAATTGGTACACAATCACTGGAAAATTTATACCTTTCGGTTTCCGTCTCCTAAAAATAAATGTAGCTTTTTTTTTTTTTCTTTTAAGAAAGAAAGATATAAAAAGCTTAAAACAACCTTTTTTTCCACTACAGATCTATGGCCACAGAGCTGTGTCACTGAAAAAAACAAGTGCTGTGTTCTTATTTGAGCTGCGGTTACAAGTGACAAAGGAAGTGTTCAGTTTCTCTTATATCACAGTTTCCATGAGCCCTCCACACCGATGCAGGCACTGTATGAGTGGAACAAAGACAAAAAAATGGCAGAGGAAAGCGACAGACAGCAGTACAGTAAATATATTTTATTGTATTTCTGTTTCTAAAGCAATTTGGTCATATGTTGACTTCCAATTGTTGAAACTTATTTTGTTGTACGTCTAAACCAATGCAGTTAAAGGCAACCTGATTAGCGGTGTGTTAGGGTTAAACTATAAAGCTTTTATTTACGTATTTGCCATTTGTGGTTTTAAGTGTTCGCCCCTCGTGGCTATTAGTGATCTAGTTAGTAGATACTTGTAGCTAGCTATGAATACATTTTATTATTATGCACTTAAAGCGAAGTACAAGTAGCAGCTACCTAAGGCACTTAGAACTCCAGTACTGAATTAGTTTCACTTTCTTTAATATTGCTGCATTCTTTTTGGGTTTGCTAATCCACAGTTACTTAACTTAGCTCAAGAGATTATTGTGTTAAAACACATTATAAGGTCAGGATGCTAGAAAACATCTTCAAGGACATCTAGCAGAGGAAAAGTTATACCCAGTTACATTCTGCAATGTTCAGTACCAATTTTTTCAGAGAAAGAATCCTCTCCAGACATGCCACCTACATGCACTGAGCTTCTGTGGATCCCTGTGCTGCAACCTGTGCTTTAAATACTAAAGTCTTCCAGGATCACAGCTTCCCATGTTCAGTCAAGGTAAGGAAAGAAATGCATTCACCCAGGGCCCCAAATTTTAGAGCGGCCCCACTTTACCAGAAAATACTTTAAAAATATAACTGACGTATTATTATAATTTATAACACTCATTTCATTTTCCTAGTATTCATCAAATCTAATGCCTCAGCTATTGTTAAACGTCAGCTCCCTAAAATCCATTTTAAAGCAATATGTGTGTGTAGGACTATATTAAGATATTAAAGAACACTTACATGTACACAACATAATGAAGCAATGTGGGAAAGCACAACTAACATTTAATTCAATTAATTAGTGCTGATTGTTGCACTTTTGCACGCCTCTAATCTTTCTACCAATGTTGCCTGTAACTCTCAGGGGGCTGGTTATTTATTAAAGATTTTCTCTGGTTGGAGAAAAGGGAGGAAAAAAAACATTGAATTTCATGTGACTTATTAAACCCCGGGGCCGCCAAAATTCAGAATAAAAAGGTACTCCATCTCAAACTTGCCGAGGTCACGTAGTAGTCAATGGCAGATGTCCCTTTTACAATTGTAAGATATCATTATCTGCACTGGGTTCCAAACAATAATCTCATTCACGGTTTTTGGGCATTAATCCGAGAAAATGTGAACCAATCTGAAAAAATTGCTGTTTTAGCCTATGGAGGATCTCCTATAACCTTTATGGAGTCTTTTTGAAGATTTTGAGAATTCAAATCTTTTTTTGAGGAAATTGTTTGAATCGAACGATTAAATCAAAAAATTCAAAAAATTTAAATCTAATTGAAAATGATACGTTTTGGATTGAGAAATCACTTTGAATAAAATTTGATGGTCGAATTCCGAAGTATTTTCACTTCAAATTCCGACCCTTGATAAATCTGCCCCCTAAAGTGTTTAAACCCAAGTCGCTCTTGTTAACTGGAAAATGTAGTGTCAGCCCCACTAGACTGTATTCACATCTCAGATATCTACAACCCTCTGCAATATTTACTGTTTTTGTCTATATAGTATTTGTTTTGATCCCACATTTTTATCTCTGTTGGTATTGTTGTGTACAGGTATGGGACCTATTATCCAGAATGCTCGGGACCTGGGGTTTGAAGGATTACGGATCTTTCTGTAATTTGGATCTTCTTATCTCAAATCTACTAGAAAATCATGGAAACATTAAATAAACCCAATAGGCTGGTTTTGCTTCCAATAAGTATTAGTTATATCTTAGTTGGGATCAAGCACAAACTACTGTTTTATTATTACAGACAAAAAGGAATTAATTTTCAAAAATTTGGATTATTTCATTATAATGGAGTCTATGGGAGAGGGCCATTCTCTAATTCGGAGCTTTCTGGATAACGGGTTTCCGGATAAGGTATCCCATACCTGTATTAAATGTATAGTTCTGTACCTACTGCAAAACTGTTGCTGTTTGACTTCACATACAAAGATATCACAGATAGGGCCAGATTCAACTCAGTGAGTCGCCAGGCGACTAATCTCCCAGAATCGCCTGGTGTGGATTAACCCTAAATGTTAATGTTTCCCTGAAACAAGATAGATATCGCCCAATAGGATACTCATGTGCCATTAGCTGCTGCTGCTGCTAATTCTCTATAAAGCCTATCCCATCACTTCTGGTTGTGACTGTTTCTGTGAAGGAAATATAAATGTTTATTTAACAGTAATTATTAGGACGGCTGTAATCCTAATTATAATTTTGTTTTTGATGTTTTAAAGGATTAGGTCTAAGCACGTGGGATCTTGGTGTAAAGAGTCTGATGACTGCTGTGCTAGATCATTTACACAGAGACCAAAAACCAATTAGGTAACAATGAACTGTGACCACGCTTGCTTTTATATTATGTTCCCGTACAATCAAATTCGATGTCAGTGTAACAAGCCTGACCCAACATTTATTTGCCGACTCAAGTTACAATGAGAGAGAGACCATCAAGGTGACCAAACAATAAGTGACCTACTTTACTGTATTTTACTTGCTATTTGCCATAAACACGTCTTTGTGAAAACATCTGAAATCAGTACAAATTAAGGCTCAGTGAGCCATTCCCCACTAATTGAATCTATTCTGAATTTTATCGCAGAAAAGGTAATTCTGAGTGCTTGCCAGTGAACTACACAAGACCGTAAGCTCCATTATTGGAACTAGCACACGCTTTATTGTATTATAAATTCAAACCTCACTTCATATTGTGAAAGTACGCAGTTATAAAACGTTTTTTTCATGCTTTTTCCACTCTAATTCTAATTAGAAGGAAATGCATTATGTCTCAAACTGACAATTCACTAATGTATGGTATAGTTTATTGCAGCAGTCAGACAGTGAGAGGAAGTGAAAGTAGCTTTTTTTATGCACTGGTTCTTGGGTAATTGTCTACTTCCTTAAAAAGCACAATGGAAACATGTACGTATCACTATGAACAAGTCATTGCAATTACCTGTTCCACTTTCCTAAATGTCTGCTCTCTTTAGCCAAACAAATTTAGAACACCGAAAATAAACAAAACCGAGTATGTCATGTTCCATCACAATCTTTATAAAAACTTCATTTAAAATTATCTCTAGAATGACTAGACAGAATACACTTATAGGACTAGTGCTATTTACAATTATGCTCAAATTCACCTGGATCAAAGGATACATTTGTAGGTGAAAGGCTAAGATCCCCAGGCACTACTTGAGACCCTGTCCCCCTGGAGAGAAGTGCTCAAAAACAAATATACATGTATAGTTTTATATACAATTGTGCCGTGAGTGCTTTCTGGTATCAGTATATATATATGTATATATATATATCTATATATAGATATATATAGTATTTGAAATGTACCAGCATTATTATTGAGTCATCACTCATATATCCAGCGTTTCGGCCCTCGTCGGGGCCTTTATCGACGAGGGCCGAAACGCTGGATATATGTTATGACTCAATAAATATTGTATACAACATTTTGACCAAGCACCCATCATTGAATATTGGAGTACGA
>CM044436.1:90994328-91005025 GCA_024363595.1 Xenopus borealis
CCTCGAATTTGACCATGAGAATTGTATGGGAAAAATCCTTCAAATTCGAAGGATTTTACCACTATTCGATTGGTCAACGTTTGGTCGAATAACTTCCCCTTTAAAATTTTATTCGACTGCCTAGGAATAGATTTCGATCGAATTTTCAAAATTCACTGGTACAATTGGTCTTCAAAAATTCGAATTCAAATCTTTTTAAAAATTCGATCGAACTTCGAATCCATCATGTGAATTTGATAAATCTGCCCCTTAGTGTTTTCACATAAATTTATTTGTGCTCACTGGCCTCAAAATTTGTGTGCAAGCGCAAGTGCATACAGCTTAGAGGGAACTTTAATGGCAGCCCTCAGTGGGAAACAAAAAAAGGATATTCTAACCACTGATAACCAGATTTGTACCTATTCTAATAAATCCCGTGTATTAGGGGGTACAAATTACTAAAGTGACCCATACCACCAGCAATGTCTGTTTAATTTGGGGCTTGATGTTCAGGGCCTTTATGTACAATATTAATTGGATCTCTTTTATTATAGATATACTGTACAAGTATACCTAATGGCAGAGCCAGGCCAAGTAGTATTGCCATCCAATGCATTAAAGCACATCTCAGTCTATTGGTTATGCCAATGACAGAGATAGATAGATAATCCCACCCATCAACATTTCTGGGGGCATGTACTAGATTCTAGGGGTCATTTTCTTACCCCAGGGGTGCAAGTGCATGAGCACGCCTCTGTCTTTGGGCAGTTGGTAAGGACAGGGTCCTGATGCAAGCAAATTAGTGGGTGGATGTGGAGATGCCTTATGTTCCTCCCCCACCCACAGGCCCGGACTGGCAATCTGTGGGTTAGGGCAAATGCCAGATGGGCTGCTATATGGTGCCATAGAAAGTCAGTATTTAGTGGGCTGGTGGGGGCTGTTTGGGCCTCTTTGTGGGCTGATTGGGCCTCGGTGTACCTGAAATGCCAGGGCCTATTTTGTTTCTCAGTCCAGTCCTGCCCACCCACCCCATTGAATCAACCACAGACAGCACTCAATTCAAGGGGCATGGTGCAGACAAGGAGTAAAGACAACTACGGGCATTCTTTGCATTCCCCACACAGTGTGCAAAGTGCAAAACAAATGGTAGTTATAAGCACCTTTTGCACTTTGCACAATGTATATCCTATCTCCATATGTTTGCCTGCTGGGTATTGTGGACAATCTTGGACTAAAAAAAACAATATGCTAAACTCTATTATATGAGGCTGCTCTACTATGCCAAAAAGTCCATTCTACTACACATGAAGTATATAGCTCCATCCAGTGTCGGACTGGGATACCAGGGGCCCACTATAAAACCTTAGCCCAGGGGGCCACTTTCAGAACTAATATTCTTCAACTCCTCAATCAACCTCTATTCTTCTAGTTTGATTACATACTATAATCAATTAGTCCATCTATTTAGCCTCTTTGTTCTCATAGAAATAGGGAATAGCCATGAAATAGGCCAAACATTTAGCAGCATGAGGGCCCACTGACACCTTGGCCCACCGGGAGTTTTCCTGGTATTCTGGTGGGCCAGTCCGACGCTGGCTCCATCGTCTTTACTTTTTTGGAAAAAATCAACTATATACTCCCCAATCCAAGACTGGCCAAAAAAATCGAGGCGGTATTGGGTAAATGCCTTGTATAAGAAGAATTTGAGGCTGTATTGGGTGAATGGCTTTTATACAAAGATACTAACTGGTCTGTCACCCACCAGATCCATTAGCTACTCCTCTATTTTTCATCTATTCTTTCTTGTCACAGTATGCATCAAGCTAATATGCAAAAAATATCAACTTAAACAAATTAATTGGGTACCCTGCTTGAGCGTTCTACCACCTCTATGCACACAAAGATGTAATCTGTTTCATCCCAGTATTAATACAGCAGATATAAACTGACATGTGCCTTAAATCAATTTGCGCATGTTTAAGCCCTGTGAAGTGATGATACGATCAGTACTTGATTAACCTCTAGGGATATGTTCTAGCAGGTCCTCTTAGTTATAGGCAGCCCTCTGGTGGAGAAACAAATCTGAGTAAATAGTGAATTTACTTATTGCTCTCTCCCTACCTCCTCCACACTGTAAGCTGATGGAAGCAAAGCATTTATCTTTTCAACACATGTATTTGTATTTACTTGCTCATTATTTTCTGATCCCAAATCTGACATCAAGCTAAATTTTCTGGAGGGAGAATACACACGTCGTCTACAGTGATGTTTTACGCCCAGAGTTGTTTTATTTCAGAGTCAGGTACGTTGAATGGTTTGGGAGTTAAAGGGATTCTGTCATTATTTTTACAATATAGTTTTTATTTCTAAATTACACTGTTTATACTGCAAAAGATTCACTCTACTATATGAAATTTAATTCTTGAACCAGCTAGTGTATATATTTTTAGTTGTAATATTGTTGTGTAGGCAGCCATCTCAGGTCATTTTGCCTGGTCATGTGTTTTCAGAAGGAGCCAGCACTTTAGGATGGAAAGGCTTTCTGGCAGGCTGTTGTTTCTCCTAATCCATGTAACTGAATGTGTCTCAGTGGCACCTGGATTTTATATTGAGTGTTGTTCTTAGATCTACCAGGCAGCTGTTAGCTTGTGTTAGGGTCCTGCTATCTGGTTACCTTCCCATTGTTCTGTTGTTATGATGCGGGGGGGGGTGATATCACTCCAACTTGCAGTACAGCAGTAAAGAATGACTGAAGTTTATCAGAGCACAAGTCACATGACTGAAGGCAGCTGGGAAACTGACAATATGTCAAGCCCCATGTCAGATTTCAAAACTGAATATAAAAAAATCTGTTTTCTCTTTTGAGAAATGGATTTCAGTGCAGAATTCTGCTGGAGCAGCACTGTTAACTGATATGTTTTGAAAAAAAATTTTTCCCTTGACAGTATCCCTTTAACCATTTTCTAAAGGCATATTTGCTGTAATCTAGTCACTCGTATAACCAGACACTTACATTTTGACTCTAACTATGCCAAGATTATTACAATACACAAGGAAGTTACTCAACCAAATACAGTTTGGGATACATTGAAAAGGAGTAATCAGCCTTTTTATGATTTATACCCTTTCAGTTATTATTAAAGGTATCTAATTTAATCCCCCGACAGCTGCTACAAATTCCTTTACTTTACCCCTTTTACCCTTTTACCACTTTTATTTTCCTTTGCCCTGCTTGTCTTTACTGCAATACATATATATATATATATATATATATATATATATATATATATAGTTCTTAAAGGGGAATTCCCTCCTCCCCCCCCCCAGCCTACCTGCTACCCTGGGCAAATACCCCTAACTTTTGACTTATGCTGAATCTGTCCATCGGAGTTCACGGCAGTCATCTTCTTGTTTTCGGTAATCTTCGGAATCAAAGCAGTGTTTTACAGCATGCAATCTTCCAGTCCTAAACAACTGTGCATTCACCGAAATTTACGGGAATTTCTGAAAATCCCGGGCATGATGCGCAGTTGGAGCAAACTTCCGATCCTAAACAACTCTGCATGCACTGAAATTGATGGGAATTTCTGAAAATTCCGGCGAAACACCACTCTGGTTCCAAAGATTACCGAAGAAAAAAGGATGGCTGCCGTGAACTCCTATGGAGAGAATCTGCATGGAGGGGTAAGTAAAAAGTTAGGGGCATTTTCCCGGGGTAGTAGGTAGGCTGGGTGGGAGGAGGGAGGGGTCTGCATAGGGTTGAAGGGTAGAGTGTTTTTAACGTTTGGGCTGAATTCTCCTTTAAGCTGCATTCTGAGGGTGCTAAGAACCAAACTGTATAGTATAGACTGTCAGCATTCCAATATCTGTGCATTATTCCATATATTTCACCAATGTTTTGGCTGATTTTTTTGTGGAGCACACACTGCATTCTACATAACTGAAACAAGTAGTGTTTCCACCTTATACTCCTCTGCGGTTAAACTGAAGAAAAAACTTTTTTGACCTCTAACTCTGAAGTGTCTTGATGATAACACATTAAATTGGCGTGGTTGTAGCATACAAATTAAATACTTACACGCTCTAAAGTTTAACAGGGGGATGATTTTCGAATTAATGCAGTCAAGGTTATTCTCCCAAGGTAGCTGGCAAGACTGCCTGTTGCCATGGTGACCATCTATATCATGTGCAATAGAATGCTCCCTGGTAAACCCTTACACATGGGAATGTATTTTTTTATATTTCTCTAAAACCAGGAAAATCTGATCTTTATCAAGTATAAAAACCACAAAAAAAATATTGGCAAGTAAAAGCGGCCAAGGTCCTATCGAAGTCAGTAGGATTTACACGGATCCTATTGGGCCATCTTTAATGAATTTGAGTTTTCTGATTTTCTTCCGCTACCAATTGTCAGCAAAACTGATATTTTTATAGTTTTTTTTTTTTTAATCCCAGTGCATCATTCAGCGTTTTTTTCCATTTGTGCTGGAAAACTATACCCCCAAAATGAAAACTTGAGCAACAGATCATTTATATCAAATTAAGTGATATATTAAAGAATCTTATCAAACTGGAATATATATTTCAGTAAATATTGCCCTTTTACATCTCTTGCCTTGAACCACCATTTAGTGATGGTCTGTGTGCTGCCTCAGAGATCACCTGACCAGAAATATTTCAACTCTAACTGTAACAGGAAGAAGTGTTGAAGCAAAAGACAAATCTCTGTGTGTTAATTGGCTCATGTGACCTAACATATATGGTTTGTTTGTGTGCTCTGTGAATCCTACCATCCCAGGGGGCAATTTTCTATTTATGATTACCCAATGCCACATGCTACAAAAAAAGTATATTATTATGAAAATGGCTTATTTACACGAAGCAGGGTTTTACATATGAGCTGTTTTATGCAATATCTTTTTATAGAGACCTACGTTGTTTGAGGGATATAGTTTCCTTTAAATCACATTCTATTTGTGGTTTTAGAGAGTGCTTTCTAAAGTGGTTTCTAAACCCACAAAAATGGGAATATTAATAAATGGCCCTCTTAAAATACAGGGAAAGTATTTCTACAATATTGAAAATGGTGAAGATGTGCATAATGCAATATGTATAGCTCACTTGAGAAAGGGCAGCTGTAAAAGTTCAAAGTGCATACATAATGGCAGTATTAACAGCGATGACAAGGTTGAAGCCTATAGCAAATACAAGTGTAAGCCATGGATTGTCAGGTTTGTTTCAAACTACCAAAGCAGAATGCAAGTAGCCAAGTTTCTTTGTGGCCAGTGAGTTTATGAATTGGTCTCTCCAATGTACTTATTGACTGTAGGACGTCATATAGAATACTATCGATAATTAATGAATAGTAAGACTTTTGGGGGCCACAGAGATATCAGAAAATCCTTGCAGAGAAGATGTATGTGTTTAATTGTTGCTTTTTACATGTTGTACTTCATGTTTCTGAAAGCGCTCACAATTAAACACACCCAGACACAAAGACAGCATCAATGTGAATGATATTACAGTTTAAGGGATTTGGACTACAAAATTCGTTAAAAGAACAATAACATCAGAGTACAAGTGTTTTAAAGTAATAAAAATATAATGAAGTCTTGTCCTGCACTGGTAAAACTGGTGTGTTTGCTTCAGAAACACTACTATTGTTTATATAAATAAGCTGCTGTGTAGCAATGGGGGCAGCCATTCAAAGGAGGAAATGCTCAAGTTACACAGCAGATAAGCTCTGTACAACATAATGGCAGGGCCGCTATTAGAAATCACGGGGCCCTGCACAACAACATTTTCAGGGCCCCCTGGCCCCACCCAACCTGGCACGCAAGCCCCACGCCTGATCCCGCCCACTACATATCAAAGTTAAAAGACCACACAGATATCAGAACTAAAAAGTAACCCCCCCCTACACATATTGATGGTCAGGGCTCACTTATAAGTTAAAAGAAAACATTGGCACCAGGGCCCCCTTTACAAGTTATAAAAAATTGGGGCCCAAAAAATAATTTAAAAAAAACATTTGTACCAGGGCCCCCCTTACAAGTTAAAAACAAATTGGGGCCCCAAAAATATTTTTTTTTAAAAAAACCTTGGCTGCAGGGCCCCCTTACAAGTTAAAAAAAAACTGGGGCCCCAAAAAATTTTTAAAAAAAATTGGTGCAGAGGCCTATAGAGTATTAGAATAAAACATTGGTCACAGCATCCCATCTAATTAAAGTGTTCATCATTGTGAACAATGGTGCTTCATGACGCATTTAACACACACAAGTAGCTGCATCTGTAATTTCCTTAATCACCTGTCATGGGTTTTACCTCTTTTCAAAAAGCTTTGCTATTAACTGATAAATATATATTTTTTCCCTATTGTATTTGTGTGGCATTACTTTACTCCTTATTTGTGTTACTATCCTTGATTCTCACAGCACGCTTCATTATACAATGAGTGTGAACTGCCAAGATGGTGGTTGATCGCTATTTCTGTCTCATCTACAGTATATGGAGCATTTGCCAGCAGCTACTGAACAGAGTCTTGTCAAATGGACCCGTTTGCAATACTGTAATCTGACATACAGGCTAGTTTTTCAGTTCCAGGAAACACACATAATCTTCATACTGGGCACAAATTCCATTCAAAATACCCCAGACAATGCATAGGGCGAGATATGTATCTTAACCTCACCTCCACCCTTAATGAGCAAAAGCTTTCACCAAAATGTGTCTTCTGATCAGCCTACTGTATATCAGCCTATATCAAGGTGCAGCTATTTAGCTATTGGTATCTATTATCCAGAATGCTAGGACTTTATGGCAGCTCAGTAATCCAGGTGCAGATTCCGAACTGTTAAAATTTGCTTGCAAAAATGTATCAATTAAATTGGTTATCAGCAAACCCCTCACCACACACCCATATATAACTATCCCCACTGCTGATCTCTCACTACTATACCTGCTATCCCACAGCCACACTCCCTTCCCAGAGACTATTATACTGTTACTATAGGCACCATCTCTCCCTACTATACCTGCTATACCACAGCCACAGTCCCTTCCCAGAGACTATTATCCACTGTTACTATAGGCACCATCTCTCCCTACTATACCTGCTATACCACAGCCACAGTCCCTTCCCAGAGGCTATTATCCCACTGCTACATTAGGCACTATGTCTCCCTACTCTTCCTGCTATCTCACTGTCTCTTCCCAGAGGCTATCTCTACTGCTACTATAGATACCATCTCTCCTTACTATGCCTGCTACCCAGGCCCAGACTGGCAACCTGTGGCTGTGGGTTCTGGCAAATGCCAGAGGGGCTAAGTTATAGTGCTATAAGTTGCCATAAAAAAGTGACTATTAATTGGGCTGGTGGGGGCTGTTTGGGCCTCTGTGTAGTAGGAATGGCAGGGCCTATTTTGAATCCCAGTCCAGTCCTGCTGCTACCCAACAGTCACACTCCCTTCCCATAAAATATTATCCCAACTGCTACTATAGGTACCATCTCTCGCTACTTTACCTGCTATCCCACAACCACAGTACCTTTCCAGAGACTATTATCCCACTGCTACTATAGGTACCATCTCTCCCTACTATACCTGCTATCCCACAGTCACACTCCCTTCCCAGAAACTATTATCCCCACTGCTACTGTAGGCACATCTCTCCATACATATGTACGTATATAGCTATATATACAAATATCTATATTACATAACTGTTGATCATAGGACCATAATAGCCTGGGATTATTATTATTGCTTATGTTCAAGAAATAATCAGCTACTCTTAAAGGCATTAATAGAATCACCCTAGCACCCCCATGTATCTGGATGGATATCAGCAGCATGATCCTCGTAGTCTAGAGCAGTTATGTCAGGGGTGTCCAAACTTTTGGCTTTGAGGGCCACATTGGAAGAAGAAAAATTGTCTGGGGGCCACACATGAAATACACAAACACTTGATTTGTAAAAGTAAAGAAAATACACAAAAAACTACAATACCAGTTGGATAACCAGATGAAGCTTTAGACTGGACGATCGTACACCTGGACATTAAATAGACTTATTATATTATTATTATTACTAACTGGGCAATGGGCAATGGGGGCTCCTCCTATATCCTTTGCAACATGA
This sequence comes from Xenopus borealis, assembly GCA_024363595.1. NCBI lineage: Eukaryota > Metazoa > Chordata > Amphibia > Anura > Pipidae > Xenopus > Xenopus borealis. The sequence continues at coordinate 91,002,446 of CM044436.1, forward strand.
AGTTTTCTCGAGAACTGAACGTTTCAAGCTGGGCCACATTCATACCCATCCTGGGCCACATTTGGCCCTGGGACCACAGTTTGGACACCCCTCAGTTAAGAGGAACATAAGACACTGTTGTTGAACTATAATTCGCTCTATGTCAATGACAGCGAGCAGATAGAGCATGATCAAGTATTTCTTGTACACTTGTACGCATATTTTTTCCTGCAATATTTTTCCCATGACAAAAATTCTAAATTGCTATTTAAAACTTTTTTTTTTTAAGAAATTGTGTGTCCATGAAAAGGCCACCCAAGTTCAGGTAGTATCTGAAAAGAATCCAACAATATTCCTTGTATTTAGGCTTGTTAGAATAGCTCCATATATCATTTAGCATCTACAGGATTATACACTATATTGTGTATTATTATGTATTGTGTCCACACACCCACATACTTTTAGGAACTGCGCCAACAGCAAAGAAGGCCCCTGACATGAACTTTGGTTATAAACAGAGTGGAGATTAATGAGATTCAGCGATCCCTTTGCTTCGTCATGTCTCTGTGTCTCGCATATTCAACTTGTTATTGCAATGAACTTATTCTTGTGTATTTGCTCATGTCTTTCCTTGTCATTGCCTTCTTTCTCTCACCCAGCCTTGCTTCTGTTTGATCAAACTGCTTCTATTACCCTTTACCTACCACATGTGATAAATTCCAGAGCAGAAGTCATCAATGAGCCAGGGCGAATTCCTCCTTCATATTTGCAGATATTGTTACTACCACTCAGCTCTCCATATACCCTCAAGCTGAATTTAAATCAGGGTGAAATTCATTGATAAAGTAGAAATCAAATAAATCAATCAAATGTGAAACTCTACAATAACTCCATACAGTTCTGCCTGAAACCACTTAGACGAGCATGAATGTGTTCCTTACATTCTCCCCTGGAACTGTGCTCATACAAGGAAGACCATGAGTCAATGAAGAATCTATAAAACAAATGTATAAAATGGAAAATGTGCTTTAACTTCCCTCATAATATATTCACTGGGCAAAGAGATACCTATACCTGTACATTCTTCTGTATTTGTTACATTTCCTTAAAGAGATACTGTTATCGGAAACTTTTTTAAAAACGCATCAGTTCATAGTGCTACTCCAGCAGACTTCTGCACTGAAATACATTTCTCAAAAGAGCAAACAGATTTTTTTTATATTAAATTTTGAAATCTGACATGGGGCTAGACATTTTGTCAATTTCCCAGCTGCAGTGGTCATGTGACTTGTGCCAGTACTATAGAAGGGAACTGCTTTCTGGCAGGCTGTTGTTTTTCCTTCTCAATGTAACTGGAGGAGTCACAGTGGAACATAGGTTTTACTATTGAGTGCTGTTCTTAGATTTACCAGGCAGCTGTTATGCTGTGTTAGGGAGCTGTTATCTGGTTACCTTCTCATTGTTCTGTTCTTAGGCTGCTGGGGGGGAACTCCAACTTGCAGTACAGCAGTAAAGAGTGACTGAAGTTTAGCAGAGCACAAGCCACATGACTTGGGGCAGCTGGGAAATTGACAATATGTCTAGCCCCATGTAGATTTCAAAATTAAATATCTGTTTGCTCTTTTGAGAAGTGGATTTCAGTGCAGAATTCTGCTGAAGCAGCACTATTAGCTGATATGTTTTGAGGAAAAAAAAAATTTTTTCCCATGACAGGATCCCTTTAAACTTTTGAATATGATAAAAGAGGTGGTAGTGCTTGGCGCTGCTCAGTAACAGCACTGAGAACTACCACCCATGCAAATCCTTAATGTTGCATGAAACTGGGAAATAGGAGATTGACTTTTTATTTTACTGAGATACAACCCTAATTAGAATTGTGCACGGAGTTAAACAGGAAGGATACATTAGTGCCATTGAATTGTTTGGAAGGTTCCTTTTGCTCCTACATGTTCTGTTCCTGTATTTGTGATGTTTCATGTTTGACTGGAACTTCCTATTCTCATTCAATGGGCAGCGGCAATATTATCCGTTGATCTGTAAGAAGGGGAATTAAAGTTGCTATCTTATATGACAGTTCTTTGGCGGGTCTGATGCATAACAGCCTCCAAACATACAAAAAAATTAAAGAAATGATCAAAGCACATTCCCTGTTTCACAAGTAATTTAGTATCCAAGCAAATGCATGTATTTAGCAAAACAGGGTTTTTTAGTTAAAGAATTATGATCATAAAATTGATAAGCCACCATACGATGTCAAGGTGAACCCCACTTATTTGGTGACATTCCCATTTCTTGACGCCAATCTGCCACTATCATGTCACAAACTACCCCACTTCCACTCTCTTCTGCCCAACTGATTTGCCACTCTGAGCAAGTAGCAGGAGGTAAAGAGTTTAACATTATTCTTTTTCTCTGAATTGTGTAGGAAGTTTCCTGGGGTTTGGTGGCAGCTGTAATTTTAATGTCAGTCACTCACATTGAAGCTCATTCTGCTGCTATCCAGTGCATTTGGTTGACACATTCATTCCCTTTTGCCCAAACAGAGACATGTTTTTTTATCCTCCTCCATCACATTTATATGTATATATATATATATATATA
>CM044436.1:91005787-91064695 GCA_024363595.1 Xenopus borealis
ATTTGTGGAAAGGCCACATAGGCCTGGGCCTAGGGTGGCAGGATTTTAGGGGGCGGCATGTTGCCCTGCCACACCCATATTTGTCCAGAAACACTGGGGATACCCACGAGATATGATAGTTTTTTTCATTTACAATGTAACAATCCCCATTGCTCTGGTCTTGGTGATGAAAATTTGCGAATAAAGGGCAGAGTATGGGGTGACAAACGGCAGTGGGCCTAGGGGCACCCGCTATGTAAATCCGGCCTATCATAAGCATAAGGGATTGGGTATATAGCAAGCAACTCTGATATTACTAACTGAAGTTGGTCAGGTTTCCTGGCTGGTTCCACCCATATGCATGTGCACTAACAAATGCAGGCATCGGCTTAAATGTGACTGGCTATTATGGACAGCCCATTTACATTTCTAAAGTGATTGACTAATTTACATATTAAAGACATCTTCTTTGCATTTGTATGTGAGCAGCTCATTTACATTTTAAAGCAAGCGGCCCATTGGGCATTTGCCTGAACCCACAGACTGCTAGTCCGGACCTGAATGACTACAGGTGTTATCCTATCTACTACTAGTTGCACCCACCATACTGGCTGGTGTGATCTAGTCCTTCTGTAAAATTTGATGTTGTACAGGGATGTGATGATAGAGGAGCTGCAGGAGTCTCAGGAGTATAGAGGGCCCAGTGGAGCAAATTCAATTTCTACAGTATATTGGTAAGTCAACTTCTCAAATTTTGGGGGGGCTAAAAAACTTTGCCCAGATGACTTGTATGATTCACAGTATATTTCTTGTGTAATACACATATAAGGCACAAAAGCCATGCATATCTTGTAAAAGATATCCTTATAAACGGTGACTAGTGATGCCATCAGTTATAAATGGTGAGTAGTGAATTTTGTCACATGACTCACTGAAACTTGTGTATTATAATAAAGTACCCCTTGTTGGAAAATATGAGGATATTAGAAGTACAGTAACCTTGGAGTTCCATGACCTCTATAAAAGCACTCGGCCTTCAGCCTTTTATATGATCATGGAACTCCTCGGTGACATAATATCCTTATATTTACAATAGGGAGTCACTATATATACTGCATACATGTTTATAATAATACAGACACATTAATTGTAACCAGGCCTGGATTGGGATTCAAAATGGACCCAAACCAGTGTTGACTGGCCCACCGGGATACCAGGAATAGTCCCGGTGGGCCCAGGTGTCAGTGGGCCCTCATGCTGCTAATTTGGCCAAGTTCATGACAATTTCCTATTTCCAGAGGCTAAATAGATGCAATAATAGATTATAGTATGTAAAGAAAATACACTAGGAGAATAGAGGTTGAATGAGTAGAGGAAGAATAAAAGTACTGAGAGTGGGCCCCTTGTCTAAAAATTTTTGGTGGGCCCCTAGTGTGAGGTTTTTGGGTGGGCCCCTGATGTCCCAGTCCAACACTGACCCAAACAGCCCCTGCCAGCACAGCAAATAGGAACTGCCTATGGCATCTTGCAGCCAGGACACTGTAAAAAAAACAAAACCTGGTGGGCCCTATGTCCCCTGGCAGGAACTGCAGACGCTGGCACCCCAATCCACTCCTCAAGAGGAAAGCATATTAACCAATACATGCACGGGGGGGAGAGGTGTGTGTGAAATTTGTTGGAGCTGGAGCTTGCAACCATACCTTCCAACATTTCGGAAATAGAAAGAGGAACAAAAAGATATGCTGTGCCCATTTTTGTGGCCACACCCCCTAATTACCATGTTCATTTTACAAAATTTGCCAGGTTATGAAAGTCTGAACACATTTCTCTAGTTTTTATGTGTTATTACAGTTTTGCTAATGTAGGTGAATTGTCCTTTATGTTACAAGTCACAGTTTCCCCAAGAGACTTGTTTATCTTAATTATTACAATTACTTATTTTCTTATCGTAAAATTTTTTACAAAAGTATCTTAATGCACCTGGACTCTCTGCCAATTGAGTTGGAATATTTGTATCTGTTTCTGGCTGTTCAGTGCAGAAGATGAAAGAGAAAGTTGGGACATTTCAGTAACAAGCCGGGACTGTGGGTTGATCTGTCAAACCTGTCCCACTCAAAACGGGACAGTTGGGAGGTATGCATTACTTTATTAATAAAGAATAAGAAACAGCAAAGGACAACTTGAAGCTAACAGGAATACTGCCCTGGAATCGAACTAAGGGTTTTCTGGGGAACACCACTGCTCCAAGTTACCCTCTTGGGGTCCAACCCCACAGTTTGGGAACCACTACCCTAAGCATTGCCATTATAGAGCTACAAGTCAACAAGGCAGTAATATTAGTGAAGTATATACTGCCACCTTTGGATACAGTGCAGAGTTCCCAGTCAGTTTATCCCCAAGAATCCTGTCTTCTTAGCATTATATAATGGCTACTTTCCTACAGGAGCTACAGTTTGTTTATTGAGTGTGTGATGTGTATATTGATGCTCCCCCAAGTGGGCACTTAGGCCAATAGCTACAATACAACATTCACTTACAGTGAACCACAGTTGGGTTACCAAGATACATTATCAAACTGCTAAAAAAACATATGGAGTCTCCTGAGTATTAAGCTGGTCATAGACGTAAAGATAAAGTTGTACGAAGTGAAGGCTCATACAATTTTCAGTCCATGTGTGGATCGCTCCGACAATTTTTGTACCATATCGTTTGCCATTTAGTGGATCTGACAGATTAGCTTTCTATCGGCTAACGGTAATTTCTCTGCATGTATTGCCTATCTGACCAAATTTAATGGGTGAATGTCACTCCTATTTGTCAGACATAACTTTCATGTGATTACTGTCTGTCAATTAATGACTGGAACATTGTCTGATTAGTTCTTTTTAATCTGAATGGTCAGCGGTTTGCAGTGGTGTAACTACCAGGGGAGCAGGGGGTGCAATTGCACCAGGGCCCACTCCCTCACGGGGCCTGCCGGAGAGGCTAGGAGAAATCCAATGTGCAATTCATAGGGGGAGAGCCTGATAGGGGGGCCCGGGAGCCAATCCTGCACCAGGGCCCATCAGTGAGTAGTTACGCCACTGGTGTTGTTCTTTTTAATCTGAATGGTTAGTGGTTTGTTCTTTTTAATCTGAATGGTTAGTGGTTTGTTCTTTTTAATCTGAATGGTTAGTGTTTTTTTCTTTTGAATCTGAATGGTTAGTGTCAGGTCGGAAGATTGTAACATCCAATCATTCGTTGGATAGAAGGCTAAAATCTGCACATCTATGGCCTGCTTTAGTATTTAGACCCTGTCTGTCAATATTTTACATTTTTAAAAGGGCTATATACCTTCCATAGCAGTGTGGCTGGCCTACATTTTGCAGCATATCACCAAACTTCTGAAGGGTGGATATAGTGTTGTATAAGTCAGCGGCCCCCAATCTTTTTTCCCCCAGGGACTGCTGTAAAACCACAATTTTTTGCAAGGACTGGGGGGCGTCAACTGTGCGTGCTGCATTAAATTTGGGCATGCCAGTGTAAAATTTCTTGTGTTGGGCTACAAATGCAGACACGCCAACATCAAACTCGGTGTGTCCACGTCAAATACAGTGGGTCCGCATCAAATGCGGACTCGGCCCCAGTTCAGTTATGTCTGCGGTCCGGTAGTGGCCCGCAGCCCAGTGGTATAGATGTTACAAAAAATATAACTAAGTATAGAGATAACAACCAGTAAACAAATGGGATACACAGTGTCACAGTGACTGCCATCACAGGAGGAGTGGCAGGTAGTGATGGGCAAATCTGGGGAGTTTGCGAAAATAGTGAAATCGGTAAGTTCACGAAAAATTCTAATGTTTAAATGAAAAATTTGTGAAATTCGAACATTTTCATGAAAACTTTGTGAAATTCGAACGATTTTACAAAAAATTCTTGAATTTTGAAAGATTTCACAAAAAATTTATGAAATTCAAAAATTTTCACAAAATTGACGCCAAATCCCAGGAATTCGGCGCAAATTTGTGGCAGGACTATTTAGGTCCAGGGGTCCCAGACTAGTGAAATGGGGGTTGGGTCACTTGGGTTTGGTGCATCAGGCAGTTGAGTGGATCAGAGCCTGGGCAGGTGGCCACACGTGGGTCCCACAAATTGTTAAACCAAGCAATTCTGCATCTGATGGAAGGATTAATACATTTTTTTTCTGACGCTATTGTTGCCTGACGGGTTTAGAAAAGAAGCGAAATAATTTATTAGCAGAGGAGAATTTGGGGTACTTAGCAACCAGATTCTATTACATAGCACAAATACACCTCGCTTCAGTGCGGGCCAAGTGTACCTGGCGCCCTCGCCCTCCCCCTCCGTGCGCTCGCACTCTCCCCTGGAGCGCTGAGCACGCGCATGTGCAGATCGCCAGGGGGAGGATAAGTCAGACACAGAGGGGAGGGGAGAGAGCACCGGCGGGGGGGGGTTAAAGGTGACGTAGCACGGGATGGGAGAGCAGCAATCATGTGGTAGGCAGAAGACAGGCACCTGCCCAGCACCCCCCTTTGGTTGCACCCTAGGATGGTGCCTCTTCTGCCTACCCCTAGTTCTGTCCCTGCCTCGCTTATTTGTTTGTCATTATCAGCTTTTCTACATAAGATTCAATACCTTTTTTCCCTGTGCTTTACTCTACATTGCTCAATACTTGTAACCATGGCAATGGACAATCCTGGTTCATGTTTTTATCCCCAGTGAAAAGTAACAGAATGAATAAAGGGCAGCATATTTATGTCTGCGTGGTGTCGACAATAGATCTGGCATATTTATTCTTCTGTTTTCCAGATCAATATGCACTTATTCTGCCTTACAGATGGGAAAATGGGATTTTTTTGTGTGTGCAGTAGACGTGCATCAAACACACGCACAGCAAACAGAGATTGTATGAAGTAGGGATGCACCGAATACACTATTTTGGATTCGGCCGAGCCCCCAAATCCTTTGCAAAAGATTCGGCTGAATACCGAACCAAATACGAATCCTAACATTTTTACTTCCTTGTTTCCCTACGTGATTTCCCTCCCTGCCCCTAATTTGCATGTGCATATTAGGATCTGGATTCAGTTCGGCCAAGTACAAGGATTCGGGCGTATCCAAATCCTGTTGAAAAAGGACAAACTTGGCCAAATCCCGAACCAAATCTTGGATTGGGTGCATCCCTGGTATGAAGCTACAATCACTTTTATGTAATTATGGTGAAACAAGTTTATCTTTTTATTTTGGGACTATATACCATAATTAAAGCAACGGATTGGCCATATTTGGAGAAGATAAGAGCATGCAAATACAGGAGGCGGCCTTCATGCTTTTTTATGCTTTTTGTTATTAGCTAGAAAATGATTGAGCATGTGTCATTTCGTTTGGCCAAAAGTCTGAATTTTGAGCTAATTTAACTCTTGCACTGTGAATGCAATATGCAAGTTCTTGAAAAAGCACTTATACAACCCCTCGAGAGCACAAGATTAGGGTTAAATCAAAGCAATAAAAATAATAAATAGCTGTTGGGAGAGGCAAAAGGAGGTGTAGGGAAGATTGGATAAGCAGAAACTTAGCGCAGCTCTACTGAGTCATCAGTCCCAGGAGAAAGGGGCAGAACCACAGAAATGTCACACAGCCCTTCTGGCATCTCAATGAGAAATAATGAAGATCTCCTGCTCACTCGCTGCCTTCCAGAAACAGTACAGGAATGCGGCTTTCCAAAATAAATGTACACAATTGAATTCCAATGGCACAGACATGTGTCCTCCTAGAGATAAAGATGGAGTGACTTATTACTGGGGAGGTTAATTCACTTTATGGTTATTGGATGGGATTTTCCTTTGCCCACGCTGAGCTTCCCAAACAAACTCAATGCTGCAAAGTGTATCTCTCTTTACTGAGGCTTTTATATGAACATGCTGCTTGCGAAACATGGAAATTTGTTGCAAATGCGTGCCTGGTGAATTTATTTGCCCATCACTAAAAACAGTTCAACTTCAAGACATTTTGGGGCCCTTAAAAACAATGTAGTGATATAGTGAGTAAAGTACTCCATATTGTAAAATATAAGGATGTTATAAGACACAGAGGTGTTCCATGACCATATAAAAGCACAAGGCTGAGTGTTTTGATACAGGTCATGGAACTCTGAGGTTACTTCTATTATCCTCATATTTTCCAACAAGGGGTATTTTATTTATTAGAATACACAAGTTTTAGTGAGTCATGTGACAAAAATGACATCACTACTCACTGTTTATTAATGACGAGATCACTAGTCACCGTTTATAAGGATATAATTTACAGGATATTTATGGCTTTTGTGTATTATATTATATCTAGTTAAGCCACTGCTCACATTCACTGCTGATATTAGAAAGCTATTTACTCTGACAATATCATTCAAGCAAAGTATCTGCACATTCTGAGGCCTCAGAAGTAAGTTTAGTAGTTTTTTTTAACTAAATGTGCATACCCATGAAATGTCAGCAGATCTAGTAACAATGCCGTTAAAGAACCAAAGGTAATTTCACACTGAGCAGTTACACAAACAAAATAGCCCTTTCATTGTGTGAACTGAACTTGCTTTTTAAAGCAGGGTTATTTCAGGCAGTATGGACAAAGTTGGTCGGCAGCAGCCCAAATCAAATGTCTCATTAACTGCTCTAGATAAACATAAAGCTAGTTGCTGATTGGATGCTGCAGCTTACTGCATGACATCAAAACCTTCCCATGTTCCTCTCCATGCTTTAATAAGGGAGTATGGGCTGGTATTTACACAAGACAACTAGATTATATGCATTTAGTTGCCAGGTAGATACAAACATATTGGCAGAATGTACAGTTTTTTTTAACCCTTTGTGTCTGGCACCTCTAGAAGAGTACAATCCACAGCACTGTCATGGTAGTAATTCCATGTTAGTTCTATGTTCCATGGCACATCCAGGGTTAATGCCTTTGTGTAACTGCTCTGCCCAGCTATACAGAATCATATCTGCTACTTCTCAACTGGTAGATATTCCTCTTTACAGGATTAACCGCAGATCTAACAAAGCTATCCAGTGTTGGACTGGGATGCCAGGGTCCTACCAGAAAACCTTAGACTGAAGGCCCATTTTTCAAACTATTATTCCTCCTCTCCACACCCAGCCTCTTTATTCTACTAGTCTCTTTTCTCTACATACTATACTCTATTCTTCCATTACTAAGCCTCTTTGTTCCCTTAAAGAAATAGGTAATGACCATGAAATAGACCAAATGGTTAGAAGCAAGAGGCCCACTGACACCTCGGCCTACCAGGATTTTTCCTGGTATCCTGGTGGGCCAGTCCGACGCTGAAGCTATTTAAAGTTATATGTCAGTTCTAATCAGTGGTGTAACTATAGAGGAAGCAGACCTTGCAGTCGTAAGGGGGCCCGGACTGTGGGGTCTGCTTCCTCTGTAGCCAATAAGAAAACTCCTTACTGATGCGGAAGGGGAACAAGTCAGGGTGGGGTGTAGCCAGAGTTGGGGTGAGCTGTGGGTGAGGCAGATGTGGGACATGGGTGGGAAGTGGGGGGGGAGGATGGCGATTGGAATACACCGGGCCCCTCTTAAGGTTTATTTGCAGGGAGCTCGACACACTCTAATTACGCCACTGATTCGAATACACTTTAATTTTGAGCCCTTTTTGCACCTTTTACTCCTTTTTATAAACATCTATTTTTATTAAAATATGACAAAATACTTAGCGAAATGTGATTTCCCTTATTTGAGGTGGAAAAACAAAATTTGGTGACATTTTCCTACCTGTAGATAGCTCATAGCAATAGAAAACAAATGGGTTTTGAGTCATCAAATCAGTTTCAGTGAAATTTCTGACACTGACAGAGATTTCACCGATTTCACTCTTCTTCCATGGAACTTTTTAATGCTTTTTAATGTTTTTACACTTTTACTTTACATTAACGGTTGGTATGATGTAGACATTTTGCCTTGTGGTCAACCTCAACCGCAAAAGACAATTTGCAAATGGTTTTCATTTTTTATTATTGTGGTTTTTGAGTTATTCAGCTTTTTATTCAGCAGCTCACCATTTTGCAGTTTCAGCAATCGGTTTAGCAACCATGCACTGATTTGTATGAGAGGTTGGAATATGAATAGGAGCGGTCCTTAATAAAAAGATGAGTAATAAAAAAGTAGCAATAACTACACATGTGTAGCCTTACAGAGCATTTGGGTTTAGATGGGGTTTGGTGGAGTCATTTGAAACCTGGAAAGATTCAGAAGAAGAATGTAAAAAAAATGAAGATTATTTGCAAAGTTGCTTAGAATTAGCCATTTATAACATACTAAAAATTAACTGAAAGAGAATGTTTCCACTTCAACAAAAACATCTAAAATAGTATGCAGTAGAAAAGTTGCTACTTCAATGTTTTATAGCTGGACTCTATGAGGGGAGGAAGGAAAAGATTAGTTGACTGCTTTTAAAAGCAGGGTTTTTTTTATTGCAGATTCTGTAAATCTTAATAAAACAGCATATTAATAGGAAGTGCAATTAGCAGAGAATTTTAGGGACAGGTACAAAATGAGCATTTCACACACAACAATAATACACTGCGTCAGAGCCATAAATGAATCATTAAGCCAATCCAACTAATTTACTAGTCTCTTGTACAAAGGAACAATGAAAATCAATGTCCCGTTGAATTATCCAAGCATATTTTTCCTGTAATCATTTATAACAAGGAGTAATTGAATATGCTGCTATGACAGAAAATCACATTGTAGAATGCTTAAAATGAATTTAATAGCTTTTCTGATAAGTGGTGCGTTGCTGGTCACTTTAGAAGACACTGGGCTACAATCAGTTATTCATCATCTCATTATTATGTAGTTATTTTGTCAGCAAAGAAACTCACTTGGCACACGTTTATCCCATTCTCTTTGATATCATCTTGAATTGGTTTCCCTTGCTTGCCCTGATTAGGATATGTTTGTGTGTTTGGGAATGCACTAGGCAAATCCATTATTGAAAAGGACCTTGGAGTCCTTGTAGATGATAAACTTGGCTGTAGCAAGCAGTGCCAGTCAGCAGCATCAAGGGCCAATAAGGTCTTGAGCTGCATTAAAAGGGGCATAGAGTCACAGGAGGAGGGGGTCATTCTTCCACTTTATAGAGCACTTGTAAGGCCACATCTAGAATATACAGTACAGTTTTGGTCTCCCTCACTCAAACAGGACATTATTGTATTAGAGAGGGTACAGAGAAGGGCAACTAAGCTGGTAAAAGGTATGGAAAATCTTAGCTATGAGGAAAGACTGGCCAAATTGGGGATGTTCATGTTGGAGAAGAGGCGCTTAAGGGGTGATATGATAACTATGTATAAATATATAAGGGGATCATATAATAATCTCTCTAATGCTTTATTTACCAGTAGGTCTTTCCAGCTGACACAAGGTCACCCAGCTGAAAAGAGGTTCCAGCTAAATATTCGGAAGGGGTTTTTTACAGTGAGAGCTGTGAAGATGTGGAATTCTCTCCGTGAATCAGTTGTACAGGCTGATACATTAGATAGCTTTAAGAAGGGGTTGGATGGCTTTTTAGCAAGTGAAGGAATACAGGGTTATGGAAGATAGCTCATTATACAAGTTGATCCAGGGACTAGTCCAATTGCCAGTCAGGAATGATTTTTTTTCCCTCTGAGGCAAATTGGAGAGGCTTCAGATGGGGTTTTTTTGCCTTCCTCTGGATCAACTAGCAGTTAGGCAGTTTTAAAAAAAAACTTAAAAGGTTGAACTTGATGGACGTGTCTTTTTTTCAGCCTAACTTACTATGTTACTATGCTACTATGTATGCAAAATCAGCCCACAAAATATTTCAACTTTTGTCGTTTCCATCACAAAGCATTGTGTACTTGAAGTTAAGGTTGCACCTCATCGCTGTAGCATGCTGCACAGCTCATCAAGGCTAAAGGATGCTGCAGACTGCACACATTTTTATGTTGTCATGTCTAGGACATTTTTACAGATTTTGAATAATCTTAGCAATGTGTGGATTTCTGAGTTGTTTACTGTTAAATACAATGGTTTGCCAGTTCTTTTTTTTAATTATTGGAGAAAATATTAGTACGTTCTGCTACCTGCCTCTGCACACATAGCTCAATCGTTCTGGCTCAAATCCAGTAACAGGAGGGTACCATTTATGTCACTTTCTGCACTGGTAACTGACATGCCACCACAAGGCTAGTTATTCAGTTATTAAAAACACAGTAAAGCCTTTAGCTTATGTACCATAATAGATAATATGCCTCCATATTCTTTAGGCATTAATATAGTATAAATAAATGATAATGTGAACAAACATATGAAACACCCACATCCAGTTTCTCCTCTGAGATTTATTCTGTGATCAGATGCATGCACAAAACAAAATGAATGTCCTGCACCCTGTTTTATCTTGCCACTTCATAACTGCTGTTCTTACAGTTCCAGTTGCCACCTGGCCAGTATTTTACCGGCCTGGCCAGTAAAAATGTTGCTTGATGCCAATGTTATTAATAGGGAAAAACCACAAAAATCTAGAAAGGCCGGTTATTTTTTTTCCAGAAAAGGTGGCAACCCTAGTCAGGTCCCAGTGCTGATGAGTGAAACTGGGAACATATTAGCAAAGTGAAAGTGCAGAGCTATTTATTTGGCAATATATAAACATCCAAGTCATTACATTTCATGCTGCATGTCTACCTGCTCCAAAGGTTACATTGTCACCAAACACTCTTTTTTGGGACAGAATTAGAGTGAAATGAGGAAGAGAACATAGGTGTGGTCAGTGTCAGACTGGGACACCAGGGGCCCACCATAAAACATTAGACCAGGGGGCCACTCTCAGTACTAATATTCTTCATCTCCTCAATCAACCTCTATTCTCCTAGTTTGTTTTCTTTACATACTATAATCAATTATTCCATCTATTTAGCCTCTTTGTTCTCATAGAAATAGGGAATGGCCATGAAATAGGCCAAAATTTTAGCAGCATGAGGGCCCACTGATACCTTGGCCCACCGGGAGTTTTCCTGGTATTCTGGTGGGCCAGTCCGACACTGGGGGGGGAAATTCACTAAAACGCGAAGCGTCTAACGCTGGCGCTAATTCGCCAGCGTGACATCAAATCGTAACTTCGCAAATTCACTAACACCGAATTTTCGCTAGCGAAGTAGATAGACTAGCTCAACTTTGCACCCTTACGCCAGGCGAAGTTGCGCACTGACAAAGGATAGTAATTACGCAAATTCACTAAGATAACCATTTTACTGAACGTTACCACTTATGCTAGACTTTACTTCGCCAGGTCAGACCTGGCGAAGTTCAATACAATACATTGGAGTTTGAAAAAAATGTGGAAATTTTTTCTAAGTCCCAAAAAAACGTTGGCGTGTTTAACCTTTCTAGGGTGATAGTCTCAATAAGAGCTAAATTTTTTGGGGGGGTTACCCTCCTTCCCCCCTACATTTCCTAACATATGGCAACACAACTATACAGTGGGCACATGTTTAGGGCAATAGGACAACTTTATTTTATTTATTAAAGGTTTCTTTGGCTTGTGTAGTGAAATGTAGTGGCTGTAACATATACTTAATTTGAAATTTGCTTTGTATGCAAATTAGGCATCGCTAGCATAAATGTTCTTTGCCTGGTGAAGTAAGACTAGCGCAATTACGCTACCTTTTACAGACCTTACGGTAACTTTGCACTTTAGTGAATTTGCGTAGCGCTGGCGAAAATTTGCCTGGCAAAGTGCAGCGAACATTAGTGAAGGCAACGCTAGAGAATTTTCGCTGCTTAGTGAATTTCCCCCTGGGTGTGCTGTGCAAATTCTCACATTATCTTTTCTCTTCCCCAACAAAGGGCTTACAGAAGAGATTTTCAGACTTTTCAGGTCCACATCTCCTTTCTCATCCAATGTTTGTTTGGCCCACCCCCTCAGCTCATAACAGAGTTAAAGATATAGAAAAGCAAGAGTGTAAAGCTGGCCATAGACGCAAAGATCCGATCGTAAGATGATTCCACGATCGGATCTTTGCATCTCCCGACCTGCTCCCGACCTGTCACTAACCTTCAGATCAACTATAAGTAGTAAAAAGCACAGACAGCTGACGTTCTGCCCCTGACAAGGATCGTACGAAAGTTGTACGATTAAAAACCTAGTGACGGTCTCCCACTGAAAATCGTACGATCTGCAATAGACGCAAAGATATTATCGCCAGCCGACAGAAATTTTCTAACCTGGCCGATCGACCAAACGACCGATCGGCATGGCACGACAAATGTCGGAACACTCCACACACGATCCGAAAGTCGTACGATAGTCGTACGAATCCTCGATTCGTACGACCAAGTCGTTGCGTCTATGGCCAGCTTAACAGTTATCCTTGCAGATAGGGAATCTCTTACCTGAAAAAACATTATCCAGAAAGCTCCAAATTATGGGAAGTCCATCTCCCATAGAGTCCATTTTAAGCAGTTAATTAAAAATATTAATAAATACATCAATATATATATCAATAATAATAATTATTATTATTATATTATCATTATTTTTTATGTATTTAAAAATACAGTATTTTGTACTTGATCAAACCAAGCTGCAAAAATCCATATTGTTGGTAAACAATCCTGTTAAGGCACGGAAATCCAAATTTTGGAAAGATGCCTCATCCAGAAAACCCCAGGTTCAGGGTTAGACTGAGACTCTGGGAAAAAAATCCAGTGGGCCTCACACCCCTCTGACCCAACCCTGCTCCCCTTGCCAAGGAACCAGGCACCAGCGATCCCCCACCCCCCACCAGATTGTGGCTGGAAAGAGCAAGTGTGGCACAGTGTGAGCAGAGGGTGGCATATAAAGGAACTGGAACTTGCGACACTACACAGGTCCTGAGCATTCAAAGACAATAAACATTAACCTCCAAATCACACCTTAATAAAGTATAACGGTTTCATACAAAACAGTAATTCTGTCATGTTTTATTGGTGAGATTCTAGCTATGTAGTTATTACTCAATATTCAGGCCACAGTCACCCAAAATGCTATTTGGAATCCAGTGTCACAAGAGTATTTAAGCCCTAATGAGCATTAATTAACAGTCTGTAGAATAAGAAAGCTTGGGTAAAGCATGGGAAATAAAACTCTTTTTAAGGCCACTGAGCATTTTTATGCTTTAAATTACCCATCCATCGTGTTAATGGTTAATGTAGAACTAAAGTTTCAAAATTGAACACTGTAAAAAAGTTTATGGAAGGTGAACAATCCCTTTATAGATAGAGAATAAATAGAAACTTTGGCATGGTCCTACCAGTGGCATTGTATGTGGCTGTTGGTAGAAATACGAGCGGTCAGTGATAACTAAAGTTAAACTAAAGAAGTAGGTAGAATTGTTGCACACTATGTTTTGGGCTTTTGTACCAGCCCAAGGCAACCCTTCAACAGTGAATATCAGTGCCTCCAAAATGCCCCAGTAGCTCCCCATCGTCTTTTCTGCTGATTCACTGATTCACATGCTCTGTGCTGCTGTCACTTACTGAGCTTAGGGACCCACTCACAATATACAGTACACATAGAATAGAAATATAGGCACAATATAAGGCTGATTCGGCATTTTTCAGCAGGATTCAGATTCGTCCGGCAATCACGTGACCTTTTTGGCAATAAACAAAGAAGTGCATATGCAAATTAGGGGTTGGATTCGGTTCGGTATTCAGCTGAACCTTTCAGGAAGGATTCGGGCGTTTGGCCAAATCCAAATAGTGGATTCGGTGCATCCCTATAATTCATACAGATAATTACAACATGGCATCACAGAAACCAGTGCAATCAGAATTCAATAATCAGCCCTGTAGCATCAGCTTATATCACAGGCCAACTACATTTTCTGCTTGATCATTTACAACAACCCCTAAGCTTAGCTTCTCAACAGCTGCTCAGAGCCCACTGAGCATGTGAGTGTCACAGACACTTTCCAAGATGGTGACCCCCTGTGACAAGTTTGAAGTCCTGGATCATTGCTGCTTTTGAGAATCTGAAACTTTAGGCTGGTGCAATAAGTTGAGTATATAAAATATGGCACTTTTAGCCATATTTGTTTTTAGAGCTTAGTTCTCCTTTAAATTTCCCCCCATTGTGTTTAATGATTAAACTTCTGGTTCCTGCTGCCATGTTTCTGATCCATGACCCTCAAGAGAACCACAGGGTTGAGGTAACTGGCATTAAAGTCAGAAGAGGGGCAATATCCAGCACTGGCCACTCACCAAGCTGAGAAATACACACGGATGCCATTGCCCTAAAACTGCATATATTTAGTAACAGAAAAGGTGCTTTACTTAAGCACATACAATTAAAAGATATAAAAACACTGTTTCTTTTGGGATAATATTGCCAATTTAATACATACAGTACCAAAGGGGTATAAGCTGAAGTCCTGCTAAAGTAACTTTCTGAGCTGTCCTTCCTCTCAGGATTCTACTCATGGTGTATTACACAATGGTGCACCTAAATAAAGCCATGAGATGGGAGCTTCCTCAGCAAGGCATTCCTTGTAAAGATTTCCAGCTTCAAATTGGAAGTTATTAATGTTATATGCACACATGGCTTCTGTTTTTTCCCTCAAGTGCTTAATGTATGTAGGTCTTTGCACACACTAATTATCCCTAACTCCTCCACAAAAAGATCCTATAAATAGCGTGGAATGACATGGAAAGAACTGCAAATGTCAGCCACTGGTGAAAAGGTGCCATTTTCTAGCAGCTGGGAAGGAAAATGTGTTGAATGGTAACAGTTTTAATTGCTCACTGTTGAAGTCATGTGGTTCTGCATCTTTGAAATCCAACGGTTCCAGCACTTTCTTGTCAGAAAATTCATCTCGGGTGAAAGCTGATGATTTAAATCTTATTGTTAGGCATTTTCCGTTTCTGTGCACAGAAAAGACACGTTCCAAACAGACAGGCAGTATCCGCAGTTCACTAAGGCAAAGCCACTTCTCTGTTTTCTGTTTCACAGATTGTGATTTTAAAAAAAAATGAGACTCTATATGCTAGGCTTAATTCTTCATTTAATGTGTGTAATATCTCATTGTGGCACTGTTGCGTTGTTAAAAATTGTCAACAGAGAAATCTGAAAAAGATATCTTTGCCTTCCCTAAAGCATTTGGTCCCCAGCTTTCTGAAGTACGAATAAGATTAATACAATACAGGAGCCCAGTGGTTGGGATTGCTTCGCTGCATCTCCCACCTGGGCACTCCAAAGTTTGTGTCTGGGCATCGTTCCTCACGGTCAGAACTGGACTGGGAGCAGGCCCGGAACTGGCAATCTGTGGGTTCTGCTATAAGGTCCCATAGAAAGTCAGTATTTAGTGGGCTGGTGGGGACTGTTTGGGCCTCTCAGTTCAGACCTGACTGGGAGTCAAAATAGGCCTGGCCATTCCAAATACACAGAGGCCCAAAAAGCCCCACACCAGGCCCATAAATAGGAAGTGTCTATGGCAGTTACAGCAGCCCCTCTGGCATTTGCCACAACACAGATTGCCAGTCCTGGCCTGCTCTGACATTGATTATAGTGTTTGTGTGAATGTACAGCGACTTTAGATTGTAAGCTCCACTGGGACAGTGAACAATATCTGTAAAGCAATGCATAGGTTGGCATTATATAAATAAACAATAAGCTATTGCACCCTGTATCACTCAATATCCATATGTAATCTGTATACTCAATGATACCCCTACCTATTTTATGCGAAGTTGCGCAAGTCTATCTACTTCGCTAGCGAAAATTCGCCAGTCGGTGTTAGTGAATTTCCGAAGTTATAAAATTACGTCACACTGTCGAATTAGCGCTAGCATTAGACGCTTCGTGCTTTAGTGAATTTGGGCCTTAGTGTCGCAGTCCCCTTGGGCCCCATGCTCTATTCCACCACATAGGGCTCTTTAGGTGTCCAGTGCCACAATATGCCTTTAATGCCTTCAACAGTGAATGATGGAATGAACAAAGAATTGGAGACTGGGTAAGCAGAAAGTAGACTGGCACTGAAAAAGGGAGGGAAATTTTTATGAACAGTGTGTCTTCCAGCTTTGCTGCTGCCAGACTACAACTCCCAGTATTCTGTATCTGGTATCTGGCACATACCATTTATAAAGAGTAGTAATAGCAAGAGAGGCCTATGTTGGCCTGCTAGGGTCTGCTTCTTCTTGGTAGATTCATCATTGAGGGAATATGTGGAAGCACTGTCAGGGGTAATGTCCCAGGGAGAAACTAACAGATGCAACGCTTCCGTTTTGTGGGTCCCAAAAGGGATGGGTCTTGCTGGGAGTGGGAAATTGAGGATCTTTATAATTGGGGCCCCATTCCAATGGGTTGCTGGTTGAGCGGTGATGTTAAACCCCAGCTGCATGATTTCTGAAAATGTTATCCAAGCTACTTGTTAATAAACATGGGGAAAAGCTCACTTGACTTCTATGTATTTCTTTCCAATAGGATTGTCAAAATGACAGTTATGGGACCTGTTATCCAGGTAAAGGTAAGGGGTCTTTCCAAAATTTGCATCACCATTCTTCAAGTCTAGCAAAAAGAGTGTATACATTATATTATATAAATCCAAAAACATTGTTTTGCCAGTAAGGTTTAATAATATTTTAGTATCAAGTACAATGTACTGTTTTATAAATATAGAGAAAAAGGAAATCATTTTTAAAAATTAGAATTATTTTCTTAAAATGCACACTATGGAAATGGCCTTCCTGTAATTCAGAGTTTTCTGGATAATGGGTTTCCCAGATAACGGATACCATAACTGTATACACTCATAGACAGGGACATAACTATAGAGGAAGCAGATCCTGCGTCTGCAGGGGGGGCAGAAGGTATATGAGGCCCGAATTCAAATACAGTTTCAATAAATATTGGTAAAACAAGTCAACCTCTAAACATTTTGGGGGCCTGAAAAATAATTTGCCATGGGGCCCAGTTTTATCTAATTACGCCACTGCTCATTGAATTGGATTCATCTCAAGGATTTCACAAATGCTTAGAATGTTTCTATAAAATAGAAAAAAATGCAAACCAAATGCAAACCAAAACCACCAATGCTTACAACATTAACCCAGAAGTATTTTCTTTACTGCTGAAGACACAAATCACCACAATGCTTTTAAATCATAATTAAGTTGGCCTTTACAAAAGTTGTGAGAAAGAACCTTGAGATGTTCTGCTTAACAGGGTGGATAATGTGATTCTGTCCTACCTCAGTGACTTCTGATGGACTTGTGCCTTGGAAAGGACATCTGTTTATATGGAAAGCAAAGTCAGTGGGTCGGTATGAGGACTACCTGCAGAAATGAAAGTTGGCAAACACATCTTCCAACAGACGGACTGCATGACACAGGCATGGGGGGTCATTTATTAACAATACTAAGCACAAGGTTTGTGGCTCTGCGTGGAGTCTTGTATACAAGGTGCGTATAGAGAAGTCAGCCTCGCTCTGCTTCAACTCATTTGATGAATTCCAAGTGGCAGTTTCTAATGCAGAATTTTTTGAAAATGGAAAATATTGCACTGAGTTATAAGTTATATTGCCCACAAATACATCTATTCTACAGTTCTGTTTTATTTTTAAAGGGGTTATTCACCTTTGAGTGAGCTTTTAGTATGATGTAGAGAGTGACATTCAGAGACAATTTGCAAATTGCCTAGCAACCATGCATTGATTTGAATAAGAGGCTGGAATATGAATAGGATGGGGCCTGAACAGAAAGATGAGTAATAAAAAGTAACAATAACTAAAAATTGTAGCCTTACAGAGATTTTAATGTATGGGGGCATATTTAAGCTGCAGATTCAGGCAGCGTCAGACTGGCCCACCAGGATACCAGGAAAACTCCCGGTTGGCCCAGGTGTCAGTGGGCCTCTTGCTTCTAACAATTTGGTCTATTTCATGGTCTTTACCTATTTCTTTAAGGCAACAAAGAGGCTTAATAATGGAAGAATAGAGTATAGTATGTAGACAAAAGATACTAGTAGAATAAAGAGGCTGGGTGAGAAGAGGAGGAATAATAGTTTGAAAAGTGGGTCCTCACCTTAAGGTTTTCTGGTGGGCCCCTGGCATCCTAGTTCAACACTGGATTCAGGTCCTTAAGACCGATTAGGCAGCTTATCTGCTTGTGTATGGGGCCCTCCGACAGGCCTCCCTGATCAATATCTGGCCAAAAATATGTCCAGATCTCGATTGATCTTGTTTTTTAATTGGATCGAGGAACTCAGATTTTTTGTATTTCATTACCATAATATCACCCACTGAAAATGGGTTTATGGCCACTATAAGGGTGAGGTGAGTGACTCCCATTTGAAAGCTAGAAAGATTCAGACAAAAAGGCCAGTCCTTTTATAACACAGTTCCAATCATCTCCGGAAGGGGTTTAAAAAGACACAGATCGGTTCAAATGAAATGTCCCTGCTCTAGAGAGCGTATATCGGAGGTAGCACTATCTTTCCCAAAAGTACCTTTTAGCACACAAACGAGACCTGTCCTCCCACATGGGTCCCTATACTTGTAGTCTTGCCAGTATCCTCCCTTGATAAGATATTACAGGCACAGTAATGTAACTAGGTGGGTGCAGGCCCGGGTGCGGGACGCACAGCCGGGCCCCACCCCCTACCCCCCTCCATGCCATTTTTTTTCTGCGGCTGCAGCCGTCTTAAGGTGGCTGCAGCGAGGCAAAATCTGCCGGGGGGGGCCCTGCTGGAGTGCGGGCCCTGGTACACTCGCACCCCCTGCTCCACCGGTAGTTACGCCACTGTACAGGCAGCTCTGCAGCAGGGTCAATCATCCTTTTAAGAACTCAGTATTGTCCCTTTGATCTCTTTCAGAGAAATTAACACATCAGTATTTAAATATAGTAAGGGTAGTAAAGGGTTACATTTTTTAATTTGGTAAAATATTGGAATGGCTGCTTTTTTATTTCTTTTTAGCTTTCCTGATCCTAAGATCCAAATGCATTTTGCCCCTGGCTGCTCCATTTCATCACTGATTAGTTTTTAATTAAGCATGCATACTGACTAACTAATCACAAGTCTGTTTTACTACATAGAAAACCACAATCTTTCTGAGCCACATGCACCCTGCCTTTCCTCTCCACCTCCTATGGGGCAGATTCACTAAAGCGCGAAGCGTCTAACGCTAGCGCTAATGGCTTATTTTAGCATAGGAGGGTGATAGTCTGAAAAAGATTGATAATTTTTTTGGGGGGTTACCCTTCTTCCCCCCTACATTTCCTAACATATGGCAACTCAACTATATAGGGGGTGCATGTAGGGCAATGGGACAACTTTATTTTATTTATTAAAGGTTTTCTGGGCTTGTGTAGTGGAATGTAGTGGCTGTAACATATACTTCTATTTTACGCTTAAATTCCCGCCGTATGCAAATTAGGCATCGCTAGCGTAACTGGGCTCTGCCTGGTGAATGAACGGTAGCGCTACTTCGCTAACGTTCGCCGCCCTGAGCGCAAATTCGCATCTTAGTGAATTTGCAAAGTGCTGGTGAAAATTCGCCTGGCAAAGTGCGGTGAACGCTAGCGAAACCAACGCTAGCGATTTTGCGCATCTTAGTGAATTTGCCCCTATGTGTCCAACAGCTGAACCTTTCTTTGGCTTTCCTCACATTAACTATTATGCAGCAAAGTAACATAGGGAAAGTAACTGTACAGGAAAGTGTGCCTTGTCGAAACGTACAACAACCCAAAAACAAAAATACAAGGTGGAAATAAAAGCATAAGATGCATGCACAGAGGGTTGTAACCAGCTGCATAAATCAATGCTTAAAAAAACTAACTAGATGAAGCAGGCAAGTTTAAAAGTAACCTTGAATTTAAAAGGTCACAAATGAACAGTGACACCAAAAACTGAAAGTGTATCAAAGTAATTTGTGTGCGTACTTCAGAAAGACTACTATAGCTTATATAAACAAGCTGCTGTGTAGTCATGGGGCAGCCATTCAAGTTGGAATAAAGGTTACATAGCAGATAACAGATAAACCACCATTGTGTCTGACAGGGCTTATCTGTTATGTGCTGTGTATCCTGTGCCTTTTCTCCTTTTTTCCAGTTTGAATGGCTGCCCCCATGACTACACAGCAGCTTATTTATATAAACTATAGTTGTGTTTCTGAAGCAAACACACCAGTTTCACCAGTGCATGGCAACAGTACATTATGTTTTTATTACTTTACACTCTTAATATTTGGTGTCACTGTTCCTAAAAGTAAGCATGCTTAGCATGAGTAAGTCATGGTGTTGTACTCTGTATAGTAGGGAATCTGTTAGCCAGCTGGGTGGGTGTTTGTAGTTGTAGGATTCAGCTTTCTAGTAGCTATAATACCTATAAATAGTGATGGGCGAATCTATCCCGTTTCGCCAGTAACGGAACTAGGTTGCGGCCTGGCCCCCCCCCCACCCTAGTCCGTGTTTGATTGACACGCTGCTGCAGCCGATTCCAGCTGGCTGCAGCGGCGTGAGACTGCCGGGGGGGCCCTGCGGGGGTGCAGGCCCTGGCCCAGTTGCACCCCCTGCTCCCCCGGTAGTTACGCCCCTGCGTTTCATGGAAAATTTAGCAAAACCAGTCGCGGCAAGTTTTTGACGTGTATCGAGTAATTTTCGACGCACGTTGCATCATTTTTGCCGCGATTTTGCCGCGAATTTGCTCCTGCAATTAAATTTGTCCATCAGTACCTATAAATGATTCTTCTTCCATGATTTCAGGGGGCACTAATATTGTAGATTGCTGCTAATACAGTTATAGAATTTATTATGCCAAGGACCTTTTTTTGCAGTTTTGATTTTGATCATTGTGCCTTAAGGGGCTTATTTGTCAGGCTGTTGCCCATAGCAACTAATCAGCAAATAGATTTCAACCATTACCTAAATGTTGAAAACCTGATAATTAGGTGTAGGTGGTTACAATTGCTGGACAAGGAGAAACACAAAAAAGAAAGGGCCCTTTGGGCTTTCAGGTACAAGAGTTGAAGGGGCCCAGCCCAAAGCAATTTTTCAGAAACCTGTTTTTCCTATAATAATCACCTAAAATACGGTGTTTATGCAGGAGGGGGTCAAGACTGACTGGACTGCAATGCTGCCCTTTCAAAAGAACTGGGAATAGATTCTATTTTTTGATGGAAGTTATACTGAAAGAAGCTGACTATTAATTCAAAGGGGAAGTAATGGGGACAACATTGTGATGTTACTTGTCCGGTGATAAATGATCCCATTGCAGAATTGTGCGTTTAAAGGACATAAACATAATTCTAAGCAACTTTGCAATATACATTCATTACACATTTATTACACATTTTCTATGGGGTTTTAGTTATTTGTATATGTATTGCTATTGATTTTTTAAAACATCGTCTGTCCATTTCTGTTCTCTGCCCTGATGGCTCTGACTTTTAAAACAATGTAACGTAAGCCAACAGACCTGTCATCCTAAAGGAGACTAACTTTTGCAACATTGTTTAAAAAAAAAAGGAATTTAAGCAAATGCTACTTTCAATAACAATTACAGTTACAAATAACTTTTAAAACACAGTTTTTAAAAACCATAATTCATACTGGAAAGTTTTTTTGGGTTGACGCGCCCTTTAAGTTTTATAGTCCAAAAGTGTTTTTATCTTCAGCACACCATTTACTTGTATTCATAAAGTGCATTCAGTCCCAGGCTGCTGCCAAGTCAAGCCAGATGATTACTTTAAAGGGATACTGTCATGGGAAAAAACATTTTTTTTAAAAATGCATAAGTTAATAGTGCTGCTCCAACAGAATTATGCACTGAAATCCATTTTAAAATCTGACATGGGGCTAGACATATTGCCAATTTCCCAGCTGCCCCAAGTCATGTGACTTGTGCTCTGATAAACTTCAGTCACTCTTTCCTGCTGTACTGCAAATTGGAGTGATATCACCCCCTCCCTTTTCCTCCACCCAGCAGCCTAACAACAGAACAATGGGAAGGTAACCAGATAACAGCTCCCTAACACAAGATAACAGCTGCCTGGTAGATCTAAGAACAACACTCAATAGTAAAACCCATGTCCCACTGCGTTCCAGTCAGTTACATTGAGAAGGAAAAACAACAGCCTGCCAGAAAGCAGTTCCCTCCTAAAGTGCTGGCACAAGTCACATGACCAGGGGCAGCTGGGAAATTGACAAAATTAATATAAAAAAATGTTTTCACTTTTGAGAAATGGATTTCAGTGCAGAAGTCTACTGGAGTAGCACTATTAACTGATGTGTTTTGAAAAAAACATGTTTTCCCATGACAGTATCCCTTTGAAGAAGGAAAAAGAAGTGCAGCACCATACTTCGGCTCCCGCCTTTTAAAACATTTATT
This sequence comes from Xenopus borealis, assembly GCA_024363595.1. NCBI lineage: Eukaryota > Metazoa > Chordata > Amphibia > Anura > Pipidae > Xenopus > Xenopus borealis. The sequence goes on from CM044436.1 coordinate 91,028,166, forward strand.
ACAGCAGTAATGTGGCACACGCTTTCGGGGAACTACCCCTTCCTCAGGTGAAAACTTTAAGTACAAAGTACCTACAAAGATAGAGAAAGTATTGGAGGAATGGAGCCTTAACCCTAGTAAATGAGAGTTCAACTGCATTACCTTATACCTGCTCAAAAGTAATGAAGTGGCACATTTAAAAGAGAAACTAGACGTTTGATTCACTTTGAACGTAATGAACATGTGTCTTCCAGCTCATAGGGCTGTTCTATCTAAACACTGTAACCTGGAGACTTTGGACTGGAGAGCTAAGACTGAGTAATTTAACAGTTAAATGAATTACAGGGTGACTCAGATCTGAGCCATTAAATAGGAATTCAGAACAGTGTTTATATTGATAAACCTCTGCCTATATTCCAAGGAACGCAAATTGAAAATTTAAAGTCTAATTAAAATAGCAACTGGCCTTGTATACAGCTTTATTTGGTAATGTATTCATGTATATAAAAGTAATCATAAATCCACAGAGCTTCCTTTATATGTGATTGTCTCCTGAACACCTTCCTCTCCATTCTAGCTGTCAGCTTAGGGAGGCTTTCTGCTCTTTTCACAGTAGTTACATAGATCAGTTGTTTGAAAAAGGGCCAAAGTGCATCAAGTTCAGCACCTTCAAAGGAACCTCATTTCACATAAATGCACATGCAGACCTACTATCTATACACTTACATATATAAACTATATATACCAATATCTACAGCAGGGGTCCCCAACCTTTTTTACTCGTGAGCCACATTTAAATGTAAAAAGACTTGGAGAGCAACACAAGCATGAAAAAGTCCATGGGGATGCCAAAAAAGGACTGTGATTGGATGTTTGGTAGCCGCTATATGGACTGGTAGCCTACAGGGAGGCTCTGTTCAGCAGAACTACTGGTTTTTATGCAACTAAAACGTACCTCCAAACCTGGAATTCATAAATAAGCACCTGCTTTGAGGCCACTGGGAGCAACATCCAAGGGGTTGATGAGCAACATGTTGCTCGCAAGCTACTGGTTGGGTACCACTGATCTACAGTATACTAACTGTAGCTTTTAGTATCATGATCAACGTTGGAACTAGGGGTAGGCAGAAGAGGCACCTGTCTGCAATGGAAAGGGGTGCTGGGCAGGTACCTGACTTCTACCTACCTCTAGTCCATGTTTGCTGCTCTCCCCAATCTGCCCCCTACCCCTCTGACACTCTCTCTAACCCCCCCTTTCCCTCTGAAGCTCACCCTCCCCTTCCTCTGACTCTCTACCTCCCCTCCCACGCTCTCTCCCTCCCCTTCCACGCTCTTCTCCTGCCTCCCTCCCTTACAGCACTCTAGTCCTGCCCATAGGCAGAGGGTGATTTTTTTTGTTTGGGTAGGTTAAGTCTAATGTTACTTCAACAGTTTTTTCAACAGTGATTTTACGCTGGCAGAAACAGCTGATTCAATCCTATAATAAAAGCATTGGCAACAGTTGTAATTCACATGTCTGAGCACATTGGGAGAATTTTTGTCTAAAAATGCACTGCAATCTGTCCCATACATGGTCTGACTTAACAGCTACTAACTGATGGGCCCACAAGCTGCATATGAAGCCCAGGCTATTTTGAAAATAATATGCATAGCACTCTCTTATTATCAAAATTATAGAAAAAGTTCAGTTAATCCACATTACTGGAAATCAGGGCTAATGATTGGGTTGCTTAACATTAAAGCATGTTTATTGGTCTACTTTCACATAAAACACAAGGGATATGTTAATTGTCATTTATGGGAAATTGTATACATACAAAGTATAATGCAGATGTATTTTGCTCCCCTCACAAAAAAACAGCAGCTGCCCTTTTACTGCAGTATCAAAGTAATACAATATAATAGTAGATGAGGTTGAGAACAAAACTTGCATTCAACCATCAACACAACATTTGTGTGTAAGTGAAAGTAGCCAAACTGATCTGTTAGCTGATCCAGAGAAAAGTGAATTGAATCCATACAATAGTTGCTAATATTCCTCATATACTGCTAATAAATATTTTAACTAATTGTATCAACTAATTGTAGCAAATTGTTACAGTTCAGATGCTGATGGATCACTGAGCTGCCAGACTGAAACCCCACATACAGGAACATTACATTTTAAACTTCAATTTTGGCAAAACAGTAAAAAGTAAAAGAAGGAAAGCAATTGGAAAAAAGTCTTAATTTCTGTTGAACATTCTGGAAGGTGAACATCACCTCTAAGGAAACAGTCACCAATATCCAATCACAGTGGTTCCATTGAACTATTCAAATAGGTGTTGGATAAAATTCAAAGAGGTGTGAAAGTGAGATCTGGTCACAGTGGTAATATAATGGCTGCATCGCACCTTCATACCTTTTCCGGTTTCAGATAACACTTACCTGGACAGATCATTGGAACTACAATCGACAATTGATGGCATTTTTTTGTGTAATGTAAGTATGAAATAATACCCACATACCAAACAAGCAGATGGAGGATTAGAAGCTGCTTTGTCTCTTGGCCCTGACCCCAGCAGCACCCCTTGCCCCTCCCCCAGACACACTCAAATAGACACATTGGTCAGAGGATTTTAAAAAAAAATTCTTTGAAATTTTCTTAAATTTTTTTATGCAAACAGTTTTGGGAAGGCTTAGCCTCCCCAAGCCTTAATGAAAATCCGCCTATGGTCCTGCCTCCCTCCCCTCCGGCGCATGCGTACTCACATTGCAATGGGGGGGCCTGCACACACAGGGTGTAGGAGCGCAGTGGCCTGCTGGGTCATGATAGTATTTGCTTGATCAAGAAATCATCCAAGCCACTGTTAAAGGCATTAACAGAATCAGCCATCACATCACCCAGCAGAGCATTCCACAACCTCACTGTCCTCACTGTGAAGAACCACCTACGGTGCTTCAGATTAAAGTGCTGTTCTAGTCTAGTGATCTCCAACCAGTGGCACACGAGGAACATGCTGCTTACCAACCCTTTGGATATTGCTTCCAGTAGCCTCAAAGCAGGTGCTAATGTTTTATTTCTTGGCTTGGAGGCAAGTTTTAGTTGCATACAAAACAAGTGTACTGCTAAACAGAAACTCTTATATGCTACCAGGTCAAATAGGAGCTACCAATAGACAATCACAGCCCTTATTTGGCACGTCCAGAAACTTTTTTCACATTTATGTTGCTCTCCAACTTCGTTTACATTTTAAATTTGCTCATGGATAAAAATGGCAGGGCATTCCATCTCTAGCCTCTGTTGCGCTGATCTTTTCTTGGGGAAGAAGATCCCCTATCTCTACCTGTCTCTAATGCCCTCATGCGCTGCTAATATAAACCTTTCTATGGCACTATTCTAGGTGCCCATATAAAATTTTATATTAGCAGCACATGAGTTACCACCTGGCATACCCAGGTTTAGACTGGCAATCTACTATAAGTAGCAATAGGCAAGGTGAGAACTAGGAACTCTGCCAGTGCAGAGAACCCTATTGCTCACATTGTACTAGCGATGCTGCGAATCAGTAGAGGGGGGAGCGGCATCTTGGCCCAATGATCACCCCTGTAGATTGCTATTTACTGGGCATGAGGAAGCATGTTTGGGCCTCTGTGTACTTGAAATACCAAGGCCCCTTTTGGATCTCAGTCTGGACCTGTATAAACCTAAAATGGTTCCCTTCCCTCAGTGATGATACTGTATGCACCCACCATTTTATACAACTGGTGAGCCAATCTTCATCCATTTGTATTAGTTTGCCCATTATTTAGGAGTCCAGATTGGGCAAAGCCGTTCTGGTTGGTGGCTGGGGTTTACTAGAGAAGTGGCAAACTTTGCACCTTTTGCTAGCCAATTAATTGTCCCCTCTATTCCAGCCACCCCTATCCTGTTAGTTGTGCTTGGCTTACTGCACATACACAAATGTAAGGTGCACAGTTTGCCACTTCTCTAGTAAACCCCAGCCACCAACCAGAACATAGAATTTGTTGATCATTTAATGGAGACATTGGAATGGTTGCTATGGGTTACTAGACTTAGGCAAAGCTTTTTTGTGATACACGTGAAGTCATTGTTGCAGGAATTGCCTGTTGATCAAATTTCGTAACCCAAATGGTGTAACCCATGTTTGGGATTGCTTAATTTCCCCATTGTATAGGACTGATCCTTCTTTGCTGTTAAAAATAAATACATTCTTTTAGAAATCAACAACACCAAAATGTGACTGTTAGGGGAAAAAAGCTTTAGAGTTTATATATATTAATATAATCCCTAAATAAAAATCATCTTTGAAAATCTGCAGCAGAAATAAGAATGTAAAGTGCATATGTCTTAAACTGAATATTCTGAATTTATGCTGGGAATCAGTATTCTCTTCTTCGATTCTGATATTTTTTAATGTGTCTTTCCTTCTTTATTTCCAGTTATTGTGGTTTCGCTGCTTGGTACCTGCATTCTCATTTTCCAACTGGCCTGTGGGGACACATAATCCCAGCAAAGCTGATTAAAATGGGATTTCCAGTATCTGACGTCAAAGGGAATCCTAGCCCATCCATCACTGCTGCTGCTTCAGTACTGGTGGCGTTTGGAATAACAGGCCCTGTGTATATGAATCCATCAGTTACAAGCGGCAGGTGAGATTCGGGGGGGGGGCAAGCAGGTGGGAGAGACAATGTGCAGCTCCCACTGACAGACGCACATTAGGAAACAATTTGTTTGCTCCATCACAAGTAAAATGCAGAGACCCCAGGTCTGGCATCCTTGTAGCTCAGGGATAACCACCCTGACTAATGGTCCAATTAAAGGTTATGCCGTTGCCATTCATATTATTGAAGAAGGTTATTTCATTCGACCTTCCATAACCATTATAAGTGATTAAAGACATTTACTTACTGATTAGTGGAACTGTTTTATTAACACCTTTCTTTGTGCTTAAAATACTCCACATCCTTAAGCTTATATTAGCCAGCTATTCTTAGGGGCAGTGTGGCTTTAGTCTTATGTTTTCCTCTACATGAGGTGCCATGTTCCATGTTAGAATGAAGGTAAATCTACAGATAAGGCACAGGAAACCTCAGCATCCCTCCAATATCTAATGGATCATACATTTCCCATTGATGCTATAGCTTGACCTTAGACAACACCCAAAATCAGGGCAATATTTTTTATATGTTCACCATTGGGGCAATATCTCCTGTTTTCATAATTTTATTGGATTTTCCAAAGCATAAAAGATTTTACATTTTAAACGATCATGTAAAGCACCATGGTAATACATAAATGCATAAGTCATGCAGCTGACATCAGAAGAATATATAATAATTATATAGATATAAACCAAAATAAAAGCAGATCTCGCATGGTGTTCTTACCAAAAAAAATAGATTGTGATCATACAGAGCCACTAAGCTGCCCAGTAAATAAAACAGTTAGACCTGTAACAACTCTAAAATTTTAGATTTATGCTTCTTTACTTGATTAAAGTAAAGAGACCAATCATTAGTAAACCTGAGTTTAAGATGCGATTCTTCTGATCTAGTTTCTATGGCCTCTTGCCAGCACGGCTAGTTTGATTGTGTTAAAATATCTTTCATGGAAGGGGGAAACTCCAAATCAAAACAGAAATAGGGCCTTTTTTGTAACCGACATAAAGTGTAAAATAATATTGGGGTTAGAATGACAATATTTACCCAATGAAAAAGAAGGAGAACCAAAGCTTACAAGGGCATAAACCGGGGAAAGAACTAAGTTTAATATTTTCTGTGTATTCACCACTGAACCTCACCTACATTTGCCTACAGAAAAGTCTAAGGGGGTGGAAGATGTCCATTTGCTACTGCCTTGGTATGAGCTTTGCATTTGGGCAGCAGATACTAATACGCCCATGCCAGAAGCAATGTCTTATGTTCATTAGTAATACAACTACTGATAATATTTTAGAGACACATTGGCTTATCTTTGCTGATGACAGATATGTGGTTATTATCCATCTGTAATTAATGGGGGTGGGTGTACATAACATTTTTTGCTGTAAATGCTGGTTGCCATGGGATACTAGAAGCAGAGAATTTGCACCCTTTTATTACAGCCACATCCTACGTGTTTTTTTTGTCTTGTTTAGATCAGAATTAAATGTTGCAGACACATATATAACCTTGTTTGTGTGACGGAATTTGGGGAGGGGTGAAAACTGTGTTGATTAGCAGCCGGATGACACTGCTATTAGAAGCATCCCCTCCAGCCTATAGCCATGGCAACAGGAAAATCTTGAGTTCTGGTCAATCACAACCCAGGAGATGCCTTCTGCTTCTTCTACAGGCTGGAGTGGAACCTCTAGTGACAACGTCATCATGCTCAACCATTTTTAGATTACCCAAAAACACATATATTATGTTGAGTTTCTGCACTCTTACCGGGTTGAAGACGATTCCAGATGCAAAGGTAAAAGTTTCATTATACAATCTTATAGAAGGAAGTGAATCAAATGCGTTTTATGTTAATGCATATCCAACATTTCTCCTTGATAAGCTAGAGTGCGGGTCCGTCTATAAGACAATATATATATATATATATATGTACTTTTTTTGTAAAGCCGGTACTGCCTATGACGTCATGATTGGCGCCAATTTTGAAGGGAATTTAAGTTTGCACTTGTACACATGCAATTTGTCCTTGAGAAAGGCCCCAACGTGGGCCGAAACGTTGGATATGCATTGTTTAATAAAACACATTTGAGTTCACAACAACGATTTTGAGTGCGGGTCCTTTTTAAAATATGGATGAATGAATTTTGACCAACGCACCATCTAGAAAAGCAAGTCCGGAAGGAGTGCGTCCACTTCAATTGTACTATTATATATATATATATATATATATAGTCATTCTCCAAGAATGACGCACTCCAGGACTTCATAATGCTATTTAAATAAGGTGAAATTTATTGTCAGCGTTTTGGTCCCATTCTGGACCTTTCCCAAGACATTATAAACAGAAAATACCTCCACCAGGTTTAAAAGCAAAAAGTGGTGCCAAAAACACCCTGTGTGATGTCATTAGTGACGTGGATATAGTGTATACATTATGTCACCCCCCTAAACAAAGTGAGACCTAATGAAACCCACATAACATATAATTAAACATCACAAAGGCTAATAACAGCTATATATATATATTAATGCACAAGCTCTCCTTCTTAGCTATAGCCTAGGGAACCCAGTGTGATCTGGGGCCCAGCTAGTTTTTTAATTTCTTATTTCTATTTTCTTCTCTTACAATAGTTGCACTAGTGAAGGTGAATATGCATATGGTGGGAGCTTAAAGTTTGAATGGACGTATATGTTATAAAAAATACATAACACTACACAAGCCCAGGGAACCTTAATACATGAAAATAGAGTTGTTTTATTGCCCTACACATGTGCTCAGAGTATAGTTTATGTGCCATATGTTAGGAAAACTAGTGGTGAAGCAAATGAAAAAAATGGTGAAAATGGTGAAAAAATGTCATCCTTTTGCAGCCTATCACTGGAAAAGACACCAGTGTTTTTTGGGACTTGGAAAAAAATGTCACTTTTTTTTAAGTCCTATCTACTCTTTTGCACTTTGCCAGGTCGCTGGCGAAAGCAAGTCTGGAGTAAGAAGTAATGTTCACCAAAATCAAGATCTTAGTGAAGTTGCGTACTAACAATCTTTTTGGTTTTCATTTTTATTTTTGTGAGTTATTTAGCTTTTTATTCAGCAGTTCAGTTTGCAATGTTTAGTCCTAATTACCCTAGCAACCATGAAAAGATTTGAAGAAGGGACTGGAATTTGAATAGGAGAGGCCTGAATAGAAAGATTATTAATAAAAAGTAGCAATGACAATACATTTGTAGCCTTACAGAGCATTTGGTTTTTAGATGGGGTCAGTGACCCCCATTTGAGAGTTGGAAAGTTCAGAAGAAGGCAAATAATATAGAAAGTAAATCATGAAAACCAATTGAAAAGTTGTTTAGAATTAGCCATTCTATAACATACTAAAAGTTAACTTAACGTTGAACGTTGAACCACACCTTTAAGTATGTTTTGACTTAACAATTACGTTATGTAAATGTCTTTTTTTCACTTGAAAATCGAAAAAAAAGACTTAAAAAGTCTGTATTAAGGATAAAGGGAATATTTTATCTTTATTTAACTATTAGATCTGAAAATACCCCAAACTGTAGAGCTGCTACGTAAAGGCAGCCAACGCATTGAATGGAGGATACCAACCTGAAGGTACAATGTGTATATATATATATATATATATATATATATATATATATATATATATATATACTGTATATATATATGGAAGTCCACCCTGAAGACCTCCAAAATATCTAGAATACTTCTGTTAAGGTCATCAGTACATTAAAGGGCAAAAAAAGGCAAAGAAATAAAATCCCATTTTTACTTTCTTTAATGAAAAAGTAATTTATCTCCAATATACTTTAATTAAAATGTCTACCATTTTTATAAGAAACCTTCTCCAGGGAAACAATCATACTTATGAACAGCAGACGGAGCCCCTGCCTTACATACCAGCCATGCAGAACTCAAGCAGCTTTGTTTTTTGATCATTTATGACGATCCCTAAGAAGCCCAGACCACACTGAGCATGTGTATGTAGTCTAGTCTTGCAAAGATGTATAACAAAGTTACAAGATGACAGCACCCTGTGGCCAACTTTGAAAGCATAAATCATTTGTTTGATTAGGCTTGTGGTGCAGTAAGTTCATGTTTATGTTTAGTATACAAAATACAGCATTTCTAGCCTTATTCTATTTTACACTTTCCTTGCCCTTTAACAAAAGTTAAGGGTGATGGCAGAAGATTTTTTAGCTATGTGATTTCTATATTGGCCACAAAACACTTGGGATGAAAAATTCACTTATAATTACCTTCCTAAGTTTTCCCCTTGTATATGAAACAGTAAAAAAAGGCAAACCGCATAGCTTCCTTTGGGTTCTCTATTTTTAAGCAGTCGGAAATAGGACCATTAGTCACTCTCAGATAAAGACACGTTTCAGTGTAGGTAGGCCTTTTCAGATTTTGTATTCCAATTATTTGCCTCTTTTTTATGTGTGTGTTTTACCCCTGGATTTGGAACCCTGGTGAGAATGTTATATTCCCTCAGAACATATGTAGAACATGCAATTGCATTTGGTTTCCATGGTTGTAAAACAATGGCTGCCACTTGGAGCATATTGTTTCTCATTTATTCTATGAAAGGAGCCCGTGATCCTTCTAAAAAGTCAAGCTGAGAGATAACCAGGCTGCAAAATAATTACTGCTATACTTTTACTGCTACCAGCTGAGCTTCTAAATAAATAATACTCTGCTTTCTTGTTGATCTAATCCCTTTGTGAAATATTTATAGCCACTTTTATCACAGCGTTATAATATATTTATGTTTCAATTACAAGAACGCAGTTGCCTTTGTTTCAGGGGCAGCCACAGTGTTCTGTGCAAAATACAATTGTATTTCTATTTATAGGAAGGGGAAACCGCACACGGGATTACAGGGGTTGGAACATTGGCTTGACTTACCACTGGCTTCAATCTGTGGAAGATAGTTATTCACTTTCAGTAGCTGTTTCCTATTTTACTGTATCAGTGTTGCAGTGTGCTGAGTATCTCATTCTCTGCAGCATATTGTGCAGTTGTCAGCTCTCCAGATACTCAATATCCCAAGCCAGTGAATACCCGGTTCTTGTTAAACCTAAAAGAGGGCATATAAAACAATGTAAATGACAAATAGTTAAAGGGATACTGTCATGGGAAATACATTTTTTTTTTTTCAAAACAGTTAATAGTGCTGCTCCAGCAGAAGTCTGCATTGAAATCCATTTCTCAAAAGAGCAAACAGATTTCTTTATATTTCATTTGTCTGACATGGAGCTAGACGTATTGTCAATTTCCGAGCTGCCCCAAGTCATGTGACTTGTGCTCTGATAAACTTCAATCACTCTTTACTGCTGTACTGCAAGTTGGAGTTATATCACCCCTCCCTTTCTTCCCCAGCAGAACAATGAGAAGGTAACCGGATAACCGCTCCCTAACACAAGATAACAGCTGCCTGGTAGACCTAAGAACAGCACTCAATAGTAAAACCCATGTCCCACTGAGACTCCTTCAGTTACACTGAGAAGGAACAACAGTCTGACAGAAAGCAGTTCCCTCCTAAAGTGCTGACACAAGTCACAAGATCAGGGGCAGCTGGGAAATTGATAAAAAAATCTGTTTACTCTTTTTGAGAAATGGATTTCAGTGCAGAATTCTGCTGGAGCAGCACTATTAACTGATGTGTTTTGAAAAAAAAAACATGTTTTCCCATGACAGTATCCCTTTAAAGGGGTTGCAAAACCAACTGTAATGCGCCCCACAGTGCCCCCTAGTTTTCTTTAGACGTCACTGAAGACCATAATTATAGATGCAAGAAAATTCACCAATGAGAGTTCTACTGATCAAAAACTTCATTATATATGCAAAAAAATTGAGCAATAAGAATTCTGATTCCCAGCTCCATCAGCCATCTTGCGGTTATCTTACATATAGAGATAATTATTTTATTTTATTTATTCATTATATGACACTGGAATCAGACATGGGGATAAATGACAGACTTTTTCAGTGCTGAGAAACTCTGCTTAAAGCTTCCAACTCCAATTACAGGAACAAAGAACAAGGAGCTAGATCGATACAGATATAGATAGATAGATCAATATCGATACAGACATTTGTGGGAAAGTTTTAGTGTGTAATATAATATTGCTTTAAGAATACATCACTGGTGTTGGTGGACTACATCTCCCAGCATTCCTCAACTTCCAGTATACGTTACATTATTCTGGAATTGTAGCCCAGCAACAACTAAGTAAAGTTTGGTTGATCAGTGCAGTGCAGCAGGGTTTACTACCCCTTTAAAGCTCTAAGGGAAGATTTACCCAACTCTGAAAAGTTGAATTTAGTCTAATTTTTTAAACTCACCAAGGGAACATGGCACTTTGGAGACATTTGGCAAGAACAGTGATTCAAGTTTCAAAGTACACCTAACTTAATAGGTCTTATGCTTTAAATGGTTTATTTTGCAGTCCAGTGTTGTAGCTGATTTTTAACCTTTTTATTTTTAATTTATAAATACATATAGCTTGGTGTGTGGGACATTAGGAAGAAGGTCATCAATGTGTGTGATCTTGAACCCAACTAAACGAAAAACATTAGGTGTTTAGAGTAGTGATGGGCCAATCAGCTGCCGCGTCTCGCTTTGGACCCGGGCGTCCGTTTTTTGGACGCCAACAAAAACGGACGCCCACGTCCAAAATGAGACACTGGCAAATTTTCGCCAGGCGAAATTTTGCTGGAATTTCACGAATCGCTGGAATTCTCTGCGAATTCGCCTGTCACTAGTTTAGAGCTGTATTATATTTACCTCAATCAAATAAAGCATTGATATTTCCAGAGGACACAGTCTAACTGGCTCATAATGCTTGATAAACATTGTGTTATATACAGTAGCTTCAGTATCAGTCTCCTCAGCCAAAGAAGATATAGGTGTTTTCACACATGACACATTGGAGGATAGAAACTTCCGAATCTATATATAACACTTAAAAATATAGCACCTGCATTCTTGTAAGAAGGGCACATTTACTTTGCTAAGAGGACTTGTCCCTTGGGTTGGTGTTCTAGTTAGGCCAGGCTGATACATTCTTTTCTAGCCAGTTCCTCAACACAATTCCTGTAAATCATCTCCCCTTAAATAAGTTCCAGCAATACCAAGAGCTCACAGGCAGCAATAGAAGTAAACATTGAACTACATTTTAATATAAGTAAAAAACTTGATACAAAATTTTAATCCGTCCCATCTTTCTAGCTAGGCACTACATCTCTTTCACCTATAAAAGTCCATGTCCTCAAAAAGTTAGGGGAGCGGGGGGGGGGTAAATGGAAGTAAATATTTTTAAGGACGGAGCAGGAATGAACGCAGATTATTAATTTAAAGAGGGGTACAGTGACACAGGCTAGGGTTGCCACCTGGCCGGTATTTTAATGATGGTTGATCCCAATATTATTAATAGGGAAAAAAGATAAATATATATAGCAAGGCCGGTATTTTTTTCCAGAAAAGGTGGCAACCCTAAGGGCCGGTACACACGGGCGTTTTGGACCTGCGCTCCCCTGCGTTGCGTTTGGCTGCGCTCAGCCGCAGGGGAGCGCAGGTCTAGACGCACCTCATTTTGTTCAATGAGGTTGTACCCACGAGACGCGTGTAAGCGCCGAACGCAGATTCAGAAGCAACATGCTGCATTTTTCCTGCGTTTGGCGCCTACATGCGTTCGTGTGAGTACAGACCCATTGAAAATAATTGAGTGCGTCTATACCTGCGCTCCCCTGCGGCTGAACGCAGCAAAACGGAACGCAGGGGAGCGCAGGTAAAAACGCCTGTGTGTAAGGGCACTAACACAGGCAGATGGGATGCAACTAGGGTTGCCACCTTTTCTGGAAAAAAATACCGGCCTTCCTATATATTTATCTTTTTTCTCTATTAATAACATTGGGCTCAAGCATCATTTTTACCGGTCAGGCCGATAACATACCGCCAGGTGGCTACCCTAGATGCAACATGCTGCTCATCTGGCTCTTAATTTACACATAGCCCATCCAGCCTTGAATGTAATGCTGCCTAACAATACAGCAATTTACAGAGACATTTAACTTACATTTAACAAATAGAACCTTTGTATTTTGGTAAAAAGCAGGAAATTTGAACAGCAACTCCCTGAAAAACCCAGAGTCACTGAATCTATGGCGACATGCATTTTATGGATTGTGGCACATTTAGTGTTAACTCATTCTATTGTGGTATAAGAGGCAACGTAATTAAAACCAGTTGCCTAATCTGGTTAGTGATCACAAGTCTATTGTAGGCATGTAGGGACAGCTGGCAATTATAAGTTAATGGTGGCCTGTGCCAGATTGTGAATTTGGCACAAGATGCAAAGTGCAAGTGCTTGAGCCCATTTCTTGTTTCTTTTACTTTTGGCGTTAGTGTAATTAAACCCTAAAAACACCAATTACATTCCTCTTTTTGGAGTTACAGCAATGTTCGGTTATGTTAACAATAAGCAATGTCTTTTGCCTTCTTGTTTCATTTTGTAACCACCAATATTTGTTACATTTTAGTTATTACTTCCCCCTATGTTTAGCCATCTGCCATCCCCAGGTTGCTAGAACTTGTAATATTCTGAGAAATCTGTCTCTTTATCTCTGCTAATTAATTTGTGCTTCAGCTTATGCATAATTTGTTTACACAAGTTATTACTATAACTAATTAGGGAGTGCTGTGCAATTTGCACTTTTTAGACTTGGTAGAAAATCTCTAGGGGCTGTACATCATGCCTTCAAATTCATTAGCTCCAAAGTTATAGCTGCCACGCTAAGGATAAAAGATAATTTTGACAATCCTGCTATAATGCAGTGGCAGACATCACCTGTGCCAATCGTCACTTCAGCAATGAATGATCTCAAACTACAGAATGAAGGTAATAAATAGGTAACAGAAAAGGTGGCAGGAAACAAAACCCACAGGTGTAAATAAATGGAGTTTTGGCTTTATATTTCGCTTTGAAATCTGACATGGGGCTAGACATTTTGTCAGTTTCCCAGCTGCCCCAAGTCATGTGACTTGTGCTCTGATTAACTTCAATCACTCTTTACTGCTGTACTACAAGTTGGAGTGATATCACCCCCCCCAGCAGCCTAACAACAGAACAATGGGAAGGTAACTAGATAACAGCTCCTTAACCCAAGATAACAGCTGCCTGGTAGATCTAAGAACAGCACTTAATGGTAAATCCCATTTCCCACTGTGTTACATTCAGTTACATTGAGAAGGAAAAACAACAGCCTGCCAGAAAGCAGTTCCCTCCTAAAGTGCTGACACAAGTCACATGACCAGGGGCAGCTGGGAAATTGACAAAATGACTAGCCCCATGTCAGATATCAAAACTGAATATAAAAAAATCTGTTTGCTCTTTTGAGAAATGGATTCCAGTACAGAAGTCTACTGGAGCAGCACTATTAACTGATGCATTTTGAAAAAAACATGTTTTCCCATGACAATATCCCTTTAAGGACCCTAAGTGAGTAACAATCATAACCGGTGCATGGACTAATATATATAAGAAACATTGCTGTAAAATGACTCATTTGACTGCATTTTTATTACTTACAAAATATATTGTGAACAAGCCAGGAAAAAAATACTATATATACCCCAAGGCAACTTCTTAAATCACTCTGTCTATGTTATTGAATATTAAGACATTTTACTTTGGGCTGAAAAAAATTTGTTTTGAGGACTTGATTTGGGAAAACAGACTTTCTCTTAGAGTGTTCATCCAAAACAACACAGATAATTATTTCTTTTCGGTGTCCTTCAGCAAGTGAATATTAAAAGGCTGGTCTATGAAGTGTGCACTTGGCATGCCCTTCTGTCCTTCAGACTTCTTCAAAATATAATGTATAAATTCCCCTTCTTGTTTTCAGCTTAGTTTAAATCAATGTATATTATGACTCCATATCTAATATGAGAAAATACAGAGACATGTCACAACATTCTGTAAATAACCTGTAAAAGCAATTGCTACATTTAAAGAAATTATACTTTTCATCAGATGGTGTCAAAGCTTGTCCTGTGGATCTCCAAACAATGGAAAATCTACATCCACGATCTTATCTGCACAGATGGCCATAATATTGGCACAGATGGGCTGCCCCCCCCAGTGACTGAGACCTCATTGGATCCACCTGTTCCCCTATAAATGTATATATATATATTTCCTACAAGTGACACAAATTCTGAAATGCAAGCTGCTCTTGAATCAGACACTGCCATAAATACATACTGTATGTTGTGTATAGAATATCTTTTTCCTTGGTGGGAAGTACTGTACTATGTAGCCTCCAAGAATTCAATTCTAGGCAGTGTATGTATGCTGGGTAACCAGTACATAAGGAGTGAGTTATCAGTATAAGAAAACAACCCATTACCCAAAATGGACAATCATTGAGAGGCTTGGGAAAATCAACTGCGTGTAGCCCAATGACATTACATGTGTGACTGTGTGATAAAGCTCATGACATTGGCTGATATTAACTCATATATGTAAGAGATGGAGTCATAGGTCATTATACCTATAAGCCAAGGTTTCTACTTTCTTGACGCACAGCAAAAAGTTGGCTCCAGGTGTAGTAACCCAGGGCAAACAATCAGATTTTTGTTTAAGCAAACCATTAAATTCTATGTTATGGGTTACTAGCACAAGTACAACCTTTACCCCTTTTATTATCTTGCCACCCACCCCCAAATATGCAACATTTTCAGAAGACAAAAGAAGCACTTTAACCTGATCTGCTCTATCAATGTTTTATTCTATGTCATTATGTGTATACTAGTTTATAATGATAGCACGAATACGTAAATATATCAGGATCTGCTTAAACCAGCACGTTCAGTCTGAAGTCATATAGCAAATACGTGAGAATTTCAACATGCATGCCATACAGTACTCTCCCATACCCTATACCGTTACATCATGAGAGCATAAAAGCTAACAAAATGAAACCTAGGGACCACAAGCAATCATTTTAGCATTGGTAACTGACTGCTGCCAATTTTACAAAAACAGTAATGCACTATAATAATAATAATATAGGGCTAGTGACATCTGCTGTCCATGTTCACCAGACAGGGACATGGGCTTTGAATTAATAAGAAGGATGGAGTTCATAACCTCCGGGAACAGTACTCAATGTAAATATAGACTGTAGAGAAGTAATTAAAATATTAATCTGTCATTTTTTCTTGTTTCTAGAGTATCCAGCTTTGTTACAGTAAGAGGCACATTTATCAAAGGTCGAATTTCGAATTTGTGTGATTTTTTTTAACTCTAATAAATTCAAATGTACTTGAAATTCAATTGGGTGGTTATTTAATTAAAAAATCTAATATCTAAAACTCGAATGAATATTACCGACCCCAAGGGCACTCCGCCATACAGGCGAGTTGAGAAACTCACCTAAGGTGACAGTGCCCACTGGGTACCAGGGGTGGCAAAAATGCTGCTCCTGGTAGAGCCGAACTTCTGGTTTTCAAACCGGAAATTTGGCTCTTCCAGCGCAGAGTGCAATTATGCGCTCTGTGCTGGCATCCTGGCCCTCTCTGTTGCCCTCGTGGACCCCCCTCCGGCGCAAAAAGGTAAGCGCACTTGGGGGGGCAGCAACACAAGCTGCCTCAGGCGGCGGAGGGGCCAGGATCTCCCCTGACCGACCCAAAAACTCAAATCGAATTCAACTAAACTCAAATCAGGTTTTGTCTCAGAAAAAAACTTGAATATCAGGAAGGCGAGTAACATCTTCAAGTTTGTCCATGGATCGCTGCCATTGACTTCTACATGGACTTGGCAGGTTTTAGGTGGCAAATAGTTGAATTTGAAAGTTTGATACATCTTGAAATTTGAATTGAAATTCGAATCAAGTTTGGATTATTCACTATTCGAATTCGAAAATTTTAATTCAAATTCTAATTTTCAATTGGGCCCTTAATAAATCCACCCCAAAGTGTAGCAGTTAGCATTTAATGATTTACTAGGAGGAATACTGAAACATACGATTGGAGCACCAGGATTGGACACTGCTGCACCAAATTGGACACCGACCCTCACTGATCACCCTCCCGACCCTCCCGACCCCCCATCCCCCACCCCCCCGGTCCTTGAAAAATGTTTGCCTCGACACCGGTCCCCGACCCAAAAAAGGTTGGGGACCCCAATATAGATGTAGGTAGAAATGACTGCAGGATTACATATCTCCTAGAGAACATGAAGTGGCTTCATTGTCGATTAACAGCTTTAAAGAACAAGTAAACGTTTTTTTTTTCTATCTCTAAATTTGCTCTAAACAGCCCCTCAAATTAATGTACCTTAGTCCCTGCTGCAAGTCTGCTCTGGTTTCTGTGTTATCAGCAGCTTGTTTGCTCTTCTTCCTGGTGCAGAGTGAAGCCCTGCCCCTTAGCTTTCTGAGCTGACCTTATATCTTGGACTAGTCCAGGAGATCATTTGCATACTATGACATAGCAGAGAGCAGTGTGTGTAGCAGCTTTTGCTTGGGGAAACTAGCTTACTAATGAAACACTGGCTCCCTCTTCCTCTCTATTGTGGAACAGCAGCAAATGGACTGCTCAGTAAACTAAGGGGCTGGGCTTCACTCTGCACCAGGAAGAAGGGGAAACAAGCTGCTGATAACACAGAAACCAGAGCAGACTTGCAGCAGGGACTAAGGTACATTAATCTGGGGGGCTGTTTAGAGCAAATTTACAGAAAGAAAAAGAAAAACATTTACTTTTCCTTTAAAGAAAACACTGAAAAAAATCTTATTGTTTCCATTCACAAAACAGTTCATTTCATCTCTTTTTTTTTTAGCAAATCCCTAAAAGCTTATTATATTATCGGTGCACAACTGGGTTTAATAATACAAAACATCGAGCTGATTGATTTATCCCAGGAATGAAAAAAAACCATAACCATGACAACTACATATAATTCATAGGGAAGAATAACCTAAATAAGAAACAGAATGCCGGGAGCCTGATTGCAGCAGCAGCTTCCAGAGAGCAGGGAACATATGCATTTATGAAAGCAAAGTGATCATTTAAAGTGTTTACGGAACTAAGTGGCAGAATAGCGGTGATTACCTGAAATAAAACAATGCAGTGCGAATGCTTTATTTTCAGCTATGAATTCTATCTGTGGGAGGACTATTGTCCCGTAAACCCTCTGCTCCCCTTTTGGTACAGAGTTCTTGAGGCTCGGTATCCATGGCAACCATCGAGAAACTTGGAAGCCACAGGGGGAACAAATCAGCCATAATGCCAAATGCTGCTTCAGTACTGGTACGACTTTAAAAGCTCTTTTTATACCCTCATTCTGGGTACATGAAAGGAAACTACAGTCAAAATAGATACGCTATAGCATATCATAACATGCGATACAATGCTGCGTGCATAGGTAGTGCTGTGTAAATAAAAATATGCATACATACAATGGCGGTGCATATAGATATGATGTCTATTCTGACACAATTATGGTTTTTATGTTTTGCAATTCTCCAACATTAAGTATGAAATGCCCTCTGTTTCCTATGGTCAATGATCCCATAAATCAGAAAGGCTACACTTTATATTATATAAATAAGCCTTTGGCTCACAACCAATCGTACTCATGTTCCAGTCAATGAAATCCATTTCTCAAAAGAGTAAACAAATTTTTTATGTTCAATTTTGAAATCTGACATGGGGCTAGACATTTTGTCAATTTCCCAGCTGCCCATGGTCATGTGACTTGTGTCAGCACTATAGGAGTGAACTGCTTTCTGGCAGGCTATTGTTTTTCCTTCTCAATGTAACTGAAGGAGTCACAGTGGGACATGAGTTTTTACTATTGAGTGCTGTTCTGAGATCTACCAGGCAGCTGTTATCTTGTGTTAGGGAGCTGTTATCTGGTTACCTTCCCATTGTTCTGTTGTTAGGCTTCTGGGGGAGGGAGGTAGGTGATTTCACTCCAACTTGCAGTACAACTGTAAAGAGTGGCTGAAGTTTATCAGAGCACAAGTCATGTGACTTGGGGCAGCTGGGAAACTGACAATATGTCGAGCCCCATGTCAGATTTCAAAATGAAATATAAAAATATGTGTTTGCTCTTTTCAGAAATGGATTTCAGTGCAGAATTCTGCTGGAGCAGCACTATTAACTGATGCATTTTTGAAAAAAAAAACATTTTTTTCCATGACAGAATCCCTTTAATGAGGACTAATTCCAGATCAAACTCACAAAGAATTCAAACTAAATAGGATCACAATGTTCTCATAAGCACTTCTATAGATAATTTTCAATGTACACATGATTAGAACCACAGCATGAAATGAATATTTATTTGGATATGATACTACTTCCATCAAAGAGACCCTTCAAAACTCTAGTACAGGTAGGGGACCTGTTATCCAGAATTCTTGGGACCTGCGGTTTTCCTAATAATGGAGCTTTCCATAATTTGGATCTTCAGACCTTAAATCTACTAGAAATTTTTCTAAACATTAAGGGGCAAATTTACTAAATTTTTGTGAAGAATTCGAAGGATTTTACTTCACATGGTCGAATTTCTAATTTTTTTTAATTCGAAATTCGACCAATACTAAATCTGCCCCTTAATCATGTAAACTATATGTAAACCCAATAGGCTGGTTTCCAGTAAGGATTAATTATGTCTTAGTTTGGATCAAGAAAGAGGTATGGCTTTATTTTTAGAGAGAAATCATTTTTTTAAAAGTGTATTATCTTATTATAATGGAGTCTATGGGACACAGCCTTTACTTAATTTTCTGGATAACAGATCCCATACCTGTACTGACTGTTGGTAAGACATTGTTTATAGTAAGTTACAGTTCATCAGTAGCATCTCTTGCTATCAGAACATCACATAAACAATGTGTTTATTTCTTATTTATGCTACAAACTTCATCTCAGCTCTATCTTGGGCTATGCCAATCTAATTAGCAGGATCAAGGATTGTAACTAGAGGTTCCTGGTTCCCATAGCTAAACCCTTTTAGAGCCCCTAAACTTTGAAAATAAGATATTTTTCACAAACATATATAGAATCTGCTTATCAGTCAGTACCAATTGGGCACCTTATACCCCTTTCCCTCTCCCCAGTACTCACGGCTTCCTTTACGACAATGGTTCCCTTGGTGGTGCTTTGTTTTACAAGGCCCAACCCAAAGGCAACTTGGGGACATATTTGGATAGAATGCCTTTTTCTGTCCAAGATACTTCTGGAAATCATTTTGAAGGTTCAGCTAGAGCAAGTTTTTAGAGAAACACTTCTTTGATATTATATGAAGCTATGGGAGCCGTCCTGAGCTTTCTGTATAACAGGTCCAATACCTGTCCTAATGTTTTTATTTGTTTATTATGGGCTAAAAGGGTCTCTGGACAAGTCTGAAGAACACTGCTTTATAGTGATAGCTTTGGCAGGATCATAGTGGCCAGGATATTGGACAGTCAATGGTGGATCAATACTTCCTGAGGCCCCTAGGCTACACTTTCCACAGGGGCTCGTCCCTGAAACCCACACAACCCCCCTCTGTGACTACCCCCTGCAACCCCCGACGCCCTCTGGACCTGGACCCACATTACCTGCTTTCTGGCTGGCTGGGTGTGGCTTAGGCAAGGCACGTGTCATGCTGGGTTTGCCTCGGTGCATGATGATGTCATTAGCATGTATCAATTCTCCCCAAAGCCTGCTGGGTCTTCTCTGGAAAATTTTTAAACAATATAAAAACAAATTGAAAAGCCCCATGGGCCCTTCAGCACTGTGGGGCCCCTAAGCTATAGCCTAGGTTAGCCTAGGCATTAATCCGCCCCTGTGGACAGTTGCAAATTTATATGATGCTATATATAATGTGTATCAGATTTCCATTATCCATTTCCCAGGCACAGATATAATTTATATCTTACAAAAGAACATTTTACCAAGCCGTGTCAGGTTGAAAATAAACCGACACATCTGACACATACAGATGCATTGCAATCTGAAGTGTGAACAGAACCTTATGGTCCTAAAGCATTCCCTCTGATGTAACCTTCATCCATTACTGCAACATATTCTTCTACAGAAGAGTAAAAGGGCCAGTAGTGTGAGAGCTCATCACAGCAGCTGCCTTACTTCCCAGGAAACAATACTATTTGCTACAGTCTCACAGGCAATGTACAAAGGGAGATTTATCGTGTCTATATGTACATCTCTTCTAGTGGTTACGCTGAATAATTAGTTTATTACATTTGTTAATACTTTGAGTTGAGCTGATATTTATATAAACCATCTTGAAGAATAGAAAATAAAATATTAAAATCAATTGGTGCTATCTGAAGTCGTAAGAAGGCAGGAACCTATGGCTGTGGTCTCAATGTTTACACTGATGTTCAGAGGCTAGATTTAAAGGAGGTTAGACTTAGAAAACAGCAAACCTCATTATCATGGAAGGAAAATAGAATTCAGATAAAGATCAAGGAGGAGGGACTTTAAAAAAAAAATCACAAAGAATAGCTACCCTCCAGAAACCTAGTTATACCCAAATGGTTCCTCAGCACCTGTGAATTAAAATAATGTCCAAACAAATGGGTTCCAGTTTCAGACCCTATATTTTTTATATTGGGTTATTTGCAAACAAAACAACAGCATGCTTTATTCAACAAAAGCACATTAATAATAATCACAGCACATGCTGTAGTTCAGTAAATGTCAGGTACAATCTCAGGTGTAGCAGACACAGACAAAATGGCACAACTGAAGGAATAGCAGAGGGAGTTAAAGTATTCCAGGTTGTCATTTCCTCGTGTGATCCGGATCCCCTACATTAGACATGGAACAGGGATAGAACAATAACCTGTTTCTCACTACTGTGGTCCCTTCACAACAGGGAAGCATGGCCTGGGGGAAAACTACTCCAGTTTATCTACCTTGGTGGAGCTCAAATCAGCTCTTGCTAGCTAATACTCACCTCCTAGAGAGTGCTATAACAGTGGCTATCCTGCCACTAGCTAACCTCGTTCACAGGGTTCCTGTTGTTTGACTTCTCTAAAGGGGTTGTCACTAGGGTTGCTGCCTTTTCTTGAAAAAAATACAGGCTTACCTATATAGTTATCTTTTTTCCTATTCATAACATTAGGATCAACCATTAAAAATACCGGCCAGGCCGGTAAAATACCGGCCAGGTGGCAACTCTAGTTGTCACTTAAAGGAGAATTCAGCCTGTATGTGAAAAAACCCTCCCCTCTCCCCTGTGTAGGCCCCCCCAGCCTACCCACCCCTCAGGAAAATGCCCCTAACTTGTTACTTACCCCTCCTTCCAGGTCCTGTCCAGTGGAGTTCACAGGAACCATCTTGTCTCGATCGCTCTTCATCCTGTATTGATTGGCGTTTCCAGGCAGATGCGCAGTACGAGGAATTTGCTGGTGTGGAGCTACTGTGCATGCGCCAAAAGTCCCGAAATGTCCGAAAAAGAAATCAGATATTTTGTGACTTTCGGGTGTATGCACAGTAGCTCCATACTGCCAGATTCCTCCAAAAAGTTACTAGGGACAGCTTGGCAAGAATGCCTCTGGCCATGCTTGACCTACATTTTTGAAATGCTGCCAAATTATTGTATCTCCTTGCAAAAAAAAAACGCACCATCTCCCCCTCAGAGAATGGATACACAGAGGGAATGACATTAACAATTTAGAGGAATTCTCAGTAGATTCCTTTATGCAATAAAAAATATGTCAAGGTCTGTTGCCATATTTTACTTCCAAGGAAATATATATATATATATATATTGTGAATGTTGTGTAATCCTTGTTTGCCAAGGCCTTGGTCCCTTTCAGGGAGGTAATGAGAGTTTTGCAGGCAGTGTACATTCTTGAGTTTGCATTTGTAACGCTTTCTTGGGATAGTTAAAGCACCAAGGGTTAAAGTGTCCAGCT
This sequence comes from Xenopus borealis, assembly GCA_024363595.1. NCBI lineage: Eukaryota > Metazoa > Chordata > Amphibia > Anura > Pipidae > Xenopus > Xenopus borealis. Next base: position 91,050,766 of record CM044436.1, read on the forward strand.
ATTGAGGGATGAGCATGGTTACACTGTGACCTACACACCAGGGCAGGGCCTTCGCCATGTGGAAGCTATCCTTTAGGAGGTAGTATAACTACAATACCATGCAAACTGAAAAGATGAAATGGGTGCCAGGAGGTAGATGTTTATTTGCATAAGCAATGTCCCCAGGTTTAGTACTAACGCAGGAGCATCCAGAGGAAATAGCAGAGGTGCACACAGCTGTAACTGAGATATTAGCAGAACTTTCACACACACTTCAAGAAGGAGTCCAATTAGCCAAGGGAACATCCATTCCTTACAACCCTCCTTCTGCTGCAATGTGCCTGCCCAGAACACCAGTGTAAGGCCGGAAGCCGCTGCTAGTCCTAATCCCTACCACCTTGATGTCCCTGCACTAAAAGCATCACAGGGGAAGCTTAGTAGATCTCTTCCTACCACCACTCCTTGTTGGAACACACACTGCTCATGCTAAATATTCCTAACTGCCTTTCTCTCTCTAGAGAGACTATAACAGTACTACCCTGCACTTGCGAATCCTCATTCACGGGGTGGCCTGGACCCCGACTTACCCATTAATGGCACTAATGGTGTACCCAGGCTCAATGGCACATCCAGTCGATCCAGACACCAGCAGCCAAAGAGAAAGAGGGCCACTCCCTACACACTATAAGGCAGTTTGGCAGGAAGTGGTCATTACACTCCTGGCTATAGCTATTGGTTCATAACACAAATTACAACATAGACTTTTGCCTAGTGACAAGAGATAAAGGACTTAACTCCATAGGTGGCAAATAGAAACCTATGGGTCCCTACACATTTAATGGCACTCAGATATGGGTACCTTTTAAACTGCCATATGCTGTGTTTGCTTCTTAGTGGATAATCTCAAAATGGCAGAATTCCCTGAGAATGGAGAGAGGGGGAGCAGAACTCACATTTGAGAGATTATGAAATAAACCTTTGGCTATTAAATAGAGGAGTTAATAAAGGCTACAGAGCAGGCTGGCACTTTGTACTTGATTTGTTGTGTGTAAGCAGTGTCAGTACAGGAACTAATAAAGGAATTCTGCAGTGACATCATCTGGTGCCACTTTAACCCCCGGGAGCTGTTACTTTCCAGATGTGAGTGCTCCTTGGAGGCAGGTGAATGTGAAGTATCTAAATGTGTTAATATCCCAGCCGGCATTATTGCCACTAAACATAGCCAAGCACAGGAAAATGATTGCATGTGATATAGCAGGGTGAGAGCTGCAATTCAACACAATTTATCTTCTCTGGTTAAAAGTAATGTTTAAGCCTGTTCAACAGCAGTTATTTGCTGAATTCTCTGATTATAAGGCTTTGTGTGATGGCAGCGGCTCCATGGCAACTGCACGTTTCTAGTACACGCGACAGCAACACCGGTGTTATAGTTACTAGTTACATTGATTAAAAAGCGGGTCTATAAATATTTATATTCATTTGCAATGCAAAGGAATGTCCATCTTTCATTAGCACAATAATGCTGTTAGGTTTGCTTCTCACCCCCTCCTCTGCGCAAGGATTTTGTAAGGAGCCTACAATTAAACACACATAATTAGCTGTGTAAGGACACAATTTAAGCAAAAAAAATACAGATTAGCCTATAACACAAACAGTCAGTGTCGGACTGGCCAACCGGGTACCAGGAAAACTCCCGGTGGGCCCAGGTGTCAGTGGGCCTGCTGGTTCAAAACATTTTGCATATTTCATGGTCATTCCCTATTTATGGGAACAAAGAGGCTGAATAACAGAAGAATAGAGTATAGTACAGTATGCAGTGAAAAGAGAGTAGGAGAACATAAAGGTTGAGTGAGGAGAGGAGGTATAATAGTTTGGAAAGCAGGCCCTCAGCCTAAGGCTTTCTGGTGGGCCCCTGGGATCCCAGTCCAACACTGCAAACAGTGATATGTTGAGGCTATAGGGAAGAATAAGAAATAGGTACAAATATTGTCTCATTATTAGTGATGGGCAAATCTATCCCGTTTTGCGAAAAATTTGCGAAAAGAGTCATGGCACGTTTTTGACGCACGCCGCGTAGTTTTTGACGCGTTGTTTTCGACGTGCGTTGAGTCATTGTCGGTACGCGACTCGTTTTTTTTTTGCTGGCGTTTCGCCGGCGGCGAATGGTGGGAGTTCACAGCGAAATCGCACCTGTCGAATAAATTGGCCCATCACTACTCATTAGCGACGTCAGACCTTCCCCTGCTCAGGTTTGCACTTATGATAAAAGGAAGGGAGCTTCATATGAAAGTGTCCCTGTGCCCACGTTCTTTAGGAGAAGCGTATTTTTTATACCCTTGTAAAATCTGTGCTTTTTGCCTATACAGTTATAGGATCTATCATCCGGGACCTGGAATTTTGCTAATAAATTATCTTTCTATCATTTGGATCACCATACCTTAAGCCAGCTAAAAATCACTTACATATTACATAAACCCAATGAGGATTATTTTCTGTATGACTAAAGTTATGAGGTTTTTTTAAGATTAGGTTTGTTGCCTTCAGTTTAAAATGGGATTTCTATCTACACAAATGAACCCAAGGCCAGTATAATAAAGTCAGATTATGGGACCATACAGGGCCCTGAATAAAGTATATGAAGGGGTGGCTCACCTTTAAGTTAACTTTTAGTATGTTATATAATATCCAGTTCTAAGCATCTTTACAATTGGTCTTCGCTATTTATTTTTATAGTTTCTTAAAGGGGTGGTTCACCTTCAAGTTAACTTTTAGTATATTGTAGAAGGGCCAATTCTAAGAAACTTTTCATTTGGTCTTCATTATTTATTTTTCATAGTTTTTTAATGATTTGCAATTTTCTTCTGTTTCTTTGCAGCTTTCAAATGGGGGTCACTGACACCATCTAAAAACAAATGCTCTGTAAGGCTACAAATGTATTGTTATTGACACTTTTTATTACATATCATTCTATTCAGTCCATCTCCTATTCATATTCCAGTCTCTTATTCAAATCAACGCAGGGTTGCTAGGGTAATTTGTACCCTAGAAACCAAATTGCTGACACTGCAAACTAGAGAGCTGCTGAATAAAAAGCTAAATAACTATAAAGCCACAAGCAATAAAAAATGAAAACCAATTGCAAATTGTCTCAGAATATCACTCTCTACATTATACTAAAAGTTAACTCAAAGGTGAACAACCCCTTTAATTATTTGTCTTTTTTTTTCAGACTCTCTCCAGCTTTCAAATGGGGGTCACTGACCCCATCTAAAAATCAAATACTTTGTAAGGCTACAAATTTACTGTTAGTGCTATGTTTAATTACTCATCTTTCTATTCAGGCCCTCTCCTATTCATATTCCAGTCTCTTATTCAAATCAATGCATGGTTGCTAGGGAAGTTTGGACCCTAGCAACCAGATGGCTGAAACTGCAAACTGGAGAGCTGCTGAATAAAAAACTAAATAACCACTAATAATAAAAACTAAAACCAATTGCAAATGGTCTGAGGATATCCCATACTAACAGTTAACTCAAAGGTGAACAACCCCTTTAAGTATGTACAGTATAAAGGAAGAACTGCTGAACAGTAACCAAGGGCAGTGAAGCTTAAGTTATCCTTTATGAGGTTTTCAGTTCTCAATCAGTTATCTTTCATAAAACCAATTAAGGACTAGAGTTGTAATTGCCATACTGCAACTGTCAATTATAAATAGGGATAATGTGGCCTTAGTCCTGCTTATGTCCGAGTCTTCTGGTTGAAAAGGATGCTCTAAAATAGGTTTGAGCACAGCTGAAAACTAATCAATGGGACCAGGAGACCTGTATTGCTTCCCATTCAAGAGACCAATCATGTATAGAATATTCTGACCTGTGTTGGGCCTGGGTGCAATGGCATTCCAGGCAAACCTTACAAATTGCACTCTACTGCCCCCCCCCTTACCTCTAATTTTTATTTAAAGCAACAATGCACTCTGTAGCATCTTCTCCCCAGAGCAAGCTGCTGCCATTGAAGAAGTACACTGCCTTAGCTAATTGGAGACAAACAAATGTTCATGCTCCATGACTATGGGTCAGGGTGGAAATTCAGGAACATGGGAAGGGTGTGCTCCAGGGAGATGATGCTATTGAGCAAGCTGATGTTTAACACTTCCCAAAGAGTACAGGTACAAAATCATGCAGCACATCTCTGCACTAGGCAGACTAGCACTGAATTGCTGCTACATGAATGTTTTTATAAGCATTGACTCACATAAAGCAATAAAACTGACCAGTCAGGATTTGGGTATAGTCATTATAGTCATTTGCACATCTGACTGCTGGACAGTTTTAGCAAGCAATACAGAAAGAATGCTATAACCAGAAAGTTGTAAGTGCATAGGCAACAAGTGCATAAAGCATTGTGGTTGTTGTGTGCACCACAAAGGTCAAGAGAGATGCAGGAAATCACACAACACAAATTTGTAGCAATTGCAATGTTTGCTGTCCAGGGTTCTGAACGATGGTCCTCCTCAATCCTACACATGTCTGTGCAACTATATTTCTTTCCATTGGTATTTGCTAACAGAGGCAATAGGTCTGACAGCAATCTGGGGGTGCATACAAAACATACAATGTCATGCAAGAAGCAGTTGATGAGAGGTCTTATGCTGTATAAAATCCTATTATATACTTTCAGTTCTAGTGAACAGCTGCACATTGGGTAGGCTTTGGCTTTCAGTATGGGACAGACAACTGTATGCACCCTGCTCACATCACTGGCTAATCTTTGCCAAGATGTGCAGTCAAAAAAGAGCACTGGATACATGAATTTATTCTAGTAAATCATCCCCAGATATACACATAATAAAAGGCCCTAAGTTTGCCCTGTAGCAGTAACCCATAGCAACCAATAAGATGTTTGCTTTTAAACAGGTGACTTGTTGATTCTACCTGCTGATTGGTTGCAAAGGGTTATTGCTCCTGGGCAAACTTAGTGCCTTTCATTACATTGCCCCCTATAATGCTCTATAAACACCCACTTCTTGCCAAACCCTGCCCAGGCCCAAACCTTCACTCCATCCCCTTCCAGAAACAAAATGTCATATCTACAAAATGTGAATATTTTATTCATGCTAACAGTTTAGATGGGAACTCAGGTGGATCAAACATGACATCAGTCAGTGAGATGAGTACAAGATCCATGATGTTCATATTGAGGCTATAACCTGTGAACATTATAAGCAGCAGGGATTTGTGCCATTTATATATTCTATCTGTGCAGCTTGCTCTCAGGGTAATAGAATCCTTGTTCCCACTCTCCACCTATCCTTTGGTTTCTACTTTGCGCAGTATTATTATCATTATGTTTAGGTGATTGTAAGGAAAACATACGTTTTTTTCCACAGCCAAAACAAGGCAGAGCAATAGCAGCTGACAGTAATGAATCCTATTTCATTCTCAACTTGACACTGTAGCAGTAGGAACATTATTTTTGTAATCCAGTGTTAAAATGAGAAGTTTAAATGGCTCTATTGGGAGAGGTGACCTAACTCTGATGGGGAGAACTGACAGTTTCCTTGCCTTGTGTTATGATTCTCCCTGCCCTCATGTGACTTGCACAGTTATTTTGCCATTGAGTGGATGATAGCTTTTGCATTTAATCAATCATTTTTTAAAAGGGCAAGTAAGTGTAAAATAGAATAAGGGTAGAAATGCTGTATTTTGTATACTAAACATAAACATGAACTTACTGCACCACAAGACTAATCAAACAAATGATTTATGCTTTCAAAGTTGGCCACAGGGGGCTGTCATCTTGTAACTTTGTTAAACTTCTTTGCAAGACTAGACTACATACACATGCTCAGTGTGATCTGGGCTTCTTAGGGATCGACATAAATTATCAAAAAACAAAGCTGCTTGAGTTCTGAATGGCTGGTAAGTAAGGCAGGGGCTCCCTCTGCTGTTCATAAGTATGATTGTTACCCTGCCAGAAGTTAGGGACCGTCTGACAATTCCTATCCACAGAAGTAAATGAAGGGAGAATTTTACTGCAAACAGTCAGTTTTCTTATAAAAACGGTAGACATTTTAATTAAAGTATATTGGAGATAGATTTCTTTTTCATTAAAGAAAGTAAAAATGGGATTTTATTTCTTTGCCTTTCCTTGCCCTTTAATATTGATTGTATTTATGATGTAGTTACTTGTCCTACCTTTGTGTAATTATGAATATATTGTACTTATATTTTGGACATTGTACAGTGCTGCGGCTCCTTATTGTGCTGTGCAAATAAAGTTATACGTACAAATCCAAATACTAAAAAATTAAAACAGTGGTAGTTAAAGGGATACTTTCATGGGAAAAACGTGTTTTTTCAAAACACATCAGTTAATAGTGCTGCTCCAGTAGACTTCTGCACTGAAATCCATTTCTCAAAAGGGCTTGGGGCAGCTGGGAAATTGACAAAATGTCTAGCCCCATGTCAGATTTCAAAATGAAATATAAAAAAATCTGTTTGCTCGTTTGAGAAATGAATTTCAATGCAGAATTCTTCTGGAGCAGCACTATTAACTGATGCATTTCGGGGGGGAAATTTTGCTCATGACAGAATCCCTTTAAAACAGTTATGGTAGTTGCACCAGCACTTTTTCACAGAGAAGGAAAAGTTAGCCCAGTTTACACTGAAACAGGACTGCATCTGTGTTTTATTTACAGCAGGTCAGTTTTCATGTTTCATATAACACAACAATTACAAGTCTTTTATCTAAACTCAGAGAAGGCTTTGAACAAGTCGCAGTGTTCAACAGCTAAGTATTTGACCTCTCGGGGGGACAGCAATCAATAAAAGAGCAAACAAAAAGTCAACACAAATATCAGTGTCACTTGCGCTTACATTCTGTGTGGTACCTTGTGCCCTCTCAGCAGCAGGAGAAGCAGCAGTGGCTCCCAGGACTAAAAGAAAGAGAGAGGTTACTCATATACATACCTACACTACAATAGTAACTACAGGTGAAGCTAATAAGCTCAATTTCACACTTCTCTGTGATGCTTTATAGAGAATTCCAGGAGCACTATACCTTTCTTCCATGATTGTATCAATAGCCATGCCATGATCTTTATAGATTGCATTGATCTCTCCTTAGCTATATAGCATGTGTCTGAATTAGCAGTGCACTGAAACTGAGAATCAGCTAGATCCCAGCATATTTTTTACTTTTTGGCAGCATTCCTCTATTTCAGTTTTGATGGACTCACAGCATTTGACAACACATTAGCTAGGGTTAAAGAATGCTGGAAGATGCAGGACAATAATATCAGGCTGGAACATGCTCAGCGCCGGGCCAAAATGCTGGAAGATGTAGGACATTAATATCAGGCTGGACCACCATGCTAAATAAAATCTTTGGTTCTCAAAGGCCAGCGACCCACTTATTGCAAGAAGATCCTCCACTGATAGTACTATAGGGTTATAAAGGAGGCATTAGTCTCTTGTGAAGAGCAGCTTTCCTGGGGAACAAATGCTTCTTATATGAGAGCTATGGGGGTGGGGTCTTGCTCCCCTTAGCACTTTAGCATTTGCTTCCCAAGGAAAATAAAATAAGCGAATCCATAAAGGTTTAATGAAAATGTCTTTATTTTTATTCATTGTATTACATGTGTTACTTTAAGGTTAGGTAGTTTGGTTGTATGATTGGTGTACCTCATGTGTATTAATCTCTTGAACAATCAACATGGCTCCACCTATTATAACTGAAGGAGCTTCACTGTTCATCCCTCATCTTTTGTCAACATTTCTGCTTGTTTAACCTGGAAAAACAGAAAAGAAAACAACCCCTATAAACTATTTGGTGCACATTGATTATGCTGTGTAAAAAGAAATTCACAGAATTTGTAAAATACATAGAGGTGTGTGTAGTTTTATGGCATGCGAACACCAGATTTGACACCGTTAGTTTACATTGTGTCCAGCAAGCACCCCTAATAATTTTATATTGTTTTTTACACAGCGAAGCGTGACGATGTGTTGTGTATTATTCCGCTGTTTTTTTTACACATCATGATAAATATGCCCCTTTATGTATTTAAGAAATGTAGTTATGATTTCATTTTATCCGACTCTAAAAAAAAAAAATAGTTCGAGAGTTGAAAATATATCTATCTCCCATTGACTTCTATAGAAAGCTGCTGATTCTTATCACACAAATTTTCAAGATTTTCCTGATCAATTTGTTCATCACAAAACAATCAGTCTACAATCTATTCCATTTTCTTTTAAGGTTTTCTCAGATGGATGTTGCCTCCTAGCAGCGGTAAACTGGAACGTTCCAGGATCAATTACTTAACACAGCACAGATATTTGCACGTCACTTTGCACATAAGAGGTACATTTAGCACTAATTAACAACTACTTATCCTGTAGACAGAGATAAAACAACATATGGTAACTGATTTGAATTTGGCTTGAAGAGGTTTATTACATTAATAATGTACACTTTTACTAGAAAGACCCATAGGATTAGTGAGATTGTCCCCAAAAACACATGAGAAGCACAAACAAGGTTTGTGTAGTCAAATGAAACGGAATAGCATATTGGGACATTTTATTTTAAACAGCACAAAAGATAACACTCTTTATATTTTTACAGGCATATTATGCATTAGGGATTATTTGACATAATTGAGTAGGCAAGGTGCAATTTTTTATCCACAATGCATCATTTTTTGATTATTGATTCCACTCATTATGAGAGCCTGGGAATTATATAAATTACAACATTGTATGCTAGAATTCTAGATTTCCTGCCAGGGCCCCCTTAGTTCATAACAAGTTATAGATAAATACAGGTGTTAGACAGCAAAGTGATGCAATCTGCCCAAAGTAGCAATACAATAAATTGGTAGATAGTAGATAATCTAAAAATGAAAAAAGGGAGGGTAGACCTACAGTTCACTCCAGTCCATGGGATCAAATAGGTAAGCAAAAATCAGAAAAAATGAGCACATCTTATGATATAAATCAGTCATTTGTAGTGATGGGTGAATTTATTCGCCATGCACGAATAATCGGCGAGTTCCCACGATTTGCCGCCGGCGAATAAATTTGTGGAACACCAGTGGAAAAAAAACGAGACGCACGCCGAAAATTACACGACGCACCGAAAATGACGCAACGCAAACGGCGCGACATACCAAAAATCACGCAACGTCGTTTTAGCGAATAGATTCGCCCATCACTAGTCATTTGTTTTTTACAAAGCATGACACATGTTTAGGCAGGACATTTCCACGTCTACTTATTCTTCATTACTGGTTTCTATCTCCTTTCCTATTTCCCACTGCCATGCCTTTATCTGTACTGACTCATGCTTTCTCCCACCGAGCTAATTAGAATGCAAGCAGCTAGGAAGAATCTTCAGTACTACCTTATATTTACATATACGTATTTGTTATTGAAGCAACCTTATGGAAACCAGCCATGGCACGGTTTTTTCCCCCCGTGAATTCTTCCACGCCCTCCCCTGCCGTATGGAATAGGTTAAATGTAAGCCAGTAGCAAGGCACACAGTTGGCTGCATTCCTATACACACACACAGATGGGAGACCTCCTCCTATATCAGCAGCATTGATGGGGATCCTCACGTTGCTGCTGCAGTGGTGATCCCGCCTCTTTAGCAAGATATATGTGTGGGCGCAGGGATGGCACTGTGACATTACTAACATCTCCTCTGGGCAGCCAGAGAGGTAGACTTCCACCAACGCAACACGTCCCAAGGGAAACCCACGCTGAAAAGGAAAACAGGCTGTATTTCAAAGCCAAGGGATTCCAGTCCAATGAAAACTCAGAGAGAAGGATAGAGAATTAGTGTGTGCAATCTCCACAAGCCTGCCAGGGCCTCCACTAAAATGAAGGAAACACACACACTGTGTATGGCAACTCTGATTTGACTCTTTCCTGGCTGCAAGAGAGACCCTTGTATCCCTCCGCCAAGGCTTCCTCCTAATCCTACAGCTGTTCCCTGCAGATGTGTAGCAGTGAGGGTGGGGACGGCCTCAGCTGCCTCACGTGTCTTTGCAGGGGCTCCTGTCACTGCCCTACTCATTGCGGCAGCAACGCAGAAGCCTTATCAATTATCATTTCTAATTAGCTCTGTTCTCTTTGCTTGTTTTGAAATCTTCCTGAAATCAAATTCATACCTTCTGTAATAAACAGATCAATGGGTAGTGTGCTTGTAGCTGTGCTGCTCATCAGTCATACACAGAACACAATGTTGTGTCTAAACATCCTCTCATTTATTTTCCAAGCAGTTAGAACTTGAAACATTTTGCATTCACTATGTTTATGGAATAGCTACAGCATCTAGGCATGTGAGTGACATGCTAGCAGACAGGCAGCAGTTAGGGTTACCACCTTTTCTGGACAAAAATACCGGCCTTCCTATATTCTTGGCGGTTGTTCCTATTAATAACATTGGCATCAAACATAATTTCTACTGGCCAGGCCAGGTGGCAACCCTAGCAGCAGGACACATTCTGGCCCCTGTCTAAAACAGGGATGCGCTGCTTTGAGAATGTAAGGTCCCTGGGCCTTAGTTATATTGAAACTGGAACTGAATTATTTGAAAACAATAAATATAATTTTATAGATGTTATATAGTGTACTGACCATTCAACTTGTCACCCACCACCCCCCCACCTTTGGATATTTTATCATTTAGTATAGCGTGCATACATCTGACATACATCCGACAGCTTTCCTCCCTCACCCACTGACGCCATAATTGGATGTAGGACCCACATTCACTTTGTATGCTGTGAATACTGTTATATCCCAGACCTGATTACCCATGTTCCTCTATAACAAATCCATGCTGCTGATGCACTGGGTGGACTCCGGCTTTCATGGACCCTGGTGACCCTACCCAGACCTCCCTCCCATCCAGTCCCAGTGGCACCAACTAAAAGAGGAGGTAAGTGGAATGCTCGCATTCACAGGATGGGAGGCTAGGTTAGATGCCAGGTGCTGGGTAGAGGGCCTACAGTCACAGTCACAGTTGGCCCCGGTCACATACCTCCCAACTGTCCCATTTATAGAGCGACAGTTCCTCTTTTGCCAGCTCAACCTGCAGTCCCTCATTTTTAATGGAAAGTCCCGTTTTTCTATCCACTGAACAGCCACAAAAAGAAGCAAAGTTTCTAACACAATTGGCTTTTGGCAGAGAGCCCAGAACAGCCACACCAGCAGATAAGATAATTTTGTAACAATGTCTAGATAAGCAAATAAGTAATTGAAAGAGTATAAGATAACAGGTCCCTTGGGAAAAGTTAGACACAGCTTAAAGTGCAATTAACCTTCATTAGCAAAACTGTAATAACTGGAAAAAAAACCACAGAAATATGTTCACACTCATTCAACTTGCCAAATTTTGCAAAATCAACATGGTAATTAGGGGTTGTGGTCACAAAATCTGGCATGGTCAAAAAAAAATTTGCGTTACGCAAGGCAAATTTTTGTCCCTCTTGTTATTTTCAAAATGTTGGGAGGTATGCATCAGTCTAGTCTGACCCTGCTCCACTCTAAGGAACACTATTTGTTTCACTACTTATGGATCCTCCCTCTTCTGCAAGCAGGGCCTTCTCTATCAATGTTTAATTTTTCAGGTTTGGACTGGGCCAGCAGGATGCCAGGAAAAAAACCCAGTGGGCCCCGTTGACCCAGACCTGCTCCCAGAAACTGGGACTGTGTAGACCCCTGAGGCAGTTGAGTCCAGCGCAGTACTGATAGCTGTAAGATGCAACCAATACATCAAAATGGGACTAACTGCACTTCTTAGAGAGCACTTTTAGAGAGCGGGCTTTGCGTCACTTTTGGAGCACACGTTCAATGCAGCATTTGCATTCACTGGACACAAGGCTGCTGTGCCTATTGGTGTAACCCACTGTGGGAAACCAGGAGCTGGTTCTTCAGCATCAACAGGCAACATTTTGCACCAACTATCTGAAACAGTAGGCTGGAGAAATTAGCAGCCATATGGAAGTGCAGGAGCATGTTTGCCCACAAGTAACTTAATGGATTGTTAAGGGTAATAAAAATTATGCCCAATGATGCTAACTATCTTGTTGTAATAGTTCCGAGAAAACTGAGCGGCTCTAAGCTAGATGTTAAGTCAGGCCTCACACAAACAAAAGTCATATTTTCCTTGGCATGCTAGTAAGTGACTTGCTTTATGGTGGCAGAGGGGCTTTTAGTGATGGGAGAGTAACATGCAAGTGAATGTGTGCTGGACTCCTACCATTCAAAATTCATTTTTTCTGCCAAACTAACAGGCGTTACAACCCTATCCTGGAATTAACTTCAAGCTATGCCATTGTTATTATTTACATGAATATATCTCTATATTAAATGATATGCTACCATCAATGTCTTTTGCACCTTGTACCTTTAGTGACGATCAATCCCTAGGAATGGCATGTGTAGCATTATTCTGAAGTATTTTATTACAAAGTAACAAAGCTACGCTGTCACTCCCAAACCCATGTTCCCTGGAGTGTCTTGGCCTGTATACAGATTATGCACCTCATGCTCTTGTATGGTTCTAATCACTGACTCACAACTAATTTGTCATCAATGAATGCCATTAAATGTGTGGCTTTCCCTGCAGCTGCATCTGATATTCTCCAATGCCAATGGTTGAGCTTATGCTTGCAGAAGAACGGAATACTACAAGGCAGAACTAGCAGCTATGGACTTACATGCTGTATAAGGTGCCAGTCTGACAGTTTGTATAGGACACTACTATCAAGGCTGAAGGAGATAAAATAACCAATGGGTGGAGCAAGTTTCTGAACATTTTAGCAAACTATTACCATATTTAATTTATTAAAATCAGGACAAAAAAAGACCTTTATTTTTAAATATCACTATTAAAACAATTTGTACTTACTCTAAAGAAAAAACTGGCACACGTGCAGTAAAATGAGGACATTTTAGCCTTCTAACAGCAAACTATGCAGTGGTGTATCAAGTTGAAAAGGAGGAGGAATTGTGAAAAAGGTTGTATGGTAGATCTACCAGATGCTGGACAAGTATTCTGGGTAACACACTCATTATATTAATGGTGCTGGATGTAGAATGTGTTCCAAAAACCTTTCAGTTTTTCCTTGGATTCACTGATTTCCCTTTGTTGTCAGTTCAGCTGCCACATCAAATTTTAGTACTGCTCCTACTCTTTCTCTTGCTCCATATGTTGTATACTCCTGCTTGTCCCTGCAGTTGAACTTCACTGGATTAATGCATAGATGTTGCCAAACAAGCAGGGCATCAACAACAAGCTACCAGATTTCCAATCAAATCAAGTTTACTGAAGTACCTTTATCTTGGGTATATCCACTCCACTGACATGTTAATGCACATGGTTTCTAGTAAGTGACTACTGACTACAGTGGAGTGGAGTTTAGGAGCTCAAAAGTAATAATCAAAATTTAGGTAGGTTTTAATATGTAGTTAAAGGTAAATCAAAGAGCACCACATTTTTCTCTATCACTCTCCAATCTCTTAGCCCATGCCTGAGAGGAATCTGTTCTAGCTTATGGTCGCCATGATTATAGGACAAGGAAAGTCTAAAATTGAACAAGGCTAGAAATGTAATAGTATTTTGTATACTAAACATGAACTTATGCTTATGATTTATGCTTTCAAAGTTGGCCACAGGGGGCTGTCATCTTGTAACTTTGTTATACATCTTTGCAAGACCAAGACTGTGCACATGCTCAGTGTGATTTGGGCTAAGCTTAGGGATCGTCATAAATTATCAAAACAGCACAAGTCAAATATCTGCCGGAAGCCGATACAGCAAGACTGAGTAATAATCAGAATATACAGACTGCACTGGGTCCCGTGTTGTCATATATATAGTTTTTGTATTTGTAACCCCTTTTTGGCTGTATTAGAACTAAACCAACTAGTATATG
>CM044436.1:91065521-91079629 GCA_024363595.1 Xenopus borealis
ATTAAAGAGGATGTAAAGGCAAAACTAAAATCCAATACAAATATCTACACAGTTGCCACCTACTCTACAGGGAAACAAAGCTGCTGGAGTTCTGCATGGCTATAAGTAAGGTGTGCTGTTCATAAGTATGATTGTTTCCCTGCACAGCAGTTAGGGGCCATCTGACAATTCCGATCCACAGAAGTAAATAAAGGGAGAATTTCACTGCATACAGTCAGATTTCTTATATAATTGAACACATTTTTTAATTAAAGAATAGAGATAGATTTATTTTTCATTAAAGAGAGTAAAAATGTAAATTTTTTTTTGCCTTTCCTTGTCCTTTAAAAGCTATCTCTGTCTCTATTTAAAGGGGTCCTTGTGACAAGTATAATTGTAGAGCAGAACCCCAAACACTATCAAGGAGGGACATTTAAAACCACACACACAAACGCCTTTGTGTTTTTTTAGACAAACTTTGTCCCACTATAAATGAATTCTATTTAAATTGTGTATGTGTATTAGTTGTGCTCATGTAACAAACAAGACTCGGTGGAAATTCATTTAAAATGAGCTAAAATAAGAGAATTCAAGAATAATAATAAGCATTTTCCCTTGTGGACTAACTGTGATTCTTCTGACATCTAGTGGGCTGAAATAAAATTGCCCTTATTTGTATGTTGAGCCTGAGGCTGTTAACCTTCCTACTACAGTAGAACCCCCATTTTATGTTTTCAGGGGACCAGGAAAAAATTATGTAAAATCCGAGAAATTGTAAAATTGGGGAAAATGTAAAATCATGGAAATGTGTTAAAGTACTGAAAGGATATAAGCACAGGAGTTTTTCTTTGAGATACAATATTTCATGTGTTAATAACAAGGGTCAAGCATTGCAGTGTTAATATTACACTATGAGGGGCATGTGCAAGGCCTCTCTGTCAGTCACACACACAACCTAAAGCAATACGTGATTGGTGCAGGACTGTATAAGGGGCAGACTAATTGGAATTCAACTCAATATATTTTCTTTTTTTTTCAAGGGGACAGTGTCCCTCCATGGAAAGCAAGTTTGCTGTAAGTGATCTTCTGGGCATTTCTTTTATAAATAAATTTTCTTATGCAAAAATGTATTTCTTTCCCATTCAGTAAAGAAAAGCTGAATTCAGGACTTGGTTCATAATTCATCTGAATCACAAACATAGGTCCCAGAACAGGGGGGTCAGGCTGGCAGTGGCTGCCTTTACAGATTAATTATGACCTTACCTCACCCCCTACACTTCTGGGCCACCCCCTGCCACCACTGGGTCTGCTTCCTCTGTAGTTATTCTGCTCTTTAGCCTAAGTTCTGTTAATCATATTTTGTAAAGTTTGCAATAAACAAATAAAAACCCCAGTGAAAATATTTCCAGTCCTTTTTGCAGGATTTGGTCAAATCATTTGCAACATCCAAACCAGATCCATACCATTAGTCAACACACCAAATAAACACCAAATAAACATGTTACATTTGTTCACAAATAAGATCTTTTTTACTCAAATTTAAATATGCAAATTAGGTTTCAAATTCAATTTGATGTGCAGCCAAATTTTAAAATGGACTGTATGCAGTAAGGTCTGCCTAAGCTGCATGAAAAAAAGTGACTAATTAAATTTTTTTGCATATATATAATGTCATACCTCGCAGCCTAAAGTGTGAATAGAAGCAGTGCTGTAATGCGATCCTCTAACTTTGAAAGACCCAGAATCCCGTGTTTGGAGGCAGTGCTATATAGTTTGGGCCAAAAATCCAAATGCTGAAATGGAGAGACTGCAGTAGGCCCAAGCTAACCTGCTTCTAAGAGGCAGTCTAATCTGGTAAAAGTTCAAAGATACTCCAAGGAGCCCAACAAAAAGGGATTTATTCCTGTAATACTCCATAGTGGTGCAGAGGTGAGAACAAGAAGGATAGAGTCGGGTAGGAAAATCCTTTTTACAATCTAATATATTGGGGTCCTGCATTAAATTTGCTGAGGAACCCAATAGTATCTACTTATGCCACTGGAAGTGCTCTTTGATACATGTTTAGGCTTCATTTAGGCTTCTCTCTCTACTTCTGGGCCTCCTCGTAGTCATGCAATCACCATTTTACTTACTCACCCTAGTTATAACAGTCAGCCTTTATGCTATCAAATGTCTGGTGCTGATTTAGTGAGGAACTCAGATGAAGAGAGGGCCTCAGATGAAGAGAGGGCTAATGGTGTTGGTACAGTAGATGACCCCTCCCACCCCCCCATCACGGGTTTGCCTGACCACATCCTCTAACCTATACTTTAACTATGTAGGCCGTAAAATGTGCCTGTTGGGTTCAGGTCTGTTAGGACAGTCGTCAAGTATCAGTGGAAACAAGTTTATGGGCCCAAGTAGACTAAAAGGATAATGATGTAATGCAAAGACATCTATGGAGCCTAACTGCTGGTTGTGGAGCAGACCTTAGAAGGCCACATCAAGCCAAAGTGCCTAGGCCTCCAGCTCTCATCATCTCTACAGCCCTCATCTACATTTGTCATACAGCAATTTATTTGGAGAGCAGCTGCTATCCAAATCTGACCTGTATTTGTCCAGCTTTTAAAAAAATTACAAAGAGAGCTCAACAGCAGTATTTTTATTCATATACAGAATTGATTTGAAGCTTAGATTGGGAAACATTGGTGGCATATCATATTTATGTTTACAGTTGTTGGCTGGTTTACAGGCAACATTCCTTTCTGTATGTCCAAATGCAAAAACTGTTCACTTCACTTTGCATTCCATCTTGGGATATACTGTACCATTCCAAAGGGGCCTCACCATAATCAGTGTAAAGTAACCTCAGTTATAGCCAGCATGCAGCATAATGTGGGTAGGGAAAAGCGGAGTGTAGAAGATTTGATCCTGTTTATTGTATATATTCTTATGTTTTGGATTCAGCCCTAGCCATCAGCACACTCCAAAACTAAGGAATTTGATTTGATACACAAAGTCACACCAACAAAAAACCACAGATTTAATTATTTTATTGTTTACATTCTTTTTTTTTACTTTCTCATTGCTCATAACACATTCAGTTCCATACTCTTCTTGTTCAGTGTTATTCCAATCACATTGTTCATTCTTCTAACTGTTCTAACATTGAATGTAGAAACGTCTGTTTTACATCAGTTCTAATGTTGCTAATCATGGTCCATCACTGGTTTCAGCCTATACAGACAGTACACACACTGGGGGTTGTTAGTGTATTACTCTTTATTGTAGTGCATTTATAGTAGTGCAAATTAAAAAGAAAAGAAAGGGAACCATATACGTTATGTGATGGGTACTGATGTTTCACTGTTTTTTTCTGGGTGGGACATTCACTTCTTAGGTAAACAATAGTTTCCATAGTAATCTAAGAAAAATAATCTACATTTTTCCAACAGTACTAGACATGTAGTCCAGTTTTACAAGACTGAGGCAATCTAGGTAAATAATCAAACTCGCATGTAGTGCAAGTGCAGTGTGAAACTAGGAGAAAGTGGTAATACATTTAGAGATGGTGAGAAAGTTTTGTACAACACATAAACAACAGAATTACTCTGCTTCTTAAACACCAGCACTAGACTTTCAACCTAGTGGCCTCTTTCCATATCTAAACAGTGACTTTTTTTTCTGTGTTCTGCCACACAGGACTGCAGGAGTTAACTGACCACACCTTCTACGAGGACAGTTAAAGGGTTAACACAAATTCGGTACCGATTGTGAAACAGAAAATGAAGGGTGCACATGTACACTCTGTACCAAATAATTTATACTGAAGCATCAGATAATAAGCCCACATGTTGTACTATACTAAAATGTTTCATTTGATTGACACTTCAACTGCTTTCCATTTTGAGATTTTAATTGTTGTTCTGGTTGCTGAATTAGTTCAACTGTTTCAACTGTACCTTGTACCACCTCCTGCTTTACTGTCTTCTATCCAGGTATTTTATCCACTATATTATTACTCCCCTTATGATAATGACATGCAGGGAATTTCTGAGTACTACAGCAGTAACAATGTATTAGTAGCATGAGGGGTCAGTAACAAATTGATTCACCCCTCCCAATACAAGATAGGGCAGTCGCATGAATGAGAAAGTGCAATACCTTACATGACTAGTTTAAAACATGAATTTCAACATTTCCAAAGGCTAATCATTTGTCAAGTGCTTTTACTAACCAAAGCAGGTGAAAACACCCTGAGTGCCAATGCACTTACTCATGGTTTATACAAATTGCTGAAATCTGTAGTGAAGTGATTGTGTATTTATAATAGTGGGTTTAGACAGGCCGGACTAGCAATCTGTGGGTTCTGGCAAATGCCAGAGGGGCTGCTACAAGATGCCATAGAAAGTGACTATTAAGTGGGCTGGTGGGGTCTGCTTGGGCCGCTGTGTAGTAGGAATGGCAGTGGGACGTGAAACTTTGTTAAAAGTAGGCTAACCAAGTCTGGGGCTCTAGTGCCTCCAGTTATTATGCCGTGAGAATATGAACAGTGAATTATTACCAATTTATTATTATTTATATAACCATAATTTGTGCAGTGTCAGACAGTGACAGCCAGTCAAGTACATGCAGAGCCTTTCATATATATTGTCCATACACGTGCCATATTTTCCAAAAACATAAGCATCAGATGGTGCCATCTACAGACAAATAAGAGGTAATATGGTAGACTTGAGTTATATATGCATATGTGTGTGTGTGTGTGTGTGTGTGTGTACAGTATGTGAAGCTTAACGGATTAAGCAGGAACGGGTTGCAGAAAACCTTACTCACTAAAACATTACATCATTTCCAACTGAAGTATAATTTTCAGTTAACTGTTACCTTGTATACATAAAGCCATAGCTGCTCGCCCGTTCCATTAATTATGATGACACTCAATGTTAACAGCCATCTCATAAGCACTACAGTTGTAATTTAATAAAATGATCTTGTTGGAAAGTAAAATCTACCTAAAACTGTAAGGGCTGAACTCCACAGACAATTTCGGCACGATCCGACGAGCTGAGTGAAAACGCAGGCGTCACGACGGATGTGAAGGAAATAAGGTAAGTAGACGCATTGTCGGATGGTGTTGCAGCTTGGAACTGACGCGACGCAACTGTCGGATGAAGACGCTGCATATACGCTGCACCAACACTGCAACTTCACCCGACATTTCCATCTCTTACCTTATTTCCATTGCATCCGACATGCCACCTGCGGTTTCACATAGCGCGTTGGATCGTGCCGAAATTGTCAGTGGAGTTCAGCCCTAACAGGCTCAAACTAGAATCCTAATGGCTTGCTATAGGCACTAGTGATGTGCGGGTCAAGAAAAACTCAACCCACACCGACCCCAGAGAATTCACACCCGACCCCCAACCTGTTGCTCGCTCCTATTTATACACCCACGCCCACTCCACTGTGATATCATGGAAGAGGGCGGGGCACACCAGTTCAAGAATATAAAAAGGAGGGCATCCAGGTGGAAGTGGGGCACTCAATGTTCAGGCTGAACTTTAGTCTGCGTCCACCCGCCCGTGGCCCTATAACACTTTACAGAAGACGGTCTGAACTCACCTGAGTCAACTATAACAACTGAGTAATCAAATACAATCAGAAGTGTAAGTGTTACTTCTATTCCCTGCACACATACCTGGCTCTCTTGCCCTGTTCTTTAAATGGGCTGTTTACCTTTTAAATACATTTTAGAATGATGCAGACAATGCTGTTCTGAGACATTTTGCAACTGGCCTGCATTTTTCATGGCTTTTTGTTCAGCAGTTCTCCAGTCTGGAAGTGTTGGATTGCAAGAGCATTTAGAAGTCAGGAGGGGGCCAGGAGGGCCCTTTGTGTTGCAGCCCCAGGGGGGGCTGCGATGCTTCCGTTCCGACCCTGGTTGCTAGTGACCAATTTAGCCAAGCAACCAGACAGTGGTTTGAAATTAAATATGAATAGGAGAAGACCTGATTAGAAAGATAAGTAATAATAAACAACAATAACAATACAAAAGTAGAGCACAGAGCAATATTATTATTGGCTGGCCCCATTTGAAAGCTTTAAAGATGCAGAAGAGGAAGAAAAATCTAAACCATAAAAATGTTAACCAATTAAAGAATAGGCATTATAAAACATACAAAAAAGTTCACTTCATAACTCCCTGCTTTTTCAGCACACGGGGCTTTGCAGCAATTGCAACACATTTCCTTTTGAACTTGGTAAATGGAACACAATGTACATTGTGGGTCAGATACAGAGATGAATGTGAACCTGTATGTAAGTCAATCCACCTCAACCTTTAATAACCATATCTGCTTCCTTTTAATAATAAGCCACATAAAAATCAGTGCAGATAATTGAAGGACACAAACAATTTGGGGCAAATTCACTAAAGCGCCAAGCGTCTAACGCTAGTGCTAATTCACCAGCGTGACGTCAATTCGCAACTTTGCTGATTCACTAACAGTGTCCCTGGTGAAAATTCGCTAGTGAAGGACATTGACTTTCACAACTTCGCACCCTTACGCCAGGCAAAGTTGCGCACTGACGAAGGAACGTAACTTCGCTAATGCACCAAGATGAAAATGTCAGTGAACGTTACCTCTTACGCTAGACTTTACTTCGCCAGGTCAGAACTGGCAAAGTTCAATACAATAGATAGGAGTTTGAAAAAAAAACTTTTGTAGGGTGATAGTCTGAAACATTTCCTAACATATGGCAACTCAACTATACAGGGGGCACATGTAGGACAATAGGACAACTTTATTTTATTTATTAACGGTTTCCTGGGCTTGTGTAGTGGAACGCAGTGGCTTTAACATACACCTCTATTATACGCTTAAGTTTGTGTTGTATGCAAATTAGGCATCGCTAGCGTAAATGCGCTACTTCGCTAACGGTCACCGCCCTGAGCGCAAATTTGCATCTTTGTGAATTTGCGTAGTGCTGGGTAAACTTCACCTGGCGAAGTGCCCCAATTAGTATCTGAAAGGAGTTTGTTCAAGCGGGATAGGTAACCCTATTGGCCAGTTACTGTATTGGACTCTGGGTACAGTCCAAGGAAAAAGGGGTATAAACAGGTCCCCATGAGATTCAATAATTGGCCTGAAGGCAGAACAATCAAATCTACCGAATTTGATCTAAAATATAAGTTCTGAGATAGGGCAAACATCCTCCTGTCTGAATTGGACATAAGAGAGTGAGCTTGGTGTCAAAATACGTTTATGAAACAAGCTATATTCCCCTAGGATTAGCTACCTAATATATTTTGCTGTGTTGCCCGTTATCTTCCAGGTACTCCTCTACTTTCCTTTATTCTTAGCATCATAACTCGCTACACTAAGTGCACACACTCCATCCTCTCCTGCTAGGCTAACTCCAGTATTCTCCTAAACCCGTGCAACATTTCTAACCCCACTGTGGATGTGGAACAGGTCTTTAGCGATGGACTCATACTACCAACAAAACTGTTCTCTGGGAAGATAAATCCTGTTTTCCCCAATGATATTCTATTAGTTCAGCCGCCAGTTTGTTTTACACTGGAAAAACCAGCTGCCATGTGATGATCAATCCATCAGCCACTTGGTCCACTAATACAATGGTCTACAAACAAGCAGACAAAGCCGGTGTGAGTTTTCCAACTGCTAGAGAAATTAGCTGTGCAAACAAATAACAGTTTCACAGAAAAGTTTTGTCACATTGGTTGGATAACCTTGATTTAAAGGGGTGGTTCACCTTTCACATAACTTTTAGTATTTTATAGAATGGCCATTTCTAAGCAATTTTTCTATTGGTCTTCATTATTTATAATTTTTATAGTTTCTGACTCACCGAGCCCATCTAAAATCAAATGCTCTGCAAGAATACACAATTATTGGTATTGCTAGTTTGTATCACTCATTTTTCTATTCGGACCCTCACCTATTCATATTCCAGTCTCTTATTCAAACCAGTGCATGGTTGTTAGGGTAATTTGGAACCAAACCACATAACTGGACCAACAAGCCAGAGAGCTGTTGGATAAAAATCTAAATAACTCAAAAACTCCAAATAAAAAGATGAAATTCAATTGCAAATGGTCTCAGAATATCATTCTCCACATCATATTAAATTAAGTCAGAGGTGAACAACCCATTTAAATAATGGCTCCTTTTTTCCATTCACTGGCCTCCATGTAAAACCACATCCCTTTCTGTAGCCTTGTCAGTTATCTAAGGCTACTGTGATACTAAAATGTGTAGTTAGTGTATGAGAAAAATTGTTTATGTGAGTTTATGGAGGGGTCAGTGTGTGTATGGATGGATGCTGAGTTTCATTTGGAGGGGTTGAACTATCTCATCAGTTTCCAGTCTTGCTATTTAGTTTGTTCTTGCTCTAAACCTGCATTGACAAGTATACTGAGGTAGGTTCAGTTCAGTAATCTAACTAGTTGATTAAATAGAAACTCCTCGGTCCCTGAGCAAGGCACCCCCAACCCCTGATTAAGGTGGCCAGTTGAAATTACACATGCCTCAGGACCTTATAGAGAAGGGGTGTCCAAACTTTTGGCTTCCTTGGGCCACACTGGAAAGAGAAACATTGTCTGGGGACAAAATACACAAAACACTTTTGTAAAAGTAAAAAAAATAAACAACAATTCCACTTGGCACGCACTCCACGACTCAGCAAGAAGCGGTGAATTAAAAGGCTCTTTATTTCCCAAACACAAGATCTCCCAACGCGTTTCGTGTGACTCCACACGTATTCATGGGAACCCATGAATACGTGTGGAGTCACACGAAACGCGTTGGGAGATCTTGTGTTTGGGAAATAAAGAGCCTTTTAATTCACCGCTTCTTGCTGAGTCGTGGAGTGCGTGCCAAGTGGAATTGTTGTCGATATCTTCTCCCCTAAGCTGCGGGTTCAGGGCAGGGCACCCGGACCAGACGGTAGAAGCGGTGAGTAGCCTGCCATTACATGTTTTTTGGAAGAAGGATTTCTGAATGCGATAGGTCCAGGGCATAAGCACCCGGGCCCACCTAAATCAAGGGTGAGCACCGTAGGTTTAAGGAAGTGGTGCCAAACCTGCGGTTAATTTACTAAATGGGACTAGAGCTTACTATTAATATATTGTTTAGTCATTTTCAGTAAAAAAAATAAACACAAAAAAGAACTACAATACCAGCTGGATAACCAGATGGAGCTATACACTGGAATATGGGACACCTGGATAATAAAAGACATTATTATATTATCATGACATTTCCTTGGGAACCTAGCGTTTCAAGCTGGGCTGCATACATATCCATCCTGGGCCACAGGTTGGACACCCCTGCTATAGAGCCCTATAAAGTAAAAAGAATAAAAAGGAAAAGCACAGCTAACGTTCAGTGGTGTGTCAGTTCCGCACCGATACATAATACATGTCTCCCAGGCTGGAGCTGCTCCATTTTGCAGCCAGACACTGTCTGTGCATTACATGGAGCATTGAGCTGCATGGACAAAAAATAAATGAGCCGTGGAACCAATAGCGGCTGCAGTTTACGCTGAATGATGTGAAAAATACATTTGCTCACATGGGATTGTTACAATCAGAAAGAGCACCAAATCTGTATGCATTAATACCTCCATTAGTCTAAGCAATACTGCCTGTCCATTTGCCATTTGTATCCTGCTATAAGAAAATCATCACATAATTTCATTCCAATTAAGTTTTTGTTTAAACATTTCCATCTTGCCTTTTAACAAGATTAGCATTCAGTGCAATCCTAAATACTATTGCACTATTGGCTGGAACTGAATGTGCATATTTGTGCAACTACTCTGTGTGTATTTTTATATTTTTATATTAAGTAGAAGTTTAAGATCCACTCATAATACAATTGCATATGCATGCCCGCCACTATACACTATACCACCTTGATCACTGAAGTTGTTGACTGCCCTAGCATCTGATTTGACACTTGGCAAGTTCACATATCTGCCCCAGTAGCCCCAGATAATTGACGGACTGGGCACATTTGATCCATAAAGTGGATTTTTGTTCTTCAGTTGAAGAGAAAGAATTGCTCTCATAACAAAATATTTTGCAAAGGTCTTGTCAAGCCACTGCAGTCAGTGGTTTCCAGCACAACTTGGATGTGAGATATAAATCTCAATGTGGCTTTGTAAAATATATTTATACTTAACAAAATGCAGTTTTCTTGCAGATCTGGGTCATCCAACTTGTGGAGTGGCCCTAAAAGCAGTTCTGTTACACCTGGTCCTTGGAAGAGGCTCCAGCAGAAGGTGAACTCTGGACAGACAGACACAATGTTCATGCTGAATCCCCAGAAACACTAGATCCCGTGGTTTTCTTCTTGGGCCGTGCTTTTGTGTTCTTTGGCTGTGCCTGCAAAAGATAATAAGCACTTTGTGATAAAGGCAACAAATATCACTGGTCACAATGAGGTAACACTTCCTATTAAAGGAAAATGATTTCCCCAGAATCAATACCTTACCAACAGTCAGTTTATATTATATTAAGTGAGCTAATAAATAATCTAAACAAACTATATATATATGTAAGTATGTAAGTATTGCCTTTTACCTTGAGCCACCATTTCTTGGATGCCTCGGAGATCTCCTGAACAGAAATACTGAAACTCTAATTGTAACGGGAAGAATTGTGGAAGTAAAAGAAAAATGTTGTCCTTTAAATGGCTCATGTGAACTAATATGTATATCCTGATTTGTCTGTGTGCAGTGTGAACTGAAGGATCCCAGAGGGTGGCCTTTAGAACTTGAAATGGCATTTTCTATTTAGAATTAATAGGGTCGCACTGGACGGCAGGCCCCCGGCTCTTGTGGGCCCCACTGGCCCAAATGCATACCCAGATCCTTTGATTTTCCTTCTCCTTCCTGCTGCGACAGGCGAAAATAAACATAGTGTGTGTGCGCACATGCTTGGCAGCATGGCCGGGAGGGGGCTGGGGGTTCCAGAGTGGGGGCCCAAGACAGCAGCCCCAGAGGATCCCAGCCCCCTTAGTCCGACCCTGAGAATTACCCAATGGCACATACTACTAAAATATTTATTTATTTATAATTTTTATTTAGATCAGGGATGCCCAACCTTTTTTTATCTGTGTGCCACATTCAAATGTAAAAAAAAAAATGGAGAGCAACACAAGCATGGGGTGCCAGTTATAAACTGTGGTTGACTACTGGTGGCCCCTATGTGGACTGGCAGCCTATAGGAGGCTCTGTTTGGCAGTGAACATTGTTTTTATGCAACCAAAACTTGTTTCCAAGCCAGGAATTAAATTGAAATTAAATTAGCACCTACTTTGAGGCCACTGGGAGCAACATCCAACATGTTGCTCACAAGAAACTGGCTGGGGATAATTGATTTACTGTAGATCATATGTTCATGTGTTTTACAAATGAGCTGTTTTATGCAAAATATTTTTATAGAGACCTACATTGTTTGGGGGTATAGTTTTCTTTTTTTTTTTTGTTGAATTTTTTCTTTGGAACATCTTTATGCTGCCTTAGCAAGCTAGTTACACAGCTATCCGCTCCCTACAAGCTTCTCACCAAGACAGTTTATTAGATGTGTGATTAGTGATTAGAAAGGGATGTAAAGAGTTATTTCATCTGGTCTAAAAATGAAGCAGGAGCCACTGTCCCTTGATGCCCTCACCAGAACTGTATTTAGGTCCGATTCTGCCCTAGACATAGGACCTAAATACGCCCCTACACACAGCGTGACGTCAACATGTCTGAAGTGACGTCACTTCCACAACCCCCCCCCCCTTCCCCTCACTATCCCAGCGCTTCCACCAGGTTTTCTAAGGAAATTCGTGGAAGTCACTAGGCTAATTTTTTTTTGTAAATTAAATATACATCTATAGGCACCCAAGGGCCGCCCCCAAAACCTGCACAGGCCCTGGGTGTAAATACGGCCCTGGCCCTCACACCATTGTTATTCCACTTCACTGTACATTGGTTGGTTTAGTTCTGTTATCACAAAACAAAAGCGGTAGAAACAAGAAGCAAAACACAAGCTGACTCACATGAAGGAATTCTTTTACAATAATTCACAGTGGGGTTAGGGTGAAATGGTCATGACTAACACCCTGTGAAATGAATCACATATCAGTCAGGTGCAAGGAATAAGTCACGTATACAGGCCCAATCACATTCCTGAACAGCAGAACGTGTCACCTGCAAACAAAGGTAAGTGCTACCCAGAAAGACAAACCTTGCACCGCTTCATGTTTGACATTTAAAGAGGCAGTGTACCTTTCAAACACTTGTTTCAGTTCAATTAATTTCAAATCAGCCATGTTTTTTAACACATGATGCCCCAATAAGCCCAGCGCCATTGCATTGTGTTTTACTTCAATCCATGAAAAATGTCCTAAATCCAGATGGCATCATTCTCAGCACTTGGAGTCAAAACAAAGTGTGTGCCTGATTCTTAGTGCAAGTTTGCTGTGTCAGATGGCTGTGTAATTGCACGGCACCTTTAACCCACAATGCAGCATTATATATATGTATTGTATTTAGGCAGCTGTACACGGTTCAACACTGAATCTAAACACAGCGTGGTCCTATTAGCTGAAAATTAAATTAACAAAAAATTCATATACATAGATATAATGCTTGTAAATTTTATATAGGAATCCTCTTTGCTCAAGAAGTCAATTTTCTGAGAAGAGCGACACCACAAGATTTTCCTTTTTTACCAATTTCATTTTCTACAGATTCTATCCAGCTGACTGGAACGAACAGCAGATGGAGCTGTTGTTTCAGATTCATTAAAAACGGCTAACATCATGAGGCGCAGGCCAACTGGTAATATTATTGTCTACCACTTTAAATGAAAGTCGAATTACCTGTACTGGGGAAAATAACGCTTTTAAAATTCGATCAGTGCTCTAGTAAGTTGTCTTAATACGTTTTTTGTCTTTTTCCTTTAATTGCTTTCTTTTAATTTTACCTTGTCTGGTCACTTGTATTGTTATTTACAGTTCTGTTCACTGATAACAATGCAAGAACTTGCCGAAATCTGTAATCTATGACATGCTTTTCATAATTAAAAAAATAACTAAAATAAAAATACAGTTAAAAAACACTAACATGTTAAAAACTGCAGTAACACATTCATTTTTTTGAAGGGTTTATATTTCCTGATGATAGACAGTAAGGTGTATTTTATATTGAAATGCAAGCAATCTTATGTTCAGTTATACTACAGTCAGTAGTGAAAAGCCCAGCTGGGGATACTCACCTCCACTTTTGTCACCTTTTTAACACTTTTGACGCTGGCTGTGCGTTTTGGGACTTTCTCTATGGCATCTTCATCTGACTGTTCAGGTTTAACATCTGCCTGTTCTCTGTTTGACTTCACAGCATGGCGCTGATCCTCGCCAGTTGTACACATTGTCGGCACTGCAGGAAGAAAGAGCAAAAAGACAATCATTTCAGAGATACACACAGTTATTTGTAACCCATGAGCAATATCAAAAGCAGCACCACAGGATGATCCAAGCCTTCTTCTATGGGGGTTAATTCATTTGATCATTCAGAACAATACATAGAAATTGTGTATACAGTGTATACAGAACAATGACAAACTTACACAGAATCAATGGAGGCAGCAACAAAAACGAGGATAGTGCAATGTTACTTTTGAAGAGATTCTATACAGTACATCTCAACCATAAAAAACACATTCTGTTTTTTAAGGGACAATAAATGCAATTTGTTAGGCTCCCACCCCTAAATAATTATATTTGCTAACTCCAGACAACAACCTGTCAGTTCTACTGTAAGATCTCATAGACAGTCACTATTTAGTGGGCCTGTGGGAGGCTGTTTGGGCCTCTGAGTACTTGAAATACCAGGGCTATTTTCAGTCCAGGTCCAGGCCTGACCTCAGGCACCAAGCTAGTGCTTCTCTTCACTGAAAACTGCACTAAGATATTATTGTTGGGACTTTGCCCTGCTATAGCCTGTATGTTTTCCACCCACACAGAATATAAGCTTTATGGGACAGTGGAACTTAAGGGCTAGGGCAGACAGGGAGATTCACACGGAGCGGCGCGCTTTTTGAAATCGCTCCAAATTGCCTCGCGAGTCAA
>CM044436.1:91106120-91121000 GCA_024363595.1 Xenopus borealis
GACCAGTGAAAAATTACCAATGAGCACTTCATTAACTCCACACATGCCAGTAAGATCACTGGAAAATCCAATAAGCAATCCATTAACTCCACACATGCTAGTAAGAAGATCACTGAAAATTAGGGATGCACCGAATTTGTGAAAAATAACACACGGGAATCCATTGACTGATTCTTAGGTTCATCCGGGCTCATGTTCCCCTCTGGGCTGTGCTACCACACAGGGCCGCCATCAGAGGGGCGCAGGGGGTACTCCTTACCGGGCCCGGCTGTGCTGCATTTTTCAAAATAGCTGCCTCTTCTGTCTGAAAAGCCGAGGTGCCAAAACGGTGAAAAGACCAAAAGGTCCGAAGCTGCGTCCTGAACCGGCAAAAAAACCCGAGGCCACAAAAACAGACGAAATTGAAGTCCTGAAGCAGCAAAAAGACAGAAAGCCACTAAAGGAGGCGAAGTCGAAGTCCTGAAACGACAAGTTCAATTCTACTGAACACCAATGTTTTTTTCTAATGATGGAGCTGCTACCACACCGACTCCCTGCACCTCTGCGGCCCTTCCAAACCAACATCACGTAGGTGCAACACATCCAGTCCTCTCCTGACTTTGGAGCAGCAGTGAAGCTGTGTCACCATCAGCAGAGCTCTACCCAATTAGCCACAGGGAGGGCAGAAGAGGCTGTCTTTACAAAGGGGAAAACCCTTGCACGTTTATTAGTGTCAAGTGTGTCTATTATGTAACTGTGCCTTTTTGCTGTTTTTCAGCTTGAATCAATGTCAGACTGGGATGCCAGGGGCCCACCAGAAAACCTTAGACCAGGGGCCCAACTTTCCAAACTATTATTCCTTCTCTCCTCACTTAACCTCTTTCTTCTACTATTCTTTTAGATCTACTTACTATACTCTATTCTTCCATTATTAAGCCTCTTTTTCCAGATAAAGAAATAGGGAATGAACATGAAATAGGCCAATTTGTTAGAAGCAAGATGCCCACTGATACCTGGGCCCACCGGGAGTTTTCCTGGTATCCCTTTGGGCCAGTCCTACTCTGGCTTGAATGGCTACCCTCACAACTATACAGAAGAGTATTTACCAGTAATGGGCGAATCTACCCAGTTTCGCTTCGCCGAAAAATTTGCGAAAAAATTGGCGAAAGGAGTCGTGGCGCGTTTTTGACGCGCGCCGCGTCAACTTCAATGCGTCGCGTCAAAATTTTCGACATGCGAATTTTCACTGGCGTTTTGTGAATTTATTCACCAGCGGCGAATCGCGGGAATTCGCCGCGAATTCGCCCCAGGGGCAAAAAAACCCCCATCACTAGTATTTACAGTATACTGACTATAGCAATGTTTCAGAAGTAAACATCCAGTGCAGGTTTACTGTATTTATGGGTATTCCATTTATGCTTATGCCTGTTGTTTTAATCATGGGAAATCTATGTTTTTGTTATATCTTTAGCTGAACAGGACAAACAGGGAGACTGAAGATCTTTCATGTTTGGTCCTTGCAAGGAAGATAATTATATTACCAATAAGCAACCCCCCAAACCATTGTTATGTTTTATAAGCATGATCCCATTATGTAGGGGTGCAATGGCATTCTTTCTTGTTCTTGTAGGAAACAATTGGCAGGTAGTATTAACTGTTTGCCTATTTAAATTAAACCATCTCACTGGTAGCTATGTATTAAAGGAGAAGGAAAGGTTAAAACAAAGTAAGCTTTATCAGAAATGTCTATATAAATACACCAGTAAATCCGCAAAGTAATGCTGCTCTGAATCCTCTGTCAAAAGAAACACAGCATTTATTTCCTTCTATTGTGTACTAATGGGCTTCTGTGTCTTCAGCTTAAACCTCCAGGGCTTGGGCTTGAGCATGCTCATGTTTGCTTCTCTCTCCCTCCCTTCTGTAATCTGAGCTCAGAGCTATGAGTGAACAGGAAGTGAAGTCACATCAAGCTAATATGGCAGCTGCTATCCAAAACAGACAGTGTCTAGAGCTGTTTACTCAGGTATGCCTTGGTAGCTTTCCTTCTCCTTTAATGCACCTGCACAATACGTTGTGCATCTTATAAGATATGAGGGTTAATGTCTTCAAGCACACAGGAGATGCACAAAAAACTTCAGTGCGACAACAGCAAAGTCTGCCTCTGTCTGAAGGCATGCTTATTCATTTGAATACCCCTTCCCCTCCAGAAATATCACCTCCCATCCTCTAACCCAGGGGTGTCCAACCTGCGGCCCGAGGGCCCAGGATGGATATGAATGCGGCCCAGCTTGAAACTCTTGGTTCCTGAGGAAATGTCCTGTTGCAGAGGATATAGGAGTAGGCAGAAGGGGGTACTCAGCTCATTGCCCAGTTAGTAGAAATAATAATATAATAATGATCTATTTAATACCCAGGTGTCCCATATTCCAGTGTATAGCTCCATCTGGTTATACAACTGGTATTGTAGTTCTTTTCTGTGCATTTTCTTTACTTTTACTTTGTGTTTTACTGTTACTTTGTTTGTGTATTTCATGTGTGGCCCCAGACAATTTTTCTTTTTCCAATGTGGCACAGGGAAGCCAAAAGATTGCACACCCCTGCTCTAACCCATCTTGTAGATTAGACTTTTGAAAGGCAATCTAATCCCTCATGCTGCAGTCGCTGTTCTGATGAGAGAAAAGGCTCTAAGGGGGCCTCCATCAATGCTTTTAGAACTAGTGATAAGTCCCAAGGTGGCACTTCATATCTCATAATGGGGTGTAATTTTGGAAAAACCTCCTGATCAGGAGACTTGAGGCCCATGGGACACCTGAGTGTGTGATGAGACTGCCGTCACCTTTTAAGGTGGAGATGCTTCGTTTTCCATCTGCTCCTGTCCATCAAAGTGATGTCTTCACTTACTTGATTAGCTGAGCCCCCCTCCTTTCAGCATGCAGCCAGCTTCTTCACAAAATAGGATACAGCAACTCTGTGCACGGAGCTTTTCTCCTATTCAGATATCCTGCACCCTCATTGGTCCTTTAAGAAAAAGTCACTGTAAATCTGCACTGTACAGCTTTACTGGGACTTATTCTTAAATGACCAAAAGGGTACAGATAATCTGAATAGGAGAAAAGCTTCCATGCACTGCTGTGTCCTATTTTGTGAAGCTGGCACCACGCTGAAAGGAGGGGGGGGGTCATGCTAATCAAGTAAGTGAAGCATGGTCGGACCCACCCTTAGACACAAAAAAACTATTTTTTTTAAATTGGGGCGGGGATCTGGCCACCAAGTTTTTTTTTAAGTTAAAGGAGGCCACCAATGACTTTTTCCAACTTGTGGGGTGGCCGAGGCCATCAATTTTTTTTACTTGCAGGGGAGCACCTGATCACCAATGGCTTTTTATAACTTGTGGGGGGGGCCCCAGACCATTAATTGTTTTTTAAAATATTCTCTGGTACCCCAATTTTTTTACAAAAAAAAAATATTCTCTGGTGCCAACAATGTTTTTTTTTGTAAAAATTTTTTATGGGGGGAGCTTGCGCCAATGTTTTATTTAACTTATAGGGGGGCCCTGGCCACCAATTTTTAAAAAACTTTTTTATGGGGGGGCCCTGGCACCATAGTTTTTTTTAACTTATAAGGGGGCCGTGATCATCAATAGGTTTTTATGACTTGTGTGTGGGGGGTTGATGTCTGTTTGGTCTTTCAACTATGGTGTGGAGTGGGCAGGATCTGGGGTGGGGCTTGGGGGCCAGGGTGGGCAGTGCCCGGTGGCCCTGAAAATTATGTTGTACAGGGCCCCGTGATTTCTAATGGCAGCCCTGCTTGTAGCCACTATGCTAACAATTGTAGAGTTGCCTCTGATAACCTTATGACTTGATGAGTGTTCAAGTGATCTCTGTCCCAATGCTTCAGGAACTCTATCTGGAGCATTCTTGTATGAATCCTGCTCCGTTTTTTCCAGTATACATTGACAGGTCTTTTCCGTTGTTCTGGGGTATGAACATATTTGTCTCACTTGCTTCTGGATATCTGGAAATTTCTCTTGTGGAAGCCATCTTTCATGTTGATGATTGTCCCCAGGAAGGAAATTTCTTCAGTTGGAGTAAGGAGAGATTTGTCCCAATTGATTAATAACCCCCATCCTTGGACACTACTATCTGGATGTGTTCGGAGAGGGTTCAACTGGACAGGGCTTTGATGAATAGGTCATCCAGACAGCTGAGTATTTGGATTCCCTGAACTCATAGATGGGCTAAAAGAGGTGCCACGATTTTTGTGAATACTCTTGGTCCTGTTGCCAAACCGAAGGGAATGGCACAATACTGGAAATGTCTTCCTAATATGAAAAATCAGAGGAACTTCTTGTGGAGTTCCCAAATGGGGACATGGAGGTATGCATCTAGCAAGTCTATTTTTTCCATCCAATCTCCAGGGCAAATGTGTATAGTGATTGTTCTGATTGATTCCAACTTGAAGGATTGGATCTGTAAGTTTTGATTAAGGCTTTTCAGGTTAAGGATAACACAAAGTAATCCGTTGTTTTTCTTTCTTAAGAACAGGTGCGAGTATACACCTGTGAAACGTTCACGTTTTGGGACCTCTTTGATGACTTTTTTGTTCCGGAGGTCTGAAAGCATGGATTGCAGGACCTTCCAGTCCTGTTCTGATCTCTGCTTGCCTGACGACACAAATCTTCTTTTTGCTTGGTTTTGAAATCTGGACCTCCAAGGCTGATGGGCAAAGGGCTTTCCTGGCTTGTTTTGTTTGATTAAGAAAAGGCTGTCCTGCAGGTTTTCTGTCTTGAGGAAGAAAAGCTGATTTACCCACTGATGCTTTAGAAATGATCTGATCCAGTCTCTCACCAAAAATAAACTTCCCTTGAACGGTAATGAGCATAAATTAGGCTTGGACTGAGCGTCTTGCATGCCAAAGCCATAGTGCCCTTCTGGCTGCTACTGCTAGTCCCATGGATTTGGCAGCCATTCTAGCCCCTTCCAGGGAAGCTTCAGCTGTGTAATTATTGGCTGTTTTAATGTCCTGGATCATATCCAAGATCTTTTCCTTGTCGGTTACCTCTGTTACTGCCTTTTCTATATCTGAAATCCAAATTTTGATGGCTCTTGCCAATGATGTGGTAGCTACAGCAATCTTGCAAGATTTGCCACCTATCATATATAGTTTCTTCAGACTGGCATCCTGCCTCCGCTCCATAACAACTTTAAGGGACACCCCTTCATCTACTGGTAGAGTAGTGCGTCTAGATACTCGTTTGATGGCAGCGTCCACCTAGTATGTCAAGCTAGACAATGAGAAACTATAGCAGGATGAGTGTTTTAATATTTGTAACCTTGCTACACAAGGTGAGCTCTGATAAACTGTTGGACCCAAACGGATAGCCTGACCTCCGCATTAAAACGATTGGTTTAGAGAATTGTAAAAGACCACATATTTTTGTGAGCTGCATTTGGCTGCAACTACAGTATTTCTCTTTTTCAAGTCGCCAGTATAGTAACATGCCAGACTTCAGGTTTAAGTCTTTGTTTTCATGATCAGAAACCACTCATTCAGCCTGAACAGATCTTTCCGTAATTTGGATCTTCATACCTTAAGTCAACTAGAAAATCATTTACATATTAAATAAACCCAATGCACTTTCTACTCCCAAAACGGATCAAATATATCTTAGTTTGGATCAATGACAAGGTACGGTTTTATTATTACAGAGAATATGGAATTCATTTTAAAAAAAAGTTGGATTGTTTCGATAAAATGAAGTCTGTGGGAGCCGACCTTTCCATAATCTGGAGCTTTCTGGATTTCCGGATCCCATACCTGTACCTTGTACTGGTAACTAAACTACATGAATCCATGCTGATTTTTTAGCAGACAATTTATGGTGATCCACATCATCAAAAGCATTCTGGATAATATATCCCATAATGGTACAGGTATGGGAGCCATTATCCAGAATGCTCGACCTGGGGGTTTCTGAATTAGGGATCTTTCTGTATTTGGGATCACTGTACCTTACATCTACTAAATAAATCTTATAAAACCACATTAACACAATAGGCTTGGGTTGCCTTTAGTAAATAAGAGTTATATCATCATTTGGTTCAAGTTAATTTTTCTTTGACAGGCAGGTGCCCTTTAACCCCAGTATTGCATCTAGACAACGAACAAGTGCTAAAAGTTTATTAATACAATGTCTGGGTACCTGAAGCAGCTTCAGGATAAATAATTCAAACCACAATCATTTATTGTACTTTAATAAGAACATGGAAACCCTAGTCAGCCCTTCACAAACTTAAAATACAGAAAATAAAAATGTATTCTACAATAAACATGTGAATAAATGAACATATAAACAGACCTGCAAGTGGCACTAAAGTACAGGTTTAGAAATTATAGTTGAAGAACCACTCACCAGCCATATTCTGAAGTGCATTGGAATTTGAAATTATGTTGGATTTCCAACCAACTGATGTAAATAAAAATATACATTTTTTATTTATGGGTAAAATCTAAAAATGATATGTAAAGTGTTTAAAACACATTCTGCAGCTTGCTACTGCAACAGTTTTCACAAGATGCCAAATAATAGCTTACTTTTTCCAACATGAAGGCTTTGTTCTGTGTGAAGAATCTAGGATTCCTTCCTCACTACCCACACTCATTTCAAGAAATAATCTACAGAGAAAAATAATGCTGAAAGGAAGACTAAATGCAATGTGCCCTTTTGTCTAATGCAGGAAAACAGCTGTGGTATCCCAAAAGATCTAAAATTGTCTAAACCAATGGACTGGTAACTGTTTCACTACAAACCTATTTATATCTGAAATTAATGTCTAAATACACAAAGCTTCAACCCTTCAGCAACCCCAGGAAAAGCATCACCCCCCCGTGTTGTAGTCCGAGTGATAGCATATTGAACTATGCTGCTGTTTAGAACTAGTTTTCTACCTATTCTGTATTGCAGGTAACTACAGGAACAAATAATACATTTTCATTTGCATTAGTTGGGTGTTATCATTTAAACACATTCTCAAGGTTAATCCATTTTCTTTTTGGGAAGTCTTCAAAGACTGAAAAATAAAGCACGAGAAGAGCACAGTGTGTGCTCTTCTATATTCTGTATCATGAGAGAAGCACAATTCTCCAGTGCTAGTGTAGTTCGATAGCAAAGCAACATTAAAAAATGCCTTTAATTTAAGTGCATAAGTGAAACATGTCACTAGTTCTTAACCTGAACATGTCACTAGTTCTGATAGGAGGCTGTATAGAAAATCGTGGCTTGACTGAATAAACTCCATGTCCCAGGGGTCGCCTCTAACTGAAGCAAGTAACAAGCCTGAATTGTGAAAACTGCTTGCAGCACAAACGTCTCAAAATCCCAGTGTTTTTATGTTCTGTTCAGTCTACACTCATAAGCCTTCAGAGTTCCAACAGCATCCTTTACAGCATGATAAATTATATTCTTCACCTACAAAATAAAAAGTATTTTAATAATAAGAGAAACTCTGGAGTATTTTGTAATACAGGTGAATCACGCAATCACGCTTAGCCATCATTTCATATAGCATACATGTAGTAAAGAGCCAAAATTGCACATCTGAAAGTTAGAGTCACAGACACTTTGACTTCAAGCCTGGTATTACCACTATAAAGCTGTGAATATTCCAGAAACCACTAAAAACAGATGAAGCACACTGTAAGTTTAAAATTAAATTATAAATATTCCATTCACATTTTCATTAAGATCAAGGCAATGCAATTTGGAAAGAATTGCCCTTGAAAATGACAAAGCACAAATAAGTAAAAAACTAAAATATTAAAATACTAGGTTTTGTTATTGGAGTTTTCACCGCAAAAGGAAGCGAATGTTTACCTGTAGTTTATCCTCATGGTTTGTATGAGTGTTAGACAAATGCCTGAATTCCTGCGTCAGGCGGAAGCAATGCTTTACGTGTTCTGGAGAAACAAAGTCCTCTGCTACCTTTATACAACTGTACAAATTATGCACCTTTGAAGAAGGAGGAAAAAATATTAAAAAAAAAAAAGACAGTTTAGACCACTATATCCTTAGAACTGTGCTCTCCCAACTTCTCACATGTAGCAAGACAATTATTTTTTATTGTGCGTGTTTGAGGGCGGAGTTATGCCATAATGAGTATGTGAGGTCCACGAGCAGACAGAGAACTATAAAAATACAGTAGAGGACAACATTTGACAGGGGTTTCCAATTGGATTATTATTAACATTACTATTAACATGTATTTCTATAGCGCCAACTTGTTTCGTAGCCCTGTATTAGAGTACAGAATTAAAAAAAGGACACATTTTTCCCTCAAGTTATGTTTGAAACTGAAATCTTAATAAAGATTTTGTTTTTGCATCAAGTCCTTTGAGTGCTGTATGGTATTGATGATAATATTAACACAATTCTTAGCACCCAGGCATTTTCATGGAACATTACATAGAAAAAACAGAATAAGCCATTTACAGTCACAAGTTTCAACTGCCAATTGTGTTGTTTGACTCACTGAAATAACCTGCTTAAAAAAAATAATAATGACCTGCTTATAATTAAATAAAGTGGGGAGCTGCCCTCAGTGACTTCTGATATCCTTAAAATGATGGCTGCCTGGGTGAAATTTAGCAGCTTTTATATGCGAACCTACCTGATGGGGTGCACCAGCTGGAATGAATACGGCATCTCCCAAAAACTGTACAATAGCCCAGCCTTGTACACCATATTCATCATACAGCCGCTTACGCAGCGTCTGGTCTAAATACCAGCTTTGGTCATGGATTGGATCATGGTCTGGAGGGTTTTCTTGTCCTTGCTCGTCTCCTACCTTTAAACAAAAGCACCACAAATATAAGCACATATTCCATTTGAAGAAACTATTATAGCTAAACAATACAAGTTTCAAAATATCAGACCTTTCGGAGCAGCTCTCTGATCTTCTCTGCATCCTTTGCAGCATAAATATGCCATAAAGCACCAGGCTTCTCCTTTCCATCATGAATTCGCTTTTTTGTTACTTCATCAGCATCACCCTCTTCAATAGTCCTTAAAACTTCTAGGATAGTTTACAAAAATTATAGATAGATCTATTAAACAAAATCATATTTCTTAACTTTACATTTAATCTAAAAACACATAAATATCAACTTTCAATAATGCTGAGAAAGGAAGTACAGGTAAGGGACCGGTTATCCAGAATGCCTAGGGTATTACGGAGAACAGATCTTTCTGTAATTTGGATCTTCATGCCTTCTAGAAAAGGATGTAAATATTTAATAAAACCAATAGGCTGATTTTGCTTCCAATAAGGATTCATTACATCTTCGTTTGGATCAATTACAAGGTATTGTTTTAATATTACAGAGGAAAGGGAAAACATTTTTAAAAATTTGGATTATTTATATAAAATGGAGTCTATGAGAGAAAGCCTTTCCGTAAATCAGAACTGTAGCGGTTTTCCTTTATTTTAACTCTAAGGGTTAACATGACAACAGAATTACCTATTGTGCCAACCTCCTAAACCTTAAAAAAGCCCAGCAATAATTATACTGATGGCACATGTGTCAAAGATAACAGGGAACATGCTGGATTTCAAGCGTAATTGTCATGTTTTATTCCCCATATTGCATATAGATGCATCTGCACGGAAGTCTACTCTGTGTTATTTCCAGTGGCTAGCATTAAAGTGACATCTTTGCCTGTTTAGGAACAACTATAAACAGGGCCGGATATACAGTAACAGACGTCCCTAGGCCTGCTGTTGTTCGTCGCCCCATCCCCTCCCTTTTATTCCCTAAATTTTTCATCAGGACCAGAGCAATGGGGATTGGCGCATGGGAATTTAAAAAAATATTGGATCTCCTGCGCATCCCCAGTGTTTCTGAACTAATGTGGATGTGGCTGGGCAGCATTTTGATGCAAGTACCTGCAATGAAAGTGGTTTATGGGAAACAGACTGCAGGGAAATGTGCAGGGACTGCATCTGCGCTTGCAGATATAAGAGAGCCTTATGAAATGCATGTATGAAATACCATATAGAGTTGGTGACCCCCCCCCCCCACCTGAACTGCTGCAGGGAGATCTGAGAAGGTAGAAATAAAAAAAGCAGGCAATTGAAAAAAAAATTCTATTACTGGTGTACTATCTGAGACCAACTGAATTGGGAATAAAACTGTTGTGAATGTGAACAGCTCACCAAGTCTTGCTAACAGTGTAATAAAAAAAAATCCATCCTATCTCAGTAATAGCATTGCCCTAAAAGATTAGTGCCTTTTCACAAAGCCTACAATTGCTTCTTACCTTCATCTTCACTGCTTTCCCCTTCTGGAATCCCCACATATACCATAACATTAACTGCATCAGACACGTCCAGATGTAGGTTAGTAGTACCTACACGTCTGTCTTCAGCTGTGATTAAACCTGAAAGATAGAAATCAAACATACATAGTCCAAAACACTCGGTGCCAAGAATAATCAACTTTATAATTACAGCTTAGTATGTAACTACAGCTACATTTTGAACAGGTCTAAATGGTTTTGAACAGCCACAGTTTTTTCTTAAAGGGGTGGTTCACCTTCAGATGAACTTTTAGTATGTTATAGAATGACCAATTCTAAGCAACCTTTCAATTGGTCTTCATTTTTTATTTTTTATAGTTTATAAATTATTTGTCTTCTTCTCCTGAATCTTTCTAGCTTTCAAAAAGGGGGTCACTGACACCCTCAAAAAAGAAATCCTCTCTGAAGCTGCACATTTATTGTTATTGCTACTTTTTATTATTGTCTTTATTTCCTGACCCTATCCTATGAATATTCCATATTCTCATTCAAATCAATGCATGGTTGCTAGGGTAAATTGGACCCTAGCAACCAGATTGCTGACACTGCAAACTGGAGAGCTGCTAAATAAAAAGCTAAATAACTCAAAAACCACAAATAATAAAAAGTTAAAACCAATTACAAATTGTTTTAGAATACACTCTCTACATCATACTAAAAGTCAACTCAAAGGTGAACAACCCCTTTAATCACCAATTGATTTTATGCAAGTCACTCTGTGCAACCAGGTGAATCAGGCTCTCAAACTAAGTTTACAACCCCACCTCAGGTGTAATAAGTAATCAAGTGTTGGATTAATGAGAGAAAGATAGAGAGGCAGTACTAGCTGCTGCAATAGTGTTTACTCGCATAACATGTTTCGGGCTCTGGGCTTTTACCGAATAAAAAAGTGAATAAACACTATTGCAGCAGCTAGTACTGCCTCTATATCTTTCTCTCATTAATCCAACGCTTGATTTATAAATGTGATTATTGATGGCTTTCTCTCAGTAACCCAACGCTCAATTCATTTTATGGTAATGTTAGCAAGTTTCACATTTTTGCACTAAAGTTCAGCAATCAATTGTGCAAAAAAAAGCTAAAAAGGCAAAAAAAAAAAAAAGTTTTTTGCCTTTAGCACCAGTCCAAGACCACCACCCTTTAGCAATGAAGATCAGCACCTCAAAAAACAAATGCCCATAGTAAGCGCTCTATCCTATTATGTGCTCATGATCTGGGTGTGGTGAGTAGGTTCAGTATATAAAATCAAGCATTTATAACCATAATCTTTTTAGCATTTAGTTCAGCCCTTATTTCCTGCATGCTCATAATACATTAAGTGGGTTATTTCTCAAAATTCATAAATCTCCTTATTTTCTGAAATATACTCCGACCAAATATGCATGTGTAATTTTCCCAAAAAATCCCAGTGAGAAAATTCGAATCAAACACAATTTTCGGATTTTCCGCTTAAAACAAAAAAAATTATTGCATTAAACCCAGCACAGATCAGGATATCTTCGGGACTTCCCCCATTGACTTCTATAAAACCTTGGCAAGTCTGAGATGCCAGATTTTCAGATTCTGACTTTCCAATCACGAGACATTTGAGGGGGTTTTTTTTTCACTAAAAATTCAGATTTTATAGTACAATTCATTCAGACTTTAATAAATAACCCCCTAAATGTCCATCCAACTGCCTGCTGGAATTCTACAAGACTGCACTTTCACTTTATTCCCATAGGTAGTAATTGTTAATGGTTCCTATTCTGTTCACAGTGATGCCACTATGAGTGTAAAAAATAGGATTCGCCTTTGTCTCTGTGATGCTCTTTGCATAAAAAGATTTAAATATGGCAGGCAAAATGCCTAGAATTAAATTGTGTGTGTGGTTAAAGGAGAACCAAACCTGAAAGGAAGAAAACCCCTCCGTGCACCCCTGTGTAGACCC
This sequence comes from Xenopus borealis, assembly GCA_024363595.1. Lineage (NCBI taxonomy): Eukaryota > Metazoa > Chordata > Amphibia > Anura > Pipidae > Xenopus > Xenopus borealis. The sequence goes on from CM044436.1 coordinate 91,118,384, forward strand.
CCCTCCCGGGCAAATGCCCCTAATTTTTTTTTAACTAAATCCTCCTGCAGATTCAAGTTCAAGGCAGCCATCTTCTTTGTTCAGAAGTTTTGGCGCATGCACAATTGGAGGAGATTTCTGGACCTGAATGTCTGTGCATGCGCTGAAAGTTTACAGAAAAAATTTGCAGCGGTTTGTGTCCAGAAATCTCTTCCAACTGGGCATGCGTCAAAACTTCCGAAGAAGACAGAAGAAAGAAGATGGCTCCTGTGGCAAGAATCTACAGGAGGGAGGAGGTTTTTTTTCCTTACAGGTTTGGTTCTCCTTTAAGACTGCAAGGAAGAACTTGTGAAACACTGTCTGTGTGCAACACCAGCAGCTAGAATGACATTTCCTGCAAATATTTTGTACTGAAGATCACCAGCATTCCACTCTGATCTTAGTTCATTTTGGTCATTAAACAGGCAGATAAATGCGAAATCTGTATTTTTTTTTTCTAAAAGACAGCTACATACCATAAGCATTGTACATTTTCGGCCCTAAATCTGGTCGTACAAAATAACTAGGCAATCTTGAAGCTAAATTGAGCCTGCCGTCTCTCTTTGTGTATTCTGGGAGTGGAAGATTGTCCATCAAGTCATTAAATCTTAAATAAAATAAAAAAAATAAAGAATTATGAAACACCCATTACCAGGCTACACATCTAAAGTGTACATCAGATTAAGGTGTTTTACATGCTGTAAACAGAATTCCTCATACTCATTCAGCCCCTATGTTGTAGGGTTCCTAGCTATAAAGAGACAGCAAAGAAATCTTTAACAATGAATTAGTCTACTTGTGTTATATAAGTCGATCCCTAGCGAATATAAAACTAAATTACGTCTTAAGAGAAATAACAGAAAACTAGTTTTTTTTGACAAAACTATTTCTAAGGCATTTTGCTGTAGTGTTTTTTATACGGCCACTTTTTATTTGCCAAATGTTGGCATTTTTATGGGCTTGCTACAGTGCTTTAAACAAACCACTCTCAGTTTGAAGCATTAGAAATGTAGCTTTGTATAATAGCAAAATAGAAAAAGTTATATATGCATACATATACACACACACAGTGACAAGCTGGTTGCGTATACATGCAATTTGGAGGAATTTAGCTATGGTAAACAGGTAAGCAGAGGATCAGGAGCAAAATGACATTTATGCAGGAATTCTTCCCAGCAAAGATTATAGCAACCCAGATCATTAGCATTTCCACAGCATGCATCGACTACTTTCCCCCCTCTCTTTAGGGTGCTCACCATTCAGGGTGGCTCCAACACTCATCCCCTTTTACTCTCTTCCAGGGAGATCAACTCGCCAGACTCTGACCGGGCACACCTTCTGGCAGAACAACACCTCCCTCCAGCACAGGGTGGTCTTTAGGGACCCACACCCTCCTCCAACACAAGTTGGTAACCCACAATTCTTTTTTCTGTAGCATAAGATTAGCTATCACTAGCTGGTAAGCTACAAAATCCTAAATGGAGTATGGAACGGAGGGCCCACCCTGCTCTCATCCATTCACTCCAGGGACCCATAATCAAACTTTCCTAAGCTGGCAAATAAACATAGCCTTGCTTACTGCAGCAATACAGTTTTCCCTGGAGTTCATCTGTTTACCACTGGTGAAAATTGTGATAATTTTCAAGCACACAACCTACAACATATACATAAAAAAATTGTTGGGCATAAATGATGGTTTTCAATGTTACATGCATTCAAAATAAACTTTCCCTTTCAAAAAAACAAAAACAGAATCATGTCAGTGCAAACAGTGACAATATTTGTACCGAGTGGGCATCATATCCCGAAAATCTTCTCCAGGTGGCCAGTCCTTAAGCTTGAGGACCATTGGACTTCCATCTTCTGCTCTCAACCTCTCTGTGGGAAGGGAAGGGGTAGAAAATGAGGCCTATTATTTATGTAAAAAATTGTAATCTTGTTAGCATATTGGGTTGTTTAAAACCTCCCTCTCTCTCTCTCTTGCCCTAATACTACAGAATGTTTTATCCAGAATACATTGAGATTTAAACTATCTTGCAATACAAGGCAAGCAAGCAGCACATTTAACCTTAAAAAGGTTCTGGACTTAATCATACATTTTATTTTAAAATTAACATGAAGAATATATGCTGAAGGTTGAAGTTACATAAATCTATGCTGTTTTGAACCTCAATAATGAGCAATAAGGGAATAAAGTAGAGGCAGTTGATTTAATATCAGTTATGAAATGTTCATTTTTAAACTAGTGACATCAATATGCATCTCTAGTGATGTTTTTGTGAAGCAGTACCAGATTGAAGGGAAACTTAAACTCTACATAAACATATGCTTGTCTGGTGAAAATAGAAACTATAGTTCAAGGCAGCTTAAGTTCTAGGTCTCAGCACGCGCACACACATACACTTGTACATTTTAAGCACATATTCATCGGATACAAGTACCACCAAATCAAAATGAGAATTTACTTTCTATGACTTCAAAGCCATCCCAAAAGTCTCGAACTTTCACATCAGAAATGATAGCACAGTTTCTACAGTTCACCAAATCCACATCTTGGTCTCCAAACTCAAGGCTAAAAGCTTTAGGTTTCCAAAGTTCA
>CM044436.1:91138070-91148264 GCA_024363595.1 Xenopus borealis
CTTCTCTGATAAAACTAGTTGTTTGCTTCAGGAACACTACTGTAGTTATACAAATAAGGTGCTGTGTAGACAGTAAAGTTGAAACAGAGCTAAAATACACAGGTTAAAACAGAATATAACCGATAAGCTCCATAGAATACAACAGGTTTAGGTTTTATACAGAAATCTAACTCCATTGTACTCGACAGAGCTTATCAGACATCTGATATGTAACCTGTGCCATATCTCCTTTTTCAAACTGAATAATTATCCCCATGTCTGCAGATATTTATATTAAATATAGTAATGGTTCCTGAAGTAACAAAAAACAGTTTTACCAGCGCAGAGCAACAGTACATTATATCTAAATTACTTTAAAACACTTTCACTAGTGATGGGCGAATCGGACCCATTTTACTGAAAATTTGCGAAATGACAAATTATCCTCCAAAAGCATTGGACACTATGGGCACTAAGTATTTCGCTCATCCAATTTTTTGGTGTTAACGTTCCTTTAACTGTTATCATATCAATGCAACAAGTCAGAATTAGAAATCTTTTCTATTTCTGTATCTAAGTTACTCTTGTTCTTATGAAAGGGGCTGTTCACCTTCCAAACACTTTTTTCAGTTCAGTTGTTTTCAGATTGTTCACCATAAAGAAATACTTTTTTTCAGTCGCTTTCCATCTTTAATGTGTTTTCCCAATAAGTTTAACTTTTATGGGCAGATTTATCAAAGTGTGAATTTAGAACTGACAGCAGAAAGAAAACTCACTTTCTATTTATTCCTTCGATATTTGAAAAACGGTCACAAATACAAAATGGAAAGTAATTGGAAAAAGTCTATTTCTGATGAACTTTTTGAAGCCAACTGAACTAAAAAAAATAAAAAAAAGTGTTTGAAAGTGAACAACCCCTTTAATCTTTATAACTAAACAAGGTAGTCAATAAGAGTGCAGTGTTCTCAAAGAGGACAGAAGGTATATATTATTTTATAGAAAAGATGGCAATGTGAATTAAGAAGAAGCTGTGTCAGCATTAGCTTTATTCATTGGTGGTAAAGAGGAATTGTGGCACACATGGTTGTACTAAGGGACTTATAATCTCAATCTATAGGTCAATTAAATAGTTTAATGCTTGTTAACTGTAGAGAAAAAAAACAATGCTTCTTGCAAATAGTATGTACCTAATAAGATTCAAAGAAAAATTTAGATACCTGCGAAAATGAAAGAATCGACAAGCCACAGTTGAATCATCCTCATCCTGCTCTTTGAATTTGCGATATCTTTCTAGCCTACATTCACGGCATTTGTGCAAATGTGGGGCAACATTAATACAAGATCCATCCTGAAGAAAAGGCTCACCAGATTGCTTTAGCTTTCTTACTTTGCTTACGTCTTTCAAAACAGATTGACCAACTGCAAGTAATGTATTAATTAAAAGTTACAAAATTAATACAAATTACACAATTAAGAAATAAATAAAACAGTCGACTGGGGCCAGGCAGAAGACTTTTTGTTGGCACAACACACAAAATACAAAAAAAGATGGGAAATGCAGACACAAAGCCCTAAGGGTATATCAAGTAATTTGACTTCATTTTACAACAGAGGATATGTGTCTACACCAGGTCAAACACCCAAAATTCTTTATTTGATTTTGAACACTAGTTCTTTCTATCCTGTATGTGAAGGAACATATGAGGCCAATTCAAGCACAAAACTTAATCCACAGAAGCTTTGTAATTACCATAAAACATTTTCATTGGTTAAGAGCAGTGCTGTCCAACTTCTGTGGTACCGAGGGCCAAAATATTTCTGCCTTACATGGTAGAGGGCCAATAATGGAAGCCTGTGTTAACCACTCCCTGTTTTAAAACAACCCCCACTTTAAACCACACCTGTTAGCACAAGACCATGTCCATATTAATGGTGGTAACACACCAAAACAAATCGAATGGTTGGTGCTCACTGACGGATATCACTTATCACTCATACAGTATGTGTAAAAATTTGTCATATTAAGACATACCCTTAAATCCATATGCCTCATCTCTCCTGTGGATAACACAATAATTTTCAAATGCTAACAAACCCCCAGAACAAATACCAGTCTTATGTTCCACAGACAGAACAGGGCACATGCAGGCAGAGTATGGCACACCCATGGAGAATAGGGCAGGCAGAGTATGGCACACCCATGGAGAATAGGGCAGGCAGAGTATGGCACACCCATAGAGAACAGGGTAGGCAGAGTATGGCACACCCATAGAGAATAGGGCAGGCAGAGTATGGCACACCCATAGAAACAGGGTAGGCAGAGTATGGAACACCCATGGAGAACAGGGCAGGCAGAGTAAGGCACACCCAGGGAGCCTAAAGGGGGAAGAGTATGACACACATACACACACACACGGAACATAGGGAAAGCAGAACAGAGCAGGAGACAGGGAAACATATCAGGACCACTCTAAGATGTACTACATTCAGTGACAGAGTGCTAGTGCTCCAGCACCAGCTGTATGAAGTGTGAACAATGTGGGCAGTTTCAGTCTGGGTCTCAGGTGTGAGCAGTACAAGGCTTTAGGGGTGTGAACATTAGAGGTGTCAGAAGTGTGAACAATGCAGGAGGGATTACATGTGTGAACTCAAGGAAGTACACTGTGAATTTGAGGTTTAAACAAGATACCTTTCAAATTTTACACATAGTAAGCAGACACAGCAGGTAGACTTTCAGAAAATATGCCCACACAATCCTGCAGTTCATACTATTAACACAGGAACGGCAGGACAAAGCAGGCTGAAGCTAATGAGCTATAATATATACATGAATATACAAATAAGCTACAATCTGGCTTCTCAAAATGGGATACATCAGTTGCCTTTCAATTGTAATCAATTCATTTCCCAATATTCCATAGAAAAAAAAAAATTAAAGGACAACAGATAGGATTGTCCATGTTTTATACAGATGACAGAAATGTTTATGATTATTTAATATAGTTTGCAATCATACCCTTCAGCGAAGTTGTTCTTGGTCTGCCTTTTGAAGGCTGTTTTCCTCTACCTTTTGCCATTAACAAATCAACATTACGTTCTCCATTATGCCCTAATCTTCCAACCAGATGTTCTGGTATTCCTCTATAACCAATCTTTGAATTCAGCTGCTCCTCAGAATCACTCAGGTCACTTAAATCACTGTTTGTGCTGGAATCAGAATCTTGCTTTGATGTCCTACTTCGTTCATCTAGGGTAAATCTGTTAACAGATTCAAAAGCGGCTTTGTTTTCTTGAGGGTAATCTGAGGTGCAATGGATACTGGGCTGGAGCCTACTTGAGAGTGCTGTAAAGGTTCGTAATAATGGATTGTCTATCTGTCCTGATCCAATTGCTGGTTTATCCTCAGTAGGGCTAGATGACAATGTAGGCATTTCAATCGGCTGACTTAAGCTGTTAGCTGGTGAACTGGAACGACCATTTCCAAGAAAGGCAGAACTCTGTAGAGTTTCACTGATCAATGAACCAGGAGAAACTGGCAATTTTTTTGGAGATTCCACAGAAAGAAACAAAGACTTCTTCAAAGCACTTGAGTCATCTAACTTGCGTGGTTCTGTCCAAGCAGAGGGGAGTGCACTGGAAAATGAGCTTTGAGGTGACTGGGAAGGAAAGCCAAACGGTGAAATATCTTTTTTTTCTGAAAAAGCCAAGAAGGGATTTGAAGGTTCTTCCCTCGATAATTTGGGGGGCTGAAGAAACAGATTTTCATGAGTTTCTGTAGGTCGAGCACTTACAACCTTCCCTGGAAACGCAGGTGTCAGTTTTGGCATTGATTCAGAAAATGACATCTTTGAATTTGTTTTACTTTCCACTGTGATTGGGGGCTTAAGTTTTCCAAATCCGGAAGCAAATCCCTCCTTATTTTGCTTTGGAAGTTCTCGGTTAGGTTGCTCTTCTGTAGCACTTGTGGCAGTCTCTGTTATGGAAGTAAAGTTGGGGATACTTTGTGTCATACACTGAAAAAATAGATTTTGGGATAAATCAGTTTCCTTAGGAGCCTCCTGCATACTATTTTCACCAAACTGAAACCCAATAGCTTTGTTTTCTTGAAGTGTTCCATTAGATAGGCTTTTATCATTCCCGAGTGTTGGCTGTGAAGGAGATGTGCCAAATCCACTCTTGGTCAGTGATTTTCTTAGGCTCTAAAATTTAAAAATATCAATAAAGGGATTGGGTAAAAGTAAACACACACTACAATGCAGCCTTAAACTTTCTTTTTGAGAATAATAATCAATGACAGTATAACAGGAGTTACAAAAATTTTTTTTTAAAAATTGTGGTATTTTCTGTAGCATTTGATGATTAAAGGGATTGTTCACCTTGAATCAACTAGTGGTTTTCAAATAGATCACCATTTACATTTAATTTTCTATTTGTGACTGTTTTTCTAATATTGAAGTGTAAAGTGTCATTTTTCACCTTCTAAAGCAGCTCTGGGAAGGGAGGGGTCGCCATCCCTAAAATTAATACAATTCCTATCGTTGTCCCTGCTGAGCAGAATCCCTGGATTTAATTACAGGCCGCTTTTAGAACAGATACAATAGTTGCAATCCTCCAGAGATGCTGCTAAAAAATGTATCAACTAAATGTTGAAAAATTGTAACAGTTTAGAGTCTGCATTAGAATTACTGAGCTGCCAGACTAAAACAGCAGAGACACAAACATTCAACTTTAAACTTAGATTTTGGGAAAAACTTAAACAAATAAATAATGGAAAGTAATGGACAAAAGTCTATTTCTGGGGGAACAATCTGAAAACAACTGAAAAAAAGTGTTTGGAAAGTTAACTTTTTTAGTATCATTTTAGTAACTAAACTCGAGAACTAAGAAAGGAATTCTATTTAGCCCAATACATTTGTGACCCATCTATGGAAAGCAGTAACCCTCACCGAGTTCTACCCATTCTGCTCAGTGGTCTATGTCATTCGAGTCTGCATTTACTGGTGAATAAGGTCTGGGAAGTAAACATAAGCCTATGAAGTATGGAAGAAAATACCTCATATTGAGAATACAGAGTGTAAAATAAACAGTTGAGGCATGTATATGACTTACTTTTCCCCACAAAATGTATTTGAGTTTTGAAACAAAATCATTCAAATGATTTTGATTACAAAATACGAGTTAACATTGTGATCAAATGAATAAGGTGACATATTCAAGGATGCCCCTAGTGGTTGTACTGATTTATGGTTAGATTCACAGATCATGGCATTTGGTTTCGGTAGTTAGTTATCGATCTATCAGACTGGTGGCTCCTGGGGGGCTGTTCGGTTAAAGAAGACAGACTGTGTGAAGGCTTGGTCATTCTCAAGGACAAGTGGATTATCCTGAAAAAATTCAACATCATACCAGATTATGTGTTGGAAAATATGTATTGATGGAATGGAGGAGTGTGGGAAAGCCACAGATGCAAGATGGCTTTTCTAGTTGCTGCAGCTAGACATTTAGCCAGTGTTTTTTTCTGGACATATGGTTTGTGTAGTAGAAGAAAAAATGCTAAAAATCACCCAGGAGGCTGTAACAGTTTTACTGGTGACTAGCTGGCAATTCCCCCCACCCCACCACAAAATTGTTGGGCAAGACCACAGGCAATGTGTCAAGTATGCTCTGGGAGTGCCATATTTTAAGCATTTGTCTGAAGAAGCAGTGCTGAGTAAGATATAAGTGAGGTAGAATTTGATGGGACATTTCCTGGTATGTGCTTACCAGTATGCATTTTATTATGTGGGTATGATATTGGAGGATATCAAGTGCCTCTGCATGCAAGATTAGGGATATCGATCTTGTGAGATATTTATTGAGATTATTGATGTTGATAATACAGTAGAACACCCATTTTACATTTTTCAGGGGACCAGGAAAAAATTCAAAATCCGGGAAAATGTAAAATCAGGGAAATGTGTTAAAGTAACTTTTTCTTCAATTACTGAAACGATATAAGCACAGGAGTTTTACTTTGAGATACAATATTTACTGTGTTAATATCAAGGGTTAAGCATTGTAGTGTTAATGTTACACTATGGGGGCATGTGCAAGGCCTCTCTGTCAGTCAAATACACAACCTAAAGCAATAAGTGATTGGTGCAGGACTGTATAAGTGGAAGACTAATTGGAATTGACCATTTACAGGCAGAACCATGGAAAAATATACATATAGTTAGCATTTTAAACCTCTATTTCACAAAGAAGAATATTCATAGAGGAAAAAAAAAGCAGTTTTTGTGTACATCAGGAAAATGTTTGATGTAAAATCTGGGAAAACATGACTTAAAATCAGATTCACCCATTGAAATGCATTATACATTTGTGGGACCACAAATAAATGTAAAATGTGGGAAAACTTAAAATCAGGGTACTTACAATTGAGGTTTCACTGTAGTTCTAATTTGTCTATGAGATGTATATTTTACAGTTGTTTTTGTCTATGTCTGTTAGTGGAGATAGCATCGGTTTTCCAAAATGTAGTAAAAAATAAAGAAAAGGGTTAACTATGTAGGAAAACAGGATTTTTTTTGATACTCAGCGAACTGAACTTGAGACCCATTCGTAGCCCTTTTTGTAGAAATGAGAGAATCCGGGGTAATTGAAGTTCCAGGAATGGAAACTGTGACTCTTTGCACCACTTGTAATAGGATTGCCATATCCTGTGGTACGATTTGATAGATGACGCTTTCCGAGCCCTTAACATAGTAGGGATAACCTCTTCATCTATTCCTAGTCTCTGCCACACGGACCTCTCAACAGCCATCCCGTCAAATTGAAAAGACCGGGGTTGTGATGAACTATAGGTACTTGTTGTAGGAGATCTGACCTGTATTTTAGTCGGAGTGGCTGAGCTACTGACATTTCCTGCAGGTCGGTAAACCAAGTCCTTCGTGGCCAATATGGGGCCACTGTTATCACTGTCGATTGGGACTGCTTGATCTTTTTCAGGACCCTGGGTAGCATGGGAAGCGGTGGGAATACATAAGCTAGGTCGAAGTCCCAACGCTGCGTCATGGCATCTACTCCCAATGCTAATTGATCCCTGTGGTGACTGAAATATCTTGACACTTTTCGATTGTTTCTTGTTGCCATCAGATCTATGCTGGGTGTCCCCTAACGGTGTTACGAGTTGCTGGAATATCTCCGGGTGAAATTCCCACTCCCCGGGGTCCAACTGATTCCGACTGAGGAAGTCTGCTTTTATGTTGGACACTCCTGGGATGTGAATTGCCGACAGCTGTACCGAATTGATTTCTGCCCAGGAAAGAATCTGTCTGGCCTCCGCCAGAGCCGCTCGGCTTCTTGTCCCTCCTTGACAATTTATGTACGCTACTGTTGTTGCGTTGTCGCTTTGAATGCGTATCGGAGTTGCTCTGAGCTGATCCGCCCAATGAACCAGGGCCAACCTCACCGCTCTCAGTTCCAGAATAGTCTGGCTTCCTCTGGAGACCATAGACCTTGTGCAGATTGTTTGTCCCATGTTTCCCCCCATCCCTGGAGGCTGGCATCCGTGGAGATCACTACCCACTCTGGAGTTGCCCATGACTGACCTTTGGCTAGATTCTGTGGTCTCAACCACCACTGTAGTGCTGTCTTCATCTGCTGCGATAGCGAAAAGGCTCTGGATAGGGAACCCCCTTTCCAAGTTGTCAGGATGCTGGCCTGCAAGGGACGCAGATGTATTTGCGCAAATGGAACTGCTTCTATGGCTGAGACCAATGTTCCCAGTACTTGCATCGCTTTGTGTACTGTTGTGCTAAGCCTTGCGATTAGGTAACTCACTTGATCCCTGATGTTGGCCTGCTTGTCTGAGGGTAAACTTACAGTCTGTGCCACTGTATCGAATTCCAGACCTAGAAATGTCATCCTGCAACTGGGCACCAAATTGGACTTGCGCCAGTTGATTGTCCATCCAAATATCTGTAGTAGCCAAACTGCTCTGTCGAGATCCTCCTTGGCTCTCCTCATTGAGCTGGCCTTCAGAAGGAGGTCGTCCAGATAGGGTGTGACCGAAATCCCCTGAAGCCGTAACGCAACCGCTGTTACCGCCAACAACTTGGTGAAGACCCTGGGGGCGGACGATAAGCCGAACGGCAGTGCCACAAATTGATAGTGCTTGTTCTTGAATGCAAACCGTAGATAACGGTGATGGGGAGGCCATATCGGAACCTGTAGATATGCATCTCTTATATCTAGTGACATCAACAGCTGTTCCTGGTCCATTTCACGAATGACTTATCTCAATGTCTCCATTTTGAACTTTACTGAACGTATGAATTTGTTGAGACCCTTGAGGTCGAGCACTGGTCTGAGTGAGCCATCCCTCTTTGGTACTGTAAACATGTTGGAGTAGAAACCGGAGAATCTCTCTGTGGTTGGTACTGGGATGATTACTCCGGACCGTTCCAACGTTTGTATGCACTCTAGAAATGCATGTGCTTTCTGCGGGCTGTGAGGAACCCTGGACATGAAAAACCTCCTTGGTGGTTTGGAAATTAAGTCTATGTGATATCCCTCTGTCACAATATCTTCGACCCATACATCCGAAGAATGATGTATCCATTCCTCCCGGAACCGAAGTAACTTGCCCCCTACTGGTCCCAACGATTCTGGAGGGAGTGCCCCGTCAGACTGAGGCTGGCTTCTCCCCTGAGGGCTTGTTGTGTGGCCTGTTCTTCCATGTGGAACAACTCTTGTCCCCTGTCTTTGACCGAAAGTGGGATCTTTGTGGGGAACTATTTCTCCTGTTAAATCTGCCACTGTGGCCCCCGAAAATTTTTTCCCCGTCTGTTTGAAGTGGATGTTCTGTTGGTAGTTCGGTGTTTGCCCTGCTAATAAAAAGAAGGCCGTCATCAGCAAAAGCTATGACTTATAGGTGCCGGCCACCTAACTGAATTCCTTGGAAAGTTTCATTGAAATGAAGATTTCTGATCAAAGGGTCAAGAGCCACTTTGAAATATAAGGGGTACAGCAAGCAGCCTTGCCTGGTGCCACATTGAAATAGGAAACTATTAGAATTAAGTCGATTAGCTGCAATGTGTGTGGTTGGAGGCTTTGTCCGCATGTAAATTAATGAAAATGCTGTGTTTTCTCTTTTCCTGGTTGCATAGGTAAATGGTTGCTATTATTTTCCAAGGGCTGGGCGTCATTGCTTAAACTTGCATACTTGATGCAAGGTAAGTATGTGTGGGAGAACATTTTGTAACCATCTGCTTTTATGTTAGTCAAAAAGTTTCAATCTTGAAGGAAATGGGTCTGTAAGAATGGTAAAATGGGATGTTTTAACTCTTCTGGCCTTGTTCGCTGCATGCCAGAGGGGAGAGGCTTGTAGGACCTGGTAGGAGAGGGTAACAAGGATCGGCGTGAGTTCAGAGAGTAAAATTTATAACGTCTTCCGTTAAGATGGCCATAGATGCAGAGATATATTTGTACATATCTAAGTTTTGTACGTTTTGCAGACTTCGTGTGGATCGTCCAGACTTTTTTTTTTTATACCACAGCAATCCGTTGTTAAGTCAACTGGACAGGTTAAAAGATTATGGTAAACGAACAATTTCTCTATTGCCTATCCGTCGATATCAGTGGGTAACTGCTATTTGTCAGATATACCTTTCGTACAATTGTTGTCACGGGCAGAATATTTGTATATGATTTGTACTTTGAACTACTTTACTCTGAATGGGTAGTGGTAGGCTGGAAGATATAGGTGCATCAAGGATCTCCCTGTCATGAACGGAGAGTTTGGGAAGGTGGTCCTCTTGCGTGCGATCGTAAGTAGATTTATTAAGTATGTTTCGAATTATTTAATTATGTTGTATTACTTGCACATACATCTGATGTTTTAAGTTTTTTAATTAAGTTGTGTTTGATGTTTACTTATTTTGGCTAGTAGCCTTCCAGATTCATTGTTCCACCTAAAATATCAGTTAGCCATGTGATGTATTTTATATTGCATGGGATTATTTAATAAAGTGTTAAATAATAGTTTGTCTCTGTGTATATTTTTATCTCTTCCTCTGAATTGGTGAGTTTGAATGCTTTTTAATGTGTGCTCAGTTCCTTTTGGAATAGGGTGTATTTGGTAGAAGAGGGTCTTTTTGTCTGCTTTGGTAAGAGACAATTACTGTATGACCTAATTTGCAGAAAGACCCCTTATTTAAAAAAAAAAAAAAA
>CM044436.1:91148356-91185401 GCA_024363595.1 Xenopus borealis
GTAGGTTGCAAATCGGATATTGCGATTAATTTGAGGAACAAAGTGTAACATTTGCTTAGATCTTGAATCAGATGTAGCATCTCCTGTGCTGCTTGCATTCCAAATTCCTCGATTAGCTTCACTGCCATCATTTCCATTACTGTCCACATCTTTATTATCTACTTTCTGCTTTTTTCCAGCAGAATCACTGTCAGCATCTAAAGGCAATTTTCGTCTGTGATCATCTGAATTCGCTTTCTTTTTCTTTGATTTAGATACTTTACCAACTTTTGTAGTCTCCTTTCAAAAAGAAAAGAATACCGAATTTAGATAAATTAGATGATCACTCATCAAAAATATTTTAGAAATAGCAACATCAGCAAGCCCTGAAAAAATGGACAAATTGATATTTCAATATCAAAGGCATAAAGGTGGGGCAGACAATTACTTTAAAGGGATATATTTCATTTCATAGACATATTGTCAATTTCCCAGCTTTCCCCCACCCAGCAGCCCAACAACAGAACAATGAGAAGATAACCAGATAACAGCTCCCTAACACAAGATAACAGCTGCCTGGTAGATCTTAGAACAACACTGAATAGTAAAACCAATGTCCCACTGCGTACTATTCAGTTCCATTGAGAAGGAAAAACGACAGCCTGTCAGAAAGCAGTTCCCTCCTAAAGTGCTGGCACAAGTCACATGACCAGGGGCAGCTGGGAAATTGACAAAATGTCTAGCCCCACGTCAGATTTCAACACTGAATATAAAAAAAATCTGTTTGCTCTTTTGAGAATGGATTTCAGTGCAGACGTCTACTGGAGCAGCACTATTAACTGATGCATTTTGAAAAAAAAGAATCCCTCAAAATATTAATGCAATTTGTAAAGTGAAGTCAATTCTGGTCTCTGCCGTTTGATGCAAAAAAACAATGGTGGTGGTGGGGGTATACAGCCTCTCAAAGTTGAAGAGTCATGGTATCAGATGTAAAAGTGTACATTTGATTGCTGCTGAAGACTTGAATTGTTAAAGAACTTAGGTATAAAGCTTTGGATGCTTAACCCCAGTACTGCAGGTAGCAAGATTGGAATCCATGACATGGTTAAATACACAGTTTCCTATTTACCATCAAAGCTTCCTTTACTTCTGTATTAAATCAGGCTAAGCTAAAACATGTTTAGTTAACGGTAAAAAGTACTCAACACTTTACATGCAAGATGTCTTAAAGGAGAACTAAACCCCTAGGTGCCAAAAATCCCCCCCCAGGCAAATGCCCCTAACTTGTTACTTACCCCTCCTTCTAGGTCTGGCATTTGGAGGCTCAGTAGGAAGAATTTGTAGGTTCGTATCTACTGCGCATGCACCAAAAGTCACAAAGTTTCCGAAAAAAGAAATCGGGAACTTTGTGACTTTCGGGCGCATGCACAGTTGGAAGCATTTGCCGGTATGGAGCTACTGCACATACGCCCAATAGCCTACGCAGGGGGGGGGGGAACTGGGGGAGGAATTTTTGCACATATGGGTTTAGTTCTCCTTTAAACTGGTAAACATTATACAAAGAATTTCATTATTTCATACATACATAACCTCAAGGGACTCAAACTCAAAGCATTACCTCAGGTTGTATTAAAGCGTCATCAGTAAGCACCACATGTATTAATTTTGGATCAATAGACTTGATCTCATTGCTCTGCAAGTAGAAAGGGGGGGAGGGGGAAGATATTTTAAACAAGGCAATTAAAAAAAACAGGGAATTAGCATAAGGAGAGAGAGCTCATGTGAAAATTTATTTTCACAGCATAGTCAAAATTTATGTTTCATGGACAAACAGTTACGATCAGACCTGTAGGCCACCAATTTGAGTGTTAGATTTAAATTCAAGACAACAGATGACATCTTAACAATAAATTGGGTCACTAATCATTTTTGCCAGTCAATGTTATTTAATCAGCCATGGACCTCTCAGCATGGATGGGGCAAAAACACTAATTTAAAAAACGGAGACCGTTTGGCTGTACAAATTTTCTGTGCCTGCATGGCCGGCTTTAGGATAAACGGAGTCCATGATTTGGTTCAGAATTGAAATAAATTATGTTGGCAAATTATAGAACAATAGTAATGATAACATTTCTGTCAAAGTATGTGGGTTAAGTTCATGCAATTATCTAAATACAATCCAGGTCTAATGGGCAGACATATCAAAATAAGAGTTTAGAGCTCAACACAAAAAATTCACTCACTTTCTATTCATTCCCATTGGATTTTGAGAATTGTATTTATCAGATGGTGAACTCCAACTTTCACCCAGTGATAAATAGGAATCTAAAATTCCCATAGAAATTAATAGGAAATTCGTTCTCTGTGGGGAGTTCTACTCTTACCTTTGTATAAATATGCCCCTAAATTTTACTGAAGTACCAAAATTCTATATTTCCCCACATCTAAGCGATTTGCTAAATTAATGAAAGCCTTATAAAAACACAATAGGATTGTTTCGCCACAAATATGGATTAATGCAAATTAGTTGCTGTCAAGTACAAAGGTACTATTATTACTTAGAACAAAACTAATGTGAAAAAATAATGGATGGCCTGCCTACAGATTTTCTATTGTTAGTTTGCATGGACAAAGGAAAAGTATTTTGACTTGCTTCTTAAAAATCATAGACTTAAATCGACTTTAAGCATACCTCATTTATTGAAACATTTAGGATACGTGTAATAAGATCCTGATGGGTTACAACTCCGCAAGACCATGGCACTTCTGTATCTGGCTGATAAACCTTAACTTCCTGACCTTGAATACTGCAAATACCTAAAAATAATTTGAATTAAATGCAATCGATTACACAGAATTTTAATTTATAGGTGAAAGCCAATCCCATTAATAGTCCGAACCAGTTGTGCACAAACACAGATTTTAATTAATTGCAATTCAATTTAGAAATACACTTTGAAACAATGAGAATAATTATGAGGTATGTGTAGTGGAAAGTTGCTTCAAATTATATTGTCTTTTACCTTTGTACTATTTGCAATCTAAATGATTTGCAAATTATTGCATTCTGTTTATTTATATTTTAGACAGTGTCCCGACTTTTGTGGAGACAAAGTGGGGTTTCACTTGTGAAATGAACCTGAAGTGTCTCAAGCTCATTTAGAACATTACATAGTGAAAGTATGCCATTAGTTATGCTAGTTTTCAAACGTTTATTTGCACAGATAAGCTTATGTTCAAAGACTTGCTTTAAGTGTGAGGCAGAAAATAAAGGTGAAACAAAGCAGTTATAGAAAAAGGATGAATACTCCTTCCATGAGAATACGTTTACCTCTTAATATTAGATCTTGTGTTTTCCTTGAATTGAGCACAGAAGTCACTGCATCCTTTAACAAAGGCTGCTCTTTCAAAACCAGTTTATGGCTGTCTGCTCCCATCTGCTGAAATTAAAACAGAAATGTTAGATATTCTGCTGTACACAAGAAAATATCCATAATGTCCTACTAGTATTAATCTCAAGCAAAAGACCAACACATTTGCAATACCTGATAAAGTTTCAGAGAGCTGGCATCTGGTAGGAAATGCAGGACTTCTTCCAAAAGAAATTCTATTGGAATTAAGGTTCCCAAGCCCAGCTTATCCACCAATGGAGTAAAAGTCTGTTGATAATAACAATAACCATGATTACAACAGTTAAAAAAAAAAAAGATAAATTAAAAAAAAATTGCCCTTTGTGTTAATCAAAACTTTTTAGGGAAAAGTAGGAAACTGGTAGTGCAAATGAACTAACGCAATGTTTTCAGTTTAGAAGAAAAGAGCTATAGTTATTAATCATAAACATGGGATTATTCAAGTTATTAAAGGAAAACTATACCCCAGAACACTGTAGGTCTCTACAAAAAAAAATGTGTAAAACCCTGCTTCATGTAAAATAAACCATTTTCATATAACAATATACTTTTTAATTAGTATATGCCATTTAAAAAAAAATAAATAAAAAAAAATAAGGGCCACATCCTGGGATCGTAGGAGTCCCCATGCACACAAACAAACCATACGCGTTAGGTCACATGAACTAATTAACAGACAGAGTTCTGTCTTTTGCTTCCACACGTCTTCCTGTTACAGTTGGGTTTGAAGTATTTCTGGTCAGGTGATCTCTGAGGCAGCACACAGACCATCACTAAATGGTGGTTCAAGGCAAGAGATAAATGTATAAATGTATACCGGTTTGGTAAGATTCTTTAATATGCCTCTTAATTTGATATAAACGATCTACTGCTTAAGTAGCAAATGTGAGGGTATAGTTTTCCTTTAATCTTAACCACAGGTATATTAAAAAAAAAAAAACCATCATGGAAAATCAAAGAAACAAAGTAGTATTTCAGGCTTGTAACAGCTGGATGTTGCTTTGGTTTAGAGTGCTCCCCCATTAAAGCAAGTTACATAGGATCACCTCGCAAAATACAGAACACAAACAACTCCTTTGCTCAGATACTCAGATATAGAAAGGAATAAGCATTCCACTGGTGGTGGAAAAAAAGAAAAAATCATAACCACTTGCAAAGTAAATGCAAAAATAAATGAATTTTCAAAAGCAGTTGTGCAAAAAATTTTTTTTCCAAAATGCAAGAAAATACATACAGTTAATACAATGAATTTTTAAACAGTACAGCTTGTTGATCAGTTTTCCGAATGTGACCTGGTCGGGAGAATGTGCGAGAGGACTGTTCTGATGTTGTGCTCTTTAGGAAAGACATAAACCTCAGATAACTTGTCATGTCTTTCCTGAACAAAGGAACACCAGAACAGATCTCAATCGCTTTCTTCTGACACATTCTGCTGACTGGGTCTCAACTGGAAATCTGACCAGCAAGTGTCTCTATTGCTACAAAATTCAGCACAGCAGTTATTTCTTGATAGATTTAGAGTAGACCAATCTTTACTTTGCTTTCCATGTCTTCTAAGAGGTAGTTTTGTCTTGGCGTTCTGCCTCTCTGACCACTACCATCAACTGTCATTTTCAATGGGAAAACAGTCATCCAGGCAATTTTGTCATGAGGATGCAAATATGTTTCAAGATGTCAAACCTTTAAATGGTAACAAAGTAACTTACAGGGGTGGTTCACCTTCCAGTTAACTCTTTGTATGTTATAGAGCAGTGATCCCCATCCAGTAGCTCGTCAGCAACATGTTGCTCTCCAGCCCCTTGGATGTTGCTCTCCATGTCCTCAAAGCAGGTGCTTATTTTTAAATTCTAGGCTTGGAAGCAAGTTTTAATTGCATAAAAAATGAAGTATAGTGTCAAGTAGAGTCTCCTAGGTCCACATAGGGGGCTACCAGATAATCAATTACACCATGTCTTTGACACCCCAAGGGATTTTTTTCATGCTTGTGTTGCTCCCCAACTATTTTTACATTTGAATGTGGCTCACTGTTAAAAAAAGGTTGGGGACCCCTGTTATAGAGAGTCTTTTTCCTAGCAACTTCACAGCTAGTTCCAGGATTTATCTTTAATATTGTTTTTTTTTTTTTAAATGTGGGTCATGGACAATGGTACCCAAATAACAATGGCTCTGTGAGCTTACAATTTTATTATTGTTACATTTATTTGTAATCTTTCTACACAGTTCTTCAACTATTCATAATCCAGTCTTTTATTGGAACCACTGCCCGGTTACTAAGGTAAACCATGTCCTAGCAATCAGATAAGTGATCAAATTCCAAACAGGAGAGCTGATGAAAAAAAAGCTAAATAACAAATTTAATACTGAAAGTGAATATATAAAGGATAGCTACCTCTTTAACACAAGGTAGAACACACTAAGAAACGAGGCAAATGAAATATATGTATATATTTAAACTTACTAAAGCTGGCCAATGAGTAGGACAGATTTTGCTCCCTTGGATAATCATTGGTTCTTTTCTTGGAGACCAAACTAGAGGTCCTTCTATCAGGATCACCAAAACATCTTCTCCATGAACCTGTATCCATGAGTTTGGCTTGTAACTTTTCTCATCAAACTCCACATAGATCTGTTAAGACAATAATATAAAAGTCACTGGTATCTTTTACCACAAGTAAATATGCAAATCAGGGATGTCTCCCCTTTAAATATCTAGTATAGGGAATTCTAAAACAACTGGACTTGCTTTTAGAACTACCTATACGAGATATAATATATGACCTGGATGAATGAAATAGTCATTATCCCTTTTACTTTTTTACAGAAGATATGTGAAATTTTCCTTGGGCATACAAGTGTGACTGCCCATCTCAAAGATGTGCCTATTATACTGCAAAGAACAATGGGGCTTATTTATTATGCTCAGTAAGATTAAATTTGCTGAAAAAATGGTGTAAAAAGATGTGTAAAATAAATGGTTAATGCAGTGGTTCTCAACCTCCCTAATGCTGTGACCCTTTAAAGGGGGTGAACAACTTTCCAAACACTTTTTTCTGCTCAGTGGTTTTTCAGATTGTTCTCCATAAATAAAGACTTTTTTCAATTACTTTCCATTATTTATTTTTTACTGTTTTTCCAAAATCTAAGTGTAAAGTGTCTCTGGTGTTTGAGTCTGGCAGCTCAGTAATTCAGGTGCAGAATCTAAACGGATACAATTTTGCAACATTTAATTGATACATTTCACAGCAACATCTCTGGAGTATTAGCAACTATTGTATCAAGAAATGTATAAGAAATGTATCCATTAAATGCATCAGTTTAGAACAGTTGGAGGGGGTCTATGTAGGGTAGAGGTTTTTTTTTTATTTTTTTATTACAGGTTTCTCCTTTAAAGGAGAATTCAACCCCCGTGATTCAACACCCCACTGGCACCCTCCTTTGGGGCCCCCTTCCTGCCTCCCCTTGCACAGTCTTACCCAGTGGTCCTCAAACTTGGCCCTCCAGCTGTTAAGGAACTACAAGTCCCACAATGCATTTGCCTGACTGTGGCTGTCAGACTCCATCATTGCATTGTGGGACTTGTAGTTCCTTAACAGCTGGAGGGCCAAGTTTGAGGACCACTGGTCTTACCCCTGAATTCTATTCCTTCTAGAAATAGTGACAGCAAATGCTTAGAGAACACTGTGGAATTCAGAGCCGGCAGCTCTTTACCTTCGTAATGTGCATGAATGGAGTGGCGTTTTGGCACATATGCACTTGTAGCATGTGCCGAAAGACCAGAGGGGGGGGGGGGGGGAGGTTGAATTCTCCTTTAATTAATTAGTTTAAATGGGAATTTGTTGTGCACTTCTCTTGCACCATGGTTTCTATCAGTATAAGCCTTGCATTTGGTTTGGTGATGTTTCACAATGTCAGCAGTAGATGATTTTGTCTTTGGTGGAAGTTTGACGTCTGCAACATGTAACTTAGTGCGCATCTGTCTGCCATGTAATAATTCAGCTGGAGATGACTGGGTTGTTGCATAGCATGTTTCTCTGTAGTTATGTATGAACTCTGTTGTAAATACTTTTCAAGATTTCCCAGTAAGATTTGCTGTCTGTAGTGCTTCTTTCAGACTTCTGTTGAATTGCTTGATTTCTCCATTTGCTTGTGGGTAATACACTGAAGATTTCCTATGCACAATATTCCGCTCTCTCAGAAAGGATTCAAACTCATATAAGACAAACTGTGGTCCGTTGTCTGATATTAACTCCTTTGGATTTCCTTCTCTGCTGAAGACTGTAGACAGAAATGTTATTACTGTAGCTGATGTTACATGAGAAACAAATGCAATTTCTGGACATTTACTGTAATAGTCTATCAGAGTTATAGCAAATCTGCAGTCTATAGGAGCTTCTGCAAAAGGACCCACAATATCAATAGCAAGTTTTTCCCATGCTGTATCAGGGAATGGTACTGGCTGAAGTGGTGGTGTATGTGTGATAGCCGTTTTGTCATGATTCTGACAAGTAACACATGATTGAATGTCAGTTACCACATCAGCATCCATTGCTGGCCACCAGTACAGTTCTCGCAGTCTTTGTTTTGTACGTACAATTCCTTGATGACTCTCATGTGCAAGTTGTATGAGCTTTTCTCTCAAGGTAGCTGGTACCAATAAACTGTGAGCTCCACGGACAACACAGACATCTACTAAGGACAGTTCGTGTCTAATCCTGTAGTAAGGTTGAAGATCAGGACTAAGTTTCTTCTCAGCATTTGGCCAGATATCCTGTAGTTTTACTTGAATTGGACATGTGAGGCAAACTTGCTTTAAAATCAGCAGCTGTAACTGTAGATGATAATATATCAGTCAGTGCTACAATTTCCATATCCTCATCCAGTGTATCAGAAGCTGCAGGTAAAGGTAAATGTGACAAACAATTGGCAGTAACATTTTTCAAACCTGGTTTGTATTGCATTTTGTAGTTGACATTCAATAGCCTTGCTGACCATCTAGCTATACGCATTCCAGCTCTTCCTAGTCCCTTTGTTGTAAGTAGTGTAGTTAAAGGGCTATGATCAGTGCATAAGGTACACGCTTGATCCGAAACAAACCATCATGGGTGATAAATGCAGTGAGGTCTCTACTTTCTTCATGCAGTAATACTTGATAATATGCACTCTGAAGATCCAGGGTTAAAAAGAATTTTGCTCCTCGGACATCTGAAAATAGTTCCTCTATGTGTGGCAAGGGATGATTATAAAATATACGGATCCAAGCAATAAAAGGTATGGTAGGCTCACCAGGGTTTGGTAGAAAAGGTGCAGGCTGCTGCAGAGGTAGAAAAGACATCCTTGTCGCCATTTGTTGTGTTTGATAGCCGAGGATGAGAAGGGTATAACAATGCTTTATTAGGAGGTTCATGCAGCCATTACATAACAGCAGTAAGTCTTACTTTCACTTTCAAGTTGTACAGAAAGTCCTGTGTATGCACACTGCCACCTGCAGGCCATTTGTATAAACACCACAGAATTCAATGCCCCCCCACCTCTTCCCACGGGCAAATGCCCCCAAGTGGCTACTAAACCCTCCATGCAGGTTCCCAGTGACACGAGCAGTAGTACAAACCGGCAAATGCGTCCTACTGCGCATGCGCCGACGGATCCAGGAAGAAGACGTTGCTGAAGAAGATGGCACCCGGGAACCTGCACGGAGGGGTAAGTAGCCAGTTTGGGGGGGGGGGGGTTGTGGCACATGAGGTTAGCGCCTGAGGGTTTGAATTCCCCTTTAAGGGCGATTTTGAAGAGCAAAGTGCTCTGAGTTTAAATTTAGATTCTAGAAGGCAGGAAGGCAGTTCGGGGAAATGAGTTGCCCGAAGAAGAGGCAATTTGTGGACTAAATCTCCCAGAATCTTCATGTGACTCTGTCCTTAAATGAACAGTCACTGAACATGAATTATTGATCACTGTATTGGAAGAGGAGGAAAGGTGGAATACATTTTTCCTACAGCTGAAATAATGAGAATGTTAGAAAAGTCAAAGGAAGCACCCAAAGCCTGTGTGTAGGAGGAGAGCTCTGTTGTTCCGCACCATCACAAACTTTCTCTTGTTTAAACCACCCCCAAAGGCTCCGCCCCCTGACCAGTCTATATGAACTTCAATTAAGCCCGTCTCCCTGAGGCCAAGGTACAACAGGTATCTCATTAAAGACACGCCACTGCGCTAGAGACTCTCCTGCACCGATACGTCTGGACTACAACTCCCAATATTCCCTGACAGAACTGTAAGTGCAGACTAAGCGCCCCTCACGCAATGGAAGTTTGACAAGTGACCGAAGTGACAGAGTGAGGCGAGAGAGACATAATAGAGAATGACGCTTGCTAACACGCAGGGATCTACAGGCGGACTACTAAGGGCACCCCGGCCGTGCCAGGCAGAAAGAAGCGGCGCACCTGCAAGGGTTGACAGCCCAACTCTGCGCTAAACCACTCACTGTCCCACCGAACCCCACGCCCCAGTTTTGCCCAGCTCCTGGACCAAGTCAATATCGCAATAGCAGGGTAGCTGCTGTGTGACAGTCCCCGACTCCCCCGCAATAAACTAACGCATGGTACTTACCGCTAGCTCTTCGGGCACCGCTCCTTTCAGGCCCCGCACGGTCCCGCCCTGCCAGGCCCGTTTCCCCAGGGGAGTTGACGGGTCAGTTGCTGCCCCTTCTCGCCCGGAAGTCAATTCGTCGGATAGAAACCGAAGCCTCTTCCCCACTGGGGAAACCGGGATCGCCATTGGCCACCCGAAACACTCAGCCGAGTACGAGCAAGCTCAACCAACGCTCAGATAAAGGCCTCGGAAGCACCCGCGGGGGTCTGCGCCTTAGACAACAACGCCGCCGTGCGGCAGAGAACACATCCCGAGGAGCCGGCAGCGCCCCGTGCGGATAGGAGGAGCGCTGCAACATTGCAAAACAAATGTAGCGCCCCTCTTCTTGTGGAGTGTACATGACATCAATACAGCGAAACGGACACGCCCCCTTCTGGATATGAGCAAAGGGGATAGGTTTCTGCGATGCAATCACGAACGCGTCATGAGTTATGAGGAAACCGGATGCTTACAGCGCCCCTTGTGGTTTTCATTGTGCTATAACATGGACTTCCCCTTTACAGGCCTAGTCAATAGCCAGTATGTGAGAGAGTATGGCAGCCTTGGGGGAAGCCTCTGGTGTGTGTCATGTAAGGAAGGCTGTTAAATAGTATCCACCTACAAGTTTCATGTCCTAGCTCACATTCTGCATGTCCAGAAATAAATCAGTAACTACGCAATATCTATGGTTATAGCTATGAAGAGCAATAACCTCATGGCTTCCAAAGATGCCAGCCATATGTTATTATTCCTTGACGAATAGTTGGGTCAGCATTCCTCCCAACATTTTGGAAATAGAAAGAGGGACAAAAAGATTCAGCATTAGTAGTGACGTGTTTTAACCACAACCCTTTTTGTGACCACATAGGGTTGCCACCTGGCCAGTATTTTACCGGCCTGGCCGGTATTTTTAGTGTTTGATCCCAATGATGTTAATAGGAAAAAAAGATAAATATATAGGAAGGCCGGTATTTTGTTCCAGAAAAGGTGGCAACCCTACCCCCTAATTACCATATTCTTTTTACAAAACTGGCCAGATATGAAAGTTTGAACACAATTCTGTGGTTTGCATGTGTTATTACAGTTTTGCTAATGATGACTTGCCCTTTAAGCTGCAAGTAAGTCTCCCCAAGTAACCTGCTTATCTTAAAATTTTTACAATTGCTTCTTTGCTTATCTTAAATGGTTACAAAGGTGGCTGTTCTGGGCTCTCTGCCAAAAGACAATTAAGTTATAAATGGGTTATCTTTGTCTGGCTGTTCAGCGCAGGAGATTAAAGAGGGCATTTCAGCAACAATCCCTGACTGCAGGTTGAGTTGTCAAAATTGGGATTGTCCTGCGAAAAACGGGACATTTTGGCGGTTTGAATTTCTGACCTAAATTACCGTCCAAGCCTTATGGCAGGCCCAACGCCATTCCATTTTGTTCTATTAGGTGCACTATAGTTTTTTGTCCTGACGGTTTCTATTTGTTGATTTGTTTATTTGTTCCCTATTGGAAGTAAGAAGAGTAGTCTGAAACCCCCAATTTTGCCACATTAGTTCCATTGGGCCAGTGGGGGTGGCAAGAAAATACTTTAATCTCATAGTTCCATGTCATGTTGTTGTGGAAGAATCCATTATGAACAAAGACACTAAGGTACAGAGTAAGTGAGTTGTAGCGGGTCAGATAGTAAAGCTCACTAACTGGCCTCTTCCGGGCAGGAAGCCCTGTGTCCTCTGTAGTGCCCTCTGTAGTAGTCTGTGGGACACAGGGACAATGGGGACATTACCATCAATGTTATTGATAGGAGAAAAATATTTTTTTTTAAGGAAAGGTGGCAACCCTAGCGTTAAACCTATCTATGGTAAAGTCATCCAACATGTCCTCCAGAGGCAACTATGGCCGATTTCGGAAGAATGAATTGATGTGCTAGTTTTACCACTGGTAATTTGTTATTTCCAATGGAGAGGCGTTTTTGAGAAATTTTCACCCACAGAGGACACCTTAAAGGGCACATGGTTTACTCTGGTTGGGGGGGAGCTCATGGTGCGAGTGGCCATGTCATGCATAATGTGCTTCTGACATCACTTGCAAAAACTCATTAGGCACATGCATGTGCCCAACATGGCTGCTCACACTTGGTGTTCCCTATCAGTGCAGATGGCCTAGCACTGGTGGGGGCAATTTAAAAGAAAAACAAAAAAACGGTTACCCTGGTACAGGCACCTTTGGTTGGGGTAGTTCACCTTTAACTTAATGGCTTACTTATAGAAACGTTAGAATTGGTAATTTTCTTCTGAATTACTTGCTTTCTAGTTCTGCCTCTTTCCAGCTCTCAAATAAGGGTCAGTGACCCCAGCAGCCATAATAGGACTGAACTTTGAGGCTACAAATTTGTTATTTCTTCTTTATAACAGCTTTCTATTCAGTCCCCATACAATTCCTACAGTTTTGGATCCAAGCAACCAGAAATCTGACTTTATGCCAGGCAGGTAACAGATATTTACAAGTATTGAGCTGGCCTATAAATTTGTAAACCTGCTATGAGAGGCTCATGGCCAGAGTCCATACCATTAGTATAGCCCAAAACCATGTGAGTCTTGAAGAAGTATGGGAGCTGGCTCTCCCCCTACCTACTTGCAATAGGTATAAAGCCCTTGGTGTTTCAGATATGTACAACCCAATAATTAATGATTTGTATTATAATATGATGGATTGGCATGCACGCAGCCCCATAATCTTAAAACATTGACAAGAGTAGCAGTGGATTAATACTCCCACCATTTCTTCCTGTATTATGTAGCCTCATAGTATGTATACGCCTTTTGGTTGTTTATCTTTTGTGCAAATTACTTTAACACTGACAAACAATTCATAAGTTATAAAAATAAACAACTAAAATGCAATCTATACCAATTCATATACAGTATGCATATTTCTAAAACCTATTGTTTACAAAAGCACTACAATTGTTCTCATAAATTTTGCTCAAACCTTAAGGGTGAGCTACTAGTAGCATCTACATTACTGTGGCTACAAATGCCAATAAAATACTCTGCCATGGACAATACTGATACTTGCCTCTGCTAAAATACACAGTTTCTTAGCAAAGCCAGTTATCACTATTGTCTTTTTTGTAGCAGTGACAAATTTGACAAGTGATAATTGTCTTTGCTAAGACACAAATAGGGGAATGTAATATACGTCGGTAACGCAAAAATAATTTGCAATGCAAAAAGTTAAGCCTTTGCACAAAGAAATGTTGCTTTGCGTGAATGCAATATACCTTTTGCAAACCCGGAAACTATTTAGCGTCCACTTCTGCCAGCGGAAGGCCGTTTGTGAAGCTTACACTTTGCGCTAATGCGCTGTCAATGTAATAAATCTTCTTACTGAAAAAGTCGCAATGTTTGCTCCAAAAGATTACGACACCTTCAAGCACTTAAGAGTGCGCAATTATAATCCGCAATGCAAAATAACGATTCGCAATGCAATAACCGTTTAAGGACCAATATTACATTGCAAGATTTTCCTCTTTTTTTACATTTAATGGTGCGCAATGTTTTTCTCTTTGCGATTTTAATTACATTCCCCCCAAAGTGTCTAGGCATCACACTCTAAGGGCAGATTTATGGAAGTTTGAAGTGTTTCAAATTTGAACTCGAATGGGAAGTTATCTATATCTATTAAAAAAACTTCAACGTGTAATATTTGAATATGAAAGACCAGAAAAATTCAAAAACTCAAATGTCAGGAAGGCAATTAACATATTCAAATGGTTCAACTGACCTCTGCCATTGATTTGTACATAAACTGGGCAAGTTTTAGGTGGCAAATATTCAAATTAGAACTGTTTTCAGGGTTTAGGTGAGCTAAATCTCACATTCAAATTCGAGTTGGTGAACTGAAATTAGAATGTGAGTTTGGACCAAAATTTTTGTTTTCGTATTTACCATTTGGATCCTAATAAATCTGCCCCTAGGTGTGTCTTCATCTTTAGACTGCTGTATGATTTCTCATGTACAATAGACAGTGTGTGTTCAAGTATCTCCGAGCTTTCTAGATGGTTTTGCTGATCATAGACTACCACTGCCAGGAACAGTTATGTGCAGGCACAAGGGAGCTCATTTATGGACACTGGGCAAACTTGACCATGGGCAGTTACAGCTTTTTTTCAACCAGCTGCAGGCAGAACAATGAATGCAGCATTTTGACCGGTTGCTTTGGGTTACTGCCCATGGGAAAATTTGCCCAGTGTTGATAAATGGCTCCCAAGTGGAGTGGTGATTACTAGACGGGTGGCCATTTAGAACCGAAGAAATATCAGCAAGTAGTAGCAGTGCTCAATAGGCAATTTGCCCACTCCCCGAACCCCTTAATTAAAGGATTGTAACAGATTGTAACAACTTAATTAAGTAATCAGAAGCAAAGCCTATATTTTGTTAGTGCCGATTTAACGGAGCAACATATACAGTAAGTACAAATACAAAAGTAAAATAAAAGGAGACATAATAAGAGACAACCCTTGATTGTAAGACTTTATTAAAATATTATAGAGAAATGATTAGGAGACAAAAAGCTATTCTCTAACAAAATCATTTTTAGAGTACTACAAGTGGAAAAAAGTAAAGTATTGCAGTCAGACAAATAAAACCAAAAAAACCAGAACACTTGTTTACAGACAGCTTTTCAATGTTTCACAGTTTTAGCTATCCAGCTGAAAAAAAGGCATATTGTTCATTGTCTACAAAAATATATATTTCTGACACTCCCGAGTATTTTATAAAAATCTGGTCAGCTGTGCATAACCTGTAACAAACCAACACAAGATTGACCACACAACAATGCACCTTTAGGACACAGGGTCACGTCTCAGCTCAGTCCATGCAGGGTTAATACAGAATTACCCACTGCAGATGTGGGACCACTGCACAGGGAAATATATTCTCTAATATCCTCTCCATGCGGATTGGGGATTCCACCAATGACAGTTAATTACACCAGACAGTAACCCAAACATAACGAGGTGTCCCTGTACAAAGAAGAAAACAATGGAGGTGCAGAAGGGAAAAAGAAAGCAGAAAAATGGCAAGGTAACGGAATTCCAGATAAACAGGGAACATAAAGGCAGAGACACTCGGGGAGATTAGTCGTCCAGCGACAAACCGCCTCTTCTTCATGCGATTAATCTGCCCAAACTACCATCCCACTGGCAATTTTGATTCTAGATGGCACTCTGATCGCTTCGGAAAACAAAATGCTCTGAGTACCATCCCGTTGGGAAGGCAGTTCAGGGCAGTGCCGGGCCAAGTGTACCTGACGCCCCCGCGCTCCCTCCCCCTCCGTGCGCGCACGCTATGAGTGCTCTCCCCTGGAGCGCTGAGCACGCGCAGATCAACAAGGGGTAAGTCAGACACAGAGGGGAGAGAGCGCCGGCAAGGGGGGGGGGGTCAAGGGGACGTATCGCGGGATGGGAGAGCAGCAGCATGGGGTAGGCAGAAGACAAGCACCTGCCCAGCGCCCCCCTTTGGTTGCGCCCTAGGAGGGTGCCTCTTCTGCCTACCCATAGTTCTGGCCCTTGTTCATGGAGAGAAGTCGCCCGATGAAGAGGCGATTTGTCGCCGGCCGACTAAATCTCCCCGAATCTCCACAGGTGTCTCTGCCCTTATGGAACAATGGCCTTTTTGTCTTCTTAAAATGAATTAAAGCTACATGCCAGGTATTTCATTTAAGGACAGCAAATGCACCCATTATACACAATGGTTTCCCTCCCAAATAAACAACTCTAAATGGTATGTCTGCCCAAAAACTTTTATGCTTGCATACTAAAAGAAAATGTAGTTCTAAGCAATTTTTAAATGCACAATAAAATGTCATATGTTAAATGCAATTACTATTAAAAGCTATTTTAATGGCTATTTATATTCTCAGCCTTGCTGACTCCTAAAACAATAGAACAGGATCCAGCGGACCTTGAGAAGAACAGATTTCTGCAGTTTCAGGAGTCAGAACCAGAAAGGCAAACACATCTACAAGTGTCTTTAAAATATATATTGGAAGCTTGCTTAGAATTTCAAATTCTTTCATTATGCAAACAATAGTTTCTGGAAAGAGATCCGGCATGAAAAAAAAAAAAAATTTTAAACCCAAGTTACATGGAAATACACTTCTTAGAAGAAAATGAACCTGTTTGCATTTTGAACTGAGGCACAGAAAAGTCTTGCATTAAGCGGATTTATGAAGCTGGTTTTAACAGTATAAAATAAGGCTCCTTTTAAAGGAGAGCGGATAAAATACATGTCATTTCACAGGACGTGGAATTTTTTTCTGTGTGCTAGGTTACTGGCTAACACTAACCCCATTACTATGGTGTATTGCTTCCTTGACATCCCAGTTAGACGTCATTACAGCCACACTACCAACCTTTGGAAAGTTTATATCAGGCATGGGTAAGCCTACAGTTCTCCATATGTGAAACATCTCCCAGCATGCCTCTGACAGCCAAAGACTGTGCATGTGGTGTGTGCTGGTAGTTTCATATAGAGCACTGCAGGTTTCCCAACATTGGTTTACAGCATCTCCCTCACCATGTGCTTCTGCCCTTTCTACCATACCAACAGGAGGTTGGCCATTGTTTTGGATTCTTAAACCATCTCCGATGGATGCCCTTACAGCACACAAACTATGCCTCATAAGCGACTATTGTTCAATAATGGAAACAAAAACAACCGACCATGTTATAAGCTTTACAGCCTCAACCCGTTAAAAGCAAGGACTATATATACAGGATTATTTAAAGACCTTGTTTCCAACCCAGATTTGTTTACTCCACAGTCATGAAAACGAGTAAAATCCTGACTAAAGGATTGATGGGGGATATAAAAGTTATGCCCCCCATGAATATTTGAAAGAAAACTAAAGTACAGCATCTCTCTACCTCAATCAACTGTAACTTTAAAGGGGAACTATCTTGAAAATGAGCATTTAATATAAGCATACTGAAATAAGAAACTTTCTAAATACAAGCAATTAAAAATGTTGTACTGTTTCTGAAATAATCAAGTTTATGTTCACTATTCCTATCTCATCATCTGTTTCTCTTCATTCTATCTTCATGCAGGAGTGGAGTTAGTCATTGACAGTTAGATCCAATATATCTTATAGGGGGGCTCCCATTCCTAGCAGATTAAAAATCATCAGACATCATGTCTCTCTACATGCAGGATTTGTGGAAAAGGATTTTGTTTGTACTGGAATCAGTTATTTGAGTGATCTCTAATTCATCGGCTAGGCAAAAGGCGCCCCTATAAGATATATTGGATCTTTCCAACTGCTGCATGAATGAAGAGAAACAGATGTTGAGAGGAACAGTGAATATAAACATGTTTCAGAAACAATGCAGATTTTTTTTTTAATTCATTGTATATAAAAAGTTCTTTACTTCAGTATGAGGAAGTTTATATCCTATTTTCATTTTTGTGATAGTTCCCCTTTAAAAGGGAAACCATGGTATAATTCCATGGTGTGATCGTGTGTGTATATTTTAGCTGCTCTGTTTTTCACTCAACTATAAACTTCAGTGCAACAACAACAAATGCGCACAAGCTAGGCCTAAAAGGGGAACTCAAGAAAATGTAAGTTTAATACAAGCCTCTTATGTATATAATTTTGACTGGCAGTTAGGTCAGATAGATCAAGGAAGGAATCTTCTTGGAAAGGGAATCCTGAGTATTACTGAACTTCCTTTGAGACAAAACTATCAAGAGCCAAGCCCCCAGCATGAAGAACTGCTGCATGAAATTTAGTTTGGCTTTTTTTAAAACTGAAGTGCACAATCCTTGGCTTGAATTTCCTGAGTTTTCATTGCTCCTTCAAAATAAGGCCTAATATTCATAATGTCTTTGCACAAAGACTCACAGAATTCAGCATTGTCCCTTATATTGCTAGAATTACATGTTCCCTGATATGGATTGCAATGAGAAGCAAGCAAAGAACTGCCATAAACATAATGAGGAAGGTCAAGACCCCCAAATCGCTGCCAGTGTTTCAAAAGGGCTTGATTTAAAATAAACTTTGTGGTGTAGACAGTGGTAGTCTAAGACCAATTGCAAGAAGATTTAATTTCTTGCTGTTTTACTGATATTTTATTCTGCCACTGTAACCCATGAAATGTACACTGCGACCAGTTACATAAGGCTTAAATTAATTGTTTGGGGTAAATACTAAAAACTGGATTAATAGATTGTATGTGCAAAATAAAAAATGTTTCCAATATAGTTAGCCAAAAACAATGTATAAAGGCTGGAGTGACTGGATGTCTAACATAACAGAATAATACTTCCTGCTTTTCAGCTCTCTTGGTTTCCACTGATTGATTACGAGGCAGTAACCAATCAGTGACTTGAGGGGGGGCACATGGGTCATAACGTTTTCTTTTGAATCTGAGCTGAATGCAAAGGATCAGTTGCAAACTCACTGAACAGTTATGTCCTATATGGTCCCCTTTATGCCGCTGACTCAGAATTAGAGAGCTGAAAAGCAGGAATTTGGGTTTTGGCTATTAGGTTAGACATCCAGTCACTCCAGCCTATATAGATTTAATTTTTGGCTAACTATATTATTTTATTTTGCACATACAATCAATTTACCAGGTTTTTGTTTGTACACTGAACTGTTCCTTTACATGGGGTCCACAATGAAAAGATAAGTAAACTCAGTCTCTCAGATAATCTGTTTCAGGTTGCTAGAACTGATGGCCCTTACAACTAGACATGGTATTAAAGAGGAAATATCACAAAAATGTCATATTAGCTTCAGCATACTGAAATGAGAAAGTTTCTAAATACAATCCATTAAACATTCTGTACTGTTTCTGAAATAATCAAGTTTATGTTCACTATCCCTCTCTCAGCATCTGTTTCTCTTCATTCTGTCTTCATTCAGGAGTTGGGTGTCAGATGAATGATCCCATATATCTTATAAGGGGCTCCTTTTACCTAGATGATGTATTGGAGCTTACTCTATTAAAATCACCAGACATCATGTCTCTCTATATGCAGGATTTGTGCAAAAGGCAGCAATTTTGTAGATTTTGTTTGTACTGGAATCAGTTATTTAAAGAGATACTGACACCTGAAAACTCTTTTTTACATCTATTATAATATTGGCTTTGAAAGCTACTTCTAACTTTGCCATAAAGTATTTGCATGATGCTTTTACATTACCTGTCTGTTGCCCCATGTTCCTGTATGAGGGGGCTGCCATATTTGTGCAGCAGGAGTCCTTAAGCATTAGAAACTGTAACTGACAGGCTGAGATGGGACAGCCAGGTTGGCAATGTCAGAGAGTCAGGCTTAGGAACTTCAACTAACAATTATATACAAAAACAAACCTCTCAGCAAAAAATGATCAACATGACCTATAGGTAACATTTAATGTGCATTCATTTGTGAAAAAGTCATTATTTTTAGTGTCTGTATCACTTTAAGTGAGCTGTAATTCGGCTACTAGGAAAGGAAGCCCCCTTAGAAGAAATATTGGAACTGTCAAAGAATATCTGACACCCAACTCCTGCATGAAGACAGAATAAAGAGACAAGTATGCAGAGAGAGGAAAAGTGAATATAAACTTGATTATTTCAGGATCAATGCAGACTTTAATTGGTTGTATTTAGAAAATGTCTTACTACATTATGAGGAAGCTTATATTAAATTTTCATTATCTCAATAGTTCCCCTTTAATTTGCAGACTGAAGGCTAGACATGCATGCTAACTATTAAATCAAAGGTCAGCTACCCCTTTAAGATGCACAACAAATAAGGTTAGCCATATATAGAATGATTTCTTTGATTGCCATGGTCGCCAATGAGCGGATCTTGTCTGATTTGGACCTCCTGGGTGCCATAGCAGAGCCACCCAGGAGAATTGCATGATGCAGTCCTTTTCCACAGGATTAACACATCTGTCAGATATAGCACTGACCTGTAGAAAGATACCCTTTGGTCCCCAAGCCTATTAGCAGCTGACTTGGAGTACTTGCCTTTCTGTAAAAATATGATATTCCAAAACCGCTGCCTTCTGGCTTCTTTTATGACCAAACCAAATGATGCTTACTAGCCATTAAAATTCATTTTTACTTTAAAGCAGACAGGACACATGATAAAGTGATTTACTTTGATCATATATTCTTGTGTCTGGATGCCAAACTAAATCAGTAGCCCAGTCCCTTACTATACATTCCAAGATAATTAACCTTTCCCATTCTCACTAAATGTTAACACATACTGGCAACATTTCCCTTATTGCAACACTAATTTATAGTTGCATTTAGGTCACACGAGGATAGCTATGCCTTAAAACGTATTGCTAACTGTGTTAAATGCATTGATGTGGTGTGTGCAACCTTCTTCAATTGAAAACATTCCTTTTTACAGAATGCTTGCAGTACAAAAGCTTGTGCCTTCCAGATAAACAGAACACAGAAATACATCTTTCCAAATAGAAATGTTATGTAATCCTCATCATTTACTGTTTTAAACAGAAGTGTCACCAATTAAAGGGCCTTAGATACAAGTGTTCACACCTTCAAAGGAAAATTCAACCCCTTATAAAAAAAAAAAACCCTACTTCTAGGTAGACCAACCTTCCTCCCAGCCTAGCAGCTACCGTGGGCAAATGCCTCTAAGTCTTTACTTAGCCCTCTGTTGATACAGAACAGAACTTTCAATCCAATGAGCAGGACACTGGCTCGCTGATCCTTTAACAATTTGGTCAACAACAATGACCTGAAAATGTCTGGCTCCTTAAAATCACTGGCTGTCACTACATTCCCTTGAATCAGGCACACCGGGCCACTGCAAGCAGGCCAAAACCCTGAATAACCTACCAATCAAGACAAACCTGACCAGTCTGATAACTAGTAACTTGGCCTAAGCATGGCCAGCTGTAACCACACCTACTTTTGCAGGACCAAAACCTAAGGAGCACTTTCTTCTACTAGAGCAGGGGTCCCCAACCTTTTTTGCTTGTGAGCCACATTTAAATTTCAAAAAGAGTTGGAGAGCAACACAAGCATGAAAAAGTCCACGTGGATGTCAAATAAGAGCTCTGATTGGCTTTTTGGTAACCCCTATATGGACTGGCAGCCTACAGGAGAGAATGTTTGGCAGGACATCTGTTTTTTATACAACCAAAACTTGCCTCTCAGTAATTCAAAAATAAGCACCTGCTTTGAGGCCACTGGGAGCAACATCCAAGGGGATTGGAGAGCAACATGTTGCTCACGAGCTACTGGTTGGGAATCACTGTACTAGAGAATACTTTTCTGTTCGGTAACTACACAGAAATATGTTGTTACACCAAATTTGTTGTTAAACAAATCACTGTTAGTTGAAAGCTTATGTAGTGCAATAAGGAATAGAGTATCAGGGTTGTAAAAACATGAAGCCTTTTGATATATCCTAGAAACAGGGATCCATCACAACACAATCATGCTTTGTCTGAATCAGAAGAGGTTTACATAGCTCACAAATGAAGAAAATTCCCTGGGGGGCAGTTAGGCTGGGGGGAGAAGGGTTTTACGTGGGGTGGGGGGGTACGGGGTTTTTTTTTTTTTTTGCTTTTTTTACAGGGCTGAATTCGCCTTTAAACATACTAAGCATATTCACGCTGAAAATTTTTTTTTTTTTTACACAAATGGGCAGATTTATCAAAGGTTGAATTTTGTAGGGATGCACCGAATCCACTATTTTGGATTCGGCCGAATCCCTGAATCCTTTGAGAAAGATTTGGCGGAATACCGAACCAAATCCAACCCCTAATTTGCATATGCAAATTAGGGGTGAGAAGGGGAAAACATTTTTTACTTCCTTGTTTTGTGACAAAAAGTTATGCAATTTCCCTCCCTGTCCCTAATATGCAAATGTGGATTCGGTTCGGCTGTGCAGAAGGAATCGGCCGAATCCCGAACTGAATCCTGGATT
The DNA here is from genome assembly GCA_024363595.1 of Xenopus borealis. NCBI lineage: Eukaryota > Metazoa > Chordata > Amphibia > Anura > Pipidae > Xenopus > Xenopus borealis. The sequence continues at coordinate 91,170,327 of CM044436.1, forward strand.
TGGTGCATCCCTACTTTTTTTACTCTGAAAAAATCGAATGTACTCAAATGTGAGGTTATTTATGAAAAAACTCTAATATTTGATCAAATAGTCCCGACCAGATCGAGTTTTCTTCTGAAAAAACTTGAATGTCAGGAAGGAAATGAATATATTCAAATGGTTCAGACCTCTGCCGTTGACTTGTAAATGAACTCGGCAGGTTTTGGGTGGCGAATTAGAACAGCTTCCATGGTGGAGGTGGGATAAACCTCACATTCAGATTTACATTCGAGTTGGTGCTTTTAAAGTTGAATTTGTGAGATGACAACTAAAAATTAGAATTCAAATTCGAATTTACAATTCGACCATTAATAAATCTGCCCCAAACTGCAACCCTTAAACATGTTAAGCAGTAATGTAGTTGATAAACATAACTTTTTGCTAACAAATTAAAATGCACATTCCCAATACGTTCTCAAACAAGTAAAGCTTACGATTTATATGTTGTTGTTCATGGTTTGAGTCTCTTCAGCTGAAACATATCACTGGTCAAAAAATTTAATTTAAAACTGCTATAGGAAAATTTTAATCTTCAGAGTGAGCCAACTGCTGGGTTTTAGTACAGCTGTACACTAAAAGGCTTGCCTTAAGTTTTCTTTTTTTTAACAGAAAATGGTCAAGATTGATGCATTCCTGTCACTGCACAATACATGCCTTATAAAATGATGAAATATGCACTTATAGGAAGGGCTGTTTGAGTTGCCACCATTTTAACCACTCATTCTGTATTTCAAAGCACAGTTCAAATTTTGCTATTAAATGGAGTATGTATAGTTATGAGACCAGTTATCCAGAATCCTCAGGACCTGGGGTGTTCTGGATAACGGACCTTTCCGTAATTTGGACCTTCATACCTTATGTCTACTAGAAAGCATTAAGACATTAAAGAACAAGTAAACGATTTTTTTTTCTATCTCTAAATTTGCTCTAAACAGCCCCTCAAATTAATGTACCTTAGTCCCTGCTGCAAGTCTGCTCTGGTTTCTGTGTTATCAGCAGCTTGTTACACCTTCTTCCTGGTGCAGAGTGAAGCCCTGCCCCTTAGCTTTCTGGGCTGACCTTATCTCTTGGACTAGTCCAGAAGATCATTTGCATACTATGACATAGCAGAGAGCAGTGTGTGTAGCAGCTTTTGCTTGGGGAAACTAGCTTACTAATGCACACACTGGCTCCCTCTTCCTCTCTATTGTGGAACAGCAGCAAATGGACAGCTCAGTAAACTAAGGGGCTGGGCTTCACTCTGCACCAGGAAGAAGGTGAAACAAGCTGCTGATAACACAGAAAGCAGAGCAGACTTGCAGCAGGGACTAAGGTACATTAATCTGGGGGGCTGTTTAGAGCAAATTTACAGAAAGAAAAACATTTACTTTTCCTTTAAATAAACCCAATAGGCTGGTTTTGCTTCCAATAAGGATTAATCATATCTTAGTTTGGATTAAGTGCAATGTTCGGATTTATCATTACAGAGAAAAAGGAAATAATGGATTATGAAAAAATGAGACCATGAGAGATGACTTTTATGCAATTCGGAGCATTTTGGATAACAGGTCCCATACCTGTACTACAAAAGAAAATTATGCTATAATGGATTTATCTTTGCAATATTTATATAGCACTGGGTATTTTAAGCAACATATAATGCCTGCTTTATGTCTCTTCGGTTGATATTACTTGATATTTTTACCAAAACAGGCAAATAGTTATAATTTAATAACACAAAGACAAACATGTCCCTAAAATGACCATAGACGTGATTAGGTAACTGGAGAATTTCACTGTCAGAGTGTGGTGCTAGCTAGTTTCTGCCTTTCTGGCCTGATAATCATACTATGCTTTCAGTGACAATTCCCTAAGAAAAAGAAGGAAAGTCTATGTGAAATAACCTTAGTCATGCCACATGCAGGAGACTACAAACAGATGCAAACATCTGGGATGGTTTTTTAATATATAACTGCCAGCAAGATAAAACATCATTAGCAACCCCCTATGCAATTAACCTTAGGATAGAACAGAACACAACTTTTATTATGCTTTACCAATGTATGTAAACACTACATACTATATTTCACTACACAGGCTTTCACATAAGAGCAGTTTGCTTTTGAATACTTCTGTTCCATTAAATAAGAATCTTTGTGCTGGTCACCATTCACATCACAAATCACTAAACACCTTTAGTGAAAGAGCAATAAAACGGAATTTTAATGGCTATGGATACGTAGACAGCTATTACTGATAAAATTGGCCATGCCTCAGCTCCCTGAGACAACCGAGAGTGTCTTATTAGCCGAGGGATGTCCAAACAGTGTTTTAAACAGATTAACTACAAACTCCAAACTTTAACTTAAAGAATTCGGAGATTTGTAGTACAGCAAAGCAACAGGATGGACATTCCAAAACTAGTGGAAGCAGATTAGATCAGCCTGCCCCAGCACACAGAAAGACGTATAACCCACCCGTATTGTATTTTAATTAAAACTAAATAGATTAAAAAATATTATCTGTTGAAAGGCAATATCTAAAGGTTTCCAGAAACTGATAAGAACTTTCTCCTTTCCGGTGTTAGGAGAGATGATGCACCTCAGGGTTTGCAGCACGATTCCATTCTTCACCACAGTAAAGCTGCTGAAAAGACCTGGATTCCTTCTCTCCCCAAAAGTGAAGGGGAGACAGCATAAATATGGGAGTGGTGGTTTGGATAAAAAAATAAAGGAGGGGAAAAACAAATAGGCAGGGGCAGTTCAGGAGAAAGAGGGGGGGGGGTATGGGAGTTGGAAAGTTGAGCTAATCTGCTACTGATCAGTAGGAATTTCTCTGTCTGGGTCAGGTTTGGTGGTTTGTCCAGGAGAAGGGGTGTGAGAGACAGAAGGTATGAGGGGATGCGAGGAGGCAACCAGCCCTTCTATCCCAGATGGGTGTCCAGCGGTTGTTACACCCACAACTCCAGGGGGAAATCTGTGAAAACAGAACATACACATTTTCAGAGGTTGATGCTTTATATGTGCAGCAATTAGGATTTTGCATCAATCACAACCGTCTTACTAGGGAAAGGCCAACACAAAGCTTGAGAAAAGCTTCAGGCACCTAGTAGCACAGACAACGGCTATTATCAAAAGAACAAAGAGAAAACATTTTAAAGTGCCAGAAACAAAAAACTGCCCTTTGTGCATTTACTCTAAATATTTAATAATCATTTAGGAAAAGTCATAATTTGTAAAAAGATGCCATTCTTAATTCCTGACTTGTGAGTACAGCAAACTCCCCTAGAAAGAAATAGGGGAGATTACAGGCAAACAGTCACCTAGCAGAAAAATGCTTAGGTGACACTATGAGTCCCATTTATGAAAGGTCAAATTTTGAATTCTTGTGAATTTTTTTTCTCTAATAAATTTGAATATATTCACAATTCAACTGGGAAGTTATTTAAGAAAAACATTGAAGGTCTAATATGCAAATAGTTTACCCCCCCAAAAATTATTGACATCTCCATTGGCCTGTACATGAATGTATATCCAATGAGATGAGTTTACTACTTCGGGAAGGAAGTATATGACGGCTGATCAAAAATAGAAATTTTAAATTAATGTAATGTCACAATTCTTGTACTAACAAATAGAGCAGAATAAAAGTAAAAGTCCGTTACCTGTAACTTGAAGCCCCATTAAGTTCTGGATGAACGGCAGCCTGTTCCATCCCTGACCACTGTACAGCTGCTAGCAAATAATCCTTATTTACACAGTTTCGCAGAGAATCTGGAATTGGACCTGCACAAATACAAATGTACTAGTTCAATCAATTTATTTTCCAAAAATCTAGAGATTCAAGAATAATTCAACAAGCCATCAATGAATACCAGATAGCACAGAATATTTATACTCATTCCAATATTATATTGCCTTTAGTGATTACCTGCTATAGCCCTGCGGATTTCCTTAGCTGCCTCTTCTCTGGCTTCAATTGAAGCATGCTCACTATACCAAGCAGTGTGGGGGGTGCATATCAAATTTGGAGCATCTTTCAGGGGTCCCTGAGAAAAACTACGGAAAAAAGTTGTATTAAAAATATACATTCATAAAAGCTGCATAATCTTTTGTTCCCATGTAAAATAACTACCTAAAAGGTTCAGATTCATGAACATCTAAAGCAGCCCCACGGATGCGTCCATCTTTTAAGGCTTGAGCCAATGCCTTCTCATCAACCAGTCCTCCACGAGCTGTATTCACCAAGAAGCAACCTTGGCGCATCTTTAAATAAAATATAAAGCTTAGTAACATCTATTCAAATTTTACTAGCAATGTGGTAATGCAATGAATGATGACCAAAAGAATAGTGGAGGGCTTGAAGAGTGTCACATCAGTACTAGTCTCAAGGGCATCACTGGAAAATGTTACATGCGCTGTTCTCCAATGAGTATCTAGTGACAATTGCTCGTTACTGCAAACAAGTATCTGCCAAATGTGCCAAGAGATTGCATTTTTACACTAATTTTTTACAGATTTGAACACTAACCTGCTTTATAGTGAAGTCATTAATAAGGTGATGGTTATGCTCATTCAGACTGCAGTGCAATGTTATGCAGTCACTGTGCATCAGTAGCTCCTGAAGAGTCGCCATCCTCTGCAAACCTAGAGAGCGCTCAACTCCATCCGGTAAGTAAGGGTCATAAAAGATGACTGTGAAATTAAATGCTTTGGCACGCAAAGCCACAGCTTGCCCTATCCGACCTGAAGATAAAAGATGAACAAGATCTTAAAATTCTTATATTTGTTTCAGAAGTCTTGGCAATATAGATGAAGTGTATTTATGGATACACTACATGTTTCGGGTAAAACCCTTTATCAAGTTACTTGATAAAGGGTTTTACCCGAAACATGTAGTGTATTACACACTGCTAAAATAAATGAATATTTGCAGTTAACCAAAGACTGCCTGAAGCTGATTATTCCAATCTTCTATAAAAGTTAAAGGACTATGGTTGGGGATTGCACAGCCCTTGGAATACTAACAGCTACATGAACTGACTACGTTAAGCCAAAAAATTATAATTATTTATGGATAATGGCTATAGTGCTGTTTTTGTTTTTTTTTGTTTACCAAGTCCTATGATGCCTAAAGTCTCTCCACGAATTCTGGCTGCTCCCCCAGCAACTTCTCTGATCTGCTCCACACTTGCTGGTCGGTTCCCCTCTCTCATAGCTTGGTGTAGCCACGTGACACGTCGGTACAGATTTAATATATGGCATAGAGTTGAATCAGCTGTCTCCTCCACAGAGGCAGAGGGAATGTTACATACAGCAATCCCTTAAAGAAAAAAAAGAAAAAGATTATGTGTACTCACCGTTAAATCTCTCTTCAGTCTCTTGGGGGACACAGGGACAATGGGGTATAGCTGGTTTCACTAGGAGGCAGGACACAACCTTAAGAAAGAAACTGACTCCTCCTCCACAGGCTATACCCCCAGCAGGTGGAGCTTAGGTCAGTTTGTACCAAAGTCATCAGAATAACAAGTAACTTAAACCAAACTTTAGAACTGTAACTTTAACAGTATCATGTCTGACAGAGTGAAGGCTTCAATCCAGGGTGGGAAGCCCTGTCCTCCCCCAAGAGACTGAAGAGAAAGATTTAACGGCGAGTACACAAAATCTCCTTTTCTCCAAGTCATCTTGGGGGACACAGGGACAATGGGGATGTACCAAAGCTGTCCCCTAAGGCACGGGTAGGAAGAGGCCTATGTTGAGGTATCAAAGTGGTAGAATTTGGAAAAGGAGTGAACCGAGGTCCACGTTGCAGCTTTGCACAGTTCCGCTGAGGCTTGATTTTGGAACGCCCAGGATGTACTTACCCCTCTGGTGGAGTGAGCCGTGACCCTACTTTAGGGTTCCTGGCCTTCTGCTGCATGTGCTCGTAGTATAGCTTGCTTGATCCAATGGGATATGGGCTGTTTGGTGGCCGTGGCTTCTTGGCATGGTCCCGAAGAGAAAACAAGTAGGGAATTCGATTTATGGTTGTCTTTTAATCTGTGCAAGTAGAACTTTAGTGTTCTCACAAGATCCAGAGTGTGGATGGCCTTTTCTTTTTGATTGGCTGGTGCAGGGCAAAAAGATGGCATGACTATTTCTTGGTTCAGATGAAAGTCCGAAACAAACTCCGGGCAAAAAGGAAGGGATGGTGTGAAGAACCGCTTAATCACAGTGAAAAATGAGGAAGGGCAGTTTGCAGAATAGAGCACTGAGTTCCGAGACATGTCTCGCTGAGGAAATGGCTAAGATGAAAACAGTCTTCCAGGTGAGCCACTGTAGAGAAATTGATCCCAGTTGTTCAAAAGGCGGTCGTTGAAGTTCCTGGAGTACTAAGGTGAGATCCCAGATGGGAGCAGGTGCTCTTATCGGGGGGGGGGTTCTGACATCCGTGATCAGCGCTAGTCTTCTTTGGAAAAGTACGGACAGGACGGAAAGCTGCGATTTGAGGGACCCGAGCAACATGCCCTTGGAAAGCCCTTCCTGAAGGTATTCCAGATGATTGGGAAGGGAGAGGGACTTGAAACTGGCTTTTCGTCTGGTGCACCATTGTTGGTAGGTGGACCAAACTCTGTGGTAAGTTCTGGCTGAGACCAATTTTCAGGCTGCGCACATTGTGCGTGCTACAGCCCTGGAGAAGCCCTTTAGATCAAGACCTTTGTCTCAAGAGCCACGCCGTCAAATTTAGGCTTGTTGGATTTGGATGGCCAATAGGTCCCTGAGAAAGAAGGTCTGGAAGTGGGGGCAGTCCATGGTTCTGCTACGGAGAGATTGAGCAGGTGAACCAGGCCCTTCAAGGCCACCTTGGTGCGACCAGAATGAGGGTGGTCTGTTCTCGTTGCAGCTTCCTGATTTTTCTGGGAATGAGAGCTAGAGGCGGGAAGGCATAGGCCAGATTGAAATCCCAAGCGGTGATCAGGGCGTCTACAGTTAGAGCCAGTGGATCTCTGTATCTGGCTAGGAATGACGGAACCTTCCTGCTGTGCCTGGTAGCCATCAGGTCGACCTCCGGAGTTCCCCACATCTGTTATTTCTTGGAAAACCTTGTCCTTTAGTGACCACTCGCCGGGGTCTAGGGACTGTCGACTTAGGAAGTCTGCCTCCCAGTTCTGTAGACCTGGGATGTAGATGGCTGACAGCTGGACTTGGTGGGTCTCTGCCCAGCTGAAGATGAGCCTGATCTCGTTCAAGGCTGCTTTGCTCCTTGTTCCCCATTGGTGGTTGATGTAGGCCACTGCCGTGGAGTTGTATGATTGCACTTGTACGGACGGTCCCTTCAGTTCAGGGCTAGTTGTATTGCTCGTATTTAGAGCAGATTTGTAGAAGTTTTTCGGTTGGACTCCACGTCCCCTGTACTGTTCTGGTCTGTCGAACTGCTCCCCATCCGAATAGATTTGCATCTGTGGTGAGGATGCGCCAAAGGGGTTCCTCTAGGGTTCTCCTCTGAGAAAGGGGAGTGGCATCTAGCCACCAGCGAAGGGAGAACCTCGTTTGAGGGGACAGCGGGATCTCCTGTAGTAAGGATCTCCGGTTCCATACATTGAGGATGTTCAGTTGGAGGTCTCTTAGATAAAACTGAGCAAGGGGAACTGCCTCTATGGTAGAGACCATGATTTCCCAACACCTTCATGCAGAATTTCTCTGTGTGCAGGTGGGTCGCTTTCTCTGGTTGGAGGGATATCGAACCCAAGAAGTTCATGGACTGGCTGGGTATTAGGGACGACTTTTCTAGGTTCAGGTTCTAGGTTGAGTGCCCATTGAGCCTCCTGGGGAGCTGGAGCCTTGATTAAGAGGTCGTCCAGATAAGGGGTTATGGAGATTCCTTGTTTGTGAATCTCTGCTGTAGATGCCGCCATAATCTTGGTAAATACCCGGGGGGCAAGTATTTCTGGTGCAGGTAGGCGTCCTTTATGTCGAGCGACATGAGGAATTGCCCTGGAGCCATCGCTGCGATGACTGATCTTAGGGACTCCATCTTGAATTTTCATGTGCGTATGAACTTTTTTAGCTCTTTGAGGTCTAGGATGGGACCCACCCGTCTTTCTCTGGCACCACGAATAGATCGGAAAAGCTCGGTGGAAGGCACCGGGGTAATAACTTCCACCAGGAGCAGGTTTGAAATGACCTGTAGGAAGGCTGTGCGCTTTGTCGACTCCTGAGGAAGTCGTGACATGAAAAATCTGTGTGGTGGCATTGAGGCGAACTCTATGTGGTAGCCTCGAGTAACGACTTCGTGGATCCAGGTGTCTTGAATAATTGTAGTCCATGCATTGGCAAAATGTAGCAATCTCTCTCCTATTGAGGTCGGATTGTACTTGGCGTCATGCCAAGTGCGACTTGTCAGTAGTCTTTGAGGTGAACTTCAGATTCTGCCAGGGAGATCGGTTTGCTGCCCAAGCGCCCCCTGCCTGAGAAGGTCTGACGTGGAGGGGTTGAGCTTGTGGTTTTGGACTGAGAGCCACGAAAAAACCTTCTATTTCGAAAGGAGGGTCGTGTTTTGGGTTGCGGTAGTAAGGTACTTTTGCCCCCAGTGGCTTGACTGATGATCTTGTCAAGGTCAGGCCCAAAAAGAAGTTTACCCTTGAAGGGGATGGAGGTCAGGGATTTCTTGGAGGAAAGGTCGGCCGACCATAGTTCCATCCAGAGGGAGTGGCGGGCAGCTACTGCGAGTGCCGAAGCTCTGATGACAACCTGTGTTGCATCCAGAGACACTTCACAAATGTAGTTGTTCACTTCCTTAAAGGAAAACTATACCCCCTGAACAATGTAGGTCTCTATAAACAGATATTGCATAAAACAACTCATATGTAAAACCCTGCTTCATGTAAATAAACCATTTTCATAATAATACACTTTTTTAGTAGCATGTGCCATTGGGTAATCATAAATAGAAAATTGCCATTTTAAAAAATAAGGACAGCCTCCTGGGATCCTAGGATCCAACGGTGCACACAAACATACCAAACAAACTATAAAGTTAGGTCACATGAGCCAATTAACAGACAGAGTTGTGTCTTTTGCTTCAATACTTCTTCCCTTTACAGTTAGAGTTGAAATACTTCTGGTCAGGTGATCTCTGAGGCAGCACACAGACCATCATGAAATGGTGGTTCAAGGCAAGAGATGTAAAAGGGCAATATTTACTTAAATATATATTCCAGTTTGGTAAGATTCTTTAATATGTCACTTGATTTGATATAAACTGTTGCTCAAAAATTCATTTTCGGGGTATAGTTTTCCTTTAATTTGGGAAGCCCATTGAGAAAGTTTGTGGTGAGGTGCTCCTTCCGCAATAGGAGTGAGGAGAGTAAGACCAGGATTGCATTGCTCGGCTGATCCAGGCTGTGGCCAGAATTGGCCTGAGGGATGAGCCTGAAGCCGCAAACGTGGAGCGTAATAATCTTGTCCATAGAGTCCTTGAACGAAGAAGCATCTGGGACTGGCAGGGCTGTGCTTTTGGATAGCCTGGATACAGGTGTGTCCACCAAGGGAGGGGGATGACCATTTATCCATGTGTTCCGTTGGAAACGGATAGAGCTTCGAGAAATGCAAGGCTAGGCTGGAATGGTTTCTCTGGTTCGTCCCATTCCTGCTGTATGATGTGATCTAGCTGGGAATGAGAAGGGAATACGGAAGCCGTTTTACTATGTCTCTTAAAAAGCGCCTTGGAGGTTGCAGCCAAAGCCTGCGGCTCTTGTAGGTGCAGAGGAATGGCGAAGTGATTCCTCTTCTTCATTCTCTGATTCAGAGGATAATTCTCCCTCGGAGAGGGGTCGGTCATCCCTTGACTCTAGAAGGGGTGAAAAGGAGCGTCTGGAGTCACTGTCATCATCGGATGGAGAAGGAGCTCTGCGCTTAGTGGGTTTGGACTTAGACAAGTTGCTAGCCCGTTTGGACAATCCTAAGGACTGTGCTAACTTGGGTCCTGAGGGGCCTGGTTCACCAGGCTGTCACTGGGCCCCTCAGACATGGTACCAACTTGGTGTGCCAATACCGGGAGACAAATGCTCTGCCACTAACCTGCGTCACCAGGAAGGAGAGAGTGAGATTCTGGAAGTGCCCTGCAGATTTACTCAGCCCTAGGAGTGAGGGGAAAGTCTGCTTGTTGTAGCTCTGTCTGCCGTATGTCCCTTGCGTTTCAGCGTCGTGCAGTACAGTAGGGAGCATTTAAGATGGCCGCTGTCAGTCTCGTGATTTGTGTGCGCACCAAAATGGCAGCCGTAAAGTCGCCCACGAACTTTCGCTGGGCGTGAGAAGTATTGTGCCTGCGAAAATTGTATAGGCGAAAGTTTGCAGGCATAAACAAACATGCACCAATAGTGACGGTATTCCAGGACCCATGAGTCAGACAGAGAAGGGCTATGAACACTGAACGCTTAGTGCGCAGTATATAGTGTTTCAGAGGGCGCCATTGAGGACAAGGCAGACCCTGTTACATCTCCCCCCCCCTCCCAGAGAATAAGCTTCAGATGAAGTACAGAGCTCTGTTCCACATGCATAGTGCAGAAGCACCTCTCATATCAGCATAGAGTGGAATATGGGGGGGGGGGGGGGGGAGATAGAGAAAAGGCTCAGGGAAGTCCCTGCTCCAGTTTACCTGTCCCTGCTTTGGAGGGTGTCTCTCTCTCCTGCTGCCTGCCGGCTAGCCTGGTCTCCTGAGGGAAGGAGATAAGGTGGCTAGGTGGTCTGTGCACAGCACCCAGTGACCCCAGCGGCAGATCCCACGTTGTAGGGTGCTAGAGTCTTTGCACAGTGGTAAAAAGACAAACACAACCCCGAATTGCCAGCAAAAGCTGAGCAGAGAATTGCTAGAAGTCCTATACTCCTGAGGACACAACTCAAACTGACCTAAGCTCCGCCCACTGGGGATATAGCCAGTGGAGGAGTCAGTTTCTTTCTTAAGGTTGTGTCCTGCCTCCTAGTGATACCAGCTATACCCCATTGTCCCTGTGTCCCCAAAGATGACTTGGAGAAAACAGTGTTTTTTTTTCCTATAGAGAAAATAATTATAAAGTGACAAAAAAAGTTATTAATGTATCCAAATGAAAGGTAGAACCAATAACCAACAATATGAGAAACTACCTTATTTAAATGCCTCAATAACACACTATTAAAGGAACAGTAAGACCAAAACTCAACAGTGTCTTAAACTAATGAAAATATCATGTAGTGTTGCCCTGCACTGGTAAAACTGATCTGTTTTCTTCAGAAACACAATAGTTCACAAAAACTGCTGTGTAGAAATGGTGGAAATAGAAAAAAAAAATACTATATGGCAAAGGTTAAATCGTGGATAACAGATAACTCCATTTTGTTCTACAGATCTTATCTGCTGTGTAACCTGAGCCTTTTCTCCTTTGAATGGCTGCCCCCATTGCAACACAGCAGCTTATTTATACAAACAATAGTAGTGTTTCTGAACCAAACAACAGTTTTAACAGTGTAGGGCAACACTGCATTATATGTTACTGTTCCTTTAATTATTTCAACATTTGGTACTGTGAATAACAGTTAAGAAAAGGGCTCTTTTCCATATTTTAAATAATCATTCCTTATCTTTAAAGTGTATGTAGTAGCCTATATGTAGTAGCCTTAAGAACCCCCCCCCCATAGGATTGTTTTGTCATCAACATGAATGTATGCAGCTATAGTCAATTTACCTACATAGCACACCTTTAAAACACTTCTAAATTCTACCTGGGATCAAAACATATATTGCGCGAATGTAATAGAAAGTGTAAATTGTAAGCTCTGCTGGAACAGGGATTGGCATCAACAGTGAACAAAGTGCAGTGGAAACCATATTAATACACCCCCACAAACCAAAGACAATTAAATATAAATGGGTAAGCCCATTAGCTCAGATTTTAACACTATAATGTTTAAAATTAGCTTCAAAATCTGCTCGGTGTGTATGCAAATGGTGCCACCAGATGGCAGTCTGATCTTGTTAGCTCTTAAAACCTGAAATGTGTCATTCCTTAAAGTCCTTAGCACCCATTTGTATGGTTAGCAGTGTTTTATACCCCACTGCTTGTGCCCAGCAATACAAGAAAACAGAAAATGAATTTTATTACTTACCTAAATCAGCAGCTGACTTAATATCAATATTATCATATCCACTACCAATCTTTATGATAATACGAAGGGCCTTAAATTTTTCTAGGTCCTCACGAGAAAGTGAGATTGTGTGATACATTAAAGCACCCACAGCTTCACTTAACACCTGTCATGGGGGGGAAAAATACACACAAAAAAAAAAAGTTGGTATTTTAAGAAACAAATGAATGTGAAGCTAAACCTAGTAGATCATCACAACTTTTACCTTCTCATGTATTTCCTGTGTTGACTGGGCATCACAAAATGCAACTGTAGCAACATCCTTCAATATAGGCATCTCAATTGTGCAGTCCCGGCCATCGAGAAGGGCCACCAGAGGACGTACAGGCATTGGACCATTCAAGATTGGTGGGCGAATTCCTACATAAAGAAGAGGATAATGAACAATAGCACTATGCCCATATAAAACAAATTCATATACTTTTTAGGTGGTTATAATAGCTAATTGTTAACTACAAATGGTCAAGGTTTTTCTCCAGACCTGAGCAGTAGTCTAATATTGAACCTGACTGAACCAAGCTGTACTGGGTACACACCACAAGTCATTTTGCCTGGATAAATTAAAGAATGGAGACTAAGTAAACAAGTCCCAGAGATAATTTAGCATGCCAAATAAACATATATTCAGCCAAAATGGATTTGGACTGCGCACACAGATGCAAGCCAGGTCTTTTTGGTAAATATAAAAAAGAAAAACAGAACTTCCTAACTCTAAAAAAAACCATATGGTTAGCAATCAAAAATGTTGCACTATGTCAGGAGGTGTTTTCTAGACTAGAAAAGTGTGATTACATGCTGATCCAAACTTGTGGGAGCAGTAATTAATATGAATAACATTTGTCTGTCATTGTGAACACAGTGTAGATTTCAGCCAGATAATGAACATACGGGTGGTTAAATTGCTGTGAGTTATCTCCAACAGATGCCACCACCATAATAAACACCTGAAGTGCCATAGCCCTTACAGTCAACAAATAACTGCACAAAGTAGAAATACCCAAAGTTGAAATGCCCAGCAGTAAAAGGGGAACTATCGCAAACATTTTCATTTAATCTAGGATTCCTCATATTGAAGGAAGAAACGTTCTAAATACAATAAATTAAAAAATCGGCATAGTTTCTGAAATAATCAAGTTTATATTCTCAGAATCTGTATTAGACCACACTCTAATAACAGACTGCAGTACAAACAAATAACTGCCTTTTACACAAATCCTGCATGTAGAGATATGAAGTATCGGGACTAAGAGTGAACTCGAATACATCTTCTAGGGAAAAGAAGCCCACCTATAAGATATATTAGATCATTCCTCTAACACCCAACTCCTGAATGAAGACAGAATGAAGACAGAATGAGGAGAAACAGATGCAGAGAGGAATAGTGAAGATATTCTATTGTTTCAGAAACATTGCAGGATTTTTAATTCATTGTATTTAGAAAGTTTCTTACTTCAGTATGAGGAAGCTTATATCAAGTTTTCATTTTTGCAATAGTTCCCCTTTAAAAGGGAAGCCATGGTAGAATTCCACGGTGTCATTGTGTGTGTGCGTGTGTATCTCAGCTGCTTTGTTTCTCACACAACTATAATATTCTGTTTTACAACAACAACAAACCAGCACAACTTAGGCCTAAAAGGGGAACGCTAAAGAAAATGTAAGTTTAATACAAGCCTGTGTATATCATTTTGACTGGCAGTTAGGTCAGATAGATCAATGGGGGGTCAATTTGATAAGGAGAGATTCTGGAGTCCGTTCTTTTGATCACAAACTCTGTCTCAACAATAATCAAACAGTACAGAATTTTTAAATGATTGTATTTACAAAATTTCTTATGAAGTTAATATCATGCTTCAGTATATTTTCCCTTTAATCTGCTAGCTCACAAACAGAAGCTGTGATTACTTCTGAGGGAAACAATATGACTTGTAACAGCCCTTCCCCATGTATAAACAAATCAAAAGGTAAAAGTGATACCTTCACAGATTCGATCCAAACGTTGCCTCTTCACTTTGTGTTTATCCATTGTTCTATCCTTGCTACCTAACAGGGCCAAAGTAAACAAATTATTGGCCAGAAATAAGATACAGTCAAAAAGTGGAGAGGAAAATTTTAGGGCTAGGCCACACAGTAAGATTCAGGGAGATTTGTCGCCTGGCGACTAATTGCAGTTTCTTTGGTGCGACTAATCTCCCTGAATTGCTTACCCGTGTTTCGCACCCCCTAATAGGAAAAGTCGCCTGTGTCTATTCACATGCGGCACTGCGTTTTCCTAAGTCGCTGGAAATTGAGGCGATCTTCCCGTGTGGACTAGCCCATAAAGGGAGTGTCACACAGACAAACAAAGCATGAAAAATTAGTGGCACAAAAAATCTACAATACAGATATTAAACCTACTACAGTAAGTCACATTGATTTAAGGAATAGTAGCTCTGACAAAGAAGGTTATAACTAAGAGAACCATATCGACTGCAAAATATATTTCAACTTTCAACATATTTGCATATCATACAACCTTGTGCATCTGCTGTTGCACTTTATTTGCACAGTAATAAATACACCCACAGATAACCGAGGGAAGTTAGAACCTGATCAGCAAACAACTCGCATACTTGCCAATAATGAATAGAACAAAAACAATATGGCAACAATGTAGGACAGAGATAGATATAAAACTAACATGAGTGATTAAGTATCTGGTTAGATTTGAGCAGGGGGATATTAAATGCAGAACCTTTGTCAAAGTTCCGTTACTGAATGGATAAGATGTGGGGGAATATGTGAAGATTGAATAAATTCACTTATTACCATCTCTGCGAGTGCCTCCAGTGCGTTTAACTATTTTGATACATGGGAGTTGCAACCGAGATTTGCTCCAATTAGCGAGTGCCGATTTTGGACA
>CM044436.1:91197699-91233374 GCA_024363595.1 Xenopus borealis
CATCTAAAATTGATTTATCAGGCTGTGTTGGCTAAAACTGGGCAGAACAGACACTTCTGACAAAACCAGCAGACTATGTAAGCTCCTTTAGAAAGAGTGCTTGATTTGATGACCACCAGTTGAAATCAACCGAGTTATCCACCACCAATTGATTTCAAAAGATTAGCAGACAAAAAATGGATTAAACTTGTGTGTGTGAAAAGACTGGCAACTAGAATTTAGAGTTTGCTAAAAAGTTCTTTGATCAAAACGGTTTTGTTTTTACCCACTGTTGCACGTGCAATCCTACACTCACCAATTAATACTCCTTTATGCAGTCCGACAGGCGGTGGTTAGAGTTGACCTGTTTAAGATGCACTTATGTTGATGGCTATAGTACTTTCATCTAAGGCATACTCAGGAAAAAAATCTCTCACAACTGAAAATGCACATTTGTGTATTTTCTTATGTCAAAAAGCACCAGTAATGTGAATGACAGGCTGCACCATATCAACAGAGAAACATGATCTGTGAAGGAAACTACTCAAACTCTTAAAGGAATTGTTCAGGGTAAAAATAAAAACTGGGTGAATAGATTGTATGTGCAAAATAAAAAAATGTTTCCAATATAGTTCGTTAACCAAAGGCATAAAGGCTGGAGTGACTGGATGTCTAACATAATAGCCAGAACACTACTTCCTGCTTTTCAGCTCTCTTGGTTTCCATTGATTGGTTATCAGTCAGTAGCCAATCTGTGACCTGAAGGGGGCCACATGGGCCATAAGTTTTTGCTTTTGAATCTGACCTACTTGCGGAGGATGAATTGCAAACTCACTCAACAGTTATGTCCCATGTGGCCCCCCCTTCAAGTCGCTGACTTAAAGGTGGCCATAAACTGGCAGATAAAGTTGCCGATATCGGTTGCTTAGACCAATTTGACAGCTTATCTGCCCGTGTATGGGGCTTCCAACGGTTCTTCCCGACCGGTATTTGGACACGATATCGATCGGGAAGGTTGGATTTCCTTCCGACCGACCCGTCAGGAGTCCATTGCACTAGTCGTAATCCGATTACACCGATATAGCCCTGCCAGTTAGTGGCATATTGGGGAAAGATCTGCTCGTTTGGCGATGACGCCAAACGAGCGGATCTTTGCATCTATGGCCAGCTTAACTCACAGGTAAAGAGCTGAAAAGCAGGAAGTAATGTTCTGTTCAATATCCATTCGCTCCAGCCTCTATACATGACATTTTTGGCTAACTACATTAGAAACATTTTTTATTTTGTACATACAATCTATTTACCCAGTTATTTGTACACTGAACTGTTCATTTAAAGGAGAACTAAACCCTAAAAATGAATATGGCTAAAAATGCCATATTTTATATAATGAACTTTGTCAGAAGCAGCAATGATCCAGGACTTCAAACTTGTCACAGGGGTCACCATCTTGGAAAGTGTCTGCGACACTCGCATGCTTGGTTTTCATGGTTTATTATTTGTGGTTTTTATTCAGCAGCTCTCCAGTTTGCAACTTAAAAAGTAATTTTTTTTAGTGCCGGTATCACTTTAACATATGAATGTACATTAAATGTTACCTATAGGTCATGTTGATAATTTTTTGCCGAGAGGTTTGTTTTTTTGTATATAATTGTTAGTTGAAGTTCCTAAGCCTGACTCTCTGACTTTGCCAACCTGACTGTCCCATCTCAGTCTGTTAGTTACAGTTTCTAATGCTAATGGACTCCTGCTGCATAAATATGGCAGCCCGCTCATACAGGAACATGGGGGATCAGATGGGTAACGTAAAAGCATCATGCAAATACTTTATGGCAAAGTTAGAAGTAGCTTTCAAAGCCAAAATTAATTTTTAATAGATGTTAAAAAAAAAAATAAAAAAAAAATTTGATTTCAGGTGTCAGTATCACTTTAAACAATCTGTTTGCTAGAAACCATGGATTGAATTGAATTGGAGAGGGTCTGAATAGAAAGAGGAGTAATAAAAATAGCTATAACAATATATTTGTGGGCTTACAGAAAATTCGTATTTTTCAGTCAGTCCCTAAGCTCGGTAAGTGACAGCAGCACAGAGCGTGTGCAGTGAAAAAGAAGATGTGGAGCTACTGGGGCATCTTGGAAGACCCAGATCTTTACTGCTAAAGGGCTGTGGTTGCCTTGGGTTGTTACAGAATCCCAACACAATGTACAGCATTTATATCCTACATTAGTTAAGCTTTAGTTCTCCTTTAAGATGTTTTTTTTTTTTTTTAACAACGAGAAACCAAATTCTAGCAAGTTTTGAACGTGATGAAACATGTCAGTCTGACCAACCCTTTCTGTGGCTTCTAGCATCCCACCCATATGATGTTAAAAAAGGGTATTTAGGCTGCATCTTGCTTACACAGACAACTTTCATAACTCCATATGACATGCTGTAGCTGGGACTTGCATGAGACATCTTCTTGATCGGCAAGTTAATTTAATTTCTATCTGGCCACATGATAGAACTAAAAATATAATTTTTATATATCACTCACTGAAATTAGTAGGTAGCTCAGCATAAGATTAGTTATGTGTTTATGTGACTCAATCCAGGAAGTGGGTAATCTGGAAATGTTGGTGAAGTTCTTATCCCTAACATTATCATAGCCATAAACCACCATCATTTTGAATCTTTTGTCATTTTTTTTAAACTGTCGTAGAGTTCAATTAAGAAGAAACTGTTTTGCCGCATCCAATAGGCTGCTTCTTTTATACAATTTAGAGACTAGTTGGAATGATGGTCACATTAAAAGTTTTTGTTGTTGGCTGAGAAAATGCCCAAACTGCACTTTGCTCCTGTGCTTGCAGTCCGTGACATGAATAGTATCCACCGGTCAATAAATTTCTCTGCTGGCAGAGATACCTACCATATTAGCCATACTAGACTCATGAATTTAAAATATATAAATAAATGTACAGATATATCTAACATAAATTAGAATTTACTAAATAAATGACAGGACAATTATTTGTTAAAAGCAGAGTATTAAGAACTAGCCCCTGTTACATGTTTTCATGGCTTCAATGCACTGATAATTTAGTACTTACACGCCTAAAATGAACAGGCCACATTACCCTGCTTCTAGCCCCTCAATCACTGTGCTTTTATGGCATCTCCAGCAGAGCACAACATGCATTTAAAGGACCAGTAACACCATAAAGTTACTTTTTTTTTTAACAGTTAAAGACTGCATCTTCCCATCCAGCAGCTACAAATAATTATTCATTCTATAATTCTGTAGAAACCCATGAATGGTATTTGACTCTGGTTTACCTTCTCATAATAGGCTACACGCCGGCTTGCCTAGCAGATAAATGCCCAATGCTGCCTTTTCATTGATTTTAATGGCAATCTCGACAACACACAGACCATTCAAGAAAGCTTCCTCCTCGTGAGGCAATTTCAGGCGATTTCGGAAAAGAAGAATTAGATTCCAGCCGGCAGAGAGGCAGTTCAGGGAAATTAGTCGCCAGGCGACTAATCCCCCCTAAATTGCACTGCCTGTCTCTACCCTTAAGGTGGCCATAGACGTAACAATTACGATCTTTCTCGGAAAAGAAAGATCATTTGCTTCAATATACATGTGTAGAGCTGAATAGGTATCCAATCAAAATTTTCCATCCAGCCCGATCGAGGAGTTGACCGATATCGAAGCCGTCTGTTGATATTGGTCAGCTCATTTCCCACTATACACGCACCAAATATAGTACAGAAATTTGGTTTGTACAATATTATCGGTGCGTCTATGGCCACCTTTAGTCTACTACAGTCTGTATCTGAAGTGTGTGACATTACGAAGAACTTAAAAACCATTGTATTCTACACAGTTTATCTGTTATCTGCTATGTAAAAGAGTGCCGTATAGACCTATGTCAACTTGAATGGCTGCCCACATGGCTACATAGTAGCATATTTAGATAAACTGTAGTAGTGCTTGTAAAGCAAATATACAGTTTTAATTAGTGCACATTAACAGTAAATTAACCTTTTTGTGTTACTGATCCTTTAATATACACAACACAGACGTTCCTGAGAGACAAACAGAAGAGATAAGTTGAAAGAATGAAGGGTTAGATTCAACAGATGTGGAATACTTTACTGTGAGGTTCAGTGCAGTCAAATGTATCTACTCTATGCAGAACTCTAGTGAATACACAGACAAAAGAGACAATAAGGAGGAGTTTGAATTCCCCTTTTCACTGGCCACCAAATGGGGGAGGAGGAGCAATAAGCCACACAATCCTACAACAACAGAAAGTTTTTTTGTTCTGTAATCAGAATCAATTGGTGAATATCTGGGGTTTCTATAGAATAGTGGTTAAGCTCCAATGCTAAATGGTAATTTGTCATGGGGCCTTTTTCTGAATATAAAGCATCAGCCTTGTGCACAAAAAAATACATTTCCTAATTTTTTTCCCTCAACAGTCACAATTTCTAAAATGAGAAGACCTAATCACAAGCAAATATTTGCATGTGAACCCGCATCCCATAAGGTCAGGTCAGCACATCTCTCCAAAAGCCTTCAATACAAAAATAAATCAATCCCACAGAACCCTTTTTGTAAAGTTCTGTAACTCGTTAAAGAGGTGGTTGTCAGCTCCAGCTCTTAGTCTAGGGAAAGGAGAAATGTACTTGGTGGTACAGATGACCCAGCCCCAGGATTTTCTTTAAGAAAAAAATAAATAAATAAAACACAGCTTTTTTTTTTTTTACCCTCCTCCCCAACACAATTCCTATCTGTCATGAAGGTCAGTAGAATGCTCTTTGAGCAGGTCTCAGAGTTGGCCACCAGCAGGCATCCAAACACTCTCAACCAGACATCCCCTTTAGTATTAGATATCCATTTAAATACTGAAGTTTCCTGAGAGTGCTAATTCTCCTCAATTAAATTTAAATCCAGGTCTGCGAAGTCATGCTGGAAGAGCATTGCCTGGGGACAGGAAGCGTGATCTCTCCGGCCTCTCTCTTCCTCTCTAAGTGCCAGTGTGCATGTAGGAACAGGACTACCAGAAGTGCAAGGAGACTCCCGGTGACAAGCCATTAGTGAAGAGGAGCTGCCTTCATCGGAGTTGTCCAAAAAACACATAGCACCAGCATTCTGAAAAACAAAGCCAAAAATAGTTTAACAGTTTTATTTAAAGGGATTCTGATATGGTAATGTCGTTTTTATTCTAAATTACACTGTTTACACTGCAAAGAATTCACTCTACAGTATAAAATGTAATTCCTGAACCAGCAATTGTATTTTTTCTAAGTTGTAATATTGGTGTGTAGGCAGCCATCTCAGGTAATTTAACCTGGTCATGTGCTTTCAGAAAGAGCCAGCACTTTAGGATGGAACTGCTTTCTGGCAGGCTGTTTCTCCTGCTCAATGTAACAATCTATTGTAGTGGGACCTGGATTTTACTATGGAGTGCTGTTCTTAGATCTACCAGGCAGCTGTCCTCTTGTGTTAGGGAGCTGCTATCTGGTTACATTCCCATTGTTCTGTTGATAGGCTGTTGGGGGGTGATATCACACCAACTTTCAGTAGAGCAGTAAAGAGTGACTGAAAGTTATCAGAGCACAAGTCACATGACTGGGAGCAGCTGGTAAACTGACAATATGTCTAGCCTGGTGTCAGATTTAAAAATTAAATATAAAAAAAAAAAATTCTGTTTGCGCTTTTGAGAAATGGATTTCAGTGCAGAATTCTGCCGAATAAGCTCTATTAACGGATGTGTTTTGAAAAACATTTTTTTTCTCATTACAGTATCCCTTTAACATGCATATTCATTTGGAAGCAATTCTCACTAGGTACTTTACCTGGTTCATCTTGTAGAAATCCAAAGAAGGACGGTGCCATCGTGTATCCTCTTCGTGCCTCCTTTTAATTCCGCACTTTCTGGTATCCAAGTCACAAGGTTGTGATTGGCTGCGTGGGAGACACTGCTGCCGCCATACCATCTCTGGTGTGGATGGTGGAGAGCTGCTGGTTGAAGGAAGGAACCGTCCTGCCTCTTTGAAGAGTACAGGTGAAAGTGAAAACCGACGCTGCAATGGGAAGCAGCTTGGCCCTTCTGAGTTCTCCCAAAATACACTGGTTGGTGAAAGGGTATATGGGCCTGGCGACTCTCGGCACAATGCCAGGCTGAAGAAGGGGGGACTGTTGGCTTGGATGCAGCGTATAGAGGCACTGGGGTCATTTTGAAACCTGAGACTGGAGACCCCTTGGGATGGGCTTTGAGTCTGCACTGCCAGAACTGCTCCAACACCACTACTGTTACATCTCCTCTTGACGGGAGTCCAAACTTTAGAGCCACTAGGCCGCCAAATAGGCCTCCAACGAGATAAGTCCTCTGGCACTGAAAGAGATCTACAGTGTCTTTTGGTAGGTGGAGCTGGAGGAGCAGCTGAATTCCCAGCCTCAGGTATGTGGGAAGGGCTTCTACGGTGTGGTGAGTTTTCCCTGCTTAAAACAGGAAAATGAAGGCTCAAACTGGAATGGTGATGGCAACCGAGTCGGATTCCGTCTTCAAGTTCAATTCTTGGACAATGACTAATAAGTTCCCAAGAACGATCTTCTGCAAATTAAGACACATTTATTAGCACCTATTAGTTTCCTGAAATCGGTGTACATTATATTATATAATACAGACAGTTTTATTTTGGTAGGTTTTCAAAAATCATCCCAGCCCTGCTACTTATAAATTACTCTCCTTGCCCTCATAATACAATTTAGGGATGCATCGAATCCACTATTTTGGATTTGGCCGAACCCCCAAATTCTTGCCAAAGATTCGGCCGAATACCAAGCCCTAATTTGCATATGCAAATTATGGCTGGGAATGGGAAAACATTTTTTACTTCTTACTTACACTTGTGATTTCTCTCCCTGGCCCTAATTTGCATATGCAAATTAGATTTGGTTTGGCCAGGCAGAAGAATTCGGCCGAATCCGAATCCTGCTGAAAAAGGCAGAATCCTGGATTCGTGCATCCCTATAATACATTGCAAAACAGTTTAGTTTGTGTAGAACAGGAGTGCCATACTAATGCAAGGTCTACTTTTAGTGATGTTCTCCCATTATGATCTACTTCTAAATGCATTGTTAGCATTCGGTTCCATGGAAAAATATTACATAAACATTGATGTAGGAGAAAATATATTTTGTTATATTAAACAAACAACTGTGTTAAAAAAGCATGAAATAGGAGGGTGATTTAGACACGCTGTTAGTAGACAGTCTGATCACCAGCTAAAGGTCTCCTGGTAGATCCTGATCTAACTTTGGGGTGCACCCCCCGTTTAGAACAAATTTGTTCACTTAGGGGTTGTTCACCTTCCAAATTGAGTTGTTTTCAAGATTGTTCACCATAAACAGACTTTCAGTTGCTTTCCATCTTTTTTTTTTTCTTATTATTTTACCGTTTTCATACACTTAGGGGGTAATTTAATAAAAGGCACCAAGTTTGCCCAGGAGCAGTAACTCATAGCAACCAATCAGCAGGCAGCATTTACTAGTCACCTGTTTATAAGCTAATATCTTATTGGCTGCTATGGGTTACTGCTCCTGGTCAAACTTAGTGCCTTTTATTACATTTGGGGGTTTAAGTTTAAAGCAGGTATGTCCAAAGTCAGGCCCGGGGGCCAAATGCGGCACGTTTTCAAATTTACACAGGCCTCCATCATAAAATTAATAATAATGTGGCCCGCCAGCACAGTGCAATCAGGAATGGCGTAGCAGTAATGTTTGTACACATTCGTGAAATGATCTGCCACTCGGTCTATACTGCTGCCTGTGTGTTGAAGCTGTTAGCAATAGATGCGCCACTTAAAATACTTCTTTAGGGCTGAAGGTGTCAATAAATGTACTGAAGTGCCAGTACAGTAAACTAAAGAATTATGTGAGAGCGGCGTATAACTACCTGCCAGTACGTGTCTATTGCCAACACCTTCAGTACATGGGCAGCAGTATAGACCAAGTGGCAGATCATTTCACTAATGTGCCAAAAATATTACTACTATGGCTACGCGATTCCTTGTTTAAATGATGTTAATGGTTCAAAGAATGTCAGGCTGAGTGATCAGCACCCACACAATTTTCTCCGCACCAAATTTGGCCCTCGTTGCAAAAAGTTTGGACACCACTGTTCTAAGCTATTTTCAAATCTGCCAGAGTTTTGTGTTAGCTGCTTTTCAGTAGTGCTGCCACTTTCTGGAAGTTAGTGTGTGCCCTTCATTTGCATAATGACATCACCAGCTAGGCATTCTGGGTAGAATACTCAGGGCAGTGCTACAATCTGAACATGCTCATTAACTCATTTGCATTTTGTAGTCACAGTATGGACTCCCTCCGTGAAAGTACCCATTTGACAATGTATGTTTTTTTTTTTTTTTAAACTGTAAATGTTTGATTAAACATGTTTAGGTTGTACTGGTCTGATTGTTAAAATGTGTTTGATTTTGGCTGTGATTGGTATTGCTAATATTACACAGAGCTGAGAAATGTATCAACTAGTTGTATGAATTAAATGTAGCAAACTGTAACAGTTCAGAATTTCCCTGGATCACTGAACTGCCAGACTCACACTACAGACACAAACATTACAGCACAGAAATGAACTAAAATACCCCCAGAGCTCACAAAAAGATGGCTCAGGGGAGCAAGTACATGCATAAATACCCCCAGAGCTCACAAACAGATGGCACAGGGGGGCAAGTACATGCATAAATACCCCCAGAACTCACAAACAGATGGCACAGGGGCGCAAGTACATGCATAAATACCCCCAGAACTCACAAACAGATGGCACAGGGGCAAGTACATGCATAAATACCCCCAGAACTCACAAACAGATGGTACAGGGGCAAGTACAAGTATAAATACCAGCAGAGCTCACACACAGATGGCACAGGGGCAAGTACATGCATAAATACCCCCAGAACACACAAACAGATGGCCCAGGGGCAAGTACATGTATAAATACCCCCATAACTCACAAACAGATGGCACAGGGGCAAGTACATCCATAACTACCCCCAGAACTCACAAACAGATGGCACAGGGGCAAGTACAAGTATAAATACCAGCAGAGCTCACAAACAGATGGCACAGGGGCAAGTACATGCATAAATACCCCCAGAACTCACAAACAGATGGCAGAGTGGCAAATAAATATATAAATACCCTCAGAACTCACAAGTATAAGGCTGCAGACTGCAATGCTACGCTGATAGATAAGGCTTTCCTTGCTTCGTTTTCTCCCACGCTGCAATCTGTGCTGCTGGCCAATCAGATGCTCCCTGGCTGCTCTCTCTCCTTGTCACAGCTGAAGTAATATGATCCGGCAGCAATGTGACAAGGGAGGGGGGAGCGAGCACCAAGGGAAGGAGCTAAAGAAAACTCTGCTGCACAGAAGAAAAATCTCCAAGGGAGCGGGAGAAAGAATCCACGGTAAGCTGGGGTCGCATCAATCTCCATCCCGGGGCAACGTGCGGGCCGCGGGTTGGACACCCCTGGTTTAGAACATACGGGGAACTATCCCGAAAATAAAAAATGTAATATAAACTTCAACATACTGAAATAAGAAATAAGTCTTCTAAGATTCTAATTCATCCAGGTCATGGTATATCTTGCTGTGTTTTTTCCTTAGAAATAAGTCAAATCAACTAGACGTGCTGTCCAGTTGCTTTCTGTAAGGACAAATACACAGCAAGTCCAATTGATTTGACTTATTTCTAAGGGGAAAAAAACACAGCAAGTCTAGATGATTTTACTTATTTGTACAGATATGAAATTAACTTTCTAAATACAATCAATTAAAAATGCTTTACCATTTCTCAAATAGTAAAATTCATTATGCGACGGAGCTGCGGTAGCGCAGCCTTCGCCTGGCGAATTTTCTAAGTTGCACTCACATAAGCAAAGTTGCGCTAGCGAAGTGCAATTTGCATATGGTGACAAATTTGAATGGATGCGTGTGCTGCAGCAAACACATTACACTACACAAGCCCAGGGAAAGTGAATAAAAGTTTAGAGGTGTTCTAATGCCCTACACATGTGCCCACAGTATAGTTAAAGGTGCCATATGTGGGGGGAGGTGGGCACCCTAAAAAGAAAATTTTATATTTTTCAGCCTATCACCCAAAGAAATGCCAGTGTTTTTCAACATTTTTGGGACTTAGAAAAATGTTCTACTTTTTTTTTGACTAATTCCTATCTACTCTATTGAACTTCGCCTGCTCTGACCAGGTGAAGTAAACTCTGGCGAAGGAGGCAACGTTTATTTAAAAAAACAAAATTTACGTAGATTCGAGTTAGGGTGCGAATTTTCGCCAGGGTGACGGATAGTAGATTAGCAAAATAGCAAAATGACGTCATGCTGGTGAATTTTTGCCAGGGTTAGCCACTTCGCAATAGTAAACTTGCCCCATCATGCCTTTCTACACACAGAATTTTTGCAAAAGGCAGTTATTTTTTTGTACTGGAATCGGTTATTTAAGTGAGCTCTAATACATCTGCTAGGAAAGGAAGATATATTGGATCTAACTGTCAATGACCAACACCCAACTGCTGCATAAAGGCAGAATGAAGAGAAATGCATGCTGAGAGAGGGATAGTGAACATTAACTTGATTATTTCAGAAACAATGCAGAATAATTAATTGACTGTATTTACAATATGTCTTTTTTCAGTATGTGGAAGCGTATTTTAAATTTTCATTTTCATGATAGTTCCCCTTTAAAAACAAGGAGGTACCAAAGTAGAACCCAGGACTTGGTTCAAGGCTCTACAAAGTTCTAACACGTTCTCAAGGAATCAGGTTTCCAAAGTATTCAGCTGAACCATATCCCTAAAGTCACGAGGCTTAACCTCTGGAAAACTTTTAATATGACCATTTTTGTTCACAAATGCAAATTAGGGTTCAGATTCTGCATGGGGCAAATATTTTGTAAAGGAATCGGTAAATGCAAAAAATATTTAGATGCATCATTTCTTAAAAAACCCTTGGGTCACAAACCCTTCATATAAATCATGAAAAATGTCAATAGAGCAGGTTAAGGTTACTTGGCTTCTAAAATGTGTGTAAACCCTACTCCCCTCCAAACATTCTTCACCATATTTTTTACCTGACACAAAGTGGTAAGGGCTGCTGCACCCTGCAGGATCTTGATGGTCAGGCAATGGCTGAGAAAGTACAAAAGAGAGAAAGAAAGACATCAGAGTTGCAAGAAAGATAACACAAGACATTATTTACCTGGCAGCGTTTGGCTGAGTTAATGGCACAGACAGACAGGATGGTCCGGGACTAGAACCTCCCCATCACCTATTCGTGCCAGACATGCAAGTATGAAACAACAAACTAGCACACAACTGGCTATTTAAAAAGGGCTACCTCACTTTCAAATATTTAAATGCTTATATACAGTGGTGTTAGGTTTGTAATACATTTTACAAGTCAGTTTAGAAGGAATGCATTAAAGGGGTGGTTAACCTTTAGGTTAAATTTTAAGTATGTTATACAATGACCAGTTCTAAACAACTTTTCAATTGGTCTCTTTCCAGCTTTCAGTCACTGACCCCATCTAAAATCAAATGCACTGTAAGGCTAAACAGTTTTATTGCTCATCTTTCTATTCCGGCCACCTCCTATTCATAATCTAGTGAAAGAAAAGATTTAAGAAAGGTTTCTAATTTTTTTCCTAAGCCCGGAAGGAGAAAAAATGTTCGCTAGGCACAAACAAGCGCTAGCATTTCATTGATAAGAAATACTTGTACTACAGAAGTAACGCTAGCAAAAATTGATTTATTTTTTTACAGTTTTGAATTTTCGTGTCTCTGGTGTTTGAGTCTGGCAGCTCAGTAATTCAGGTGCAGACTCTAAACTGTTACAATTTTGCAACATTTAGTTGATACATTTCTCAGCAGCATCTCTTTATTATTAACTATTGTATCAATTCCAACAGCTGCCTGTAATGAAATCCAAGGATTCTGCTCAGCAGGGACAAAGATAAGAAATGTATCCATTAAATCAGGGGTGTCCAGCTTTTTGGCTTCCCTGGGCCACATTGGAAAATTGTCTGGGGCCACACATGAAATACACAAATTAGTAAAAGTAAAGAAAATGCACAGAAAAGAACAATACCAGTTGGATAACCAGATAGAGCTATACACTGGAATGTAGGACACCTGGATATTAAATAGACATTATTATTAATACTAAATGGGCAGATTCCCCCCTCCTGCCTACTCCTATATACTTAGCAACATAAGGTTTCCTCGGGAACCAAGTATTTCCACCTGGGCCACATTCATATCCATTCTGGGCCGCAGGGCCACAGGTTAGACACCCCTGCATTAAATGTATCAGTTTATAACAGTTTTGGGGAGTCGCAACCACCACCCCCAGAGTTGCTTTAGAAGGTTGAAAATGACACTCAACACTTCAATATTATAAAATTGGTCACAAATAGTAATTGAAAAAGTTATTATTCCTGATGCTCCATCTGAAAACAACTGGTTGTTTCAAAGTTAACAACCCCATTAAGCACAATTTAAGGTCATCAAGCACATATAAGAATGCATGATTTGCAAAATCAGGTCGCGGTTCACCCAGGTTTCACTTACTGATTTAGTTTATACCAAATACTCCTACTACTTGTTGGTTAGAGTTTTGCTCCAGAAGACATAAGTGTTAGCACACTTTTGTAGGTTAACATGGCAATGACATTCATTTAATAAGCCACACCGATCACAACACCCTTCCACTTAAAGGAAAACTATACCCCCTGAACAATGTAGGTCTCTATAAACAGATATTGCATAAAACAACTCATATTTAAAACCCTGCTTCGTGTAAATACACCGTTTTCATAATAATGTACTTTTTTAGTAGCATGTGCCATTGGGTAATTATAAATAGAAAATTGTCATATTAAAAAACAAGGATCAGCCTCCTGGGATCCTAGGATCCAACGGTGCACACAAACATACCAAACAAACTATAAAGTTAGGTCACATGAGCCAATTAACAGACAGAGGTGTGTCTTTTGCTTCTACACTTCTTCCTGTTACAGTTAGAGTTGAAATATTTCTAGTCAGGTGATCTCTGAGGCAGCACACAGACCATCACGAAATGGTGGTTAAAGGCAAGAGATGTAAAAGGGCAATATTTACTGTCTTAAATATATATACTAGGTAGGCAAGATTCTTTAATATGTCACTTGATTTGATATAAACTACCTGTTGCTCAAAAATTCATTTTCGGGGTATAGTTTTCCCTTATTAGTGAATAAATCAAAACTGTGGGTTCGATCCACCATGTCTAACTAGACATACTTAAAGGGATTGTTCAAATTCCAAACACTTTTTTTAGTTCAATTGTTTTCAGATTGTTCCCCAAAGACTTTTTTCCATTAGTTACTGTTTTATTCAAAATGTAAGTTTCATGTTCATGTCTCTGGTGTCAGCTCAGTAATTCAGGTGCAGACTCTAAAGTTACAATTTTGCAACATGGGGAGGCACATTTATCAAAGGTGGAACTTCAAATTCATGTGTGTTTTTAAAAACTCCCATTAACTTGAAATTTGACCCAACAAAATGTATTTAAAAAAACTAAATTTGTAAAACTCAGTGAATGGGATCAACTCAAAAACTCGAATCAAATTAAAATCAAATTTGATTCAAGTTTTAAAAACTCGATTTTCTTGCGGCAGCAGAGTTGCACGCATCCATCTTGCGGGTCTTCGGTAAGCTGACTGGGAGATAGGCCATTTCCGTCCATTTCGGCGCATGCGCAGTTGTCGCAAGCCAACTGTGCATGCGCCACCACACCGATCTCCCAGTCAACTTACAGAAGACCCACAAGATGACCTTATTTTAAATTTATATACCTTAAAAAAAATCAACACTCTCTGGCATACTATGTACCTCAGTCTAATGGGAACACTGACTTAGCTTTAAAGGAGAAGAGAAGCCTAAAAAAAAAAAATTACTAGAAATGGTGTATTTACTACACTGACCTTACTGTATCTGTCCAGAGGTGCAGAAGCATTATAATATTAATAATGCATACTGACTGTCAGAGAGCTGACTGTCTGAGCTTGTTAGGACATTTCTTGCAAGCCAGTGGCTTAGTCCAGGGCTTGCTGTTTTCTGAGCTGCTGCTAAAAAGCGAAACTTAGACGGTCAAAATGTATCAGAATAGATAATAGCTACTAGATATCAGTCAGAAATGGAAGCTACAGGATTATTACGGAATAATGAACACATTTCAATGTAGTGACTTTGAATTTGTAACTAATGAGCCTTATATCTTGATTATATTATAGTTATACTGTATATCGATCCCTTACTCAGGTTAACAGACATTAGCACAGAGCATTCGATATGAAGAGCCAGAAAAGAAGAAGGGGTACTAGGTATATTTGGAGGCACAGATCTTCACTACTAAAGGGCAGTAACAATAATCTTAATCTGATCCAGAAGTCAGAAACAGAAGGTGCAAGGTGTCTAGACGGTCTTTATCAGCTTTAGTTTCAGCTAATTCAACCCCCATGTGAAAACTTCCCGCCCTGTGTAGGCCTCCCTCCCAGTCTACCTGCCCCCCTGGGCAAATGGCCCTAACTCGTTACTTATCCCTCTCCTTCCAGGTCCTGTCCAGCGGAGTTTACAAAAAAAAAAATTTTTTGGCGAAGTTGGAGGAATCTGCCGGTACAGAGCTACTGTGCATGTGCCCAAAAGTCACTAAGTTTCCCGTTTCTTTTTTTCAGAAACGCTCACTTTTGGTGCATGCGCAGTAAATCCGCACCAGCAAATCCATCGTACTGTGCATGCGCCAGAAACACTGGTCAATCCAGTAATAAGAGCAATCGGAAGAAGATGGCGCCTGTGAACTCCACTGGACAGGACCTGGAAGGAGGGGTAAGCAACATGTTAGGGGCATTTGCTTAAGGGGTTCAGGTAGGCTGGGATTTTTTCACTTATGGGTTGAATTCTCCTTTAAGTAGCAATTTAGCTGGTTGTATTTTGTTGCACTGAAAAATGAGATCTCAACAAATGCAATGCTTATGTGGAGCATCCGCACAGACTATCTAGTGCAATTATTAGTTCACTAGCTCTCAAATCGTAGCATATGGGACAATTAAAACATTCATTTGACTACATGAATTTATTCAAATATCATAAAAACATTTGTCAGGCCCAATAAAAACAGCAAGTATTGAAGCTCTTCACTATGCACTACACTGGTTGCTACAGTAAATATTTGGAAATATTGCAGAATTGCACATTCCCCACAAGGTCAAACTTATGACTAGCTTGAGCAAGTTGTTTTTTCGACTTCAACTAGCCCAAAATTTGTTTCGAATTTCGAAGTACTGACTCTTTAGAAAATTTGAATTCGCTAGTTCACCACTTAAAGCTGCCGAATTGCCATTTTTAAAGGATAGAAATGTCAAGAGCTGCACTTATAAAATCACAGAAAAGCCTAAGCTGCACCCGTAAATAAAGTGGATCCACTTTCCACACGTAAATCCAAACAGTCAAGTAAGGTGCGCTGGTATCGGGTGCCTAAAATGTAAAAGAAATCCAGATTGTGTATTGACCTTATAATCACTGAAAAGAGCATATCAGAGCGACTCACACTTTGGGGCAGATTCACTAAGATCTGAAAATTCGCCAGCGTAGGCTTCGCTAGCTTTCGCCGCACTTAGTCAGGCGAATTTTCGCCAGCACTACACAAATCCACTAAAGTGCGAATTTACGCTCAGGTCGGCGAACGTTAGCGTAGTTGCGCTAGTGTTACTTCGCTAGGCAGAGCGTTGTTACGCTAGCGAAGCCTGATTTGCATATGGCAGGAACTTTAACTTAGAATAGAAGTATATGTTACAGCCACTACACAAGGGGGGAAGAAGGGTAACCCCCCCCCCAAAAAATTAATCGATCTTTTTCAGACTATCACCCTCCTATGCTAAAATACGCCGGCGTTTTTTTGGGAAGTAATGTCTAGCGTAAGTGCAAACGTTGAGGAAAATGTTCATCTTAGTGAATTTGCGAAGTTACGATCCTTCGTCAGTGCGCAACTTTGTCTGGCCCAAGGGTGCGAAGTTGCGCAAGTCTATCTACTTCGCTAGCAAAAATTCGCCAGAGTCTGTGTTAGTGAATTTGCGAAGTTGCGAAATGACGTCACGCTGGCGAATTAGCGCTAGCATTAGACGCTTCGCGCTTTAGTGAATCTGCCCCTTTGTGTGCAGATCAAAGCGTGTTGGACATCAGTGATGATCAGGTCGGTAGCTGCGTTAAGCAGACGAATGACACTCTGCCGTATCCTCTGTGGTGGTAGGATCTTGTGTCCAGGTCGGTTCTAGTACAGCGTTGCCCAACGGGAAAAACTTTTCATTGTGCAGCGCTTTAAGCTTGTAGGTGAGGGGGAAGCGGGTTATGCTTACCAGACTGCTAGTTTAGTCTTGCGCATAGAAAGTGTCTGCAGTTGATCTTCTAATGCGATGCTCTTTTCTTACCGATATGTTGTTCGGTTTGTTGGTACACATCCAGGTGGTGTTTGTTCAGTTGTCGAGAGGGGGAATGTTTGGATCAGGCATGGTTTGGATCTATGCGGGGGACTGTTTCCGGGGTCGGTGCTTCCCTCATGCTAGACGTTGAAGATAGTGGTAAGCTGCTATCTTACTTTTTAGATACCCTTAGGAGTCAATACTTTCCAAATAAAGGATGATCTTGGCAAGTAATAATACAAATAGGTTTTTATTTAAATACACTTTCTTAGCCCAATGCGTTTCGTATAATGAAATACTTCCTCAGGGGCAAGTGGAAGTATTTTCAACAGCGGACGCGGTTTCTATGCGCAAGACAAAACTAGTAGTCTGGTAAGCATAACCCGCCTCCCCTCACCTACAAGCTTAAAGCGCTGCACAATGAAAGTTTTTCCCGTTGGGCAACGCTGTACTAGAACCGACCTGGACACAAGATCCTACCACGACAGAGGATACAGCAGAGTGTCATTCATCTGCTTGACGCAGCTACTGATGTCCAACACGCTTTGATCTGCACACAAACTGTGAGTAATTCGGATATACTCTTTTCAGTGATTATAACGGTTAATACACTACCGGGATTTCTTTTACATTTTAGGCACCCGATACTAGTGCACCTTACTTGACTTTTTGAATTGCCATTTTAGCCCTCCTGGAATCTTTACAGAGATTTTTTCAAAGATTTGGAAATTCAAAGAACTTTGGGCAAAATAGTTTGAACGATACATTCGAACGAATTTTATTCGATTGAAAACAGACCTATTCGATCCATAATGTCCTTTAAAAATTTTTAATTCGAAATTCAACCCTTACTAAATCTGCCCCTAAAAGTTACCTATAGGTCATGTTGATCGTTTTTTGCGGAGTAATTGTTAGTCGAAGTTTCTAAACCTGACTGTTTTAACAAACGGACTGTCCCATTCAAACCGGTCAGTTAGAGTTTCTAATACTAACGGATTAGGTACAGCTATAGCCAGGCCCATCAGAGTGGGACAGAGGGCCCTGAGAGTGCTTGGGGAGGGGGTTCAATTTTCTCCCCACTTGATTTATTTGGCAGGGTACACTGCCCAGAGGGCCATGGTAGAGGTGGTGGCCCCCGCCAACTCTACGTAGTGTGGAGCTCCAAGATCTTTGATGGCAGTCCTAGCCACAGCACTGCAAGCAGCACAACACTTAGGCTACATTGCAGCTGTGATAAACACACTCCCATTAACCATCACTACTGAGGAGTGAGTGGGATCAACAGTTTTCTCAGATAACTGGTTCAAAGACAATATAGTTTTACTTATGTTGAGAATAATCATGCAAAGACACCAGAGTGCAAAAATATAGAATAATACTCTTGGGTTTCTGGTCTATAAATCTGATGCAATTTCAAGAAAAGATACTTAACACCTCCAATTCCCATATATAAACAAAGGAACCATTTTCATGACCCTGTTAAGTCACAAACATATAAAAAGCTGTATAATAAAGGATAAATAATGGATAGCGGCCACATCTGCATCCCGTGGTCTCTTCCATTCAGATCCTATTTTTGGGCCCTAGGGCCTGTGATCGGATCAGCCCGATATCATCCACCTCAATGTGGGCATATCAGGGAGAGATCCGCTTGTTTTGCAACATCGCCAAATGAGCGGATCTCCCTGTGTATGTCCAGTTTAAGTTTATGGGTTTTATATAAATGCACCATAACTGGTAGCAAGGCAATAATATTTCTAAACCTACAGAGCAATACTCAAAGCTTACTAAGTAAGAGATTCGGTATTAGGGTCCTACATAGGTGTGATGGTTGAGACAAGCTGAACATAAGGTATCATTTCAGAATCTGGGTTTCCTTTTAAACTTTGATTTTAAACACTGCATTTAGCATTCTCTACATGGAACGTGTGCAGATATGTACAGAAATGCCTTATTTTCATCCTCTTGCTTTCCTAAAGTCAAAAAATGAAGTATGGATATGGTATGGAGGAATGGAAGATTGGCAGAACACCTTACCAGACTTATACTGAAAGACTTGCATTTTAGATCCTCCAGACTTTGTTTCTGCAATTGTTCTGTAATCATTGAGATCATGATGGCCTGGTCTGGCTGCTCATTTGTAGTTTTAGTAACGGTTATAGCACATGATGGCCCCTTAAGTGCCAGGATCTACTGGGCCTGACCCAAGAGGAAGCTCATATCGACCCCATCACTCCATCCTGCATGAGCCAAATACACATAAATATCAGTCAACAGCCTTAGAATTCGACACATTTAAGATCAATAGCAACAAGTGACATTCTTGAGATGATGCAAGAGTTTTATTTTAGTAAGTTAGCCCAGAAACTTTAGAGGACTGATGACTAAGACATCTACTTTACCCAAGGGTAATAGCTGGGCTGTAAAGCAGCAGATCAGGAATGTCCAGTGTGCATCCTTCTCTCTGCTGAATTCTATTTACTAGCAACACCGGAGATATCAGGCGGTTAGGAAATTCACTATTGTAGGAAAACAAGAGTTGAGAGACTGCAAGATGGACACCTTTCCAATATATATTTTTGTTACACTGCTAGTGTGGACGCGTCTTGAAAAAAAGTACATCATTTCCTAACGAGAAACACATTGGTTTATGAAGGACTTCATTTTATTCCTGCACATTACTACATGCTAACAAAATACATATCTGTTTCTTGTCTCTGTAGCTTGGATATGCTTTCCGATACCAGAACTCGAAACTTGGTTTAGAAAAAATAATAATAATAAATAAATAAATAAAAAAGGAATGATGGTGAATTTAGTTTCCTACATAGATCAGTTTATGTATGCACTCTGTATATGTCATATATACACCCATCTACTGTACAGCACTACTGAATATAGTGGCACTTTCAAGATACATGTTAAAGGGATACTTGTTTGTTTCAAAACACATCAGTTAATAGTGCTACTCTAGCAGACTTCTGAACTGAAATCCAATTCTCAAAAGAGAAAACAGATTTTTTTTTATATCCAATTTTGAAATCTGACATAGGGCTAGATATATTGTCAGTTTCCCAGTTGCCCCCAGTTTTGTGACATGTGCCAGCACTTTAAGATGGAACTACTTTCTGGCAGGCTGTTAAAACTATACCCCCAGAACAATGTAGGTTTCTATAAAAAGTTATTGCACAAAACAACTCATGAGTAAAACCCTGCTTCATGTAAATAAACCATTTTCATAATATACTTTTTTGGTAGCCTGTGCCATTGGGTATTCATAAATAGAAAATTGTCATTTTAAAAAATAAGGATCAGCCTCCTGGGATCCTAGGATTCAACGGTGCACACAAACATGCCAAACAAATTATAAAGTTAGGTCACATGAGCCAATTAACGGAGTTCTGTCTTTTACTTCCACACTTCTTCCTGTATTGTTGAAATATTTCTGGTCAGGTGATCTCAGAGCTCACAGACCATAATGAAATGGTGTTTCAAGGCAAGAGATGTAAAAGGGCAATATGTACTTCAATATATACCAGTATGGTAATATTCTTTAATATGCCACTTCATTTGATATCAAAGGTTGCTCAAGTATTCATTTTGGGGGTACAGTTTTCCTTTAATGTAACTAAATCAGTCTCAGTGTGACTTGGCTTTACACTATTGAGTGCTGTTCTTAAATCTACCAGGCAGCTGTTGCCTAATGTCAGGGAGATGCTATCTGGTTACCATCCTATTTTTCTGTTGTAAAGGCCCCCATACGCAGGCCTATAAAAGCTGCTGACAGACCAAGTCGGCCCCGTGTGTGGGGCCATCCAATGGGCTTCTCCGAGTGGATCTCTGCATCTATGGCCACCTTTAGGCTGCTCGGAGGGTGGGTTATAACTTCCAACTTGCAGTAAATTAGTAAAGAGCGACTGAAGTTTATCAGAGCACAAGTCACATGACTGGGGGAAGCTAGGAAATTGACTAGAAGTCTAGTGCCATGTCAGATTTCAAAATTGAATATAAAAAAAAAAAAAATCTGTTTGCTCTTTTGGAAAGGGATTTCAATGAAGAATTAGAAGCACTATTAACAGATGCATTTTGGGGAAAAAACATGTTTTCCCATGACAGGATCCCTTTAATAACCACTCATTTGTATCCTTAATCAAAAGGTGATCACAACATGACATAGGCCTGAGAAGCCAGGCAGAAATGGAATGGCAGAACAGGGCCAAAAAATTGTCTGTTTTGCAATGGGTGCACTGAAAATATTAAATACAACCAACAACAGGTTTATGTATCTGCGAACCATATAAATGCTCTAGAAAGCTGACGTTGTGCTTGGATGAGGATGGGGAAATGTATATGTCACCCATTCACGTCAAGGTAGTTGTGCTGCCGGCTCAGTAGCATATGATTGAGCAAAACCAAACTGCTACACTGAGGGTATAGGGCAACAGCGGACCACCTCCCCAGTCACTGCATCTCTAAGTGTGGGGACTATACAGTCCACGACGTGTTAATCTGCCTCTACGGGAGATGGCCTGACCAGCGCCTACAATGGGGCCGCATCCCTTACTGCCCGCTTTTTCAGAGGCCTCGCGCTTCTGACAACCTCCCCTTCACCTTCCCTCTACCGCCTCACTTGATCTTTTTCAATTACCTGTTTCAGCACTGACCCTCCCAGCGACCCGGAGTAGCTCTGAGCCAGCAGCGGCCCTGCAGCGCCCTTAAATACCACCCAGAATGTACCACTAAAATAGGGGAAGCTTGCTGTTCACAGTACTACAGGTTAGGGGATAAAATCCATAATAACGTCTTACTATAAGATAATTTATTTATAAATTATTAATATGTCCTCAATATTCTGAGATACAAGCAGGGTGATTAGGTTAAGAAAACAGAGGCATCCGGGAGTCGGCCCAATCTCCCTGTCAGATGAATGAGCTGCCCCGTCCCCATTGTGGGAAAAACCATCAAGCATCATAGACGGGGCAAATAGCGGTACACTTACCGGCTACCGGTGAGGCGGATGAGCTGTAAGCATCACCACCAGCTCCGCCAAAGGTAATGGTGTGTTTGCAAAACGCCTAATCACACCTTGCGGCCAGAGTCGCTCTAAGCGTGGGCGGTTCGCCGTAGCCAAAGCCACTCTTTCGCTCCCCCCCACGCCGGAGAGTTTATGCGAAAGCAAAGGTTGCTGGAATATGTAGTTCTCAGAAATTAGGATAGTGCAGCGTGTTATGCGTTTCCACTGCTGCACGCTGGGTCATGCGTGGCCCTGCAGCTACATTCAGAGACACCCCCCTAAAACTAAGCCTCGTTTGTATCTTCTTGCCTGTATTATTAGGCAACTTATGGAGGCTCTGGCAAGTAGGAGGAAAAATTACGGCTTTAGTAATTGGTAAACTGCTTTGGAATACTGTACAGGAGATAGTGGGATACGTTAACTGTTATCAGATGGTTTTGGCTGGTTTTATATATCTATAGATAGATGTAGATAGATATGTTTATATATGCCAAAGCCATCTGAAAAGAGTTAAAATATCCCACAACAGGACTTGATACTATTCTTAAAGGAGACGTCAACCCAATCAGCACTAAAATCCCTCCCCTATGTGGCCCCCCGCCCTGCAAATGCCCCTAAGTTGCTACTAGGGTTGCCACCTTTTCCTGAAAAAAATACCGGCCTTCCTATATAGTTATCTTTTTTTCCTATTAATAACGTTGGGATCAACCATCAAAAATACCGGCCAGGCGGCAACCCTAGTTGCTAGTTATCCCTTGGCGCAGGTCCTGTCCACGGAGTTCAGAGCGCTATCTTCTGCAGTGCTTTCTTCCTCCTGGATTTGTTGGCGTCATCTGACCCATTTTTAGGGTAGGGTTGTCATCTGGCAGGTATTTTACTGGCCTGGCAAGTAAAAAGGATGGTTGATCCTAATGTTATTAATAGGGGATCAAAGATTAATATAAATATATATATATATATAGGCCAGTATTTTTTCCAGAAAAGGTGGCAACCCTATCTGCAGTGAAAATATCATACTTTCAAATGACAGTGGGGAGCCCCCACCTTACTTCTCAGAACTCAAGCAGATTTGTTTGTTTCCCTGTAGAGCAGCCAGCAACTGTGTGGATTTGTACCCACAGACCCAGTGCAGTCTGCATGTTCTGATTACTGATCAGTCTTGCTGTATTGGCAGATATGATTTGACTTGTGCCGTTTTGCAATTTATGACCATCTGTAAGCTTAAAGAAACCCAGACCACACTGAGCATGTGTGTAGTCTTGGTATGGCAAAGACCAGGTTACAAGATGACAGTCCCTTGCACCAACTTTGAAAGCATAAATCTTTGGCCTTATTAGGCTTCTGAAGCAGTCATTTCACATTTAGTATATGCTGAGCAGCGATGGGCGAATTTATTTGCCAGGCGTGAATTCCCGCGATTCGTGAAACACCAGTGAAAATTCGCTGGTGCGGAGAGAAAAAAAACGAGACGCGCGCTGAAAATGATGTGATGCGCGTCACAAACGACGCATCAAAATCGATAGGATGAATTTCATTGGAATTTTTAAGCTTAGCGAAATGGGATAGATTCGCCCATCACTAATACAGAGTAGTCGTAAAGTTGAACTGACAGGTTAAAAGATTTGTCGGCTGCAGATCATATCGCTGCACGTATTCCCGATCTGACTATTTTCAGTGGGAGTGTCACCAGCTTTGTCAGACAAACTTTCGTACGATTGCCGATAGGGGCAGAACATCTTCTGATCTGTTTTTACTACTTTGATCTGAATTATTAGAGGCAGGCGGGAGATGAGGACGTACAATAGTTCATCCAATATTGAAGGTAAATCTTTGCATCTATGGCCAGCAGATCACAGTATGCTTTGTAGTATAATTAAATCACTCGCCTGTTAAATAGAGCAAGGTCTTGGTTACAACTGTAAAAGCTTTATGCAACTGGCTAGATCCTCCCATTTCCACTTTATTTAAGGAAAAAAAAAAAAAACAACCGTAGGCAATAGAGTCATGGTCTAGGAAGGGGTTAAAGCTCTGCAATGTTTATTAAATGAATAGCTAGTAACACCCCCCCCCCCAAAAAAAAAAAAAATGTTTCTAATATAGTTAGCCAAAAATGTAATGTATAAAGTCTGGAGTGACTGGATGTCTAACATGACAGAACACTACCTGCTATTCAGCTCTCTTGTTTTCCACTGACTGGTTACCCTGGTGACCACATAGTTACCAATCAGTGACTTTCTGGGGAGGCCACACGGGTCAGAACTGTTGCTTTTGAATCTGAGCTGAATGCAGAGGATCCACTGCAAGCTCACTGAACAGTTATTTCCCATGTGACCCCCCTTCAAGTCACTGACTAAGTGAAAGAGCAGGCTATTATATTAGACATCCAGACTTTATACATTACATTTTTGGTTAACCAACTAAATTAGAAACTTTTATTTTATTTTGTACAGCCTATTTATCCAGTTTTTATTTTTACACTGAACTGTTCCTTTAATCCAACTCCTTACTTTCTCTGAACAAGAGTAATGGCACAGGTAGTAGTTTTGTTGTTGCCTGGTTGGGAGAACTAAACTTGTACCTTTTTCTAAAAGGGGGTTTAAAAATCCAAGTCATATCCATGGGAGCCAAAATGTATTCTCCTAGTGTTACAGATCACCTTGTTGGTCTCTGGCCATATGGATCTGAAGCCACCCAACAAACCCTTGGCAATCGGCCTTGCAGCAACCGAGAAGGTTTTCTTTCAAGCCATCATGATAAAGTATATTTAGTATAAGTTTGCGGGGCTACTACCGGTAAACGCATGTAGAGTTTTAACCTGTTCCAGACACCACTAGTCTTGACATTTTTGCCTCTAAAGCCTGGTTTTCTCCTGTCCCACAACTTGTACTGGACTACAACCCCCCTCCCCAAATGTTTTCTAGTAGCACCCATTAAAACCAAATCATAGACTTTATAAGCCACCATGTTTCAATGGTTATATTGCATGCCTCCAAACTGTTCTTTTTTGGAGGGACAGTCCCTCTTTTGACAACTCAACCTGCAGTCCCTCATTTGAACTGGAAAGTCCCTATTTTCTCTGCACTGAACAGCCAGAAAAAGATAAAGTTTCTAACTTAATTGGCTTTGGACAGAGAGCACAGAAGAGCCAACAGGTGCAAATAAGATACTTTGTAACACTTTTGAGTTAAGAAAATAAAGTAATTTTCAAACTTTGATAATCTGCCAAATTTTGTAAAATGAACATGGTAATCAGAGGCTGTGGCCACAAAAATGGGCATTGCTACTTCCAAAATGTTGGGATGTATGATATTGTGCATAATATAAACATTGCTTAAAAAAAAAAAAAAAAAAAAATAGATGTGATGGTATAGTTCTATTTACCACATACTTAAAAGGACAAGTGTAACACATAAAGAGAGACAGGCACACAGAACACCTGCTGGACAGCAATCCTCAAGCCATTTATTGCCATGCATCTAGTGTTGAGCACAGCCTTGTGCTAAAAATTAGTCAGTTATCAAAATATAGCACTTTGTGCCTAGGAAATATTAGTTTACAACAAATGAGAACACAGACAGCATGTGAGTTCAGTCATTTATAGTATTATAAAGACATTTATAATACCAGTTAAGAAAAATGCACCAAGCCATTTATTTTTGTTGGAAGGAGACACTTCAGTAGAAAGTTAAGCAAACTAGAAGAAGACAACCCTGTCTTCCAGGATGCTCATTTAGAGCATGTGGCTTTTAACATGTTCAAAAAGAAGTGTTGTAATTAAAGTACGGAGCACAGAAAATACTTGATATTCAGAAAAGAGGAGTCATCCCATTGTACTGTAGTGTCGTCTACAAGCCTATCCAGTGTGGGTAGGTGTAGTCATTTGTTTGATCACGAAAGTGCAGCCAGTCAAAAGAATTTTGAATCTTATCTTCACAGTAGTCAAAGTTCTGTAGAGAAGAGAGCTGTGGAATAAAGACGATATAAAAAATATACTCAAGGCAGATCATATTCAGATAAATTTGTAAGAAGTTGGACACACTTTCTAGATGTCCTACCAGGGAGATATGACTGAAGCGGTTTGAGACAGGGTGCCTAATATTTTGCAGCCACCCCCAACCCCCGTGATCATTTTTTTTGGGGTAGCACAAAGTAATACTGCTACTTGAAAACATACAGGGAAATATTATATAGTATGCAAGCTCAGTTAATAAGCATCACATGCAGAGGAATGGGTATATAGCCAATAGTACCAATAAGTGTTCTTTAAAATACCTGTAAACCAAGCCAATCCATGTCTAGGTTTTGCAAAGAATTGCTTTCCTGTAGCCAAGAATCAAGTAGTTTCTGTGTTTCCTTAAATGAATGATCCTCCCTGTATGGTAAATGGTCATTAAACTTTGTCATATTTTATTTGAAACAATGTAGTATTTAAAGACAGACTGCAGGCCTACCCATCAACATTCTATATAAAAGCATTAGAGGAGGGAGTCGAGTTCTTAAAAATAACTGCATAAGCCCAAACTTGTAAGTACCATATGCCTCATCTAAAAATTTGTCAAATTGCAACAAGGCCATTTTAAATAAAAGGTTTCATATAAAATTGGAAGGCGAAGATACTTACTGAAATGAGTTTTGTGAAGGGGGGTCCCAAGCATGTAAAGCACGTCTCCAAAGTTTTATCTGCATGTCCCAGGAGCGTCGACTGTATTTCTTATATTTGTTGGGGGTGCGGGGGTGAACCCCTGGCTTCCGCTCAGTCCTATTTAACAACACATTTAACTAGAAAAGCACAAATTGCAAACCCCATTTCCCCAATGTGTCCCACACCCCCCCCCCAAAAACAAAAACCCATAATCCATTGCTGCCAAGTAGCACCTACTGCAAATTAGTATTAACATTGGTAACTTGCATTTGATAATATCAATATGGGTGTGAATAGTGATGTAGTAGTGTGGTGATGCGCTTAGCATAAAATTAGTAAGGACAAAGTTAGCTGCATATGTAGGCCAACAAGTGTTAATCTTAGAGCTGCTAGCATTCTATGAAGGAAGATGCTCATCATAACAGTTATTTTTAAAAGGAGCAGCAACATTGTGTTTTATATGACTGTAGAATGTTTTCAGATATACAGCTGCCTTTAGTCTCACTAATAATGCTCAGCACTGCCAAAGGTGTCCAACTATTGGATTAATGTTTAGAGTCAGTTACCCCCCTCTCCAGTTCGGCTCTAAGAGATCGAGGTTTAAAAGGTCTTCAATGTTAGACACACAAATGTCGAGAATAAGATAGGAAGAAGCTGGGGGAAAAAAAAAAACCCCTCCCATTTCAATAATCCTCATGACTTCTTCCTGCCAAAAGTTACTGCAAGCAGTTATTCAATCTTCCAAACTCAGTTATTCTTTCACCTCAAAAAACAAATTCTATAGCCATGGAAGGAGTATAGCAGAAGTACCAAAAATATGATTGTGTCTAGTAAAGTTGGCTGCACTTTTGAAGGAACCTGGGTTATTGGTGTCTGAGATGGTTATCAATATTGTATAATTCCGTTACCCACTTATTTTCCCATTTGTATGGTTTTGAGCTAAAAGCAGGAAATTAAATTCTATTCACAGTACACAAATAAATGCTCACTTGGGCACCTCTTGAAGATAGCACTGATAACCAACTGTATTCTTCCCATAGTCTATTTGTTTCTGCCGTCTCTGCAGAGTGGCTTCATCTGTCTCATATCTGACAGCATCAGGAGATGTAGCCATTCTAGAGAAGATTAGAACCCACCAAGAAAAAAAAAGTGAGAACCCAAAACAATTGTGTTGCAGAGCTCTTTTCCGAAGCCAAAAATATATCCTTTAAATACTCAACATTACCAGTACTGTGTGTATAGTATACATTACTGCTAATCAATACTCACAGAAGTTAAGAAAGTTAATTTTACAATATTTTCAACACTGATTATGGGAAAGCAGCTCCACTGATTAAGGGCTGCATCCTGAGAAGCAGAGTAGCACTAAATGGATCATTAAGAATACAAGTCAAGCAGCCAATTTTTATGCCTGTCTCAAGGACAGTCATGATTAAAGTCATCCACTGTCTTAACGAAAGATCATACCTGAAAAGTAAGAAAAATAAAAAAAATTGTTCTTGGGAGAGGCTGAACAAGTCGCTGCTGAATTTGAACTTATCCCTGGGAACAGACTGAAACCCTAGCCATAACCAGGACTGGACATCCCTCCAGGTTAGCATTTCTAACCTGGATTGGTCTTCCTACAGAGTCTTAGATTTGTTGTTCAATCACCAATAAAAAAAAACCACATCCTTACTCCTAGAACGCATGCAAGACTAACTTCCATTGCCTCACAATAAAAATTCAAGTGATTTACATTATTGCCAGTGGGAAAGCAATTAGAGGAAAACTAGTTGTCTGCAATAAATAGCCTCTTCTTCACACTACTAGTCAGTGCCGGTCTTAAGCACATTGGACCAATTTGGCCCAATTGGGCCCCGCTCCAGTGCGAGCTCTGATTCCTATTCCCTTTATCTCTCCAGTAGCCCAGTCTGCCCCTAATCCTGATTGGACCAGCCCGCCCCCAAACACGATTCGACCAGCATAACCCAAACCCAATTGGCCCAGACCCTGCTACAGACAGCAAAGTTCCTTCTAGGGGGCCCCGCCAAAATGGGTCCAATTGGGCCCCGCAGTTGGAACGACCAGCCCTGCTACTAGTGTCCTCACCGTTCATAGTCCTTAGTGTCTGGAGATACTGCACTATAGTAAACCAAGCTATTTAAATATGAAGTCCAATTAAGTTCCTAAAATATCTGGATTAAATAGCTCTATCTTAGTAAGGGACAGGTCTGGTAGATTCTACCTTAAAAAAACTACAGAGCTCTGTTGTCTAGGGACATTAGGAATTTATTCCCCCAAGACCCCACCCCCACTGTCAAGTAGCAGCACAACAAATTATACATTTCCTTGATTCTTCCATCAAATTGCCACGGATTACTTATAGCTTCCTACAGAAGCTTGACATTTTTAAGTTAATAAAAAAAAAAAAAAAAAAAAAAAAAAAAAAAAAAAAAAAAAAACCCGAAATCCCTGCAGCCGAATTCCAGAAGGTCGAGTTCTGTATCAACACCAACACTGACTGTATTTGCACCATACGTTCTCTCTGTGCAGGAGATAGATTCAGGAAACTCAGACCTGCAAAGGAATGAAATGTCTTACCAAAATGAATGATATACTGCAAGTGTGCTGACCCCAAGTGAAAACACTGTTTAACAAGCCAGGGTAACTAACTAGCATAGGCCATTCTAAAGTCTATTGCATATGTAATGTACCTCAATTCATTCCTGCACAAGTTCAGAGGGCACTCTTCCTTTGACAATAACCCAGGAGCACTTAGAAAACGGGATCTGGAAGGAACACTAGTAAAAGACGTAAAGTTGATATATCATTTACACAATATATAAAGTATTTCCAACAGAATAGTGAAGTTATAAATATACACCCTTTATTAATAAAAACAAACAGAAGTGCTGGTTCTAGAATGTGAATCAAAGCAAAGTACAAAGCAATCCGTAATGACAGTCTAACAACCAAGAGGATTACTTTTATAAGGAAGTTTTTACTTTTAAAGGGGAACTATTGCAAAAATGTAATATAAGCTTCAGTATACTGAAATAAGAAGTTTTCTAAATACAATATTCTGTATGGTTTCTGAAATAATCAAGTTTATGTTCATTATATCTCTCTCAGCATACGGTTATCTTCACGAAGGCGTTCAATTCATCGACCGATAGATCAAATATATCTTATGGGGGGGGGGGGGGGTTTACTTATGCCTAGAAGATGCATTAGAGCTCACTATTAACACACCAGAAATCCTGTCTACATGCAGAATCTATGCCAAAAGGCAGTTATTTTGTTTGTACTGGAATTTGTTATTTGAGTGAGCTCTAATTCCATCTGCTAGGAAAGGAAGTCCCCCTATAAGATATATTGGATCTAATTCTCAATGAATATCTGACACCCAACAGCTGCAAGAAGAGATAGAATGGAGAGAAAGATGTTGAGAGGGATAGTGAACAAACTTTATTAGGTCAGAAACCGTGCAGAATATAAAATTGTTTGTATTTACAAAACTATAATAAAATTACACCACCAGTGTAATTACCCAAATAAATCTTCCATGGCAGTATTGCCATTTATCAGCATCCAGGGTTCTGGGAGCAGGGTCTGTGGCATGCCGTAGAGGGATGCTTGGGGATGGATCACAGGAGGCACACATACTTCCAGTTGAGGCACAAGCCTATAAAGAAAATGTGGTGTTTAAAAAATAGG
The DNA here is from genome assembly GCA_024363595.1 of Xenopus borealis. Taxonomy (NCBI): domain Eukaryota; kingdom Metazoa; phylum Chordata; class Amphibia; order Anura; family Pipidae; genus Xenopus; species Xenopus borealis. The sequence continues at coordinate 91,227,571 of CM044436.1, forward strand.
ACAAACAAGTTAAGTTTACACCAAGCTAAAGGGATCCCATAGCTGAAAGCCAGTAAGGCCATCTTCCAAAGAGTCAATTTTATACAAATAACGATATGTCCTATTTTCCTGTGCCACAACAGTCTTGATTTAAAGGGATAGCTCACTTTATGCATGATGTAGAGCAGGTGTCCAACCTTTTTTACCCATGAGCCACATTAAATTACAAAAAGATTCAGAGAGCATAAATGAATGGAGTCAATTGCTGGGGTTCCAACTATGGGCTGTGATTGACACTTTGAAGCCCCAATGTAGACTGGCAGCCTACAGCTCAGTTTGGCAGTACATCAGTTTTACTTGCAACTAAAGCTGGTCTCCAAGTCAGGGATTGAAAAATAAGCACCTGTATTGCGGTCAATGGAGGCAACATCCAATGGGGTGAGCAACATGTTGCTCACAAGCCCCTGGTTGGGGGATTACAGATGTAGCATGTTAGATTACTGGTTGTCTAAGAATAAGTTTCCATTTATTATTTGGTGTTATGACATATTAAGCTGTGCCTTGCCTTCTTACCACCTGGGGTTTCTTCGCTGATGGAGAGAAGCCAATACATTCCAATATGGTCTTATGTGCCACTGCACCAATAGGCACAGCATTGGCCCATGAAAGAGCAGGCCAAAGTGCATCAACGTCTCTCTGCTTGCCAAGAAAACCCAGGCAAAACTAAGGCACAGTAAAGTGTGTAATTAGCATTTTTCTTATGGCCAGTTTAGTCATATATCCCAGGATAGGACAGATGATTATAGTTTAATTGCCAACTGTATTAAGTAATTTTGATACATATATGCTCAGATGATCCCAACCAATGTCTTTGTACCATTGACATTTCTCAGTTTGTCAACTTGACATGTTGGAAAATCTCCTCTGCCAACTACTTATAGTTCTGGTTTCTCAAGCAATTGGCCGGAAAAAAAAAAAAAAAAAAAAAATGATAAAGGGGCCATACTTTATATGGCCACATGCATTTTATCCATCCAGTCAGCAAGTTCAGTCGAATGCTATACAGTGTTGACTAGAGGTCCCATTTCCAGTCCCTAGATCACTACCTGGTAGTGCAAGAGGATGAATGTGGATTGTGCAGGAGTACTAGCACATAGCAGTGCACAGTCCTTACTGAAGCACAAAAAGTTACAATTTGCACAAAAATAGATCTTTCAAACACCACTTTTTTTTAGCTATGAAGGGCATACTGTAATGTTATAGTCGGTTGACCAGTATCTGCTTTGACCATCTAACATTTTCAACTTCTAAAATTAGTTAGCTCATCATTTGATTAAAGAAAAGGACCACTATAACAATGGTGCATGGGCTCACTACTGGCAGTGTGTGGATCACATTCACAAGTGTGCAAGTCATTCTACCTGTGATTATCAATTTTTAGTGGGGGAGGCGGTGGAAGACTAAACATTTTCAGTTGGGTAGGGAATTTGGCCATTTTCAATGAATACTCATCACATGTTGAGAAAGGTTTATGGGAATAAAAAAAAGTGGTTAAAGGGAAACTCCTATTAAAATTAAAACCTTTTTTGCATTTAGTAGGAAAATGTAATTTTTAGCAGCAAACCTTAAAGCCAGTGGAATTGGTAGTTGCTAGTGAAAGAAGTGCCCTTTCCGGTTTTTAAATTTCTATGCAGTCCTGTAATCTTGATGTTAAATGGGTTGTTCACCTGTGAGTTAATTTTTAGTTTGATTTAGAGAGGGATATGCTTTTTTTTTTTTTAATTTAGCAGATCTCTGGTTTGAAATGTCAATTTGTTGGTAGGGTCCAAATTGCCTTAGCAATTATGAATTGATATTAAAAGTGATAGACACTAAAAAATTAATTTTAACATTAATGTAAATTAATTGTTACCTATAGGTCATGTTGATCATTTTTTGCTGAAAGGTTTGTTTTTGTATATAACTGTTAGCTGAAATGTCTAAGCCGGACTCGGACACACTGACACACTTGACACTCTTACTTTGCCAACCTAACAGTCCCATCTCAGTCTGTTAGTTACAGTTTCTAATGAGAACAGATGCCGGGTGCACAAATATGGCAGCCCCCTCGTACAGGAACATGGGGGATCAGACAGGTAATGTAAAAGCATCATGCAAATACCTTATGGCAAAGTTAGAAGTAGCTTTCAAAGCCAATATTATAATAGATGTAAAAAAGAGTAATTTCAGGTGTCAGAATCTTTAAGATACTGGAATATGAATGGGAGATGGCCTGAATAAAGATATTTTCTGTAAATTTGTAGCTTTACAGAGCATTTGAAGGGCAATTGAAAAGGTTGCTTAGAATTAGCCGTTCAAGAACATACCAAAAGTTAAGGAGTTTGGCCAGGATTTTCCAAGTCACAGTGCAAATAATTCATGCCATGTAATTTTTTTTTTTTTTTTTTTTTTTTAATACTTGTAATATTGGTATGTAGGCAGCCATCTCAAGTCATTATGTCTAGTCATGTGCTTTCAGAAAGAGACAATGCTGCACTATGGAACTGCTTTCCGATAGGCTGTTTCTCCTATTATATTTAACTGAAGTTGTCACAAACGGGGCTTGGATTTTTACTATGGACGGCTAGGTTTATATTTACTAGGGAGCAGTTATCTGGTTACAGTCCCATTATTCTTTGGATGGGCTACTGTGGGGAGGGGTAAAATCACTCCCAACATGCAGTGCAGCAGTAAAGAGCAACTGAATTTTATCAGATTCCAAGTCACATGAATGGGGGCACCAAGGAAACAGACAATAGGTCTAGCCCCATGTCAGATTCAAAGTCTTTTGAAAAACATATTAATCCAGAATCAGGGGGAGTTTTCCCATTACAGTATCTTTAAAAGGTGTCCCACCTCTTTAAAAACTGCATAGAAGATTGTGGGGGTGGAGAAAGGGTTAAAACAGCTGCACAAAGGGCTGCAGCCCAGAAAGTAATTAACTATGCAGGTGCTTTACTAATTAGACATTTTGCAAAGGGCTCACACACACACACACTTTTTACCTGCGCTCCGTTTTGCTGCGTTCAGCCGCAGGGGAGCACAGGTATAGACGCACTCAATGTTTTTCAATGGGGCTGTACTCACACAAACGCATGTAGGCGACGAACGCAGGTTCAGACGCAACATGCTGCATTTTTCCTGCATTCGGCGCCTACATGCGCTTGTGTGAGTAGAGCCCCATTGAAAAGCATTGAGTGCGTCTATACCTGCGCTTCCCTGCAGCTGAACGCAGCAAAACAGAATGCAGGGGAGCGCAGGTAAAAACACTTGTGTGTAAGAGCCCTTATAGTGCACATTCTGCCACTTAGCAGTCCCACAGTTTTGTCCAACAGAGGAATGCCATGCAAAATATCAGCACAAGCAATTTCAGATTAAGTGAATTTATGTTTAATTTAATTTTGGAGCCAAAGACGCCTAGCAGTATAGACTCAAACATTCTCAAAGCACTGAAAATTAAGGCCTAAACTAGGCCATTTACTACTACTCAAAGGAGACGATCCATTTGTTTAGTTGAAATTAACTAAAAGCAGGAGGCATTTGCCATCTCTAACAATTCAGGACTTGTTAGGTTAACTTTGAGCAGGTTATAGAAAGCAAATGTTCAATTGATCTAAAGTATTTATTAATTATAGTTCATTCCAACTCTCAAATGGGGGTCATTGGCCCTATCTATTAAAAAAAAAATCTGTTAAATGACAACCCAAATAAATTATTTTGCCTAATAAAATAAAATAAAAAAACACAATTATAAGCAACTTTACAAAATTAATGTATTAAAAATTGTTGGTGCTTTAAAAGTTATTTGTAAATGTAATTGCTATTGAAAGCAGCATTTGCACAATTCCTGGTTGCTACATGCATACCATGTTGCAAAAGCCAGTCTCCTCCAGCAAGACAGGTCTGTTAATCGGTTGGCTTATGTTACAGTTTCAAAAGCCAGAGCCACCAGTACAGAGAATAGAAATGGACAGACAATGATTTAGATAGCAATAAATGCACGAATAACTTAAGTCATAGAAAATGTGTAATGAATGTATATTACAAAGTTGCTTAGAATCAGTTTCTTTTAGTAGGCAAAAAAAAAAATTTTTTTGGAGAAGGCAGGTCCGTTAAAGAATAATGAAACCCCCCGGGGCGTTAACTCCCCCCCCCCAGGCTATTGCCCCCAAGTCCCTACTTACCCCTTCATGCAAGTCCCCTCCAGCAATGTTCACAGGGGCCATCTTGTCTTCTAACAGATTCTTCATGGGGCCTTTTTCTCTTCCAGCTCTGTCAGTGGCGCATGCGCATTAGGAAGCTGGTACTACTGCACATGCGCACAAAGTTCAATCTGCAAACTTCATGCACAGTAGTACCAGCATCCTACTGCACATGTGCAGCCACCGCAGTCAGATCCAGGAAGAATCAGTTAGAAGAGAAGATAGCTCCTGTGAACATTGCTGGAGGGAACCTGCATGAAGGGGTAAGTAGGGACAATAGCCAGGGGAGAAGGTGGAGTTAGCACCTGGGGGTTGAATTCCCCTTTCAGGCTACACATTTATGGTTATTGCAACTTTTTATTCAGACCTCTCCTATTCATATCCCAGTCTCATACATATAAAATGCATGGTCACTAGAGAAATTTGGACCCTAGTAACCAGATGGAAGAAACTGCAAACAGCTAAGAAAAAAAAAAAAACCCAAAACCACACAATTGCAAATGGTCTCAGATCATTTCATTATCACTCTTTACATCATACCAATTTAATTTAATGGTTAACAACTCCTTTATAAGTTCTCAATCTTGCAGACCATTTTTTTGTATCAACATGCCAAAGGATGGAATTCTAGGATGGATCTGACAAAACAAGTGGCATACATACAGTTTTACACAGCAGTTTAATTAAGATCCTAGAAGTGTAAATTTGATAGGAGGTTTGATTCATGGATTAAAAAGAATTAGTGAAATAACTGGCCAACATTTCCACCATTTAAATATAACATGGTCAACCAGCAGGTGCCAAAGCTTAACACCCCCAGAGCTCTAAAAACACACAAAAAAAAACCCCAAGCATTAGCATAACGACTGCACCACATAATAACTACACAATTTCCTTTAACAAACAACTCTCAGTTCACACCACTACAATAATACTACTATAATACCAATTCCGAGAAATACATTTCCTCCCATTACCGCTGCATGGCTCAGACAACAGCTGACTAAAACCATTATGGCCATTGCTCTTTAAATGCCCCGCCAGAGCAAAGTAGGCGCGGCCCACGCTTATAATTAAAAGAGGATTAACAATTCACTGAGCGTAATTGAAACCCGGAAGAACAAGGAAACAGCTAAAACCAATGTCAAGCTGCGCTGTCCGTGACGCGCCCTCATCAGCCAATGATTATAGAGATCTGTTTCAAACAACCCGCTCTTCAGCCTATACCTACGGAGCAACCTCTGCTAGAGGCTTTCTAGGCGCTCTTGTGAGTTGTGACCCGGATGCTGTCGTGTGATTGGTTTCTAGATTAGAGCGGAAGATTCTAATTTTGTGTGAGATTTTTTTTTTCTTGCTTCCTTGTGTTTTCAAGTGATATCGTAGCAGGATTCGGAGCGGTGAAAGAAAAGAGAAGACCTATGTCGTAGGAATATAGAAGGGAAGGATCGTGTACGCATCATATGCAGAGACTGCTGCTTGGCGATGGAGAATCGACTTGAATGATCGAGGAGCGTGGAACTGTAACAGCCACCCCGAATGTGAGCAGATCTTGTTACACTTGTACTCTGTGTGCTGCTGCGCACT
>CM044436.1:91242302-91257757 GCA_024363595.1 Xenopus borealis
TTTAGGAGGGAACTGCTTTTTGGCAGGCTGTTGTTTTTCCTTCTCAATGTAACTGAATATGCAGTGTGTAACTGAGTACGCAGTGGGACATGGGTTTTACTATTGAGTGCTGTTCTTAAATCTACCAGACAGCTGTTATCTTGTGTTAGGGAGCTGTTATCTGGTTACCTTCCCATTTTTCTGTTGTTAGGCTGCTGGGTGGGGGAAAGGGAGGCTAAATATCCCTCCAACTTGCAGTAAAGAGTGGTTGAAGTTTATCAGAGCACAAGTCACATGACTTGGGGCAGCTGGGAAATTGACTATGTCTAGCCCCATGTCAGATTTCAAAATGAAATCTAAAAAAATCTGTTTGCTCTTTTGAGAAATGGATTTCAATGCAGAATTCTGCTGGAGCAGCACTAATAGCTGATGCATTTTGAAATTTTCCCATGACAGTATCCCTTTAAGCTCAACCTTAACTTAAAGGAGACGTATAGGATAAATATTTTATAGGCAGTAATGAATACTATATGATGCTGGTTTAAGTTGGGCTTAAAATTAATATTATATTCAAAAATGTCCCCTTTGTTAGAGTTTCCTGTAGATCTGCTTTTGTCTCTGTCCATGTTTCAAATGAGGGGTAGGCATGTCCTAATGGTCCTTGCCAGCTTTAAAGGTGGGGATAGCCGATTGCAGCCCCTGCAGTCACACAAACAAAGAGAGGTCAGCCTAGTTGCCGACTTGTTCTTATCCTACAGTGCGGAGTGCTACCAGCTCTCTTGTTTATCCAGGAAAGAGGCAGCAGAAAGTGTAACACATGGATGGAACTTGTATGGTTTGTGCAAAATTTTTCAATAAATTAACTTGAAACAATACTTTTTAAAGCACATTTCTACTGTATTTAAAATAGTATAATGTAGTGGCACACTTGTTTTTACATTTCTCATTTAAACAAAGAATATTTGTAAGAAGAGCTGATAATGGAGACGGGAGAGATTAAATCTTATAAGGAGCAATCCATGTGCTCCTCTGTTCTCTTTTTCCTGGCCTCCATGCACTTCTCTCAATAGCATGGTTTTAATTGTACTAGAAAATATGCTAGTCTGCAAAGATTTATTAAAATTAGCTTTTCTGAATTATTCTTTTAACCATGGTTGTGTTTTTTTTGTTTTTTTCTATGCAATTAGTGAAACTCCCAAGTGCTGTCTGGACTTGTCCAACCTTGGTGATGAGACTGCACCACTGCCAATAGAATCTCCCGATAGAATGCCATCAGGTATGCATTTTTTCACAGGTCCCTGCGTGGTAATTAAAGTCCAAAATCAGAAGATTGTTGGTGGTCTGTACAATTTGATAAGGTTATGTGTTCAGCTTCCATATAAGCTGCTCTGTTCTTACAACTTCACTGTGCCAGTAAATCAAAAACAAAAAAGGAAGACGAACTCCAGTAGAGTATCTGCAAACCACAAGCTGGAATTTTTTATTTTATTTCATATTTCTCTGTAATAATAAAACCGTACCTTGTACTTTATCCAAACTAAGATATAATTAATCCTTGTTGGAAGCAAAACCAGCCTATTCGGCATATTTAACGTTTCCTTGTTTTTCTAGTACATTTAAGGTATGAAGATCCAAATTACAGATCTGTTATCCAGAAAACTCCAGGTCCCAAGCATTCTGGATAACCAGTCTCATAGCTGTACTCCAGTCATTGTGTGTGTGAGTTCTGCAGTTAGTATTCCACTGAAATCAGTGTTTCTCATGCAAGTGATTCTCAATTTACAGATAAGCTGGAGTCGCCAAAGACACAATTTGTCCAGTTTGATGGCCTGTAAGTAATCAAAACTTTGCCACCAGATTGTTTTTGCATGTGATTTGTCATTTCACTGCTCCAACACAGACCTGTTTTTAATTAATTAAATTAAAACAACAAAATATATATATATATATATATATATTTATTTATTTATGCTATATCAATAGGCTTTTCCATGTGTTAAATACTTTTCCACTGCAAAATTTCCACCATAGTGTTCTAATCACTCCTATTTCCTATAAGGGGGCTTTCAGTGGTTAGTAACTGTTGTACTAGTGAAATAGTTCCTTCCCTTCAAAGCCAAGCTACCAATTGAGCCTGCACATAGTATTGTATCCTTAGGGAGGCATCTAACATTTTGACAAATATAACAAGTTGAAAGTATTTTTATTTTCTTCTGTTTGATTTTGTATAGTTTTACGCCTGATCTTGGATGGAAAGCAAAGTAAGTATAAAATGTGTAATTTAGCAGCCTTTATATTGCTATTTGGAATAAAATAATAAAGTTTTTTAGTTATTATTGCTGTTTCCCTTTGTGGAATGGTGGGGGGAATGGGGCTTGTGGTGTTGAAAATATTCATGAATTTGCTTAACGGTCAAGTCAACCCCAAAATAAAAATTTGCGTAATAAAGGAAAACCTAAGTCTAAGCAACTTTCGAATATACATGTATTAACATTTCAGTGCTTTTAAAGTTATTTTAATAACTAAGTTTCTAGAATTATGTTTTATTTTATTAGGCCATTTTTTATTTTGCAGTTGACTTGCCCATTAAGTGAACATTTTGTGGACATCTTTTTCATTCAAGATCTATGTGTGCCCCTCCCCCCATTTTGGCATTTTAATGCAACAATGAATATCTAAGTACTCCAATTCATGTTGAATCCAAATGCTTGTCATTGCTTTATCCCAGGAGCAACAAAGAAATTATTTAGATTATCTGCAATGTTTCAGCACTCCTTCCCACCCCATACTCGTACAAAAACCATTGCACAGCTTTTGCTGGAAATATATTATGCAGAGTCTCAACAACAAATCACATATTTGCTCATCCCACAGTTTCTCTTTTATGGCAACTTAAAGGGGTGGTTCACCTTCAAGTTAACTTTTAGTATATTGTAGAAGGGCCAACTTTTCAACTGGTCTTCATTATTTATTTTTCATAGTTTTTTAATGATTTGCAATTTTCTTCTGTTTCTTTGCAGCTTTGCTGGGGTAATTTGTACCCTAGAAACCAAATTGCTGACACTGCAAACTAGAGAGCTGCTGAATAAAAAACTATAAAACCACAAACAATAAAAAAAGAAAACCAATTGCAAATTGTCTCAGAATATCACTCTCTAAAAGTTAACTCAAAGGTGAACAACCCCTTTAAAGCTAGAGACTTGGGTTTATATAATTACTTATTCATATGCATAATTAACACTCTCTCTTTCTTTTGACAGAAAGACTCGGAGAGGAAAAATGAATTCTGTTTTGGTGAGTGCCTTCTATGGGGTAATTCCTTACATTTCTGTTTATGCTGTTTGTATCTTCACACCGGTATATTTATCTCCTGCAAGTACTACATGTGGTACAGTGTACCTGCATATTTATTTTTCTATTATAATATAAACTAATGTCAGGGGTAACTTTGGTATAGTTTACTTTGGTAAATTAAATAATATGCCCTTGATTTTGACTTGCCTTTTTAGAGGTTCTGCCAGTTGTCTTGTAATTAAGTTTCTTCTGCTCTTTCTGGCCCAAAGTGTAGCAATTTAAATCCCCTTCAGACAGCATGGAGGAATATTTTGGCTTCTAATGAAAATCTAACTGCACAATTTCCTTTGAAGTAGTAGTTCTAATTTGTGAATTAAATATAAATTCCAATGAACAGTGACCTAATTGGTGCTAGTCCATTTCTCACTAAACATTCATGCAGTTTGAGACTCTCTTGTTAACTACAGCATGTTTTTCTCTGCCTTACCCAGCCACGCCTTCTTTGCAGCACTCCAAGTTTTAAAAAGACCTCAGGAGGAGAGAGAAGCTTGTCCAATAAAGAAAATGTGAGTTTGAGGATTGTTGGACAGAAAGTATGGTGTGAAAGTTGTTAAAACATGTCCAGTACAGTATTCATGTGTGTGTCTAAGTTGTGTGTTTTTTTTTTTTTTTGTTTTTTTTTAATGGTTGCTATTTTCAGGAAGGTGAGCTGTTTAAGAATCCAAACTGTAAACCTGTTGCTTTGCTGCTACCACAAGAAGTAGTAGATTCACAATTATCGCCAGCATCTGAGAACAAGGTAAGTGCCATGATTGCTCTGTGCAGTACCTCCCATCTCAATATGTGTATGCCTTAAATTTCTGTAGAATAAAGCAGTAAACTGGCACATGTATTTTTAGTCCATAGTTTGTCAATAGCCACAATACTACTACATAATTAATGAGCATAGAATAGTCATATTACTGACTGCAGATTTTGAGTGAATCCCGGCCTGGGATGAGTTAATTACTTATCTTGCTGTATTATTTTCTCTTGGAGATTTTTTATAACATATCGTAACTTTTTTTGTAATATGTCAACACTCCATTTTAACAAAGCCAAGGGTGCTATCCTGTTACTGCATCCAATATATAAATCTAAACTTTCAATGTCAGCACAAACATTGGAAAGAGCAAAGTTCTTATAGTTGTGTCCTGGCAGGTGGATATCTCCCTAGATGAGGATTGTGAGATGAATATCTTGGGATCACCTATAAGTGCTGATCCCCCTTGTTTGGTTGGAGCACATGACGACCTGAAAATGCAGAATCTTGATGGATTTGCAGATTTCTTTTCTGTTGATGAAGAGGAGATGGAGGTACACAGCAAGTATATTTATGTGCAAAATATGTATCCTTGGTATAAGAGCAATGCAGAATTCTAGTATAGGATCCCTAAACCAGAAACCTGTTATCCAGAAAGCCCCAAATTATTGGAAGGCCATCTCCCATAGACTTCGTTTTATTGAAAACCTTAAAATGTTTTAAAAAAATGATTTAATTAATTTCCTCTGTTCTTCTATTTGATCCCAACTAATATATAATGTAATCCTTATTGGGTGCAGAACAATCGTATTGGGCTTAATTAATGCTTAAAGGAAAAGTAAATGTTTTTCTTTTTCTTTCTGTAAATTTGCTCTAAACAGCCCCCCAGATTAATGTACCTTAGTCCCTGCTGCAAGTCTGCTCTGGTTTCTGTGTTATCAGCAGCTTGTTTCCCTTCTTCCTGGTGCAGAGTGAAGCCCAGCCCCTTAGTTTACTGAGCAGTCCATTTGCTGCTGTTCTACAATAGAGAGGAAGAGGGAGCCAGTGTGTGCATTAGTAAGCTAGTTTCCCCAAGCAAAAGGTGCTAAACACACTGGTCTCTGCTATGTCATAGTATGCAAATGATCTCCTGGACTAGTCCAAGATATAAGGTCAGCTCAGTAAGCTAAGGGGCGGGGCTTCACTCTGCACCAGGAAGAAGGTGAAACAAGCTGCTGATAACACAGAAACCAGAGCAGACTTGCAGCAGGGACTAAGGTACATTAATTTGAGGGGCTGTTTAGAGCAAATTTACAGATAGAAAAAAAAAAAAGGTTTACTTGTTCTTTAAAATGATTTTGAACATTTGAAACACCGCTATAGTTTATATAAACAAGCAGTTGTGTAGCCATGGGGGCAGCCATTCAAGCACAGGATAACACAGAAGATAACTGATAAGTACTGTAGAATCTCTCATTAGTGAGGCCAGACTGCTCATCTTGCATCAGGGCCAGACAGCATATAAATTAAAGTGCCAATATACCCCCTTATTCAAAATATATTCCATTCATTAGGCTTGTGCTGAACATATCCTTTACTTATTGTAATAATAACAATATTTTATTTTTGTGTAATTTCTGAAGCTACACAGGGAAGCAAGCTACTCCGTTTGGTCCAAGATAACTTGATGACCAGTATAAATCTCCCTCCCTCTTTTGTTCATTTATTTTTTTGACAGATAATTATTTGTTCACTGGGAATCTGTCTACTTCACAAGACCAAACATGGGAGCAGCTTCAGTTTCCCGTTTTGTTTTGTTTAGCTCGGAAAAAAACACAATTTTGTTCTAAATTTTTTATTTTTTTTGCCCATAATGAAAAGTGCTTTTCCAGAGACGGCTGTATTGACCAGCTGCCTGAGAGTTTTCATTTTATGGAGCCCAGTTATCTACATTTACATATCGGTGTCTGTTCTGAAGGCTTAGTGGCTGGAAGCCTGCTTTCCACAGAGAATGTAAAGTGGCCTCGCTCATGATCAACAATTAATTTAATTAGATGTTTCCAACACTAGCGTTACCTATGTCTTTTATTACCAAAAAATACTCGTGCTTTTTTTGCCAGTAAATTTCATTTGTATTTCCATTGGACCTGTAGAATCCTTCTGGAGCTGTTGGTAACTTGTCCTGTAGTATGGCAATTCTTCTGTCGGGACCCCTTCTAAATCAAGATGTAGAAGTCAGCAGTGTAAACAATGTAAGCAATTTAAAGCTTATTTAAACTGAATGAATTGTTATAAACACACATATATAGATATATAACTAATACAATACAACCTCGTGGTGTTATAACCGTATGGTCCCCTCAAGTCACTAATTGGTTACGGACTGGTAACCAATAGGAGAGCTGCAAGTAAGAAGTAGTGATCTTGCTGTTATGTTAGACATCCACACACTCCAGCCTGTATAGGTTACTAACTATATTGAAAACATTTTTTTTTTTTAATTTTCACAGCCTATTTACAGTTTTTATTTTTACACTGAACAATTCCTTTAACAGAAGGTTGTGGTGTCACTTCACCCATCATCTTTTATACAAACCTGACCTGAACACATGGCCCCCTGGCAGCACCTTTTGAAACACATTTGATGCCTCTTGCATGTTTCTTCTTCATTCAGAGGCCTCTTATTTTCCTGTCCTGGTGAACAGTTAGATCCAAAAGTTTGTTCTGATACAACACATATTTGTGAGGCAGTTTGAGAAGAGCTTTTATTGCAACCATTTCTAGAGTGGCAACACACCTAGTTTTTGCTTCAGTCTTCAGTGTGTTTTGGCTGGGTTGGAGTATTCGGATGGAGTTTTTTTTTTTTTCTTTTTTAAATTAAATTCTTCTTTAGACATATGTCACACAAAGACACCCCCATAGGAAAATGATCAAAGTAAAAAGAAAGATAAAGCTGCTGAGCGCACATTAAATACTTCAACAATTTCCTCTTGAGCAGATATCTTTAAACAGAAGTCGACTTTACCGCTCACCTTCTATGCCAGAGAAAATTGACAGGCCAATGCTGAAACGCCCAGTGAGGCCACTAGACGGTGAAACACCTGTCCGAGTGAAAAGGAGACGTAGTACCAGCAGTCCCCTTCAACCAGAGGAAGAGAACTGGCAACCACAGAGGAGGGTAAGTTATATGTCATGACTTGTATTCTGTTAGAAATTGCAAAGGGTGGGGAAGCTATATAAAGAGTAGCACTTGCAAATCTCAATCAGCAATATAGCTGTTGGACACACTAGCTGGTTAAGCTCCTGCAACAGAATTTGGCCAGCAAAGTTGATCAAATTTACCACCCATCGCTGTCTGATCGCAAACACCAACTACTACTTGAATTTTATTTTGTAACAAAACAAACCTTTTTGCTTGCTGATTTTTTTTTATTTTTTATTTTTTTTATTCTAATGACTAGTGTCGTAAAAAGGTCAGTTTGGTAGTGTTAAAGAAAACACACCATTTATGAATTTACCAGATTTTTCAAACTGTTTTACACCATTTTTGCTCTGCACACAAAAATTAATTGATGGTTTTTTATTTCTTTCCTAGAGCAAAATGTATGTACTTGGATATTGTGAAATTCTTGCAACCTACATATGTGATTGAAAGAGCATCTTAAAATTTGGTTTTGTGTCCACTTACACATAAAAATATTTATTTATTGCACAGTGAAAAACAAAATGTTGTTCTATGCAAATTTCCAGTACATTAATGCATTGAATATAAACAGCCACACGTGAAAATTCAATAGTGAAAGGTGAAATCACTGGGGGGGTGACAAGTCACTTACCAAAGCAGGTGCTTCTGGTCACTAGAGTTATTTCTTTAGGAGCAGCAATGAGCAAATGTCTTCTTCCATTTTTTCGTCTTTCAATTACCCTGAGCCAGCACATCCTAGGTGGGGATACAAAGTTGGATTTTTGTTGAAAACTCTACTGTGCATGCAGTTGCCCTAAGAAGAGGAAGAAGACTGTTTGCTGCTCCTACAGAATAACCCTGTGCCAGTACACTTTTCAGTATCCAGTAGCACCGGCCAGGGTGCCAGGTAAGTGATTATAATCACTTGTGGTAGATTGATCAAAGGGCAAATTGGAATTCCTGAAGTACATATCTTGGCATATCATGATTTCTTCACATCCATCAGTGGTTGTTCTGGAAGCAATTTTTATGGCCGTTTCACTGCTACCAAATAGTTGAGTGAATTGCCATGCATATCCGTTGGCTTTAACGTGTGCTATTATATCCTCTGGGCCAGTCTTGCACATTTTCTCCAAATTCTGTTTATTGAATTAAAAGGGTTTGTTATAAGATAATGCAACCATTCTAAGTATATACAAGAATTAATTTTGCTGACTTCTGTTACCTGGGCCCACTTAACCTCATATTCAGTGCTCAACAATCACAAATTAATTGGGTTTTTTTTCCAGAGAACAGATCTGAGAGAACCTTTAAAAGCTATTTTACAAAAATTGTGCTGGTCATCTATTTGGAAAGTAGATGTATGTTATTTATATATTAACCTATGGTGTGGCTCTGTTTTAGGGTACTTCTCTTAAAAAGACACTTTCTCTGTGTGATGTGGATATCAGTTCAGTTTTGGATGAAGATTGTGGTCACCGACAACTAATTGGAGATTTTTCAAAGGTATGTTTGTCTTGTCTTTGGGAGACTCAAGCCTGCATAGTATTGTTTTACCTGTTTTGTAGATATATGTTGCAGTTCCCCCATTCGTGGATGTCTAAAACTGATTTCCCTGCTGATAAAAATTTATAAGGTTTTTTTTTTTGTACATTGCCCCAACTATATTGAGAAATCTTCACCAGCTGGGACCGTATGATAGTCTAGAACCACTCAATATATCCCAATTTATTGGGTAGAAATTGCAGGGAAAAGTACAATCTCAAATCTACACAACTAACAATTCCATAAAAAACATTTTCATATTGCATCGTTCAACAGGGAAGTTAATTACTGCACAAAAACTAATAAAAATGCCTTATCAACTTTTACTTAAGAAGAAAGAAGATATCTCCTCAGCAGCCACCAGAATGTTTGCATTCATTCCATCTAGCAATTTCTTGAACTAAACAATTGCTATAAATCCTTTATTCAAATTTAAGTGCCCTTTGTGTGGCACTATATTTGCTCCTGATGTGTACAAGGGAGAAAGTTCTTCCACCTATTGCCATTCCAGAATAATGTTCGAAATGCATACATCTCATCATGTCTCCAGTGGCATAGGTTGCGCAAGTGGGCAAAATGCAGAACACAACTTGGTCACAATAAATATTTAGTTCTCTGTCCTCCTAAATTGCAGCTTCAATAGTCTGTATAACCTACACATGATGCTCCTCCCTGTATAACCTACACATGATGCTCCTCCCTGTATAACCTACACATGGTGCTCCTCCCTGTATAACCTACACATGGTGCTCCTCCCTGTATAACCTACACATGGTGCTCCTCCCTGTATAACCTACACATGGTGCTCCTCACACTACGTACATAGGCTTCCATTTTACCTTCACTCTGGTTCCAACCATTGTATTCACATTGACTTCTAGCAGACCATCAGCAAGTAAATGCTTTTCAAAACTATGAATTTTGCCACCATTTTACCTGAGGATTCCTCTGGGTCATTTATGTCTGTAACTCTTATAAATTAGTAAATGGCATCAAAATGCCATTGGCCTTTTTTGTAACATTTGTGCAGTGGTCGATCCTCCTTATACACATGTATTTATTTTGTGGTGCAGGTTTATGTTTTACCCACTGTTACTGGCCGACACCAGGACCTCCGATACATCACTGGAGAGACTGTAAGTACTGCCTTGCGGCTTCAGCTCTCGAAAAAGAAAAGAGCTGTTTAAATATTCGGGCCAAATGTTGAATATGATAGGGATTTGGTGAGTTTCCTGATAACAATGTTCAATAGTGTCCATTGTTTGTTTTGGAGGGAAACAAATGATCTATAGTTACTTTTCTTGCACAAGTGTATTGCTTTGTTCTTGTGACTGCTGCTGCTATTTTTTTGGCAAAACTCTGTAGTTTGTGTCTTGCCTTGCTGCAGGGATTTTAGCTATCCATATTTAATCCTAGACGCTTGGATCAGGAACCTTGGCTCTCCAGCTGTTAAGGAACTACAAGTCCCACAATGCATTTGCCTTTATGAATCATGACAGACTCCTTCATTGCATTCTGGGACTTGTAGTTCCTTAACAGCTGGAGAGCCAAGGTTCCCTATCCCTGCACATGCTAATCTTCCCACTTGCAGAATATAAATACGGTTTTATGGATGCAAGTGCTTGGGATTGACTTTATTTGTATATAAATCCCAGGTTTACAGGTAGCCTGAAAATAAATCGATTAGACTTGGCAATGACAAAATACATGATGCATTGATTTTGGAAACTATAAACGTTTTGAAATCTGAGGTATCTTTGAAGTCATCTAGGATTTCCATAGCCACAAAATGGGCACGTATTCTTTAAGCGGGGATGGAACTCCAAGGTGTCTTGATTTGTGTTAGATTTCTTAAAATACAAAAAATTCACTGTGACTGACATTCATAACTGCTGTTTCTAAACATAAATATTTTACAGGTTAGTCATGTGACCAAGCACATATCTTTTACAGAATATTTTAAATATCTCTTTAAAGATTTGAAAAATAATGCATGTGAAATATAAGAATAGGCGCATGCAGCTACTCACTGATTAGTGATGGTTATGACTCCCAGAATACATGATAACCTCAAACATGTCCCACATACAGGGAGTTATAGCCCTGCTGGAGGTGCATAAGATGAATTTCTTTGTACTGCACTGACATTTAGATAAAATATGTCCTATGTTTTTTTTTCTCCTGTTTCACATGTTCTAATCCCACTTCACACTAACATTTCACTGCAGCTGGCAGCCTTAATGAATGGAGACTTCAGCAGTTTAGTGGAAAAATTCTTTATAATCGATTGCCGATATCCTTACGAGTATGATGGAGGACACATCAAGGTGAGCCTTTTACTTTAGCAAATACATGTTGGTAGCTGAGGATAGTTATAAAGTTAAATGTTTTTTTATTTTGCTCTTTCGATCGTGAAAGTGTTGTGTATATTTCCCTTTCAATCAATGCTCCTAAAATTGTTTGCATGTGGAACACAATGAGCACTTCTTGATTTCTGCAACTAACAGTTTATTTATTTGTTTGCTTTTGCAAGGGTGCATTTAACCTTCACCGGCAAGAGGAGGTAACGGACTACTTTCTGCAACAACCACTGGCCACATCAACGGCACAGAAGAGATTAATTATAATTTTTCATTGCGAGTTCTCTTCAGAAAGAGGCCCAAAAATGTATGTATTCATAAAGTTTGGATAAAAAGTAAAAATTCTGAGCACTGGAAATAAACTGGGAAATCCATTAAAAGATTTTTTTTACTGACTATTTGATTGCTGTATTTAGTTATTTAACCCAACCTATTAATTTACTAATTTATCAATACAATGCCTTTTCACTAGGTGAAGCAAGTAGTGAAAAATGGCCCTCTACATGCTTTTGCTTTCCCCTAGTCTTAATAAACTAGCTTCAACTTCTCAGATATATTCCAAAGCCAAAATTCTAAAGTTAAAAAAACATATTTTATTTAATCAGACATTAAAAAAGGCATACAGACCATTTTGTTGTTCCGCCTTTCCCCTAGTCTTAATAAACTAGCTTGCCCTACATATACAGAGGTTCTTGTTGACCACGTTTTATTAGGTTTTTGGGCCAAGTCTGTCTAAGCAATGTGTTAATTATATGGCTGTTTCTTAAAAGTTTCAGCCCTTTTGGCTCAGACAAGATCATTCCATGTATCAGACAATAAAGATGTATTACTAGTGGCACAAAATATCCCTCTTTATGTAAATGGTTTATAATTATCTGTACCTAATGATCATTGGAATGAATCTCTATGTCCATACTAAGAGCAGATTACATCTCTATTTAGACTCACTTGGCCTATTTTCCCACTGGGGGTTTTCAACAGATGAAGAAGCACCATAATCTGGCTAAGAAACTGCCTTGTCTCCTAACAGTGACAGACACAATTTAGCCAGGAAACACATCTATGAAGGGGTAGTTATGTAGACTGTGCTGTGTACATAAGTAGTGCTTTATACATATTTTGGTCCAAAATGTTTATTTTGTAGGCAATGGCAGGTTCCTTGACCAAATTCAGGTCCTTTTCCACCATCCAATTCGGTTCTCTTCCATGGAAGTTCGAATTCAATAGAACTTAAATACCTTACCGATTCATAAAGAACAAGGGTTGTGAGGTTTTGGCTTTTTTTATTTTATGAAATAAACATTCCCATAATTATATAAACTGAAATTATTGTTGTATCACAGCCTTGTTAGCAAATAGTAAGTCCCTTATTAAAGCAAGGTCTATTATAAAAAATATATATATATAAAATACATATATGTGCTAATTTGCACTTGGGCAGAAACCCATAGCAACCATTTCAGGATTGCTTTCCGTTTCCAGCGTGCAGTTGCAGTTTTGTGCAATCATACAAATCCCTAAACATAAATCAAATCTTTTCACGTAGTAACCATTAGCAACCATAGTTTCAAAGTAAGTCACCACTCTCTTGCTTTCTTTATTTTAGGTGTCGTTTCCTCAGGGAGGAAGACCGAGCCAGGAATGATTACCCAAGACTCTACTACCCAGAGCTTTATCTCCTTAAAGGCGGTTACAAGGATTTTTTTCCTGAATACAAGGTATTGGTTTTATTATTCTTTTCTAGCATACCACCCAATAGCCACTATTTAGACAGGACAGATGACAAAGTGGGTGGCATTAACGGCTACAAGTAAACATTGTCGGGTGAGTCATAAAATAAACAGGGCTTTGTTGAAATGTTCTGGGTGTAATGTGTGTTTGTACTTTTTTTTTTTTATGTTTCCTAGCATTTTAAGAAATGAAAATGTGTTTCCTAGCTGTAAGCAGCTGTTGAGCATTGTAGTTTTCCACATTTACCAGCTGTTTGCCTCCCACTCAGTGAGCCATTGCCCAGCTGTTTTTCTATGGCTGGAGTAACCAACCAACTGCAAATCAGTGCTACAAATGTTATTGTTAAGACCCTGTGTGTAGGGCAGTGGTTGTCCAACTTTTTCATCTCAAGCACTCCTTGAAGGTATTTGCATTGTTCAGGCCCCATAGCGTACAGATAGGAAAATACTTGTGTAATAGTTTATTCAGTCATAATTTCAGGAAAATCTAGGACAGCAAATACATTTTCACATTCACTTTAACTGACTCTTAGGTCCCTTACAGACGGGCGTTTTTACCTGCGCTCCCCTGCGTTCCGTTTTGCTGCGTTCAGCCGCAGGGGAGTGCAGGTATAGACACACTCAATTATTTTCAATGGGTCTGTACTCACACGAACGCATGTAGGCGCCAAACGCAGGAAAAATGCAGCATGTTGCGTCTGAATCTGCGTTCGGCGCTTACACGTGTCTCGTGGGTACAACCTCATTGAACAAAATGAGGTGCGTCTAGACCAGCGCAAGTCCAAAAACGCCCGTGTGTACCGGCCCTTAAGGTGTGTCTAGGAGGGTAAATATTCATTCTCATAACTCTCCCCCTGCCTTTGGTTAGTTCACATAGAGAGTGGGAATTATCTTGTTTTTATTCATCTTTTGAATTTGGATGGATATGGATCGAAATAGGAATTTATGTCTACCATTGATAGAATATGTAATGAGATTTTGGAATATCTAAGATGGAATAGTAGAGTGGTTTAAACTAAAAAGAAAAAAATACATATTTTCTGGAGCTTTGTGCTAAAAGGTTTCCAATTTTTGTAGATGGCAGCATCTACTACATACTTTGTAGCATTGAGTGTGAATGAGGTATAAATTGCTACTTTGTAACAGATGAAGGTATACTTTGTTACATGACAGGCATACTGCTACTACATATCTGTTAAACTACTATATGTTGTCTTTGTTATTAACAGGTTCCAACTAGTGGGCCGTGTAATAGTTAATGTTTTTAAGGGGTTGGGAGATTTGGGTATTTAAATTTCAGGTGTGTAGAGGGCTCTCGAGAGGAAGCTTCTGAGGAAGTGGTGAGATGCCATGAAACGCGTAAAGCGTAAGATCCTGTATGTATGCTGACACTGTAATTTAAATCTTTTTAAATGGATTATTAAAGATTATTTTTTACACCAATCTCGGTGCTCCGCTA
This sequence comes from Xenopus borealis, assembly GCA_024363595.1. Taxonomy (NCBI): domain Eukaryota; kingdom Metazoa; phylum Chordata; class Amphibia; order Anura; family Pipidae; genus Xenopus; species Xenopus borealis. Next base: position 91,256,635 of record CM044436.1, read on the forward strand.
CTTGCTTCTTCAGTTAGTTCACAGCAGTTTGTAAACCGGAATAATGTATGGTTCTTCCCTTTTCAGTATGTGCCATTTGTGTTTTCCTCCCAACAGGAGCTATGTGAACCGCAGAGCTACTGCCCAATGCACCACCAAGATTTCCGCGAGGAGCTGCTGAAATTCCGAACAAAATGTAAGACTTCAGTTGGCGATCGAAAGAGGAGGGAACAGATTGCCCGCCTGATGAAGCTTTAATCTCAGGGATACTCGTTGATCAGTTGTCCTTTTTCCAAACAAAGGATATAAAGCTCTGCCAGAATTTTAATTTTCTTCTTCTACAACCATGAACACTGCAAGAGAATGACGACTATTTACCTTGTTTACATCTTTGTCACTGTGAATTTAATTTTATTATTTTTACTGTGATTGTTCATAAATTAGTGTGTGAGGGACGAAAAGGTACCTGCACAGCAAATTGTTGTAGGCATTAGTCCACTAGGTGGTGCTGTATATTTATAGATGCATTGTACACTTTATTATTGTGATGGACATTTAATGATGGCTGAAACGGAAGTGAGCCAGTGAAATCTGACATTAAGGAGAAACGTAGTAAACCAATGGATTATTTGAAAAATACTTAGTCTCTTGTCTCATTATTGAATCAACAGCTAATAGCAACAACGTGGTTCCATGGTGAAACCCAGTATTTAAACGGGCGCCTGCTGCTGTTTAGCTCCTAGTAGCACTGCCATACAGGCACACAAATTGCTTTAATGGTGTCACTTTAGACAGATACCATCTTGTACTATAAGTATGGTGTCCATTAATACCTTAAAACTGGTAAAACAAAAATGTAAGAACAAAAGGATTCATTTGCCGTCAAATGCATTTGTTCTATTGCAACAAAAAGGGAATCCATCAAATATAAATTGTTCGCTTAAATGGGACTTTCTGAAAAATGGCATTCCTGTATTTCAGTGCTTCCTGAATAATCATTTTCTGGATAAGTGAAGCCCATACTTGTACTACAATTTAAATAGATACTGTCATGAGAGAAAATGCATCAGTTAATAGTGCAGCTCTAGCAGACTTCTGCACTGAAATCTGTTTTTTAAAAGTGCCAACAGTTTTTTTTTTTTTT
>CM044436.1:91261151-91277243 GCA_024363595.1 Xenopus borealis
AGAGGGGTTCCCAAACTTCTTCATTTGACTGTATAAACCTTATGGTGGAGACAATAAAGCTGAAGCAAGTGGGACCTGTAATTACCACTGTGTCCTTTGCACACACCATGTTTGGAGGAGAAATGGCACTGCACAAAAACACCATACCAACACTGAAATTTGGAGGTGGGAACATAATGGGGTGGGGCTGTTTTTCAGCATATGGTACTGGAAGACTTCATATAATTGAAAGAAGAATGAATAGAGAAATGTACCAGGACTTTCTTGAAAATAACCTGTTGCCATCTACCAGGATGCTGAAGATGAAACCAAGGTGGACAATGATCCCAAACACAAAGCCAAGAAAACTCTCAGTTGCTTTCAGAGAAAGAAAATAAAGCTGCTAGAATGACCCAGTCAATCACCTGACTTGCAATTGAAAATCTATGGAAAAAAAGAAGACTAGAGTTCATAGAAGTGGCCCCAGGAACCTTCAAGATTTGAAGACAGTTTGTGTGGAAGAATGGGCAAAAATCCCATCCAAGCAATGCATGAATTAAATAAATTTCAGTAAGAGCGCTCAATATTTATTCCCTGTCATACCACATTACTACACATAATTTAATTTATGGGCTTATTTATTTTGAGTTCTTTGTATGTGTGGGTTACTTCAGTTGTTATTGACATCTGGTGTAAAATTCAGGTCAATAGTCCCATTAGAAATATATTTACTAAAAAAAAGGTTGACATGTTTTCCCCCCTGTATATGGGCACTTGCAAATTTCGGTCACCTTTACTCTTTGCAGGTAATGATCAATGTCTGTATTAAATCATTAACTGGATCTGACTTTAAATGACCCTGGGAAACTGAACTGAAATGAAAGTAGATTTTGTTTAATGAGGAATAAAAAAAATTACAGCTCTGGCATGACAACAGAGTAGTCATTGGAACTATTGCCTGCTTATTTTATAGGATCTAATGTAGCAAATCAAATACCACAGAGGTACAGGGTTATTATCCCACATTTACAGATGAATAAGAACATGGGAGTATTATCAGACAATGGAATGCATCTTCTAGCATATGGACTGCTAAATGTAGCGGGGAAAGCACTGAGTTGTCTTCGCCCTAGATATCTCAGTTGTCCATAATTTTCTTGTGCAAAACTCTATCAGCAAATAAAATATGAGTGTAAATAATGTACTATTGATCAGAGGACAAGTAGGGGCAAAGGACCAGGGTAAGTCAATTCATTCCTCGGAAACCTTGCCATTTGGGAAAAGGAAGTGTGAATGCAATTGATGATAAATAGTCTAGCTATCCCCCAGGGCCGGAACTAGGGGTAGGCAGAAGAAGCCCCTGCATAGGGCACAGTGAAAGGGGGGAGCTGGGCAGGTACCTGTCTTTTGCCTTCCCCTAGTTCAAGTTTGCTGCTCTGCCCCACCTCCTCCCCTCCAGCAATCGTGCGCACATGCATTTGCAAGCATGGAGGGGAGTGCAGTGGCCGGGCTAGGGCGCCAGATCGACTTGGCCCGGCACTGCTATCCCCTTTATAATTAGGCAAAAACTTCATGAGTAAATGCATTTGAGTTATAATGTGTAGAAAACCAGCACTCACTGCTGACCAAAACTGATATAAGGAGAAAAAAAGAAAGCACTCACAGCAACTATCTAAGAAAAAAAGGTCTGTTTACATTATAATAATGCAGACATCTACACGTATAGTGTATTTCACAATAATCAACATGGCTGACCTGACTGCTCTAGGGATCTAATTCCTTGTTGAGTCTAAGATGAGAAGAATGTGTTTGCTAAAGTAGCCAGAGCAGTTGATCCTTTTCATGTAAACAAAAAAAAAAGCTGTGTCATATGTATGTATAACTTTATTTATAAAGCGCTGTTAAGGGGCTGTACAATATATAAAAGTTCACACAGGAAGGACAAGGTAAGAGACATGGTAGGAAGGAGGTCCTTGTGTTGTAGAGCTTACAATCTACAGTAAGTGGTAGTGCGATTAACTGTACTTAGCATTTTTAGGAAAATAACTAAAATTGTATTTTTCAATTAAAGGGCAACTAAAGTCTAAAATAGAGTAATGTTAGAAACGCTGTATTTTGCATACTAAATATAAACATGAACTTACTGCACCACAAGCCTAATCAAACAAATGATTTATGCTTTCAAAGTTGGCACAGGGGGCTGTCATCTTGTAACTTTGTTAGACATCTCAGCAATAGCAATACACTGCACATGCTCAGTGTGGTCTGGGATTCAGTTGGGAGGTTAAGTTTAGGGATCGTCATAAATGATCAAAACAGCACAAGTCACATAATATCTCCCATAGAAGCCAATACAGCAAGACTGATTAATCAGAATATACAGACTGCACTGGGTCTATGAATACAAATATCTACACAGTAACTGGCTGTTTTACAGGGAAACAGACAAAGCTGCTGGAGTTCTGGTAAGTAAGGTGGGGGGGCTCCTCCCTGCTGTTTGAAAGTATGACTGTTTCCCTGCAGAGCAGTTAGGGACCGTCTGACAATTCCTATCCTCAGAAGTAAAGGAAGGGAGAATTTCACTGCTTACAGTCAGGTTTCTTATGAAAACGGTAGAAATTTTTAATTGAAGTATATTGGAGATATATTTCTTTTTCATTAAAGAAAGAAGAAAAATGGGATTTTATTTTTTGCCTTTACATTCCCTTTAAGTAACTGAATTTAACTGTTGGTACGACGGAAGGTTGTTAGGTGCTCATAAGAACAGGTAACCCAAATAACGCCATGCAATTAATATAAGTACAGACAGCACACTTTAAAAAGGATTGATGTGGGGCAGACATGTTGTGTGAGGCAGGTTATTCAGTGAGCTGAATGTTCTGCTACTGTGCCGCTTTTGTTTTGAACTCCACAGAGTACTGTGATCACAAAAGAAATCACTAGTTGGGTCAAACATACAATTAGAAAAGATATGGGTGTGAGTGTGTGGGAGGAGGCAGGACACAGACTGGGAGGGAAAATACATGAAAGCTCCAGCAAACCAGAGACATCCCCATCACAAAGTGCTCCATTGCCCTAATGACTCTCACAGGATGAACATGACACCTTAGTGTCTAACACAGGAACTGCTGTGGCTGAAGGAAGCTTTCACTGGAGCTTTATGAAATTGAAATGATGGGTAATGAAATCTGTGACTCTGTAGAGGCTGAAGGAGTGATGGGTGCTGGAGTGCCAGTGTAACTTTGGGAATTGGATTTTTGGATTGTTTGAATTCGGCTTAGCCCTGGCACAGCTGGAAGTGCATAAAGTGTATTAGCTGTACTCACTGGACTGCACACCCCTGAGAGAATCTACAAGTCTTTTGGTGTGATGAGCATACAAGTCCACAGTACTGCAGCACACTGACAAGTGTGATGAGAAGATCCCCCGAGTGATAGTTCATACCTAACCTGGAAATGTGCATAAGTTGATTGGAGGAGGCTTGGTTGTTCCTGTCCAACATGAAGTCTTTGGGGATCATCTTGCTCATTTCAGGGACTGGTAAATGTCTATTTTAATCCATTAATTGGTATTTGCTTTGTCCACTCAAAAGAAAGCTAGAAGCATATTTGGGTTAGTAACAAACTAGTTACAAAAATGTAAACCTGCCTGTCATAACAGTCTCGGTTCTAAGTGTTTGTCTTAATCGATGAATTGTGGTCTGGAAAAGTTTTAAGTATTTCTCCCATATGAACAAGCGGATCAGTCAAAGAAACCTGTGTTTCTCGGATTATAACCTGCACCACTGTCAGACATTTCCAGCACTAGGCAGGCGTCTACTGATCAGTCTGGTTGGTTCAGTTCTCAGCAGTGGCATAAACAAAATCTTATGCTGGGTAGTGTGTGTTGCTCAGTAATGTACATTTACATTTAAATGCCACTCGGTCTCTGCTATCAGCAGCTGTGACCAAAATGATTATGATTTGTTTTAGGTGCTGGTATTAAAAATAGCAATAGTGCTATGTAGTGCTCATAACTTAACTCTTTCTCAGGGGACCGAAATTAATTTGTGACCCAAACTTTGGTTTATATACTTTGTTTTAATGAGTTTTTTTCTATTGTAGAAGGCAATTTCACTATTTTTAGGGGGATCATGGTGACCCATCCTTAACAGTTTGTGTATAATGGTTGGAAAGGAAACTGCACAATTCTTATCAAATGTTTTTACAAGAGCTTCTGCAGTAGCTTAGTTTGTCTTAGCTGGGTAAGCTACTGGATTTGCTTTCATACCATCTCTGTATAAGAAAATAATATAGTTGCATAATGAATCATTTTCAGCTCAAAAATCTTATTTTTGTCAAGGTGTCTCAGGGTCCTGTGCCAGACAGTGAAGCCTTTTCATACCATGAATGTATGGGTGGCAAGTAAATGTAACTAACCTATAGATCTACAATTCCTGGCATCCCACCAAAAACCAAAACTCTATCAACCAAAGGTTGATGAGAATGTTAAGAGTTGTAGTTCACCTTTGTCTGAAGGGTTACAGGCTGCCCATTCCTATTTTATAGTGAGCAAAGCATCTCCTACATTTAATCTTACAGAATGATCTCATGTAATATCACCCTGTGTTCTACTCATACAGTAAAAGGTAAATTAATTGGCTAATTAAATGTGTCACTAGGAAATGTGATAATATACTGCCAATATGCCCATTGCGTTTCGGTGCTTACAGAAGCCAGGATGTAGTCCCATGGGTATTGTTTCCTTTAATTGTCAGTAGATAATATGGAAATGCACTGGGTAGCTAAAATACCCCACTGGGAATATCATCTCCACATACTATGTTATTCTGTTTTGTCAAGTAACATATGTCAGAAGCTAAGAATGTGGATGAGACGATGCCCTGTAGAATAGCAAAATCAAAATGGATTTACAGTACTGATATTACAGTACTGGTGGTACTATACCAGCAAATGTACAGTAAATACATAGGTATTATAGAGCTTAGTCCAGTTCCATAGAATACTTGAATTAGAGTCCTGCACATTTTTTTTGGCAACCCAGACATGCAACCCACATTCTTACCTGCCTGGACCCGCTACTCGGCCTCGACCTGCAAGTACCTTACCCGCAACCCAGACCCGCTACCCACTGACCATCATTGTTACAGGAAGTGACATCATCAGAAGTAGGCATGATCAGAAAAAAATAGTAAAAATCGCTATTGAAAAGACTTGTGGCCCGACCTGAGACCTGCAAACCCAAAGAACCACGGCCCGCATCTATACCTGCACCCAGATCTTCTTCCCGCAGGGTACCGCAAGTTTTATGCGGGTAACCCACGGGTACCTGACCTGCTGCAGGACTCTAACTTGGGTCACGTGTGGAATCCCAGAAAGATACGAGTTATTCATAATTTGTGGCCATCCCTCTAGCAGTGGATGGGGGTTTCACTGGTGCCAAATCAGATTGCTACTTTCACTTATTGTTACACTTTACTGAGTTCCGTACAATGCTCCATGGGGTGGCTGAATGCAGCACAATAGCAAAGAATAGCAAAAACAGAGCATTCAGTGCTCTGTGAATAACCTGCCTTACACACAAATTTCAGTCCCTCCTCAATCTTTTTTAAAGAGTTTGATCATACTGTCTGGATTCTTATGGGCACCCTGCAGACAGCTATGCCAGGTATGAGGTTTCAGGTGTCTAAGTGGTTAACTGTAAAAAGAGAAGCAGTGGTAACATATTGTTAGAAGGTATTATGGACAAGGCACCTTTTTATCTGGATTTTTGTTTTTATTCAAATGAGAGGTAGCTCATCTACATACTCATTTTCATATCTCTGCTCATTAATAGTCTAAGAGCTGTCATATTTAAACCATTTTATTCACAGATTATCTTTTAGGCAATTCTTGGACAATGGTGAATCAAAGTTCTGCTATAGAGTCAAGCCAAAAATGATTTAAAAACTCATTACTGAATCACTTACCCATAATTTGCAGGGCTCTCTAAACTGAGAACTAAGGGTAAAAACAAGGAATGTTATACCCCCCAAACTGCTCATAGACTTCTTTGTATGCAACAGATACGTAGCTTTGCCACCTAAGGCAAGGTTTGCAGTCTGTACCATCACCCACCCGTATAACCACATTTTACTTGCTATCTGGCAGTATTTGTGTTGTTAGTCATAGATAATTGTATTTGGACAATCAACTATAATAAACAATTTATGAAATTGCTCCCCACCTTCCAAATATGTGATCTAGGCACATGCCTCTTGTACCTACCCATAGTTGCAACCCTAGTATTAAATCATCTGGCCAGAGAATATTCCCCGTTTGGATTTTTTTATCTCTATCCTTTAGAATAGCTTGGACAGCACTTGTGAAATACCCTTAGTGTTCCATCTTTTGACACGCCATGTTTTTACTCCAGCATGCAGTGGTTGTGTTTTTGAATTATGCAAGGAAACTCACATGCACACTCAGGCCCTTCTTTAGTAGTAACGCTTGGTGCAAGGGAGACGGCCCTCCCAAATCTTCGTAGAAACAAAATATCAAGCTAGCACACAAGGCGAGTGCAAATAGGGGTCAAGCCCCTGGTACGTTTATTGCGTTACAACGTTGCAGGGGCTGACCCCCTTCTTCAGGTTATGAAGAAGGGTCACCTGAAGAAGGGAGTCCGCCCCCGAAACGTTGTGACGCAATAAACCTACCAGGGGCTTGACCCTGGTTTGCACTCGCCTTGTGTGCTAGGAGGCCAACTGACAATAAATGCCCTGTAGAAAATCCCTACTCTGTGGTGGTTCCATTAAAATGGAACTGGGGCGACAAGCCTATAGGAATAAGGATTGGCCCAATCTTAACTCTTAGCAAGAAAGCTAACTGTTATTTCTGAGATATTCATGAATATGAGACTTAACAACTTTACATCATTAGTCACTGGGCCCCTTGGATAGCCAGGTCAGCCATGCCAGTTGTTATGAAATACATGAACAGTATAGTAGGACTGGGTGCAACTGTCTCACCACCTGCAGATGTGGCAATTCTCTCAAAGAAATATTCAGCACATATACAGATAAAATATAAAGATTCAATTAGTAACACAATGATAAACGTATATAAGAGCATGAAGAGGCTGTTAATACCTAGTACTAATAACATGCAAACAGCTGGTCAGTGTTCTGTAATAACAATAAAGACTAGTTCTTCATATTGCCTAGGCTGACTAGAGATGCTGAACCCACAAACAATAATGAAGCTCCTTTGCCTGAATATTTGACTAAAATGTTTATTGGTTGTTAATATTCTGGTGTTTGTAGCTACACTGTATATATGGTACAGGTTATAGATGGTAGAGGTGCCATCCCCATTCAGTAAGAAGCAGGCAGAGACTGATGGTAAAAGAGCACCTATTTTAAACCTCTGTTCTAATAAGTGCTTGTTAAATCCGAACAAACAACATTATTTTATTTCTATGGCTAAGATTAAATCATTGATGCTTATTGTCAAAATGATATATACTTTTAGGACTAGGATGCTAAAACAAAATGGATCTAAAATAAAAACACTAGGTTGACAATGTCATGTAAATCTATAAATCTATCTACAGTATCTCTGCATAACCATCTGTGTGTGTGTCTATTTGTCTGTCTAACTGTGAGTTTGTCTCCAAATCTTTACATGTCTATCTTCCATCTACATGTATGTCTGTCTATGTATTGCTTAAGGTTTATGGAGCAAGTATGTTTTGTCTTTTTTTTAGTATACTTAACTGTGATGAAATCTACATAAGAAATTTACATTTTCATTTTATCCTGTTTAGCTGACTGGGCTACCCTTTTAGTAAAATGGATCTTTATTCCATCTTACAAGTATTGATTTGGCAGTGCTACATACATTGCTTAACCACACACCAGCCACTCCCACCCATTTAACATTTCCATGTCCTTTACCTCTTGCCTACCAAAAGAAGCAACCGAGGAGATGGTAATTACTTGCCTCATTATGCTTTGAGGTCATTTGAACAGATTTACATTGTATATTAAAATGTTAAAATGATTCTCATTTATTCTGTAGACAGTGGGCACCAGAGAAATGTAGGTGCATGTAAGTTCTTCATAAGAAGCAACCCATCAGGATTAAAAGGAGTAAGTGCCTAGTGCGAGCGACCATGTTGGTCTGAGTGCATGCGCACAACACGCTTCTCACATCACGCACATGCACAGAATGACCAAGTTGCAGCATTTGCTCATTATCTGCATGCATGTGCTCCAACATGGCTGCTCATACTGGTAGCTCACTCCTGGCGCAGGTGTCTTAGTGCTGGCAGGGGTCGATTTAAAAAAAAAAAATACTGTTACCCCCAACCGGAGTGTGGGCTCTGTTAACCCACACCTTTGTAGGGATAATATTTTTGGGCAACAGGTGCCCTTTAAGCATTTCATTTACAGCCCCATCTAGCTGCCCATTCACACATTACCCCCTGGGCTTTGCCCCACACGCACTGCTAACTAGCTTTGTGTAACTGTAACATTAGGGTGGTGGCAGAAGTGACTACTGGGTGAGATTAGTGGCCCTGGGACAAATTGCCTCTTCTTCGGATGACAAATTGCCTCTTCTTCCGGCGACAAATCTCATCTAAATGCCTTGGATCGCTTCGAATTTCCGAACTTGCCCGAATGCAGGAAGGCATTTAGGGAAGATTAGTTGCCTGAAGTAGAGACAATTTGTCGCTGGGCGACTAATCTACCCCAGTAGCCACCTCTGCCACCACCCTTATGGGGGGCTGTGATAGCTGTGTTGTAAGCCTGTGATTAGCCTGACATAGACAATGGTAGCTTATCAAGACTAAAGAAGGCCATACAGGGATTTAAGATGGCCATAGACATGCAGATTTTACTGTTGTGTATGACTAATTATCATCCATGGCAATTTGCCAATCTGCCACTAACCCTTCAGTTTAAATAGAAAATAATAAATCAGACAATGTTCTGGCCACTAATTTACAGGCAATAATCGTAAAAAAAAGTTATATCTGACAAATAGTAGTGAGTCACCCACTGGCATTGTCACATAGGCAAAAAATGCACAGATATTGTCGTTAGCTGACAAACTGTCAAATTAGAGCTGAACTATACAAATGTTTTCCGTCAGATCGCGTTGGAAGGACAAAATGCAGGCAACAAATGGGATGTAGTGGCATGTGTCAAAATATAATGGAACTGAACGAGAAATCGCAGCCATAAACTACATTCCATCCAACATGACAGCAAGCTGCATCTTCATCCAACAGTCTCATTGTGTGTAGTTTATACTTACATTTTGTTTTGAAGCGTGCTACCAATTTGTTAGCTGCGTTTTGTCATTCTGAAATGATCCTATGGAAAATGTCTGTATAGTTCAGCCCTAAATGGCCGATTGCCATCTATTTTTTTGCATTGATGACCAGCTTTATTGTACTATTTGGTACTTGTATTCTGGCCTGACAATTTCAGCCAGTATCTATGTACCATAGATATATAAAAAAAATTAAAATTCCAAGTTTTAATGCACTGGGGGTGGCTCACTAACTAGCAAAATGTCTCTCCTCTGAGTGAAAGCTATCCAGCTGTAGTACAGCTCCACAGAGACTCTTTAAAAGGTGCATGAAAACCTTTCCCCTTGATTAGAAACAATATAGGATTCCACTCATCACTGACAGTCTTATTTTAGTTCTCTGATTTGCAACTCCAGTGTATTTGACATTTTCTTAAGGTTCACAAATAGACAGAGTGGATCTCCCTACTTTGTATACAAAAATAAATAAATAAACATAATAGGGCTATTTCACCTCCAATAAAGATTATTTATATCTCAGTTACGAACAAATACAAGGCACTGTTTTATTGTTACAGAAAAATAAGAAATCTTTTAAAAAAAATGTAAATTATGTTATTAAAATTGAGTCTATTGGAGATGACTTTCCCGTAATTCAAAGCTTTCTGTATGAGTTTCCATATAACATCCCATACCTGCACTATATTGCTTTATTATTATTATAAACATGCTGCAAAGTTAAAATTAAAGATGCACAGAGCAAATATTGCTTATACCACAAATATTTAGTTGATGGCTTTAAATTTGGACAGCAAGATTAGTAAGTATATGGTATTTTCAGCCTTGGAGGTTCATTTACACTGCACAATTTTGATCCAGTCTGCCAAGTAGGTTTGACTCTCTGCTATTTTTCATAGTTGGAAGCACATAACAACATGCTGTAACTACAAGCAGCTGTACTGGGATAGAAAGGATAATTTGCATACTATAAGCTGCATACTAAAAGTGATGGGAAATATATTTTACTGTATATATTAATTGACTTAGAATTAAAACTTGCATGCTATTTATCACAGAGGGTTTACCAAAGGTGGTACAAAGTCAAATCTATTAAGGAAGAGCATAACATTGTAGTAAAGATAAGCTCATACTCAGAAAAGTCTTACTCCAGTTTATGGTCTATTTGCATGGCGACAATCTCCCTGAACTGCCTTCCGCCTGCTAAAATGAAAAATCGCCTGCTGCAATGCACTTACGGTGCTTCTATTTCCAAAGTCGCCATGAGTGCATTGCGCTGGCGTTTTCTCATTATAGCAGGCTGAAGGCAGGGGGAAGGCAGTTCGGGGAGATTGTTGACCTGAGAAGAAGAGGCGTTAAGTTGCCAAGTGACAAATCTCCCCGAATCTGCCCGTGTGACCTTGCCCTTATACTGTACAGCTGTAGTCAGATTCTAGAATAAGAACAGAGCTTGTATGCCAGCGGTCTTGCACCTGAGTGAGTTAGTGCGGGTGGGTGGGGGTCACCCCCACCCAGCAAATCTGGCGCTTGAAGGTATTTAAGGAAATTGAAGGCTACAGGCACAGTTGCTGTAAAACACAGGGCTGACAGGCCAAGAAAAATACAGGAGCGGCATATGCGGAGGATTGTGGAGAATGGTTACAGACAACCCAAAGATCACCTCCAAAGACCTGCCTTGCTGCAGATGGTGTATCTGTACATCGTTCTACAAATGAGCAGGTACATCTGTGTGGCAGGGTGATGAGACGCCACAAACTTGTTGTAAACAAAAGCTCATTTAGACAAGCCACAGTCCTTTTGTAACATATTGTGAGAAAAACTCACCCTGGTGGTCTAGTGGTACGGCGGGGACGCCTGCCGTGCCGCTCTTCTTGCCAGCTTCCTCCTTAGTACGCACGCCTTGCGCCTTTCCTCTATTTATAGGCGCGCTGACGCATGACGTCAGCACGCAGTGGCGCCAAATTTTAATTATTTGGTGCATTTTTTAAAAACTCATTGCCCGTGATTTAAACCAGTTTTAATCCTGGTGCCTTGTACCTGTGCTGATTAAGCTTCTGTTTGTTCCTGATTACCTGTTTGACCCTGCCTGGCTTTGACTACTCTGATTATTCTGTATCCTGACCTGTGTCTGTTATTTGACTATCGATTCTGCCTCATCCTTGTCTGATTGATTATCCGGTTTGACCCTTGCCTGCCTGACATTCCTTGTCTGCCTCGACTCAGCCTGTCTGACTACGAATCTGCTTATCCCACCTGTACCGTGACCTTTGGCCTTTTAAGACTTTTACTACAGTCGTGCCCCATTGCTGGCCAGAACTCCTGCTCTGCACCTCTCGTTTAAGTCCAGGTGGCATCTGAGTAGCTGAGGGCTCCTCCCGAAGCCAAAGGCGGTCACACTACTGGTGAAGCACGAGCCTAGACCAGGGTGCTTGGCATTTGTTCTGGTATTGGGAGCCGACCGTGACACATATGCTTTGAACTGATGAGACAAAAAATTAATTATTTGGTCAAAAAAAAGCGCTTTGCATGGCCGAAGAAGAACACTGCATTCCAAGAAAAAAACCTGCTACATACTGTCAAATTTGATGGAGGATCCATCATCCTGTGGGTCTGTTTGGCTAGTTCAGGGAAGGGCCGGATGAATTCAACCCAATATTAACAAATTCTTTAGGATAATGTACCGATAAACTGTACGTACTGAAATACTACTGAAATAATACTGTTTCCATAAGGCATGTTTTATATTAAAAGGAAGTTGCTACTTTGAAAGCTCAGCCAATAATAAACAAAACTCCAAAGAATTAAAAGGGGTTCCCAAACTTTGTCATATGTCTGTAGCGGTTTGCCCTTGTGACTGAACTGTTTATATTCCTTTCTAAACCCAGCCCCCTCTCTTCATTTAAAGGGGTTGTTCACCTTTGAGATAACTTTTAGTATGATGTAGAGAGTGACATTCTGAGATAATTTGCAATTGGTTTTAATTTTTTATTATTTACGGTTTTTGAGTTATTTTGCTTTTTATTCAGCAGCTCTTCAATTTGCATTTTAAGCAGTCTTGTAACTAGGGCCCAAATTACCCTAGCAACCATGCATTGATTTGAATAAGAGACTGGAATGTGAATAGGAGAGAGTCTGAATAGAAGGATCAGCAATAAACAGTAGCAATAACAATACATTTGTAGCCTTACAGAGAATTCGTTTTTTTTAGAAGGGGACGGCGACGCCCATTTGAAAGTTCCAAAGAATCAGACGAAAAGACAAATAACTATAAAACTATAACAAATAAATAATAAAAACCAATTGAAAAGTTGCTTATAATTGGCCATTCTATAACATAATAAAAGTTACTGTAAAGGTGAACCACCCCTTTAACATTATAGTCAAGTTAGTCAACATCATCCTACATCCAGTTTCATATATCAGGTGTCTTAGGTATCACTTTAGACCCCTCCCTAACCTTCTGATCTCACATTGGATCCCTGAGCAGGACATGGCATTTCTTTATTTGCAAAAACTAGAGTCTTTTGCTTAGCCCCCCGTCAAGAAGGTTCACAAATACATTGTATTCTGTCCTTAAAGGGCACCTATCGTCAAAAACAGTTACCCCCAACCAAATGTGCGGGCTGATAGAGCCTGCATTCCGGTTGGGGGTACTGGTGTTTTTTTTTTCTTTTAAAATGCCACTCGCCAGAGCTAGCGCGCATGACATCGGGTGCATTCGCATTAAGAAAAGCGGTCAGTGTTGAGGCACTCCTACACTGCCTCACAGTCCTTAAAGAACAAGTAAACGTTTTTTTTTTCTATCTCTAAATTTGCTCTAAACAGCCCCTCAAATTAATGTACCTTAGTCCCTGCTGCAAGTCTGCTCTGGTTTCTGTGTTATCAGCAGCTTGATTCACCTTCTTCCTGGTGCAGAGTGAAGCCCAGCCCCTTAGCTTTCTGAGCTGACCTTATCTCTCAGACTAGTCTTGGAGATCATTTGCATAATGTGACATAGCAGAGAGCAGTGTGTGTAGCAGCTTTTGCTTGGGGAAACTAGCTTACTAATGAAACACTGGCTCCCTCTTCCTCTCTATTGTGGAACAGCAGCAAATGGACTGCTCAGTAAACTAAGGGGCTGGGCTTCACTCTGCACCAGGAAGAAGGTGAAACCTGCTGCTGATAACACAGAAACCAGAGCAGACTTGCAGCAGGGACTAAGGTACATTAATCTGGGGGGCTGTTTAGAGCAAATTTACAGAAAGAAAAAGAAAAACATTTACTTTTCCTTTAAGCTCAATTGGGATAATCTATTGACTATACAGGTCTACCATATTGACTAGGTAAGTTCTATTGTTCTATTTTCAAACAATCACTTCCTATATAGCAATTTTTAGGCTGAGGCCAAGGCGCTGACTCCTTGAGAGAAGGAGATCTGCTTTGTGCCCCAGCTGCGTTCATCAGAATCATTTCCACTTGCATGCAGTCAGACAGAGTGGAGCAGAGGTTGGCCCAAATATGTGAAAGCAAGCTGAGAGCACCGGAACACTGTGTACAGTTGGCCGTAGTCTTCTTCTGCAACAGCATGCCCCTGACATACTGTATGAACTTGTTCCCTACCTATTTATTTCTTCTGTTTGTCCCCTATATATATTTGTAAGCTCAGGGGTGCGGGTTGATGACCTTATTCCAATAGTGTACTGAAACTCCTAGGAGGTATTTATTTTCACTATCCAATTTATAATAAATGCATGCCTGTTTCTGTTTTATTTAGCACGTTTATAAAGCACCTCCTACACTTGTGGTGCTATATATATATAAATAAAATGCAGTACAAAATGACCATAAGCCTTATGTGTCCATCCAGTCAAAATGTATGCAAAATATTTGTTTCAAAATGTAAGCAATGATATCTGTTTCTGTTACAGTTACCTTCTTGCATGCAAATACACCAGTACGAAGTGATTGTGTACAAGAGCAGCAAGCATGCGTGCAAGATCTACAGTGCAATTCCAGTTACTATATTTTCCAGGACTGCTCACGTGGTGAGATGTCTAGTTCTAGGTGTCAGAATGCTGCTTTGGTTCTTCAGCAAACCCATTTGTTGAACTGCAAGTGCCAGCGTCGCATGAGAAGGGAAGATCATTGCTTGAATGCATACTGGTCTGTCCATCCTGTACAAGGTAATTTTTGCTTATTTTCAGCTTTCTAGCAACATCAGAGAGCTGCTGGGGCAGTGACACCCATTTGAGAGCTGGCAAAAAAAACAGAAGAGAAAAGAAAATAATTCAAAACTATAAAGAATAAAAAAATGAAGATCAATGGAAAAGTTGCTAAAACTTGGCTATTCTATAACATGCTAAAAGTTAACGAGCAACCCCTTTAAGTAAGTGGCTGTTGGATTTGTTTTTGTTTTAACCTCCCCTTTGTAGTTCAGCAGTTATGGAACTATCTGTGAGTCATGATTTTCTGTAAGTAAGGATCATACTACACAACTGACATCTAACAGACAACCTGTCACAGCTTGAAAACTGATTCTTGAATAGTTCCAATAGATCAGTGTATGCTTAAAATGTTTAGTCTATGGGATGTGCCCCAGAAAATACAGTGAAACACACTAGAACCCTATCTCTGCTATTTGTAAATGCAAAACCTGTACAGTATATAAACATGTCTTTCTATATTTTATGACTTAGATGACTTGGTCTTTGATGAGTCTCCTTATGAAGAATCAAAGTTTGAAAACACGGTAACTTCAGATTATAGTCGTCTGGTTGAGACTGGTAGGTTTTCTCCAACTGAAGAATTCTGGTGAAATTGTTATAGTTGCTAGTGATGGGCGAATCTACCCCATTTCGATTCGCCGAAAAATTAATGTTGCATGTTTTTGACGCGCAACTCGAATTTATTCGCCCATCACTAATAGTTGCTAGTAGACAAAGGTTTAGTGATTGTTTTAAAATTTTCTTTGAACCAATTCTTATAGGGGAATGTAATAAAAGTCGCTAAGATAAAAACAATTCGCACCAATAAGAATAAAAATGCACATCTTGCAATGTAATATTGTTCATTAAACTTTTATTGCATTGCAAACTTTAATTGCGCACTGCAAAATGTAATTGCTTGAAGGTGTCGTAATCTTTTGACGCAAACCTAACAACTTTTTCAGTAAGAATGGCGCATTGACGCAAGTCGTAAAATGAGCAAACTTTCTTCCACTGTCGGAAGTGGTCACAGTTTCCGGGTTTGCAAAAGCGATATTAAATTTGCGCAAAGCAAAATTTATTCGCACAGAGGCATATCAGTCTAAGAATGGCTAAATTGTCTACAACAAATGATGCATGTTTGGCCAACTTGGAGCCCTGGGGAAAATTGCACTTACTTAAATAAAGACTAGTCCTGGAAATAAAATAACAGATTGAGTACAGAATTATTTGCTTATTTGGGAAGAAGTCTCTGTCCTTAGTCTCTGTTTACAGACATTTATGTTTGTGCGCATCCTGCTTGATAAGGAATAGTCCCCAGATTTATTTTCACTTTCTAGTGCTATCAGTTAGGGTAGTGATCCCCAACCAGTAGCTCGCGAGCAACATGTTTCTTGCCAACCCATTGGATATTGCTCCCACTGGCTTCAAAGCAGGTGCTAATTTTTGAATTCCTGTCTTGAAGGCGAGATTTGGTTGCATAAAAGCCATGTGGACTGCTAAACACAGTCTTTTGTAGGCTGCCAGACCACATAGGGGCTAACAAATAATCAATAGCAACCAATTTTTGGTAGCCCCAAGAAAACTTTGACTACTTATGTTGCTCTCCAACTTTT
>CM044436.1:91301577-91317637 GCA_024363595.1 Xenopus borealis
ATGTTAAGGATCTATGTAAAATTGGTTCCCTCATAAGAAAGCGATGGTATTCTTAGATGTTCACTGACTGAATGGTTCATGTTGGCATCAAAGCGCTTCATTCAGAGGGATTGTTTTCCCAACCATCACACTGTAATTAATAATGGCAGTACTATCCACTATGGATGCGAGCTTTAGATTAGTGTACCGACCATTTGGATGTGTTTTTACATTATTATTTTCTGTTTGCAGCTCAGAAAACTTTTTAGCACAAGTGTATTTGATTTGTGTAGAGGCATAAACAATATTGCATGTTTTGATTCGTTGACCAAAATCATGGTGGGGGGAATGCTGAATTGTGGGTAAAACATATGTCAAGTTGTGCCCAATATTTCACTTTAAACACTACATTTGTGTTTGTATATCAGCCCTAGAATATCTAGGTATAGCACGTAACAGGCAGTACATGTTTGCCATTTGAGAAGGAGAAGAGAATACTGTTGAGTACATATAAAATCATATCATCAACTGGAGTGTCTGGAGCCTGTCCCAGCCACAACCCCCCCATCACCTCTGAGTCTCCATCCCAACTGCAACCCAACTCCACACCACTGTTCACCTTATTTTATCTTGTTAAGGCTGTAATTGAGAAGGTAACGATGCATTGCCCAAGGTGGGGAGTGGGGGAGCATATGCGAATTAGAACTGTCGAGGTGTGATAAATCTCACATTCGAATTTACATTAAAGTTGGTGCTTTTAAATTTGAATTTGTGAGTTTTGACAAAAAAAAATTTGAGAAAAAATTAGAGAATTCGAATGTACAATTCGAACCTTAATAAATCTTTTGCACCACCGTAATAAAACAGTGACTTCTATCGGCTACAATTTCTATGGAAACAGAGCAGCAAGGTAGAGAGAACTTTCTTTTGATCAAAAAATCCCATTCTCTGCCTATAACTGGTCTGTATAATTCTATTTCATAACAGCATGGAATGTTCTGTGACAGATAAATGTCATACTATTCTCTTATTCATTATCAAGTCTGTTATTTCAGTATGTGTCCCATGGGGACTTCTTTAGTAATCTGACTCCCATATCTACTGAATTATTCTGACACATTATCATTGGCCACTGTGTCAGTGGAATATTCGTCCTTAGAATGAATTGGCCTTTCCTAATAAGCCTGGGAAAATCTATATCCACTATTGCAGAACATGAGTTGCTGACATCCGAAGCTGCACTGTAGTAGCATGATATTTCACTGGCTGTGCAAATGCTACCCATGATACACATCTGTGCAACAGCTATGTTTTTCATGTTATTAGAGATGATCCTGAAGAAGACCAAGTGTATATTTTTTACTTGTAATGTTGGTGTATATGCATCTGTCTCAGGTCATTGGGCCTGAGCCTGTACTTTCAGGAAAAAGTCAGCACCTCACTATGGAACTGCTTTCAGGCAGGCTATTGTTTCTCCTACTCAATGTAACTGGAGGAGTCGCAGTGGGACGTGGATTTTTACTATGGAGTGCTCATATCAACCAGGGAGCTGTCATCTTGTGTCAGGAAGCTGTTATCTTGTTACCTTCCCATTGTTCTTGTGATAGGCTGCTGGGGGATTAGGGGATGTGATATCATTCCAACTTGCAATACAGCAGTAAAGAGTGATTGAAGTTTATCAGAGCACAATGACTAAAGACTGAAACTAGCACCATGTTTAGCCCCATATCAGATAAAGGCAAAAAAATCTGTTTGCACTTTTGACAGAACACTTAAGTTCTCTTTATAAAAAATGTTACCTTGGTCTCTCATCCTATCTAGGTCCCCCTGGGACTGATCATGATTATTTTGTTTTTATTCTACAATCTTTACAAATAAACAAACAGGCTTTTAACAAAATAAATAAATTGTAACAATGACATGGCTAGAATTTAAGATAAAATAAGATAAAATAAAACACTACAGGAATCTGAGAATTTGCATATTAAATTAGGTTAGCAGAGCAAATGTAATTTCCAACACAATGCAATTAAATGACAGCTCTTTGCCCAGCATATTCATTCTGTTTATTGCATTTGTAAAGTATTTATTGCACTCACATCTCTTATCAGCACTTAATTTCATGTTGTACATTACCCAATAAAGCAAGCTTGCAGAGCACACCATGTTGAAAGGTCTTATAATTCCCAGCACCAAGCCCCATAGAATGGATTGCGCTGGGTTATGTGTTATACTACAGTATATGCTTTTCTGGTAAAATAGAGTTTGTATCGATTGCAGAGGTATCACCGGGCTATTACTTTTCCTATCTGAGCATTACAAATGATTATTTTTTACTATTTGTAGTTTTTTAAATCAATTTATATATTTTAACCTAAACTGTACCTTTAATAAAAATATCATTATTTATTAATAGAGGTTAATTCATGTTTTATTTCTGCTAGAGTCTGTAGTGAAACCAACAGCAGAGCAAAGTGATTGCTTAAAAGGCTCTAAACATTATTGAATAAATTATGTTTTATGGTTGTTTTGCAACTGTGTTTTTTTCTGCTTTAAAAAATAGTAATGTTTAAATTGTCATGATTAGTCACCATAGAGCTCTATGTAATTCTTGTGAAAATACCAGCACAATTTCCATGCTATTCCCATGGGAGCTTATAGAACTTGGTGATTTCACTTCTTTGATTGATCTGGCCTCAGGGTTAGATTTAATCCGAGGATGCCTGGAGATTGCCATCCTCCCTCGCCCACCTAGTGCCTGCTATGGAGGATCACGGGCATGCACATCTTTTATTTTTCCTTGGTGTCTCTGGAATCAAGGTAAGTACTTGTGCAACTTTTATTTATACTGCCCTCGCCTCACATCCAGCTCTGTCTGGCTTTCAAACTGTTCCAACAGGGATCAATGAGGGTATTGTGCACATTTGATGCCAGGTTTATACGAGGCTCAAATTTCAGGGCACAAAATGGTAAAATCATTAATTTCCATTCATTTCCATTAAAGGAGAAGCAAAGCTTAACTAAAGAAGTAGGACATAAATGTTTTAGGCTTCTCTACAAATCCTAGGCAACCGCAGTCCTTTAGCAGTAAAGATCTCTGCCTCCAAAAATGCCCCAGTAGCTCCCCATCTTCTTTTCTGCCGATTTGTTGCACATTCTCTATGCTGCTGTCACTTACTGAGATTTGGGACTGATGCACAAAATACTGAATATTATGTATATGTGTGTGTGTAAGGGGGTGAATGTGAATTGTTAAGTAATGGTTTATGTATAATTAGGTCATTAGGTGGCAGTGAGATATAAGTTGAACTGTGAAAGTTGTTGGTACTAAAAAGTGAATAAAGCATCCAGGAACAGGAAATACAAAGGCCATTCTGGCTGTGATAGAGAAGAGACATCAACCTTTGTTAGGGAGAGGTGAGGAGAACAGGTTCTTCCATACCTTGTGTATTAAAGGACCAGTAACATCAAAAAATTAAATTGATTTAAAGTAATGAAAATAGAAATGCAGTGTTGCCCTGCACTAGTAAAACTGCTGTATTTGCTTCAGAAACACTTCTATTGTTTATATAAATAAGCTGCTGAGTAGCAATGGGGGCAGCTCGAGAAAAGACTCAAGTTACACAGCAGATAGCAGATAAGCCCTGTATAACATAATGTTATCTGTTATCCATTATTGATCATGTGCCATATAGCCTTTTTTATAGCAGGTAAAATACCGGCCAGGTGGCAACCCTACACACAGGGGTGACCATTTCAGGATACAGAACAAATCAAAAATAAATCCTGCCCACTGGGCCCTAACTTCACACATGAAGAGTTCCCTTACTTAACTGGGCCCCTTGTGGACTACCAGTAAGAAAACATACAAGTTGGGGTCACCCCTGTACTCACAATTCTTGTGGGGATTGCTCAACCTCCTGGTTTTATCTAAATCAGACAGACCCTCTGTCACTTGGTATTTCTCTGCATTTTGCAGTAGCAAGTGGCACCTCCAGCCCCTGTGGAAGTTCCTCACACAGGCAGGTGTCCTTCCTGCTCTATGTCCTGCTCTGAGAGAGCTTCCTAACAGCCTCACTAGAACTAAATACCTTTCCGCAGGGCAGCCTTCCTGTGGAAGGTGAGCTCTAATCCATGAGCTGGACTTCTGGATCGGAGTACCTAGTTTGCCTGTTCTTTCCAGAATACTCCAGCCTCCAGGACCTGGCTGCCAAAGCCTTTAAACAGAGAACCTATTCTCTGATTATGAACAACCTTTCGGGGCCTACCTCTCCCACTTTGGAGAACTTAAAGGGGAAACACAGCTTTTCCCACAATTTTTTGGTCACTCTACCACAATATATACAACTGAGAACTATTGCTACTCCCGTGATAATTTACAGATACCCAGGATTAGTGAGTAGTGGAGATTTATTGAATATGCTCTGTTGTTTCTGTATAACACTAACACCGATTTTGATTTGAGCAATTAATAAGGGACTTGGGTATCGAGTTTTTTTAGCCCTCTTTTGGGTCGACAGCTCTTCTCTCATTGATACATTTTAATGATCTGTTTTTATGTTTGCTTTTTGTATAGATTTTGTTGTAACTTTTTGTTTTGCACTGTTTGAATTTTTGTAACTTTAACTGTCAGCACATATAGGTGAGACACAACAGCGAACTTGCTATGATTTTATAAGCACTTCTATGCCAATATGTGATCTAACACTGACCTGTCTGTATTTATAATTAGATGGGATTGTATATATAGCTACACTGAGTGAGTTATAAAACTTTTTGCACATATTTAATCACCATTGCTCTGTTTTAATAATACAGGTATTGGATCCCTTATCTGGAAACTCACTTTCCAGAAAGCTCTGAATTACGGAATGGCCATCTCCCATAGACTCCATTATAATGAAATTCAAAATTTTAAAAATGATTTCCTTTTTCTCTGTAATAATAAAACAGTAGCTTGTACTTAATACAAACTAAGATATAATTAATCCTTATTGGAAGCAAAACCAGCCTATATCGGTTTATTTAATGTTTACATGATTTCCCGAGTAGATTTAAGGTAGGAAGATCCAAATTACAGAAAGGTCCGTTATCCGGCAAACCCCAGGTCCCGAGCATTCCGGGATAATGGTCCCAGACCTGTAGTTTTAAAAGTAGCTGATCTGAATAACAGACATTTATACTAGCCCTGTTTTGGTGTTTAATGTCATGCCCCTTTTGCACATAATATACTTTTTCCCACCATATTTTGTGTATTTGTATATTTTGTATATTTGTTTTGGAGTTTCACTTTGATAAAGGCTGCCTTAATCCAACCTTAACCTTAGATTTGGTGCCTACAATAAACACGTAAAACATTTGTAAGTCCTGTGAGTGCTACTTCTATGGTTTATACTACTCAGAGCAAAGTGAGCATTTGAGTGTCCTAACAAATTCCAAGGTGTGAAACTCCTGTGTCAACCAAGAAGGCCTGGATCATTACTAATAGAGAGAGATGCTGAATCTGTAGGCTAGTTCATTAAGTTCATAATATAATATAAAATATGCCAGTTCTAGCCGAAAGTCGGCCAGATGTCGATCAGGCGGGACTAAATATCCAGTCGGATCGTGGCCACATCTTTTCATTCATGTGGTTAAGCGATCCAACCGCCCATATGGCCTCCATTATGATCCGGACGATATCGGATCAGCCCGATATCGTCCACCTCAAGATGGGCATATCGGGTAGAGATCCGCTCGTTTGACGTCATCGCCAAACGTGCGACTCTCTACGTGTATGGCCATCTTTACAGATATGTTACTTCCATGTCTATGAGATGCTTCAGCAGATATTGCTTTAGTGGTGGGGAGAAAATTCTTCTTTTCAGGCTGACAATGCACCCTCTAACTTTTGTCTTATTCATTATATACTTTTTTAGAATCTTTGGTTTTGCTTTATTTATTACACCTATTGTTCCAGGATATATATTTTCTAGTGCATGCACTGGACTTTTCCAGTAAAGGAGTCCTATATGAACACCATACATATGAATCCCAAAATGGAGCCCAACAGCCTTTATTTTTCCACTTGAATAAACCACTGCCAATGGGTGGTGTGGGAGAGAATTGAATGCTTAACTTTAGATTTACACATCTATTCCAGCATTATTTATCTTTTACAATAACACCAAATATCATAAATATGACCCAAGACCTGTATTGCATTTAAAGGAACAGTAACAGCAAAAAAATTAAAGCTTTTTTTTTTCTGAAAGTAATTCAAATATAATGTTCTGTTGTCCTGCACTGGTAGAACTCATGTGTTTGCTTCAAAAAGACTACTATTGTTTATATACACAAGCTACTGTGTAGTCATGGGGGCAGCCATTCAAGCAGAAAACGAGAAATGGCACAGGTTAAGATGGCCTAAGGTGGCCATACATAGAGACATAGAGATCGGATCTTTTGGTGATATCGCCACATGAGCAGATCGCTCCCAGATATGCCCACATTGAGGTGGGTAATTGAGGGCTGATCTGATTGTGGGCCCTAGGGACCAACGATCAGATCATAATGTATGGAATAGGGGGTCAGACTGCGCGGGACTGTATCAATGAGCAGAAGACATTTTCGATCAGGGAAGCACATAGGAGGGCTCTATACACTCACCAATAAGCTGCCGACTCGGTGGCTCTATCTATGTGCAGCTCCTGCAATGCAAAAGAGAAAAGGGGGTGCAAACAAGACTGAATAAAAAGGAAGAGGTAACAGGCCAGCAGGAATATAGCAAACTAGTAAACTGATAATGCTGTCTTTGATCATTTCCAATGGTTCTTAAAGGAAAACTATACCCCAAAAATGAATTTTTGAGCAACAGATAGTTTATATCAAATCAAGTGACATATTAAAGAATCTTATCAAACTAGAATATATATTTAAGTAAATATTGCCCTTTAACATCTCTTTCCATGAACCACCATTTTGTGATGGTCTGTGTGCTGCCTCAGAGATCACCTGACCAGAAATATTTAAACTCTAACTGTAACAGGAAGAAGTGTTGAAGCAAAAAACACACCTCTGTCTGTTAATTGGCTCATGTGACCTAACTTTATAGTTTGTTTGATATGTTTGTGTGCACCGTTGGATCCTAGGATCCCAGGAGGCTGTCCTTATTTTTTAAAATGGCTATTTTCTATTTATGATTACCCAATGGCACATGCTACTAACAAAGTGTATTATTATGAAAATGGTTTATTTACATGAAGCAGGGTTTTACATATGAGTTGTTTTATGCAATATCTGTTTATAGAGACCTACATTGTTCGGGGGGTATAGTTTTCCTTTAAAGGTCCTTAGGGTTGCCCAGCAGCATTTTACTGGCCTGGTCGGTAAAAATGATGGTTGATCTCAATGTTATTAATAGGGAAAAAAGATAAATATATAAAGGAAACCAGGTATTCTTTCCAGAAAAGGTGGCAACCCTAGCACTTCAATGCCTGCAGGAAATCTTCTCTTTTGGGGGTGATGATGCACCTGACAATACCTAAACCTTTATATTCATTGCAATTGCTCAGTATATTGTTTATTTTACATGTGACAATTAGTGATGGGCGAATTTATTTGCCTGTGCAAATTTGCTGCAAATTCCCGCAATTCGCCACAGGCAAATAAATTTGTGAAGGGGCAGATATTATCACACACTTTCCTACAATTTCCCATCAGGCAACGAAGTGCCCTGTGCGACCACACCATAAAGGCAATGTCCCATCTAGCTCCTATGTTTTGTCTTTGCAATCAGTGGTGTAAGTAGATGTTACTGGGCCCCACAGCAAATTAATTTTTGGGCCCCCAACATATCCAGAGGTTGTCCTTTTTTATCAATATATGTTGAAATTGTTCATTAATTAGGGTCTTGTGGGGCTCCCTATACCTCCTGGGCGACCCTGCAGCCACAGAGTCTTCTGTGCTTCCTCTGTAGTTACGCCTCTGCTTGCAATTATGGATGCTGAGAATTCCTGCAGGGTAAAACACTCAAATTGCCTAATCGTGCCAGCACAATGGGAAGGAATTTTCTGGCAGAAGATGTCAGTTGTGCCATTGGCCTTCTATAATTGATTTGACTTTCCTTCCCACAATCACCATTTGTAAAGCTATAACGTCATCTTCAATGACCCTCCAGGTGATTCATGTCCATAAGTTCACTAGCCATAATCACCAGGATCTGAAAGACAGGTGATCAATAGTTCAGTGTGGAAATCAATAGGTCTTCTGGGTGCATTTAAAATTATTTCTCCCTTAAGTGAAGACACGATTCAAACAGTCATAGTCTTGCCCTTTAATCTTGGCTTTTTGTATTAATCACACTATTTGTAGAAAGGAGAGAGCTGTTATTGTATGGAGTACAAAAGTCAGGGATTTATGTAGAAACAAGATGTTTTTAGAGTATTTCTATGGAACATACTCCTAATGTGGTTGATGGATCCAGCATGATGTGGTTTTTCAGACAATGGCATCACATCTTTCTGCATCAGCCCCCATCTGCACCTCTCTGAATAAGTCAGATGACTGGCACTCCATCACATAATGGAATATTATATTGTTACTAAAAGAAATTAATCATAAGAGCTTTTAGCCTGCCATTAACTGGAGGTGACAGGGTGATTATGCAGACAGCGTCTTTTGAATGAGTCAAATGAGATGGATTCAAATTGAATCAAGTCTGGTTGATTTGCTTTATGAGCCCATTAACCCTCTGGCCGCTTTTAACTCCTGTACTCCCAGCTGGAGTTGAACAGATGTTAGGAGTTAATTATATTTAGCCAGGATAATCTGAGTGAGTAGGGTTGCAAAAGATCAAGATAAAAGTGAAAGGGAACAAGGGGCTGTCTCTTTTAATTCCACCTTGCTTTGCCCTTGCAGTTACAATACTACAACATGCTCATAAATGTAATGGAAAACATGTACTATGTATGCATACAGCTTTGACATACAGTAGTTACTTATACATAACTTATATTAACAGCATCTATACAGCTGTTTACTTGAAGCATGAATAACTGACACAAGGATTTCCACCTGCGATGAAGTTCTACATAGCATCGTGCTCAGCAGGTGTATGTCAATTGCAACAACTGGAACGCTACACTGCAATAGAGACGCACACTGCAGTAAAGAGGAAAAGCCTTCTTTAAAAGGGTAAATGTGTTTCCTTTACAATAATATATAATCATATGAGTAAGATGATTGCTCTGTTGCCTTTCTTCTATGTGGCACAGTTGTAGCCACCCAAGTAAAACATGCCTAAGACCTGCTCCTGTAAAATTCCCTTTTTTTCCACCAGAAATATACAGTTCACAGTTGCTGCATGGTTGCATGTTCTTAATTAAACATTTAACAGAGAGCAGCTCTTGTATTGCAAAAAGAGAATAGAATAATGAGTATAGAAAGATCATAGAAAGATCATCGCTCATAGGGGCAGATTCACTAAAGTGGCTAACGGTACTGACTTTTCACCAGAAATCCCATCCGCAGGGACATTGCCAATTCACTTACAGGTGCAGACGACAATTTGCTAATGAAAGAAACTGTCACTAGTGTTCATTTGCAGACGACTTTTCACTCTGGCGAATGATCACTACTCCACAAATTCAGTAAAGTGCGAATTCTACTGAACGTAATCTGTTTTACCAGAGTTTGCAACCTAAGACCAGGCGAACTGCTAAAATAAAGCTAGATCTTCCTTAATCAGTTCTTATCTCAGTTACATCATATCCTGTCTGCTGGAAATGCAAGTTGTAAAAACTTTAGCGGGATTGCCTGCAAAAGTCCTAACTTAAACTTTTTTGGGTTGAAATTTTTCCCCAGACATTTGAGGGGCATGGGACATTCATTTTACAAGATGATCTCTTTTGTCTTTATTAAGGTTCCTTGTACATTTGTTATAAAAAGTGGCTACTTCAAGCATTTGCTCCAACAACTCTAATAAAGACAGCCATACAACTTAAATGTACCTGCCCTATTCAAATTGACCTAAGCATAAGATCACTAGCGACTTTTACTAGGCATAAAGGAACGCTAGCAAATATTCGCTATATGTTCCCACTGAAGAAGAATCTCTAGCAAAGAATCACCAACATTCACACGCCCAGGACACAACTACGCATTTTAGTGAATTAGCGTAATGGCAACGAATGTTCGCCTGGCGAAGTGTGCGTAGTGGTCGCTAGCAACAATTCGCCGGCACATGAATCTGCCACATAGACAAGTAACTGTTTTTTAATAATGATTTCCTTTTTCTCTGTGTAAATACAAATGTACCTTGTACTTGATCAAAATGAAGATATAATACTACTGGGTTTATTCAGTGTTTAAATGTTTTTTTTAGGAGCGCTAAGATGGAGATCCAAATTACGCAAAGATTCCTTATATGGGAAAACCCAGGGTCCTGAGCATTCTGCATAACTGGTCCCATATCTGTACAGAGATGCTGCATCTAGATGATAAATGATTCGTTAGTTAGGTGTAACAGTACTTTTTTTTATATTCTGTATTTGGATTATGGACTAAAAAGATGACCTGCATTAAATTTTAACATGCATTCCTAAACTATAGACTATTTTTTAGTAGAAAGTAGACATTGTCAATGTTGCTATTGACTAACTGCAGAAAAACCCAACTATTAGTCCTCTGTCAATAATTTATTATCAGATACAAAGTGCAGCTGAAAAAAAAGGAAAACATTGTTAGTTTTGTAAATTAATTATTAAAAATTGCTAAACCACGACATTGTCCGGCTTGTTTGTGGTAATTTAGGTCTGTGGCTTTAGTATTCTGCCTCACTTTTGTCCATTTCTTTGAGAATTAGGAAGCAATTTAAGGGAGTTATTTGAAAATAGGCATTGAGACACAACACCCCCTGTACCTACCTCCTTCATCTATTGGCCCAGTCCAACCCTGTTCATGGAAAAGGTACTCCAATCAAAATGGCAACGCATGCCAACAGTATATATATTGTGATCAATGAAGGGTTGTTTTTTTAGGATGTACCCTCATCATAACATTTAATTATTCTGCTGAAAGGAATAAGAAAAATAAGCCATTACGGTATGTTTTACTGGACATGTGCAGTTGGAAATTTCACACCAAAATATCAATTTCTTATTACCCACCATACAACATTTTGGGGGTTATTTATCAAAATCTGAATTGTTCTGATATTTTATTTAAAGTGGACATGTCACCCAGACAAATATATAGCAGGAATACTTTAAATACATTTCAGTTCCTTTTTTTTGGATTTAAATTAAATATCTTTGTGCAAAAAGTCTAAATCAGAAACAATGAGAAGCCTTTGCATTGAGAATGAAGGAGAAGGGAATTAAAAAAAAAAAAAAAAAACTCAGTTCATTACCTGAAACCTTTAATGGAAAATAATCTTAAACATCATTCATGGTGTCATCTCAATGACTTAGCACTCACATCAGACAAGTTTGTTCAGTCATCTACGGAGCCAAGCCATTCCTTCATTTTAATATAATTAGGTTTT
Source organism: Xenopus borealis (assembly GCA_024363595.1). NCBI lineage: Eukaryota > Metazoa > Chordata > Amphibia > Anura > Pipidae > Xenopus > Xenopus borealis. The sequence goes on from CM044436.1 coordinate 91,313,081, forward strand.
CTTGTCTGCTTCAGTCCCTTAAAATACATTTGATCAATCTTGTTAACTCCCAGAGATCCTTGCTCAGCAGTTTCTTGCTGCACTTGCTATAAAAGGGGAGGCCTTCAGGTATATAAAGTTTATACAGAAAAACATTATTTTCTGCTCCTGTGCTGCATTTCTATATTGATGCTGAACAACAGCAAATAAAACTCTATGCCACATATGATTTGTATTTTTACTTCCCAAAGGGACACTGATCAATAGAAGAGAAACATTTCAGGAAGGTAAAAAGACACATTGAAGGGTACAGAGAGTGGGGAATTCATTTAGTAAAATGGAGATGCAAATTGAGAAAAAAAAAAGAGAAGGTTCCATTAATCTCATATGTTGTCTCTTGCATTAGGCATGAGTTTTTACTAGAGTGTTCTCCTGAGAAATCCTATACTATACATTGAAAAGTCCACAGAGAACAAAAAAAAAAATACTCGCTCTTTGACTGATGAAGATTAAATACTTTTGTGATGTGCGCTAAAACTCTGCCTGAAACATGGCCATACTGACTCTAGTCAGATACAACTACACTGACACTGACAAATGCTACTGATTGATAGTGTCAAGAGGAATTACACTATTCAACTTGTCAATGTCCTAATTACACACCCTGGGCCTTATGATGATATCAAGATGTGTTCTTGGTAATTCATTAGAGGATATGCTAGGCACGGTTTCACAGTTTAATCTCAGGTGGCTGGAATTTATCTGATACTGGATAAATGAGTCTGGTACAGATATTTTTTCTATATGTGATATCACACCCTAAATTGAAACCTACACCATAGCTAGCAGGGATCAATAGCTAAAACAAAACACATATTCATTATCCGATCATTATACTGAGTGCTCAATTTTATGGTCTTGGCCAGGCAAACATTTTAATTATATTGTATGTAGGACACACTTGTAGACAGGGTCCCAAAGATGGATGCATTCATTGTTGCAGACTGCCACACAACAAGAGAGCTAGGCAGCACAATATGACAAAGCAAGACAGAGATTGTGAAGGGCTTCAGCAAGTCCTATAGTATAGATACCAGCCTGGATAATGTAGGATACCAAGGAGCATCCACTAATAGGGACACTGACACCAGACCATAAATGCTTATTCACAAGAAGCTGAACAAAATGACATGATAATGGATGACAGCACCAAAGCAACTGTGAATTCACTGGTGAGCAAGAGTAGATAAAGCAAGTACAACAGTTTATGATAAGGATGGTGTTTAATTTAAAGAGTGTATCCTTCTGTCCCAAAGGTAACAGGCCCTATATATTTATATAGGGCAACAACTTAACGAAAAAGTATGCAAAAAAAAAACTGTCCTTTTCCCTTGTAGGCTTCTCAAAAGACTGCAGAGTCCCCTCTTAGAGAATATTACCCACAGAGCGCAAGATATCTTAGGACTTCACCATAGTGTTTTTATTGCAAAGACTTTATGTAATCGTTGCAATAAAAAAATTATGGTGAAGTCAAAAGATACTGCATGCACAAAATAATAATTTGTCATTCACAATATGATTTACAGACCTTTTCTTGCATGGCCAAGGCACCTGTTGACCATATAAATGTAAATATGTAGGTAATTAGGTAATGCATGGCCAAGATAAAGTACAGGTCCTTCTACATACATTGTGCCAACTTGCCCTGTATTTTATTTATATAGCAGAGTCATGTTTATGCATTGATATTCAGAGATTGTCTATGCTCACATCAATTCTTGCCCGAATGCCCAGTGGAGCAAAGTTCTAAAGCCACAACACACAGAAGCATTAATTTCATCAGGAGCCAGTTACCGTGCTTGCATGTTTTTGGAGTATGGGAGGAATTTAGAATGCCTAGAGAAAACTCACACAGACATGGGGAGAAAATACAAAGCTCCCAGCCCTTGGGCGGCTCCCACATTGTTGCAGGTGCAACCCAAAATTCGACACTGCTTTTTTGGCAGATGCCATTACACTGAAACGAATTATGCATAAAAAAGGGACACAATGATTTTTTGCACATTGTTCCTTTTAGTAAAACAGGTCCAACATGTCTTACAAGGCAACCTATATCATTAAGCAGAAACTACTTGATTCTCATGAATGGAAATAGCAGCAAGTTGCTTCCTGTAGAGAAAGTAACCATATACCTGAACACTTACAGGTTTACAGGTGCACTAAAAGGTTTTTTTTTATCAGTGCTCTGCTATGGTTCATGGCAGCAGTAAACAATCACTTCTATGCATTTATTATGTAGAAATAGTTAAGTGCTTATCCTCGTTTTATCCATTAAGATTCTTGATTTTGACACCTGTGAGAATTCCTGTCATAAGGTTCTCCTTGGTAAATCCAAGCAAGCAAGAATTAAACACATTTTTTGACATTTTCAATAATTTGACAAGGGCCAGTATATGCTAAATCATTTCTTCACAACTGGACTCTGTACATTTCCATTCTGTACATTTCTGCCATTCCCTATTTCTAGAGGCTAAATAGATGTAATAATAGATTATAGTATATAAAGAAAATACAGTAGGAGAATAGAGGTTGAATGAGTAGAGGAAGAATAACAATACTGAGAGTGGGCCCCTGGTCTAAGATTTTTTGGTGGGCCCCTATTGTAAGGTTTTTGGGTGGGCCCCTGTTGTCCCAGTCTGACACTGGTTATAGCTTATTAACTAGAAATAAAAAATTATGTAAACACACCTATAAATACAAGCTTTACAATATAAAAAGTTGTATCTTTCTTTTACAGTAAACTTCTGCCATGTTTGTACTTTCTGTAATAAACATATTAAAAGCATTAATACCGTATAATTACAGATTCAGTGTTATACTTCTTTTTCTCTAATTGAGTTGCCTCCACCACTTGCAATAGGCACTTTCCTCTAACAAAATCCCTAAAGCTAAGTATTACATAATGGTCTGGCAAACGGTATAATGTAATTACTGTCTAATTAATGCCCAGAATGCGGATTAGAATCATTTTCAAATTACTCACACAGCAATAAATTTGTTGTTTTGAAGTCTGAGAGAAAAGTGTCATTTTTACAGAATACTGTTATATTTATAATAAATAAATAATGTTATTCTTGCCTTTATATTTTTTTCTTATTTTAAGCTGACAGCTCACGCTGTTTCCTTCAGGGCAGTGAAAAGATTTGCCAGGATCTAGCACCACTATAGGGTGGACAGATTAATCTTGCACCTGCTGACACTGTGATCTGCAACTAGTATCTATGGTAGGTTGTAAGGAAAGGGCTGCAGAACCAGGAATGCAAAGCATTTCATAAAAATTATATAGCTTTCTATAGTAATTACATTTACATAACATACAAACCACTAAAATTTATCGATAATGATGTATTTCATGACATTGCTTAACATGCAGGATTTCATGCATAAGAAATTTCAGTGTGTGCAATTAAGAAGCAATACATTTTGAAGTGTTGTTTTCATGAAGATGATGTCTGAGGGGCTTTCTTTGTGAGTAATCAATGTGTAGACACAAAAGAAAAGCCACGTTCTGATCTACATTTTACAAAAATAGAGACAATAATGCTGTTTTTAATGGAACTAGAGTCTAAAGGAAATCAAACTACGAAGAGAAATCATTCTTGATTGACATGGTTTCTCACCAGCCAAGTTGTGACTCATTCATTACTATTCACTGTAGGTGGATTTTTGTCAGTTATCAGAGTTTTCAGAAAGGTTTAGTTATGAAGCCGTGCTTTGCGAATTATAAAAACCTATCCATGCTGCCCTGCCACATGCAGAGCATGACAAAACGGACAATTTATGACCACAAGCGCATTGTGCAATTTAAGGCACAATTTGTCATGTTTTACCCAGAATGCAGTGTTTTCCTAGATTTTACTTCCCTACCTATTCTCATGGTCGAATTTCGAATTTTTTTCAATTGAAATTCAACCAATAGTAAATTTGCCCCTTAATGTAAATAGGACATTGGTTGGAACAGAACACAGGACTACAATGCTACAAGGGAGCAGATGGCCAGCTTAAATATATAACAATATATGGAAAAATAAATCCCTGTTTCATTTAGTAGGTAGGTCATGTTTTTGTCCATGTGTTTCCTGTATGACACCAATGGAAAATGCAACATGATTTGTACTATTTATGTTCAGTTACATACCATTTGGGGTCCTTCACAATGTCCTTATAAGCCAAACACATATCTACATCGAGAGGTTGCCAATACAAAAGCACTGATTTTTTTACTTAAATTCCAGTACAATATAGATGGACCTATTCTAAGAAACTTGTAAACAGTCATTTTAAAGGATTAACCTTCCTATTCTGCTTATTTCCAAGCTGCAAGTGAAAATACTGGGGGTCAATTACTATGTGCAGGACACAGTGCAAAGTGGAAAGATAGATGCAACTCACCCAGTGTTGGATTGGGCCAGCAGGACACCGGGAAAAAACCTGGTGGGCCCCTCCAGCCCAGTCTGGTCTTTGCACAGAAGCAACTTCTGACTTCCCTCCCTGGGCTCAGGTGCAGCTGAACGAAAA
>CM044436.1:91320627-91330680 GCA_024363595.1 Xenopus borealis
TAAAACTACATTTCTATCTCATCACTTACAAGATATTTTTAGGCAAGGAATCCAGGTAACCTGCTCTAGCATAAGTAAATATTGGTTTTCCAATTCATGAAATAGAAGGCAAACATGCATTAGCTTGATTCATATATGAAGCATTTTTCTTAGGGTTTCCAAACTGTTCTTTTAACCAATGGGCCACATTCAAATTTAAAAAGAGTTGGAGAGCAACGCCAGCATGAAAAAAGTTCTTAGACAGCCAAATAATTGGCATAGATTGAGAAGTGGCAGTGGCGGAGCTCACCTAGGTATTCAGGGTCTCCTGGCCAGAAGTTGCTCTTGCGAGATTTTGGCTACTTCTCCCGAACACTCTAACTTAGGCACAGTTTGATACTCACTTTCAGCACTGACCGATCCACATAGAAGACGATGATATTAATAAAAATGCGGCTTTATTGTATCACATAGTGTGAGGACAATGCAACAATTTTGTGATACCTGTTTCGTGATGATGGGTTGCTAAAGCAGGAGCAAAATTTGCAACTGTTTCTGTATAACCCCCTCATAAATACAATGGGGACAGGCTTGAACAGCATCAGACTGGCTGCTTGCATTTGTACTCTTGCTCAGTGTACTGTTCCATTTTCCACTTTATCTGTTCATTCAACCAGGCACGGTGCTATGGTGATTGCTGTATGAACAAAGTTGTTAAGAACGTCAGAACATTTTAATTTCAAAAGCTCTTGATTCTGTGTGTAGTGCAGGACTGCCCATACTTTACTAATGTGAGGTCTACTTTTAGAGATGATGTCCCATAATGATCTACAGCCATATCATTGTTAGCATTCTGTTTCATGGAAAATATTACTTAAATACTGATTTATGGGAAAATGTATATTGCTATATTTAACAAACAGCTATTTCTTATGTAACCGTAACAATAAATATCTGAAAGAAAAGCTAATGGTCTACTGGTAGATCCCAATCTACCTTTTGGGCAACCCTGGAGTAGTTCCTGGGCCCCATGTTATACTGATGGCATATCCGCATGGATATATTTTAACAATAAGGCACTGAATTAATAATTTGACCCTGCTGTTGAACAGGTCAGGCATTGAGTTGCCCAAGGCAACCTGGCAGGCCACATCACCTCCCACCCCATGGCGTTCACTCAAAGAAATGTGCGCACTCATGCATATCAACAGATGCACGCAGTCTATCTCACTACAAATGATGAGAGTGGAGATAGGGAACCGGACTAGGGGTAGCCGGCAGAGAAGGACCATGCCTGGTGCCCCCCAGCTTTGAACCCTAGACATGTGCCTCTTCTGCCTACCTGGTAAATTGCCTAATGCTGCCACACGAGGCAAGCTTTTCAACTCAACTCTTCCTCGCAGCGCACCTGGGGAGGATAGCTTATGGATACTTTGCGACCATTTGCACATCAGCGATGTAACTGCAATTGTAAGGTGAGAGAAGTTGGTATACAGTACGTTATGGTGATGCCGTTAAAAGATTCTACAGTAAGGCCTGGACTGGGATTCAAATTATCCAAAGCAGGAAATCTAAGATACATAAATAGATATAAGGATATTTCTCCATTATGTCCCACAGTTTTGAGAAAAATAAACGATGATTTTAATATAAAAGAGGTCATTTATTAAATCAAAAGGTTTGTGTTAACGAAATTATTTATAACAATTTTTTACTGAGTGAAAATATATACTTGATTTTAGAAAAAGCAGCTGTAGGAGTATTTCTATATTAGCCAGTCAACAGCTAATTTTTATGTCATAGCAATGTCCAACTTTTCTTGTAGGGCTGATTAGCTGAAATACCAGTTGCTAGTGGGACACATCATAGCATGATACCACACTGCAGTCTATGTAGCCCATAAGTAGACACAGGGCTGTAAAAACAATCTTGGAAGGTGACATCTGCTCCAAAGACCCCCCAGATGGACAGCTCTAATATATGAGGTACACCTAAACACTACTATTGCATTGAAAGATGGAGCCTTATTGATATTCTATCAGGATATTCAGTGACTCCTGGATTACCTCAATTTCAGATGACGTCTACAGCCATTTCTCTCCTCTCTCATCAGTTGCATGAGTTCATTTTAATTATTCTATACCAATCAGATTGATGGATTTGGTCATAACAGACTTCTTCAAGATCATACCCTTTTAAAGGCTGAAATGATACAAATGCATTAAATGCGTTGTGGAGATCAATTAAGAGAACTAAACAGAAATCAGTAAAAGCACTGATCAACTGAAAGCAATGAAACAATCAGACTTTACAGAACCATTTATAAAGAAAATTGCTCTCATTCTGATGCAGTCTATGTATTCATTTCAAATGTATTATTATAAGGCTATAGATAAGCTACATGAAGTTATTGTGTGTCAAAATGGTGAAATGTACAGGGATTCCAAAGTAACCCCTAGATATGCCAATATCCATATTAATGCTTATGAAAAAGTCATAATTGTTTCAAAATGTGCTTCATGGTAAATCAGTGAAGGTACTTGAATCTCAAGCTCATAAAGCTGTACTTGAAGAAGACTTTGAGTAGTTACTGGCTTTAAAAACACCATGAACTTGGTTGTCCCAATGATTGTTATTAGAGGCTGCACTGCATGTGCATTCCTTTAATTGGCAAACATCTGGGCCTTTCTTATCTCTGTAGTTAAAAAAACTGCATTTAAGTTTAGTTTGATCCTAAGCATGGTGGAAAAATGACAAACACTTTTGCTTTGCTTTGCTGGGGTCCTAGGTTTGATATGCACCAGGGTACTGCCTACAAGCAGTTTGTATGTTATTCCTAGGTTTGTGTGCATTTAATACATAAAATTGACCATAGTGAATGTGATATCAGCATCACAGGGGCAGAGTCTAAGGAAAAATAATGCACAATCTCTTAGTATGAAAATTCTATATACATAAATAAAAAGAATAATTGCTGATTTGACCAATAGAAGAACAGCAATAATATTATCTGAATTGGGATTTAAAGGAACAGTTCTGGGTAAATAGATAGGCTGTGCAAAATAAAAAATGTTTCTAATATAGTTAGTTAGCCAAAAATGTAATGTATAAAGGCTGGAGTGACTGGATATCTAACATAACAGAATACAACACAACATCCTGCTTTTCAGCTCTCTAAATCTGAGTTAGTCAGCGACTTGAAGGGGGGCCACGTGGGACATAACTGTTCAGTAAGTTTGCAATCAATCCTCTGCATTCAGCTCAGATTCAAAAGCAACAGTTATGACCAATGTGGCCCTCCCTCAATTCACTGATTGGTTACTGCCTGGTAACCAGGGTTACTATACAAATACTGAAATATGTCATATCATTTCTTCCAATTTGTATGACCAACATGTAACATTTCACTGGTTTAATTTCATGAACCGGTTAATAAGGAAAGGCATCACACTCCAGCATAGTTATGAATTTAAAAAAATCTGCCCTCTCCATTAATTTAACCCTATGCCCAGTTTAGCATGGTGGGTCTGAATAAAAGATAATTCCTGAAAACAACTGCATATCATAGTACTGACTTTAAGGCTTGTGAGTGACACATGTGCAGATTCGGGGAGAGTTAGTCACCTGGCGACTAATTGCCTGTTCTTCTGGGCGACAATCTCCCCAAATTGCTTTCCCATCCGCTATAATGAAAAGTCGCCTGCACTAAAGCACATGTGTCACTTCGTTTTCAAAAGTCTCCTGAAGTTTCCTCGTGAGGCAACTTTGGAAAACGAAGCACTGTGTGTGTTTTAGTGCAGGCGACTTTTCATTATAGCGGACAGGAAGACGCCCAGAAGAAGAGGTGATTAGTCGGCAGTTGACTAAACCTGCCCGTGTGTCACAAGCCTAAATTAAATGAGACATATTTTAATTTGTGTGCAAACAAAATGTATTTGTACTCTAAAGTAAGCAGACAAAGGCTTCTTGCTGGGTTTATTTGAACGGGTGGGGGGGTGCTTGTCGGCTATCTCTGATGAAAAGGCTTAATACGGTTAGAAAAATATATCCTGATATATAGAATGAACTTTTAAAATATCAAGCTCATCTTTTTATATTAATATGTGTGTATATCAGCTTGTCTTTCCAGCAAGATAAAAAATATGCCTTCAGGCTTTTTCTCTTGCTGGAAACTAGATTGGTGAAGCAAAGCACTTGTGAGTTTAATATATGACTAATGACAATATAATAGTCAGTTTTCTTAAAATGAAACAACGTTCAGACAGCAGAGCATTGTATTCCTGTGAATGCCTGTGAATGTTTCTGCCAGTTAATTAGAAAATAAGGCTACGTTATTAGCAGAAAAATCAATATAAAAGAGATTTAAAGGCCTTCAAGTGAGCTCTTGTTGCCGCTGAACAAAGCACCAGAGGCCCCATTTAGTGAAAATCCAATACACATTAGTAGACAATCAATGCTTGCTTGTGTTAGGATGTTTTCGGACAAATTCCTTTAATTGGATCCTTCAGTACTGTTGTTGAAACTAGGCGAGGGAATGGATTTATAAAAAAAAAAACATTCTTAAAAAGTTTTTACAAAACACACCATCTAAGCGAATATTTGTGGCAATGTAAATCAGTTGTTCATTACCTGCCCTCAATAAATGTGATGTCTCAAACACGTCACAGGTAGACCAGTGGGCCTGTGCTGTTGTGAGATAATCTTGTATAATCCTGTGCAGGGGGCTGGGAAAGGAATACATTAAAAACTGTTTTGGGACCCACAAGAATGTTAAACAGATGTTACATTTCTCTGCTAAAACTTTTGGTAAACCCTGTACAAATTGCCTTTTAGGTTAAATATATATATATATATATTTCAGCCTGTGATTGAGAATACAAATCTTGTCTTGTGAAGATCTCTGGGAACTAACTAGTATTAGGTGGTACTCAGCAGAACCATTTGCTTCACTCACCTAACTGTTGAAGGACAAAAGGCTTGTAAAAGGCTCAAAGGGAACCTAAAATATGACAAATCCTAATGCAGGTACTGCTGGAACTGAGCTTGTTTTATGAACTATATTGATTGTACATAACAAGGAGATTGGTATCTATATTTTATAAGGAAAGGCACATGAACAGTCAGAATATTGGGCTTTGAGCCCTTTGAAAATCCATCTGGTAAATACTGAAATATTCAAGATATGGAACAAGCTGTAAGAATAATGGACTTTATGCAAACTTTACACACTTCACATTTCAAATAATACATGATTAAATATTCTTTGTTGTCATACTTAAATGCTTTCTTAAAAAAAACCCATTTTATTACCCTGTAAGTTTCAGTGTCCGATAAACTGACATTTTCTAATGGAACTATTTAATATTCAGGACTTTTCTGGGCAGTGTTCCATGTTTTATCTCTACCCAGGATAGTACAGCTCAATCTAAAACTTATTATGTCTACAATCATATTTGTAACTTCACTTTAAATGCTCCTTATCCCTAGTATCTAAATTATTCAAAGATTTGATAAGGAAAGCACAGGTCATGACACAGTACTAAGCATCAGCCAGCCTGTCTGACTAGAAATAGTTTGTGCAACCAAACAATCCAAAATGACATGGTAAAAATGACTACATTGTCTTAATGCATCACCTGGACAAATGCTCATTGTAAAGCTCTGGAAAATTATATTGGAACAAAGTTTATTTAAAATTATGTTCATCCTTACAATCTACAAGTGTCCTAGCTCTGTAATGTGAAGGGCTACCACTTATACTGTCAGTTACATCTATCATGTAGTTATTAGGTCACGTGTGCAGATTCAGAAGACTGGAAAAGCTTAAAGGAGAATTCAACTGTTATTTAAAAAAAAAAAAAAAACCCTACCCCTCTACCCTACATAGACCCCCCCCAGCCTAGCTGCTACCACAGGAAAATGCCCCTAACGTTTTACCTACCCCTCAGTGTAGATTCAGGCATCGGAGTTCATGGACACCATCTTCTGGCTCTTCGGGTCTTCTTCCTTCCCTTCGGCAATCTCTGTGACTTTCGGCGCATGCACAGTTGTCGCTAACAGGAAGATTTCTCCAACTGCACATTCGCTGATACCCTTCACTTCCCGAAGACTACCAAAGAGAAGAAGATGGCGCCCGTGAACTCTGATGCCTGAATCTGCCCCAAGGGGTAAGTAAAACATTAGGAGCATATGCCCAGGGTAGCAGCTAGGCTGGGAAGAGGAGGGAGGGGGTCTATGTAGGGTGGGGGGGGAAGGGGTTTTCTGGCCGTAGCCTATTAACATATACTAGAGGAATCCATATAAGTCAGATGCAGTGATGGGATCTGCTATCTAGAATTCTTGGAACCTGGAGATTTCTGTATAGGGGTCTTTACATAATTTGCATATCCATACTACTACTAAAATGATTTAAAGGACAAGGAAAGTTAAACGAAAGAAGTAATCTAGAAATGTTGCACATTATGTTTTGGGTTTCTATACCAGCCCAAGGCAACCACAGCCCTTTAGCAGTAAAGATCTGTGTCTCCCAAGTAGATGGATGGATGGTGGATTTACGGAATTTATTGCCACATTGATTTATTATGTGAAGATTCCGTTTTAATGTTTATCAATCAATCTTCCTGGAAAGATCCAGGAAGTGGGATTCACTTCCAGGAAAGAGAGAGAGATCTAGTGGAAGATTGTGACATTATTAAAAATTATTTTGATCAAATCAGTGGCATAATCTGATTTGTTTTAAATTCCTACAAAAATTGAACGACCGGTTACTAAAACCTCCAGAATTTAATATAATAAAGTTATATACAGCGATATGAAATATGAGCTATACAAATACATGTTAATAATAAATATTCCAAGTTTATGATACATTGTGTGACATTTAAACAGCCATCTTTTGGAGATGATACCAGATTGACTGGAATGCCCTTACTAACAATAACAATACACTAAAAATAGCAGCGAGTAAAGATGGCCATATACAGGCAGATTAAAGCTGCCAATATCGGTCCTTTAGACCAATTTGGCATCTTATCTGCCTGTGAGTGGGGGCTTCCGACTGGTCCCACAGATCGATATCAGGCCTGATGTCGATCTGGCAAGTTGATGCGGTCCCACAACCTGTCGGGGTCCATTCACATCACCATTCACATGGGATTAGCCCGATATCGTCCTGCCATTGGTGGGCATATTGGGTTAAGATCCGCTCATCTGGAGACCTTGAGAAATGAGCAGATCTTATCGTGTATGGCCACCTTAGTTGTTTGTGGTATACTTTTGGCAAATAAATCACAAATAATGATTCTCCTTTTCCACTCCTAAATATCTCTTCAGTGTGTACTGTCCCTCCCTCAGTCTGACTCCCTCATGTTTATTTATGTGAATGAAATCTATCTGCGCCAGAGCTAATCAGGCAGAGTACAAGGACACCACTCACATCTTAGCTCCTTTTTAATCAAGCCATTCCTACAGCACATTCAGTGCTACAACTTGATTTAACTGTTAATCTTCCACTGTGACCTTTCTTGTCAATATGGTTACTTGACAGAACTGCCCTGAATACTACTTCATTTTAAAACCTACACCCTGAGAAATTCAAACTGAGGTGGATTTAATAAACATTGTTATCATAACAGAGCTTTATTTAATATCCAATTTAAAATTAAAAAATCTGCTTTTAAATATTTTGCCGTTATGTAAATCCACTAGTTCCAAATCTAGAGATCCCAGATGGGAAAATTTGATTAAAGAAAGAAAACAAAGAATAGTTTAGATTTATTACTTTGAAAAGGTTTGGACAACAGCAGTGAAGTGTGTTTTAAAGGCTGCTGAGACAAATTTGATGGATTGAGCATCCTGCTTTGGGGAAGGCTTCAGTGCCAAGAAGGGTTATCTGCAAGGTTTAGGTATGCTACACTAGGTTTTTAGGGTTAGAGGGAACTTGAGTCCAATAGGCAAGTCAGCAGACCATGAGTAGAAAATATCACATGTTGGAGCATGTGATAATGTTTTGATGCTTTTATAGATGATCTTATTTTTGTGTGGGCAGGGGGCAAGGAGTTATTCGATGAGTTCATCAGAGGTTTAAGCAATGAGACTCTGAATTTGAGCTTTACCTGTTGCTCTAGTGTAGAGAGCATTGCATATCTTGACTTGTTGATCAGTATTAAGGACGGGAAAATAGTGACAACTGTGTATACCATTACCAAGCTATGCACAGGGAATTCTCTTTTGAGAGCAGACTCATGCCACTCACGTCATTTCAATGGGGGCATTCCTATGGGACGATTTCCATGTTTACGCAGAAACTGTAGCTTGGATGAAAAGTTTTGGAGGAGTCATGTAAATTACGGGATATAGTATGGATAGTTTGAAAATGAAGGAAGAGGAGAGGAAAAAAATTGAAAAATGACAAAAGATAATTGGAGAGATAGGAATAAAGGTATAGATCAGGATAATAATAAAATTTGGGATGAGGAGCAGAAAATAGTAATGATCATGAAATATTGTGCCCAGTTTAACAAAATTAGGGGCATTATTAATCATCCTGCACGCCACAGGTATCTGACTTGTCTGTCCCAGATATATATCAAAGACTTACTAGTAAGCTCGTTATGTCTACACAGCCAAAATAATCACTTAAAGTGATATATATTCAGCCACAACCTCAAAAAACAGATCTGCATGCAGTTGTGTTTGTGTTCAGTTGCCTTGAGACTTCCATTCATTGCTGACTCAAAATCCCCTTCTACATACAGTGCTACAGCTTACTATATACATGGCACTTAATCTGTAATATAGGGTTTAAACCATTTCCTTTTATTTTAAACTGCTAATTAATGGAATGGCTAATACAAATTCCTTGGCATAGTTAGATAAGAAGAACGTGTGCTGAGAACAAGATCTTTCTTCTCCAGTATTCATGCTCTGTGTAATTACCAGCATAATGCAAACACAGCACAACAACAAAATGTGTTGATAAATCCTCCTGAGAATTTAATATTGTTTTTGGCAGCAGTTAACTACACGTTTCATATACTAGTTGGGTTCCTGAACATGACTACAGACAGAAATTCATTACCAGCAAAGAGTGATAAGTTGTTCAACATAAGACCTGCAAGTGCTCTGTGAAATGATTAAGCAGTAAAGTGGAGTATCAGTTAGTTCATATTTTAATTAAATATTATGCCTATAAATTTTGTATACATACTGTACATCTTACTAACGTGCAGCATGCTCTTCATTGATTTGACTTGGGTATTTTGCCTGAAGCTGAGAGGTTGGTCTCATGGGCTTGATTCTCCAAGGCCCTCACTCTTATTTACTTATTAATTGCTATGTTTTCATGGCATGAAGACTGGATCAACAGCTAATTTGTTTGAACACCTATACAGTACAAATTGTTTTGCATGTGCAAACAAGCAACACACTCTCATTAATGCAAAATTATAATACATACCTTTTTAATTTTGTGATCACTGGAGTAACTATAGAAATAGCAGATTCTATTATTTCTGTTGGGACCAGAGTTTAGGGAGCGTGACTGGGGGCCAAAATGGCCAGATTATGGATTGTTGTATTTGTACAACAAATTTTTTAATAAATGGCTTTTGCCTTTAGTATGCCTGCTTCTAATGAGATTTCAGGAGTGCTTGCTCAAGTAAAATGCTGTGCCACCACCAAACTTTGACTTGCTCGTTAAAATGGGTGACAATGGAGGGGCTAATACTGATAGCTGGGGATTAAGAGAGACTGATTATAACTAAATGTTTAGAAGTCAAATTCTATTTGCAGACTAATAATTGCCTTATTAATCTCATGCACACGACCGCTACATAAATGACAGGATCTACTCACTATGCATGCAAAAGACAAACACTAGCCTATATACAAACCAGACCTTATAAATAAATCAACTGTACCTGCCATTCTGATTTTCTAAGAACTTTATAATGTCTGCTTGTTTGAATGCAGCACAATTAATATTGGCTCAGAATAGATGTTCTGAGACTGTCATGTTGTCAAGGATTGGGTAGGGGGCGCTATAGAGTCTGAAGGGGGAAGGTGCAAGTCCTT
>CM044436.1:91343550-91357587 GCA_024363595.1 Xenopus borealis
GCGAGAAGTCGCAAGGCGACAGATCTCCCCCGGATCTCACCGTCTGGCCTTAGCCTAAAGCAGTAAAGAGTGAAGTTTATCAGAGCACAAGTCACATGACTTGGGGCAGCTGGGAAATTGACAATATGTCTAGCCCCATGTCAGATTTCAAAAAGAAATATAAAAAATCTGTTTGCTCTTTTGAGAAATGGATTTCAATGCAGAATTCTTCTGGAACAGCACTATTAACTGATACATTCCCATTACAGGATCCCTTAAACTGTTACAAAAGTATCTATGCTGGGATCTCTGTTAGTGATGTGTGGGCCGCCCCGATACATACCTCCCAACATTTGGAAAGATGGACAAAAAGATTTGCAGCGCAGAGTGCGGGCATTTTTGGCCATGCCCCTTTTTTGTGACCACACCCCTAATTACCATGCCCATTTTACAAAATTTGCCAGGTTCTGAAAGCTTGAACACATTTCTGTAGTTTTTATGTTTTGTTACAGTTTTACTAATGAAGGTGAATTGCCCTTTAAGCTGTGGCTCTTTTTCTCCCAAGGGACAAAACTGTATCAAGTAACTATTCCGGGCTCTCTGCCAAGAGCCAATTAAGTTAGAAACATTGTATCTCTTTTGGCTGTGCAGAGAAATAGGGACTTTCCCCTTCAGTGCAGAGAGATCAATACTTTCCCTGTTCAGTGCAGAGAGACCAGGACTTCCCAGTACTATCCCAGGACAGCCGTCAAGCTCTCAAAAGCGGGACTGTCCCACTCAAAATGGGACACTAGGGAGGTATGCCCATACCTGCGGGTCGGGCCGACCTCACACTCCTCTCCGTGGGTGGCGGGTTGAGCTCTTCTCCTACTCTCCCCACCCGCCACTGTCAAATGCCGTCTTCATAATCTTGTGCCTGTGAGCCCTGCCCCATTTGTGACGACATTGGCACAGCGGTTCTATAAAAGTAACCTGTTATTCGGATGTGGGTGGACAACCCAACCCGCACATCACTACTCTCTGCCAAAAGTCAATTAAATGTTAGAAACTTTGTATCTTTTTCTGGCTGTTCAATGCAGGAGATTAAATTGAAAATCAGGTCATTTCAGTAACAAACAAGGGACTGTGAGTTGAGCTGTCAAAATCTGGACAGCCCCACAAAAAAATAGTACAGTCCGTTTGTAAATTTCGTTTCTCAAGGCTAAAAGAAAGCTGAGACTGGAACAGGCCTTAGAAAGAAACAACAAATTGGGTCAAAAACAGAACACGTGACGACCCTATAGCTAACTGGATAAGAAAAGCGTATTAGTTTATGAGACAAGCATAGCTAGCAGAGTCGTCCATAACACAAGCTCACACAAAAAAATCTTTGCGAGAACACATTTTATTTTTAACTTCCTTCAGAAGCCATAAGCCCTGGTCCACTATCTACATACAACCACAACTCCAATGAGCGAGCTTCTTTACTATTCTGGTAAATCGCGCTACTTACTGACACATTACCGCTTCCGCCAATCGGAATGTTTGTGAGCCCTTCTCAGCCAATCAATATGCGTTGCGTTCTGTTCTAGGCGCCGGAAGATGAAGGACGTAGCCGGCAGCAGTAAGCCCTTTCCTGATTGGAAGATGTCACTGAAGCGCCCAGCCAGCTGGAGAGCAATAGGTAAAGATGGCGGCGACAAGCGGGATGTTTTCTGATTTGAAGGAAATCAAGAAGCAGCTGCTAAGCGTAACCTGGCTGTGTCGGGAGAGAGGTCTGATGCATAGTGTCAAATGGTAGGAGTGTCGCAGAGGGACCTGTCTGCTTTTTTTTTTATTTGCAGCTGTCTGAAATAGTTATGTGGTCTTTCTGCCCTTATGATAGCCGTGTTTTATATGTAAAATGTGTACATTATGAGCTTTCTGTTGCATTATGCTTACTTGCCCTGGGAAATGGAAACAAAAATGAGCTGGGTTACTAGGGAACACTTGGGCATTGTTCTTTTTTTAAAAGCAGTCTTCATTTCTTTTGTAAAATCAGCAATATAAATTCAGCATTGTGGAGTGTGATTACTTTATATGATTGGCTTTTGGTTGAGGGGTACTGCTCATAGGGTTGCCACCTTTTCTGGAAAAAATATGGTCCTTATTACATATTTATCTTTTTTTTTCCTATTAAAGGAAATCTATACCCCCCCCCCCGAACAATGTAGATCTCTATAAAAAGATATTGCATAAAACAACTCATATGTAAAACCCTGCTTCAAGTAAATAAACCATTTTCATAAAAATATACTTTTTTAGTAGCATGTGCCATTGGGTAATCATAAATAGAAAATTGCCATTTTAAAAAATGACAGCCACCTGGGATCGTATGATTCAACAGTGCACACAAACATAACAAACAAACTATAAAGTTAGGTCACATGAGCCAATTAACAGAGTTCTGTCTTTTGCTTCCACACTTCTTCCTGTTACGGTTGAAATATTTCTGGTCAGGTGATCTCTGAGGCAGCACACAGACCATAATGAAATGGTAGTTCAAGGCAATCGATGTAAAAGGCCAATATTTACTTAAATATATACAAATACCAGGTTGGTAAGATTCTTTAAAGGGCACCTATCATGCAAAACAGTTACCCCTGTAGGGGAAAAGTCTTGCAGGCCTTGCTTGGCCCCCCTTAATGGAGTGAACAGTTTCTGAGTGCCCATGAGGCCCTTCCAGAAACTATTCAAGGTTATGTGTAACATCTGCTCAGTAACAAGGTGCAATATCTTTGAAGCTCACACATAGTGGTACTCCCTTTATTTTCACATAACTAGCTAATCACACTGACTTGCACTCCTCCTCACTCCCTAAACTCCCTTCCTTACTCCGTTCACATACCATTCCCATGAAGTTCCCCACTAGAGGGTATATAATGTGTGGTCAATCTTTTGTTTCTCAGTTCTGACCTACTTGTGTATCAGAACCCACGGAGCTCGTGTATGTTTATTATATAAATAATAAACTTGGATTATTCCTTTTACCTCGGTGATCTCCGGTCTTTGGATTATTCCCTAACACCCCCAACCAAATGTGCAGGCTGATAGAGCCCGCATTCTGGTTGGGGGTACTGTTTTTTTTTTTTTTAAATGCCCCCCGCCAGCACCAGTGTGCTCGCACCGGGAGGAAGCTCCCGGTGCGAGCCGCCATGACAGTTTCTGCGCATGCAAGTGAAGTCATGCGCATTCGCATTAAGAAAAGCGGTCACTGTTGGGGATTCTTTTCTTAATGCGCATGAAATCACGCGTGTGCAAATGTGCATGCGCAGAAATTGTCTTGGCGGCTCGCACCGGGAGCTCCCTCCTGGTGCGAGCACGCTGGCAGGGGGGCATTTAAAAAAAAAAAAAAAAAACACCAGTACCCCCAACCGGAATGCGGGCTCTATCAGCCCACACATTTGGTTGGGGGTAACTGTTTTGCACGATAGGTGCCCTTTAATATATCACTTAATTTGATATAAACTATCTGATGCTCAAGTATTCATTTTCGGGGTATAGTTTTCCTTTAATAACATTGGGATCAGGCAAGGGCAGAATGTATTCATCTAATTTGAGATTAGCCTTGTAGCCTCTCAAAATATCTTGATTTATAAGTGTGCGGGCCTCCTGGATTCATTTTATGGAGTTGTCCAGAAATGGTAAATAGCCAAACACTGCTGTTCGAGTCTGTAGGAAAGTTCTGCACGATGCGAAAGGTATATGGTGCATCAGCAAATATAATTTTCCCCTTTGAAAAGTTCAGCTGTGACCAGACAGATGCACCTCCAGCATCAGTAGATTGTTGGGAAATATGGCTAAAACTGACCAAACTTTCCACACGTCTGGCCAGATTACATGCATGTCTCTTGTTTGGACAGTATTTGCCTACTATATGGAAATAATACCTAAAAGGGGTGGTTTACCTTTAGGCTCAAGCCAGACGACTAATCTCCCAAATCGCTTCCCCCTGCATTCCAGCAACTTAAATGAATAATCGCATGCGCCTATTCACACCGTCCTTTCCCGGAATCTCTCAAATTGCCTAAGCAGGCAATTAGTCGCAAGGCGACATCTCCTTAAATCTTCCCATCTTGCCTTACCCTTAAGGTAACCTTTATTATGTTATACAATGGCCAATTCTAAGCAACTTTTCAATTGGTTTTCATTATTTATAGTTTTATAGTTATTTTGTCTTTTTCTTCTGGTTCTTTGCAGCTTTCAAATGGGTGTCGCCGTCCCCTTCTAAAAAAACAAATGCTCTGTAAGGCTATTGTTATTGCTACTTTTTATTGCTGATCCTTCTATTCAGACTCTCTCCTATTCATATTCCAGTTTATTATTCAAATCAATGCATGGTTGCTAGGGTAATTTGGGCCCTAGTTACCAGATTGCTTAAAATTCAAATTGAAGAGTTGCTGAATAAAAAGCTAAATAACTCAAAAACCAAGAAAAAATTAAAACCAATTGCAAATTCTCAGAATATCACTCTCTACAGCTTACTAAAAGTTATCCCAAAGGTTAAAGACCCCTTTAAAATTAACATTTAGCATGATGTAAATATTCTACACAAAATACCGATTTTTAAAATTGTTTTATAAATATCTAAACTATTTGTTCCCCATTAATAAGGCTTGGAATTTCAGCTATCTGGTAGCTAGAGCCTAATTATCCTAGCAACTAGACAACTAACCGTTTGGAACTCTGGATGGAAGCTGAATAGAAGAGTGTTTGAAAGTATTTAAAAATAAACATAATAAAAATCACTCCTCACAGCCAAGTAGTTTGGGTTTCCAGGGGCAATCATGTTTATCAGTTTTTTAATAATGTGGAACTGAGTAAATGTGATTTGCAGATAAATAATGAGCCTATCTCTTTAGAAAACTTTTGCTTTGTATTTGTTATTTCCAGGGCATCAGAACTTGCTTTCTCTCTGGAATCTATTCCTCTGAATGAGCTTCCCTCAACCCCAGCACTTACAGAGGTATGAGAAGTATGCCTGGCACCATACCCTAACTGGCTTTTAGTTTGGGCAGCCCTTTCACTGCTTGGGGTTCAACTGGGACATGTAATGTACAAGGAGAGTTTTAGTACCATGCAGGGCATTTTACTACTGGAAATAAAACCTAGGCATGCACCAACTCCACTATTTTGGGATTCTGATAAGCCCTGAATCCTATGAGAGAGATTAGAACCATGAGCACAGGATGTTTTTTTTTCTTTTCTTACTTCCTTGTTTGTGTGACAAAAACTCACATAATGTTAAAGAGATTCTGTCTTGATTTTTATGGTGTAGATTTTATTTCTAAATTGCACTGATTACACTGCAAATAATTCACTCCACCATATAAAATATCATTCCTAACCCAACAAATATCTCTCTAGTTGTAATATTAGTGTTGTAACATTTACCTGGTCAAATGCATTTAAAAAGAGCCAGTGCTGCCAGTGCCAGTTTCTGGCAGGAAAGTAGGTTTCTCCTACTCCATGTAACTGAAGAGTCACAGTGGAACATGGATTTTCACTATTGAGTGCTGTTCTTGTATCTACCAGGCAGCTGTAGAGGGGGTGATATCAATCCAACTTGCATTGCAGCAGTAAAGAATTACTGAAGTTTATCAGAGCACAAGTCACATAACTGGGTTCACCTGGGAAATTGGCAATATTTCTAACCCCATGTCAGATTTCAAAATTAAATCTAAAGAAATAATTTTGTGCTTTTGAAAAACAGATTTCAGTGGAAGCAGCCCTATTAACTGATGCATTTTGAAAGTAAAGTTTTCCCATAACCGTATCCCTTTAAGGATTCGGTTTGGGCAGGGACTTGGATTTGGCAGAACGCTGCTGAAAAAGGCCAAAATCGTAAACCAAATCCTGGATTCGGTGCATCCCTAATAAAAATGTATTTGGAGATGCTATAAAAGTTAAAATGTGTTTATCGCTCACCCTCTGAATTTTCTTGCTATAGGAGGATGCCCAGGACCTGGATGCATATACACTGGCTAAGTCTTACTTTGACCTAAAAGAATATGATCGAGCTGCATATTTTCTTCGGGGGTGTAAAAGCCAAAAGGCCTATTTCTTGTACATGTACTCCAGGTACTTGGTAAGAACAATGCAGGTGTTATCAAACAACAGTTTTACTTGTAATGACTGATTTGGATAGGTATGGTAGTATCTATCAGTGATGTCAAGTCCTCCACTATACACATATTCAGTGGCTTAACTATTGAGGAAGCAGACCCTACAGTCACAGGGGGGCCCAGGGAACGGGCGCTTGGATTGGGTGATCTGCTACCTCTGTAGCCAACAAGAAAACAACCCCTCCCCAGCCACTTTCTTACCTGTGGCAGGATGGCGATCGGAGTGCAGCTGGCCTTTCTGTAGACTCTAGTTATGCCACTGCGCATACATTCATAAATTAAAATCCCAACCCTGGGTTATATTATCAGTAAAAATGACTTGGCTGCTTGCATCAGAGAAGACTACTACTAGCTGCAGGGTATGGTTTTGCATCATGGTCTGGCAAGGTGGTCAAGATTTTCTCTATTAGGTGAATTTATTAGTACTAACTGCTACACTTTAATTGTATTCTATATATTTGGCTTATCTTTTTAGTCTGGAGAAAAGAAGAAGGACGATGAAACAGTTGATAGCCTTGGTAAGCCCTAAGTAATTTCAAACTGGTCTTTTAATCAAATCTGTGCTGTTTAAAGCTAGCCCTGGCATTTTACTTCTTTAATTTAAAATCTTCAACATATAAAGTTACGTAACTGTGTGAAATGTACGTTCTAGCCCAAACATAAATATGGTCTTCATGACTCTAATAATATTTTAATTTAGGTCCCCTTGAAAAGGGGCAGGTGAAGAATGAAGCTCTGCGAGAACTACGTGTGGAGCTGAGTAAGAAGCATAAAGCCAGGGAATTAGATGGATTTGGACTTTACTTGTAAGTGACCAGTCCTCTAGATTGTACTGTCAAAGGTTATTCTTGTTTTATTATAATGTTTTTACAGCAAAAAGCACTTGGAGATGTGAACACTATGATCTTTAATGTGCATTGTTTAATAAGTTATTTCCTAATGTCTAGCTTTAAAGTGTTTTTTCCTTTATGATAGCTTTGGTAAAATTTGCAGCCTTACACAGTTTTTGTGGGCTTTAGTATACATGGTCTTTTAAGACAGAGGCAGAACACATTTTTATTCAGAAAGGTAGAAAATACCTGTTTTTTCCCCTTTAGGTATGGAGTGGTCTTGAGGAAGCTGGATCTGGCAAAAGAAGCTTTAGATGTATTTGTGGAGGCAACCCATGTTTTGCCCATGCATTGGGGAACCTGGCTGGAATTATGCAATTTGATTACTGACAAAGAGATGGTAAATAGTAGTTTACATGAACATTCTACACCTTATTAGACTAAATAGAATTATAGAATTAGATGGAGCTGGTTTTACACTTTTGTCTTGGTTTTTATTGTACACAATTCTTTTGTCATTAATTGTGCAGTAACTGCATTGTTAATGTAGGCTTATATGTACAGCCTACACAAAAACTGATTTGCTTATATTTCTATATTAAACATAAGCTTTATATTATAATATCAAATGGTTGATATGTTCCAACAGCTAAAGTTCCTGTCCCTGCCAGACTCATGGATAAAGGAATTCTTCTTAGCACACATATACACAGAGTTACAGTTAATTGAGGAGGCATTGCAGAAATACCAAAGTCTTATTGATGCTGGCTTCTCTAAGAGTACTTACATTATTTCTCAAATAGCTGTTGCCTACCATAACATCCGAGGTAAGGAGCTTATGTTGCTTGCTGACTGTTACTTGTTACTTTATGAAGCACTCTGATATCAAATAATGTTTTTTCATAGATATTGACAAAGCTCTGTCTATATTCAATGAGCTGCGGAAGCAGGATCCCTACAGAATAGAAAATATGGACACCTTTTCCAACCTCCTGTATGTCAGGGTAAGTTTGGTACTGGACTTTGCTAACTCTTTCTATTGTGTGGCATTCATTTGTTGCACTCCTGTAATTAATGTAAACCTTTTAATGTTTTATTTGTATCTAACTATATATGTATTTCACTGGCTAACCTTTTGGGGCGTTGTGTCAGCAATGCACCAGCAGTAGCTAGATGTTTTAGGGGTGGGGCCATCACCATTTTTTTTTCTCAAAGTAACACAAATATTGTGATAAATCTGGTATGCAAAACTCCTAAAAGATCTCAAACTGTTCTTGTATTTTTTTCTAAGGGTCTTAAACCAGAACTAAGCTATCTGGCTCACAATCTCTGTGACATTGACAAGTACCGAGTTGAGACCTGTTGTGTAATTGGTAAGGGGTTACCAAAAGCTGTTTTGCATTATGTCACTGGTATAGTTTAGCCAAATCCAGTGTTGACTGGGACTTTGTTTGTGTAGGCAATTATTACAGCCTGCGCTCCCAACACGAAAAAGCAGCCTTGTACTTCCAAAGGGCATTAAAACTCAACCCTCGATATCTTGGTGCTTGGACCCTCATGGGACATGAATACATGGAAATGAAGAATACCTCTGCAGCAATACAGGCTTACAGGTTAGTATTTTAATTAAATGCCATGTGTCTGTGCCATATGATTCTGTAAGAATAGTGCAATTGAATTGTATGAAAACTGTTGAAAGCTTGATTCCCAGCTGATGTTGGTAGCAAAATATAAACTATTCTATATTCTTTTTCATTTCATCCCTGGTTATTTGGATTCATACATACAAATGCAAGCTGCAATATTGCTCTGCTCAAAACTGTGTCACTTTCACCATTTTCATTGGGCTACAGTTAAAATAGACATATAGGATAAATGAAAAAACCCTAATTTTGTAGGCAATTATGAGTAATATATGGTGCTGCTTTTACATGGTGCTAAAAATTATTATCTTTAAAAAAAGCCCCTTTTATTAGAGCTCCCTATAGATGTTCCCTGTCAGTGTTTCAGATCATTGGTGGGTGTCTCTTGACGTCCCTTTCAGAAGTACAGTAGGAGAGGGACAGCCAATCACAGCCCTGCAGTCACACAAGCACATACAGATTTCAGTTCCCCATCAGGTCCTGCTAGCTGCTGATTGGTTCCTATCCTTCAGCTTTATGCGCTTCTAGTGCCCTGTGTTCATTTAGTACTATATTGCACTATTAATACTTTGTGTTTTGGAACAGGCATGCAATCGAAGTGAACAAGAGAGATTATCGTGCTTGGTATGGATTAGGACAAACGTATGAAATTTTAAAGATGCCGTTTTACTGCCTTTATTATTATAGACGGGCCCATCAACTCAGGTATTGTTGGGTTTTTGGGGGTGTAGACTAATGGTTCTTTGAACATATATGATGGTTTCTATTTCTTTCCAGACCCAACGACTCTAGAATGCTTGTTGCTTTGGGGGAATGTTATGAAAAGCTTAATCAACTTGTGGAGGCTAAAAAAGTATGTGAATTTGTATAAACTGTTAACATTTTTTTAATTAATGTTGCCTTAAAGGAACAGTTAAGTGTAAATAAAAACTGGGTAAATAGGCAGTGCAAAATAAAAAATGTTTCTAATATAGTTAGTTAGCCAAAAATGTTATGTATAAAGGTTGGAGTGACTGGATATCTAACATAACACTGCCTCCTGCTTTTCAGCACTCTAACTCTGATTTAAGGCCCCTATATAGGGGCTGATAAAAATTGCCAACAGACCGAGCAGCTTATTGGCCTGTGTGTGGGGCCCTCAACGGGCTTTTACGATCGAAATCTGGTCAAAAGTTGGCCAGATGTCGATCGGGCAGGGTAAAAAAATTCAGTAGAACCACGGTCACATCTTTTTGTTGATGTAGTCCCTCGATCCGACCACCCGTACTGCCTCCATTCTGATCTGATTATTGTGCCCTTGGGCCCATGATCGAATCAGCCAGATATCTGCCACCTCAATATGGGCATATCAGGGAGAGATCCACTCATTTGCCAAACAAACGGATCTCTACGTGTATGGCCAACTCGGCGACTTTAAGGGGGTCCACATGGGACATAACTGTTCAGTGAGTTTGCAACAGTTGTGTCCCATGTGGCCCTCCCTCAAGTCACTGATTGGTTACTGCCTGGTAATCAGTAGAAGCCAAAAGAGCTGCAAAGCAGGAGGAAGTGATGGGCGAATCTGTGGTGTTTCGATTCGCCAAAAACTTTGCAAATATACTGAAAAATTTGCTAAATGCATTGAAGTCAATGGGCTTTAAATTTATTTTGACGTGCAACAATTTTGACGTGAATGAAAATTTTTATACTCTCCATTATTTTGTCCAAATGCATTAATATCGATGGGTGTCCGAATAATTTTGACACATGACAATTTTATGTGGGCAACTATTCTGAGTTTTTTGTGTTGTCGCAGATTTTTCACCCGCAATTTATGGCAAAAGGTGGAAATTTGTGCCGTTTTGGCTGTTCTGTTCCAGTCACTCCTGGCTTTATACATTACATTTTTGGCTAACTAACTATATTAAAAAAATCCTTAAAATTGATTTTTTTCTCAACGGCCTCCATTGATTCTGGGCCCAGTGCTGTTATAAAGTAAATTAAATGTAGAAATAATATACAATATATGTGTAGCAACTTAACATACATACAGGGTATAACTATATAGTGAGTAATGTACCCTTGTTGTAAGGGGGGGGGGGGAGTTCCACGAGGCTTGAGCTGGAATGTTGAGTGCTTTTATACAGGTCATGGATCTCTGAGGTGTCTTTCAATATCCACATATTTTACAGGGCTGCATTGTTTATTATAATACACGAGTTTTAAGGATTCAGAAATGACCCCTCTAAGCACTGTTTATAATGATATAATTTATATAATTTATAATGATATTCATTGTATATTATAAATATCTAGTACTGGTATGGAACCTGTTATCCAGAATGCTCGGGTCCTGGGGTTTTCCGGATAATGGGTCTTTCCATAATTTGGATCTTCAAACCTTAGGTCTACTAGAAAATCATGTAAATATTAAATAAACCCAATAGGCTGTTTTTGCTTCCAATTAGGTACAAGCTACTGAGAAAAAGGAAATAATTAAATAAAAATTGGATTATTTGATTATTATTGAGTCTATGGGAGACGGCCTTTCCGTAATTTGCAGCTTTCTGGATAACGGGTTTCCGGATAACCAATCCCATACCTGTATAAGTCTGTAATACACACATACACTTTCCCTAAAGCATGGAAACATTCGTACACTTTTATATTTCACATTAAGAGTCTTGGAAACAGAAAATTGAAAGACAACTGAGAAGAGCAGCACATAGTTTTAATTTAATGTATAATTTGTTTTTCTGTCAGTGTTACTGGAGAGCTTATGCTGTGGGTGATGTGGAGAAAATGGCTCTGGTCAAGCTGGCAAAGTAAGTGTCCTCCATAGACCGTAGTTCCACACACAAAAATTTTTATAGTCTTTAAAATCTGTGTATCTATAATGCAGAACAAACTAGGCAAATTAAACTGTAGGTGTGATCTGCTTGGTGGTAAAGGCATACACTGTGTCTCTAAGGCTGGGGACAGACAGGGAGATTCTGTCGCCTGGCGTTTAATAGCAGGCGACAGAATCTCCCCGAATCTCCCTGTCTGTCCCCAGCCTTAAACTTCTCACTGGCTGTGGTTTTTAATGAGGTGGAAATAATCTGATCACATCAGCAGCAGTTTCCTAAAGCTTCAGACTAGCACAACTTGGACATGAGAGCAGCTACGTGGAGGGGAGATTGGACAGAAATACGCAAAAGCAGGCATTTTTCAGGACAATCTGCACTTTGTAGCTGCACTCAGGTCAACGTTGTGTCTGTCTGTGAAGCTATAGGCAGCTGGTAATTACATCTGATCAGATGTGTGGCTGAGTCAGGTCTAGACTGGGATTCTGATGAGGGACATCCCCATCAGCCCAATAAATGGTGACTGTCTTTGACATCTTAAAGCAGTCCCAATGGCATTTGCTAGAATCCACAGATCTGGGCTGAGTAAACCAGCTGCATAGTAGGATAGGTCACCTAGACAACTTAATTGATCTTTCAAAGTGTGGTCAGATCAGCATTCTTAGCATCTTTATTAAGACACCATGCAAAAGAGTAAAATGTTACCTGGCTGTTGTTTCCTTTACACCAGTATAAAGAAACATAGAGCACAATGTGTCATGTATAACTTTGTATGACATTTCTGTGCACTTTTAAACTTTCAAATATATTTTAAGACTTCATGAACAACTGAATGAATCCGAACAGGCTGCCCAGTGTTACATCAAATACATACAGGACATCTACTCCTGTGGGGTAAGTCCCTTGTGAATCAATAAAGCACTGCCTTCCAGACTGATCAGTAGCTATGTAACTGATCTGTGTGTATTTATAGGAAATTGTGGAGCACCAGGAGGTCAGCACGGCCTTTCGCTATCTGGCTCAGTATTACTTTAAGTGCAAGCTGTGGGACGAGGCATCGGCATGTGCCCAGAAATGCTTCAATTTTAATGATGTAAGTATTTTTACATTTATGTATTTGCTGATTGTAGATATTTTTTTAATCCTATGGATCGCCCTTTCTCTACTGGTTATGGTAGATTATATTATGTATGACATAAAAGTTTTAGCGCTTTGCATATTATAAAGCAGCATTTGGTGCAATATCGATCTAACTGCAATCTAGGCTCCTAGTTTATTTGTTTAATAATACACAAGACGTTGTGTTTGATCAGTGACTTTAGAATATCTTCATATACTAATTTACACTCATCCATCAAGCATATTATATTCAAACATTTTGATGTCCATAGCATTCAGTGGTATAGTCAGATCTGCTGGTGTTTATTTAATACACTAGTTGATTTTTGTTCTATGCAGTTTAAATAATGAATTTCCTTTTCCAGACCAGGGAAGAAGGCAAAGCTCTTCTACGTCAGATTCTACAGTTGAGGAACCAGAATGAAAGTCCTTCAGCTGATCTCCCAGCCACTGCTCCTTTCTTCCTTCCACAATCACTTTCCGCCAACAACACTCCTACAAGACGAGTGTCTCCACTTAACCTTTCATCAGTCACACCATAGTACAGTGCCAACTGCAGCTGAATTTGAACTTTGATATATAGTGTCTGTGTTGAGAACAGAAATGAGACTGCTACTGCTTCAGCTGAAGCACGAACTGCATCTTCATAAGGAGCTTGTCTAAAATGAGAATAAAATCCTGCTACAGGACAAATACAGGACTGCCAGGTGTGTGCTGGCACAGACAGCTCAGCAGCAATATGGGAAGAGCAGATGTATTTACTGCTTTGTTCTTGCACTTATTGTCAATAAATTTTTTATACTGTGATTGCTTCTATATTTTTCTTTATTCATGTCCAAAGATCAGTACCAGCAATAGTCTCTGTATTTTCACCTCTTTCACGATGGGCCTCAGGCAATTTTATAATTCCTATTTATTTGTAACATTTTCAAATAACAGTTGCCTAAATGTATTCCATGAAATACTCTTTTTGCTGAGGTTGTAACCTGTCATTTTTCATTCCTGGCTCGACACCAGTAACACAGTTTTGGCAAGTGCCAATCTAATGGCAATCAGTAATATATTGGATTTTCTCCAAGTCATCTTGGGGGATACAGGGACAATAGTGTATAACTGGTATCACTAGGAGGCAGGACACAACCTTAATAAAGCAACTGCCTCCTCCTCCACTGGCTATACCCCCAGCGAGCGGAGCTTAGGTCAGTTTGAGTTGTGTCCTCAGGAGGATAGGACTTCTAGCAATTCTCTGCTCAGCTTTTGCTGACAATTTGGGGTTGTGTTTCTTTTTACACTGTGTAAAGACTCTGTAGGACCCTACAATGTGGGATCTGCTGCTGGGGGCTAGACCACCTAGCCACCTTATCTCCTTCCCTCAGGAGACCGGGCAGGCAGTGGGAGAGAGAGAGACACCCTCTGCAGCAGGGACAGGTAAGCATGAGCAGGGAGTTCCCTGAGCCTTTTCTCTATCTATCTCTCTCCCCCATTCCCCCCCCCCCCC
>CM044436.1:91486641-91499034 GCA_024363595.1 Xenopus borealis
ACCAGGCCTAGCTAGTATAAGAAATTATTCTACTATCAGGCCTAGGGGGATACTCTGGCCTAGGGGAAGCCCAAACAGAAATCCGGGCCTGTCTACTATAGCTTGCTCTATTTGTGAGAGCTAGGCTGAGAATAGTTAGTAAAGCAGTCAGAGGAACCTACAAGGAGAGTAGAAAGGGTTAAGACTCCCATACATGGGCCGATAGACCGTGTTGGCAGCTTGTGGGGCCCTCCGATGGGCTTCCACAATCGATATCTGCCCGTAAATTGGCCAGATTTCGATCAGGCAGGGTAAAAAATCCTGTCAGATTGCAGCCACATCTGTTTAATTAAGGTGGTCCCACAATCCAACTGCCCGTTCATCTGCATTATAATGCAATCGGATCAGCCCGATATTGCCCACCTCAATATCTTGGAGAGATACGCTTGTTTGGCAAATTCTCCCAGTGTATGGCCACCTTTAGAGCCACAAGTGGTTGGTTTCAGGGCTAGAGAGTCACCACTGTGAGTAACCCTCCAATCTAGAGACTGGTTCACCTGTGCGTGAGTAGCAGCCAGTGGCATAACTACATATACAGCAGACCCTTGCAGGGGGCACAGGTGACAAGTGCTAGGGCCATGGGGTTTGTTTTATCATACTCCCTCCTCCCCAACTTCTCTCCTACTTTCCAGAGAAACTAGAGCCTTGGTACAAGCAGGTAGCAAGTGGGTGAGGAGGGGGGTGTTTGGTGGGACTGTCCCCTTCAAAGTTATACCACTGATACTAGCACTAGTTAACTAACTAGCTAACCAATACCCTGTCTGTACCCTGGGCAAAGTTGACGAAGATGGGCACATTCTGAGAAGGAAGACCAGAAAAGAGCAAGGGGAGAAAAGTGTGTGTGTTGACAATCAGAGGAGAGAGGAACACTTTTAAGCAGGTGCCCATATCAACAATACTTCTAGGCCCAGCTGTGAGTTTAATCTCTGCTCAGAAAAGCTCAGTTCTAGATGGATGTGCATGTCCTTTCCCTTTCCAAGTTAAAGGGGTTGGCTGCCTTCAAATCACTCTTTTCAGATCAGCTGTTTTCAGATTGTTCACTATAAATACTTATGTCGTTTTCTCAAAATTCAAATTGAAGGGTTACTAAGGATAGGACATCTTCTAACCTACCTTTTATGTGAATTGCCCCTTTAAAGGATTACTAATATGCTGCTTCTATCATAATCCTTATCATAAGAATTTTAATATCACTTCCCCATAAAATGCAATAATAAACTTCAAAATTGTGGCAGTACCATTGACAGAAAAGCTATCCTCCTTCAAACACTCATTCTGTATATATTCGCTACTCTATTTGTAACTTCTGTAGTTTTTCTACAGTATCAGGCAGAAAAGCAACCCCATAGATCTGGCTGAGAATAGTATTCTGTCCAAAGGGCAGCTGACTTGGAAGTGCAGCACTTAAAGGGGCTGCTGTCATTCGTGAAGTGCATTGCTGATTAGAATCAAGTGCCCCCTGGGAAATTTCAGTGAGTGACAGTGACACTAAGGTGGTGCTGCAGCTGCATAAAGTAATTGGGTTTGACACGTAACCTTTCTTATTCCTTGTGGCAGGGGCCTCCTAGCAATCCACTAGTAATTGTTATACTTCTAGTAAATTATTCATATACACAAGCTTCATATACACAATATTGCCAAATGTATTCAGACACTCTGTCTAAAATTACTTTACCAGGGCTTCAACTTTGGCTATTTAAGTTGCTTTTGGTCTTTTCTCTGCTTCAGGACTTCGACTTTGACTATTTTTGTGGCTTTGGGTCTTTTCGCCGCTTCAGGACTTCAACTTCAGCTATTTTCGTAGCTTTGGGGTTTTTTTCTGCTTCAGGATTTTCAACGTTGGCTATCTTCCTGGCTTTGGGTTTTTTCGCCGTTTCCCGACTTCAGAACGGCCCAGCTATATCGGAAAGTGCAGCACAGCCGGGCCCCCCTTAAGGCCTGGTACAGAAGTACCCCCTGTGCCCCTTGATGGCGGCTCTGATTCTGGATAAGTTGTAGCATATATAAGTATATCTAGATTAATTTATGAGTTAATTGTATTTTGTATATATATTTTGAATTATGAGCTTATCTATTCTGCCTCCTCCCAACCAGCAACTGAAAATGCATCAGGGACATTGAATCTGAATTTCTTTCATTGCTTGCAGTTAGGTTGCCACCTGGCCAGTATTTTACCGGGCTGGCCAGTATTTTTGAAGGTTGATCCCAATGTTATTAATAGGAATAAAAGATAAATATATAGGAAGGCCGTTATTTTTTTTTCAAGAAAAGGAGGCAACCCTACTTGCAGTGCGCCTATTGATGTAGGACAACCCTGGAACTATGGTCAACTTTTTGAATACACAGTTCAGATTTTGCTGGGGAGATGTGAATGTATGCATTTCCTCACCAAAATCAGCTTGCATTGCCTGTTTTAAGCACATTGGACCAATTTGGCCCAATTGGGCCCCGCATTTATGGGGGCCCCGCTCCAGTGCGAGCTCTGATTCCTATTCCCTTAATTCCCCAGTTGCCCAGCCTACCCCAATCCCCAACTGGCAGCCATCACTTGGATAGAGAGGAAAGCAGGCACTATTTGCCCATCCAGCTCTGTGACCCTGCGACAGATAGCAAAGTTCCTTCTAGGGGGCCCCACCAAAATGGTTCCAATTGGGCCCCGCACTTGGTACGGCCGGCCCTGTCTGCTTGTATGTGTGCATACAGGCTGATGCCTTGCCTATCATTGCATGTGCAGCAAGGAACAAATGGGAGTGGATATTCTTGTGTATCATTAGTCTTACAGTTAATGTAAAGTTCTTACTTTGCTTGACTTTTTCCCTTCCTTTCCTCTACTTCTTCAGATAAAATAAGCACTTAAATGAACCCCCCCAAAAATCAAGACTAATTGCAAATTGCTTTAGCATTCTGCTGTCTACATTGCACACAAGTTACTACTAAGGGAAACTGCTGCTTTAAAAGGTGTACTTCAACTTTCAAAACACAATTACAATTAGGAGTTTTGAGAAGCTTCTGTCATGTTCTGTCAACTCAATGAGCAAAATTGAGCCTCACCAGATTCATGAGCAAGCCTTATAATGGGAGAAATACTACTTTTAAAAGAGCAAGAATAATGTGGCAGATACTTACAATTTAATTATTTACCACCTCACAGTTTTCTTTAGTAAAAAAAAAAAGTACAACAAATTGAAAAAAATATATAAGTTCAAATGTGGAGGACGTTTTTCTTCATATTTGCCATTTTAAAAATCATGTAGTATGCTTATCACTGCTAACATGCTTTGATCTCTATTGACAAAGCAGGAAGAAAGAAATGCAGGTGAAATAATTCCAGTAAAACACATTGCACAATATGCCCCCTCCCCTTTAGAGACATATTATCATATCATCCTTAGCATTTCTTAAAGAGCTTTTACCTACAATCTTGTTTTGTCTTGTGCATTAAAGTTTTATTGATTTATTCTGGCGGAGACCAGTCCAAACCTGGTATTTTGCATCCCAAGTAGGCAGGAAAAGGCTAAGCTTTACTTGTGTCAATATTTCTTTATGGGAACTTCCCACCTGCTAGTTGTCATACATTCAGCAATGAGACGATAAATATCTTAGCTGAGCTATTGATTTCTTATCAGTTACAGTGCTTAAGAAATTGCCCTGTACAAATATCTTGCAGCCACAGGTAATACATTTGCTCTGGTTGAAAGGATTATTCAAATGAACAGCGAGTATATTAATCTTGTGCAGAAATAAGAACATATATTGACATAAAGTCTGCTTAGATTAAAGAAGTGGTGGGAGTAAGACACTATAGGGCAGAAAGTGAGAGGGTAGTAAAATAAACAGAGAAAGCACTTAATCAAGTCTAACATATGTATTATCATCTGCTAAAGCTGTTGAAACAGTTAATGGAAACAATAAAAATAAGCAGCACATTGAGTAGAAGCAAAAGCAAGAGCTACAGCCATGAATGATGACAGAAGTTTTATGGTTATAGATCTTGATGGTTGCTTAGCACTTCTTATGGACACATTCATTCTAGTACATCTATGTTTATCCTACTATCTATAATGATGCATATACTACTGCTACTACTGGTACAGATCAGAAGCTTTACAAAGGTCTTCCTAAACAAGGGTTTAACAAGAAGGGGGGCAACCCCAGTCATTGTTGAGCCTTGACCTTGAAGCCATGACCTTTAACAGTTACATCACCATATTGATTACAATAAAGTTCTGTGATATAAACATCATCATTTATCATTGCTGTTTTGTCCACAGCGCAAGAATTCAACATATAGTGATCAATACAATGGCAAAGATAATTAAAGTGTAACCTTGCTGATATAATACACCTTCTGCTTTTTAATGATCAGTCCTTTAGAAAGTGTTGTAGCACAATGAGCATATAGGCATAAAGGGGCAACTAGTACTAATTAATTGCATAATTTCACTAAAATTTGCAACAAAATATATATTTTTATATAACACTAATGCTATAGACACACAGGCTCTTGTCAGCGGCTGTTGAGTAATTTTGCAGGCTGAGAGAAAGAAAACAAACAACAAAATAACAATAGTGTAAAAGAATTAACATGCAATTCTTTGTTAAATACTACTGGATCTATGCCTGAATGCCTAATACAGCAATGTTTTTATGTACTGTTTCTGTATGTTTTTATGAGCTCAGTTGCCCTTGACCAAATACTGGACTTCCTATGGGTGCTGGTATGTAAAAAGATGTGCTGCAGCTTTATAAGTTACACTTGTACATAATACACACGACTAACATGAAAAAACAAGACTGGCATACACTGACATACAGACTTTATCATTTTAACTGACTCTATAAATGGAGCATGGGAGGGGTTCCCTAATAATATCTAATATCCTGCAAACTCTGTGCATTGTGTTTTAGATGTTCTTTTCATTTTTCCATTATGCTGTTGTTCTTTTATTACATTAATTGAAAACATGACTATGAGAAAGTGAGAGAATGTTACTGTCCAGAATGGGCCCATATTCATAATCAGTTCGGCCATGGTTCCTTTAATGGGCACAGAGAAGAAAAGACCTGATTAGGAGTACAGCAGGCTACAGTTGAAGATAACTCTTCTATAGGTACCACAGCTTATATTGTGCATGACTTCAGTGCCCACCAGGACTCAGATTAAATCTGGGAACCACCTTTGGGACTAAAGAGTTGGTACAGAATAATAAACAAGCCTCATTATATTGCACAAAAATTTTTTTTTCCCCACCTGACCTATAGGTGAAGAATCCATAAGAGAATTACAATTCTCAGAGCTAACCAATTTTCAGAGCATATATAGGAGGAAAGAAAAAGCAAATTAGATTCTTAAATATGTTTCTAGACAAACTTACAGGTTTCATTAATATGCATGCTTCTGTGATACACGAGGCCAAACCTATATCACTTCTTAGCTCTTGTAAACAAAGGGAAAGGTGGATATTTAATGCTTATTGCAAGCAAACTCCCTATGGTAAACAGAGGCACAGTTTCTTAGCAGAAAGATGTATTATTTATAAGAAAAGCTAAGCAACAGCAAGGCAAACAGTGTTTACTGAAGTGATGTTTTTAGAGTCAGTCTGCCGGTGACTGTCCTGTTTAGAGTAATCCTGCAAATCGTTAGTACAAACAAACACACTTTCACATTCTTTTGGTTCCCAACTTGGGGGGGTTCTAACCTTGCATGCAATATCATTTTTGACATTTTACTGAAGAAAAGACAATATAACTCAATTATGTCAATTATATATAACTCAATTATCTAAGAATGTTATATAATGCACTTTCATGCAACGCCACTTTCTGTTTTAGGTTAGCCATACATTGGCCTTTGGGCCAGGGGCCCAAAAAACAGATTCTACAACAAACAAGTCCTTGGCTACAGTTATTTATTGCTACAGTCAATGAGACACTGCTGACATGAAGAAAAAAAATGGGTAGATTTACTAATTTGTGGGTAATTTAATAAGCCTATGAATAAGTGCCCACGCAGGCACGAAACGTGTTAGGCCTATGCATGTCATAAGCCTAACTTACCAAGACTTGATTTTCCATTCAAGCCAGCGGGAAGGCATTTCGGGGAGATTAGTCACCCGAAGAAGAGGAGATTTGTCGCTGGGCGACTAATCTCCCCGGTTAGCCGTGTATGCCACCACCCAAAAGAAATAGTATCAGTAGTTTAAGGATTTACGTATTACACAAAAACAACATAAGCCCTGATGTTACACTGTCATAACTTGATATCATATTTCAGTCACAGCACCAGTGAATGCTATTAAACTCCTGGTTCAAGGCTGAATAGATATATAAATTAGAATTATTATGTAGGCATTTCTATTGTAATTATTTGAATGAAGCAACTTGACAATTTTTACAATGAAATTGATTCTCTTAGGGGCATAGATTGCGCGACTAACTATAAATAGGGCAAAAAACTGCTGCTGGTGATCTATGGTGATCTATGACAGAATGATTTCGGAATCTGATTTAATAGAGGATGAAGCCATATTGAATAACAGGGTAATAGGACTTGAAAGACCAACACATCACTGATGAAATTCTTTTTAAAAATACCTAAATAAAAAAGATC
Source organism: Xenopus borealis (assembly GCA_024363595.1). Taxonomy (NCBI): domain Eukaryota; kingdom Metazoa; phylum Chordata; class Amphibia; order Anura; family Pipidae; genus Xenopus; species Xenopus borealis. The sequence goes on from CM044436.1 coordinate 91,493,291, forward strand.
TTAACAGATCAAATCAGATTTTACTGCAAGTAAAGCACACTGAGGAAATTTGCCTCAAAGTTTGTCATGCATGAGAAAAAATTTAAATTTTGAAAATAATTTTGAAACTCATAAATCTGCCCAAAACAAACCTTATTTCCTTCAGAGTTATCCAAAATTATTTTTGATTCTGTTAAATGTGGGAAAATTCTTTTGGTTGTATAGAAAGTTTGATGAAATGTATTCTGATTTTCCCCAGTTGAATCCAGAGCATCAATAGTTTTGGTCTCTGTTGGTGACTATACCCAGCCCCCAACTGGCTGAGCAGGATGCGGAGCACAGAAGGCACTTGCTGATTACCTATATTTCCTGATTCTCGGGCCATTGTTCTGGTCATTTGCTGTATAGCACACAGTGGTTATTGTTTAACCTCTTACACTTGTTTTATGATCCCAGCCCCCATGGGGCCATTCATGAAGACTTGAAATAACAAATGAGTCACTTAACTGTCCACATTGCTCCTGAGCAGGTATTCTGATGCTCCCATTCTGCATTGCAGGAATTATTAAAAATGTCCCTAGAAATATAGACCCAGCTGCTCTAATGTAGAATGGCTGTTCTTCCTGTTTGGCTGCCCTCAAAATAATCTACTGGATCGACTAATGGAAGCCATAATTAATGTTGTAGTTTCTTCAAGGTTGTTCCCTGTGCATACTGTGTACAGTTTATAAGTCACTCACTAAATTGTCTTAATTGGCAGGAAATGCCTTAGTATGGGCTAAGTGTCCTGTAGTTTGAAACAAGTGTACAATATTCTACTGAACCTATTAGAATGCAATGACGTTACATGGTACTTTAAGCTAAATTACATGCTAGATTTGTATTTTAGATAAAGGTTTGCAATTTACATAAAGGTTTAACTGGTTGGAAGTCTGTTTCCACTGGTGCTCACCTTTCAACAAATATAAAGAGAATACAAATATCAACATATGGTTTTATAGGTAGCAGTTTTTATTTTAGGGATCCGTGCAATATACCTAAAAAATCTATGAGGAAACACAAGACTTAAGCATACACAACAAATTTAAGCTTACAGCTTACCTGCTTCTTTAATGGACCCTGCCTAACAAATATATGGGCAGTTTCTATAGGGCAAGTTTGAAAATCATGTAATTGATGCAATCCTTTCCTGATGGGCCTGCATCGGCCAGGTATGATCAGCCTGATTTGGCCATAAACATGAGTGGCCAAATCAAGCCCAGAATTAGTCACTTGATGACCTGACCATGCAAGTGGATCTGGTTATTATAGAGGGACAGCATTAAGGCTGCCATATTTCATCTTTACGCCAGGAAAATTACAGATTCATACTGCCTAGGGCAGCATTGGACCTAAATACAACCATGTATACAGGGGGACCATACAGTTAACAGTTTTTTGCTTTTTCTGTTGTAGATACTTCCTGGGGATGTAAGGGTATCTGTTAGGTTTAGAAGAAAAATATTCCAGGTGCATAAAGCTGTGAGGTTGCTAAAGTCTCTCAGTGAAGAGGTTGTACTGGCAGATAAATTAGTTTCAAGAAAGGGTGATATTATGTGAGTGAAAAATGGCATTGGTTATCAGGGCTAGATTTACATTGCGTGTGCCCCCTAGGCCCACTGCCTTTCGTCACCCCCATACTCTGCCCTTACTTTGCAGATTTTAATCATCAAGACTAGAGCAATGGGGATAGACACATGGGAAATGTAAAAAAAACTATCATATCTCCCGTGTATCCCCAGTGTTTCTGGACCAATGTGGGTGTGGCTGGGCAGCATGCTGCCCCCTAAAATCCTGACGCCCTAGGCCTGGGCCTAGGTGGCCTTTCCACAAATCCGGGCCTGTTGGTTATAAGATTCTTATTTTAGTTTTGGCAACAATGTAATTGTAAGATTCCACACCTAACCACAACTTCCTTTGTGCTGGGCCAAGCCAAATGCATTTGCAAAGCCTGGGAATTTATATTTACCTGATGATGCAATATACTATTAGTTGCAGCAACCCATGACAAATGAAATGCAGAAGTACAGTACATACATTTACTACGTATATGTACAGTACCTTGCATTTTTAAAGATGCTTTTTGTGAAGTGTAAACTAGGCCTATGGCTGCAACTATCCAATATCCACTACAATGTGAATAAGAACCCACAACCATTTCAAGTGACACAAAAATGCTGAATAATCCTTAACACAATAATACAATAACACTTACCCCTAAGTGTATTTAAACTGCATTACAACTAGTATGAGTACAAATAAAATATTGGATTTTTGAACACCTATACTATGGCTTCTAGGCTCTCAAACAATGTGGCATAGGCAAGCTAGCAGGATATGAGCTGTGTGTATTGTTCATCACTGAATTTAAAACAACCTTGAGGAAAAAAAATGTTAATGGCCTAAAACTCAGAAATGTCCACAAGAATAGGCTTTCAGGGAATGCTGGGACTTGTTGCCATTCTTGAATGTTATTACCCAGCAACCGCCGATGCAGGATCTTTACACACTTAACTAACTTAATGCATGTTATCATAACTTGATCAGTAATAGCATTGAACAATTCTAAGTGGATACCGGCAGGAATGCTGTTGCAGGTGTGGTTAAGCCTGATACTCTCCTGTGCTAAACACTGCATGGTATCACAGCTACGACACATTTCATGACCTGACGAGGATGAGCAACATGTTTTGTCGTTAACAGATTTTGATCAGTATTCTATGGATTGAGCAATTCTATCCCCTTGAATGAAAACATAAACTGTAATTCGTGAGTTTTGCACAAAATACTAATTTACCAGGTAGCTATTGCTAATATAAATTAGCGATAGCTATAATAAAATATATAATAAATAAATATAATATTCCAAGGATCTTTACTAATACTTATTTTCAACAATTCAAGATCAAAATACATAATATCTCATTAACTTCTCATTGAGCACTATCCAAGTAAGGAAAAGTAGTATATTTGGCACAAGCTCCTAGGGTGACTTCAGTCTTACTGCTAGCGACTTTACATTCAAGCCGGCGGTATGGTACGGGAAGGCAGTTTGGGGAGATTGTCGCCCAGTGTGTCACTTAGGGTTGCCACCTTCCCCTGTGGCTGAAGCCGGACAGGGGGGCGGGCCCATGATGTCAGTGGGCGGGCCCGTGACGGCACGGGGCAGAGCTATTGCGCCGCGATTGCCGATTGGCCGATCGCGGCGTCAATCAAGCTAATCCCTTCAAAATACTGGGCTGTCCGGGTCAAAACCGGACAGGTGGCAACCCTAGTGTCACTACCCTAAGCAATTTGTATAAATGTTTGAGCTAAAGTTTCTAACTAACTTCTCAATCCTAGTTATCTTTTAATCTCTTTGAAACTCCCTGTTGATCAGTAATCAAGGTGAATATTAACAGAATGGCTGGAAATGACATATCCTTCTGCTCAAATGTATTGCACCATTTCTTGTGGAATGCTGACAACCCTTTGTTTATTCCATTCTCTATCCAAATGACTTGTAAGGCTTTACAGCAAGGTCCCCTTAAGGACAATTTGAGCGTTTAATAAGCACTGTTGCCTGTACCAGCGGAACAATGTTGATCGGATCCAGTGAATGCAAGTAACATGCTACTTTATGTTCTTCATATATGGGGGAAACCCACTAGAAGCATTTGTTTAGCCTCTGTAACTGTATGTGCAAAATTGTAACAAAGACAAGGTCTCGATTTAGGCTAAGGGTGATCCCAGGATAGGGAATGGCAATAAAGTCTGGTAATTAGTAGAAACTGATCAGCGCTACGCAACAAGTTGGCGCTATAGAAATACATGTTAATAATTAATGGCTATTGATATTGGCAGTAAAAATGATGTAAGGTTGTTATAAAGCACAGCAGAGAGCGCATAAATTTAACAGGGGCACATAAACATGTTCCATAAACAATTGCATTTCTTCGTTTTTTGTACAGAGGCCACATTCACAAGGGGAATGACACACATGACACAACTCTATGACTTTTCCCCCATCTGGATGATTCATAGCACCATTGGGAAGCAACAAATTGAGTGATTTGAATGGCAATCACCTCTGTTTGAAGGTGCCCTCTCATGACAGGTGCATCCATGGTTCAAGGCAATTTGCATTCAAATGAATGGTGAGCGACTTTGACTTATATATGTGCCTATATGTGTTATATATGTGTGTAATTGCCATGAAAGCAACTGGTTTCATAAGTGGAAGGCTCATGCTTGTCTGCCATCTCAGTTTTTTTAGCTAATAGAAAGAAGATTTGTTGACGGCATTAGCGTAAGAAGGAACAGTTTTGTTTAGTTCCATCATGCACAATAATTTTGGAACAGTATGACAGAAATTGTTCTCCCAAAAAAAGCAGAAGGGGACTTTCTTTTAACATTACCAATAATTGCATTACCTGCTTCCATTTCTAATTCCAACCTCATGTACTACTTTCCCACCCTCCACTTACTCCTTCCACTTTACTTTGCTTGTCACCCTTCCTCTACTTCACTTCTACTCTCATAGAATGTTTACTCACTGCTTACACAAATTTTTAGATATTTCTTCTCACCTAACTCAAAATATTTTAGTATTTTATCTTACCCATACCCTACTTATACCTCCACTCATATTATTCCAAATCTTACTCAACTTTACCCCTTTATCTTAACTATTTTCCCTTGGCTCACCTTCGTCTTTCCTTTTCTGAGTTTGAAAATGATCCTCCATATTATCGTTGTCTCTTTGTACCCTATCTAATTGCTCTTCTTAGATGAAATATCTAATCATTATCTAATAATTATTTCTTTTCTTGCTAATACTCACCATATTTTTTTTCGTTATAACGATAGACCTTTGAAAAGCACATCATAGGTTACAGATAGCAGCAAGGTACATTGCATCATTGTCTATGAACAGAACTTTAAGCAAAAAAAAAAAGAATTTAAAGGAAAAATAATACTTTAATACACCTTACTAGAGCATTGATCAGATTTGTACTAAAAGTGTAATACTCACAATATTTGTTGCTTCATCCTCTGTTTCGCACTCTGCTCAGTTCTCCTTACCTTGTCCTCTCCTAGCCCATCACTCATATATGTCACCTATTCCCCAACCTTGTCCACTATGACAGCAGCCTTCTATTTTTACTTGGTTTTCTAATATCTAAAACTGTCCTTTAGGCCTACATTTCAAGTTAACCTAATTTTTCACCATATTTGTCCCACCTCACCCACCAAACTTTTATTTTTTACGACAGCATCATCCCATTTTCCACTCTTCCACCCATACTCCACTTCCTGCCCTCTATCTTGCCAGCCTCTTTCATTTTCTCCTTGTTTCCTCTGCAGTTTCTTTAGGTTTCAACTTTTCACTTCTTATCATTTCATGTTACTTCTGTTATTTAATGTTTTTGTCCTTAAAATTGCAGCCATGAGAGAGAGAGTGAAACAACCAATAATAATAACTAATAACCTAATTAACAGGGAGTATTGTAGAGAATATATGCTTGCTTTGCCAATTTTTTTCTCAACTGGAAGAACTTTATTTGGATGCTGATTCTATCTCATGAAAATAATAAATGTACATTTTGTTTTATTTAACCAGGGGTATAACAATGGAAGAAGCAACTTTATCCAAATGTTTGATTCCCTTATAAGAGGATAGAAGTATAACAAAATGTATTTTCATATAAAAGTATTTTTATTGAGTCCCTTTGTTATAATCCTCT
>CM044436.1:91554151-91565796 GCA_024363595.1 Xenopus borealis
TCATCCCTAGCTTCCACTTCTCTCCATTTTATCGTCTGCTTAACTTTCTCTGTTGCTCCCATTTCCCTTTTCTAATTTATGCTCTTTCCCAGCAACTTTTTCATTAGTGATCTTTTCTCTTTCCTGTCCCTTTGCTTTTCTCCCATATTCTTCCATTCATCTCCCTTTTCCCCCTCTCCCTTCTCACTAATCATCTTTTTCTGTTTTCACTCTTTATACTTCACCTACAGTTTTTTCCACTTTATCCTATTGTTTCTACTATATCATGCTGTAGCTATTTTTCTTTTCTACTTACCCCTTTCTATACTGGTTTATATTCTCCTAATTTCTCTTTGCTACTTTTCTCTTATGAAATTCCTGGTCATTCTGTTGCACTCCCTTTTCCCATTACATACTGTTTTCTCTCTTTCTTGTATCTTTTTTCCTTTCTTCCTCCTCTTCTCCCCTTGTCTCTCTCAATGCTCTGCTTTCAGTGTTCTATTCTCTTTTCCCTTTCACTGTTTCATCTTGTTCCTCCAACACACACACAAACACACATGTCCCTCACCATAAACCTATTTATAATGCTATATACAATTAGTGCTCTTACAATTGCTGTTAAACTGGACAAGCCACCTATGTAGTGACCTGGTTACCTCCTGGTGGCCCTGGATATGAGCTGTGATCAGCCCTGACCTGTAGTGTTTTTGTTTGCTCACATCAGACCTATTTACTTTTTGTTAAGGCACAAGCATCATTAAATCATTCTACTGCCTTGCTTCCAAGGAGCTGCAGTTTAGTGCTGTTAAACTCAATGGTGATTATTAGTGCTTAATTTCAGCAGCAACTGAAAAAGTAATTAAGGTTGGCTATCAAGCTAAATATTACCATTATTAGTTACATTTGGAAGTGCTAATTTGTATGCAGGTCTCAAAGAACAGACTGAACTGTCTAATTTTCTTGTGTTACAGTGACATGCCCCCCAGCCTAAGCACATTATAATTAGAATTAGCAGAGGTATGACACTTAGTCATGTCACATCTTCTCTTCTCTCACCATCAAGGCCATCAAGTGTAAGGAGATGTAAAATTGTCTCAGTTTGAAAAAGCCTGGGATCCTTACTTTAACCCATCAAGCTCCATAGAGGTCTACATTAAATGCCACTTAGATGGAAATGTCACCTAACCCCTGTGACCAGTGTCTCCTGAGTATTCCTGAGACATTATTCTACTATATACAAAGAAAACAGTACAGTAAATGGCTTTATAAAATTATCAGGTGCACAACATCACCGTCCTAATTGCAATTTATGCAAAAATAAAATGGGTTAATGATTTGTCTTTAAATGGCACAACCTCTAATATCAGTGAGAAATAAATCCTCGGAAGCCCGAAAGCGAACAATCTGTCGCAAGGGGCCCGGACTGATGTGCTAATTATCAGGTCTCACCCACACCTTTTCTTGCACAAATTAAGGCTGCAGCTGGGGTGATAATGTTTGCTGAGGTAGTCTACGATTGCTTGAATAACTTTGATCTGCTGCTCACACACACTTCTTGATTCCTCACAGTTTTATCTTTTAATTATTTATTTTGCTTAATAGAATGCTAGAATGAATCTATTTTTAAAGAAGAGATGGTTGAAACTTAAAATAGCATGATTCCACTCTTTAGTCAATTCACCAAGATCTATATTTTTTTTAAAAAGATGTGCTGTTTTACCATTTTTCATAAAATTATGTTGTAAATTTATGTTTTTAATTCTAACTGTAGTGGACCATTAAATGCTTACTGCTAATTGGTAGCTCTCCAGTTAAGTTAACCAGTAATTACTTTTTTGCTTCCAACAATTCAGGGAGTCCTCGAGTTACATACACCCGACTTACATACAGGGCTGGGCCAGACTGGCCATTTGCCGCAGGCAACCTGGCCGGCTGCGTCAAACCCCCCCCCCAGTGAGTTCACGCATGCTTGCTGGCTACGGTGCTCGCCACCCTCCCTTAACCTAGGTGTAGGAATGCACACAAAAAACAAGACTCTAGAGCAGACTGGGGTAGGCAGCAATTAAAGGTACTTGCCGGGTGCCCCCCAAGCCCATGTAGGCTTGTGCCTACTCTGCCTACCCCTAGTTCCAGCCCTGCTTACACACAAATCACACTAACAAACAGAGGCTGTTACAGTAACATATTATGGTTTGCTTTTATTAGCATTTAGCTTTAATAAATCAACCATCCATTTTTGGACACCGCATGGGCGTTTCACGAATTTTTTGCCGTTTCGTGAATTTCTCTAGAAATTCCCAAAACATTCGGCCAAGCACAACGCCCCAGATTCACCCATCACTAGTAAATGTATATGTTTCAACTTACATACAAATTCAACTGAAGAACAAACTTGCAGACCCTATCTTGTACATAACCTGGGGCTGCCTGTAGATGCCTTGAATACCCCCAAATGTAACCAAATCCATTCCTCAAGAATTACACTGCACGTTGCAGAGGAAGAACAAATGCAACTTGCCCTAGCTTATTACAGACCATGAAGAACTGCAATAACATTTGCATATAGTACCATGTCCCCAGAGTAGTCATAAATCCCTCTCATTGTTTTTTTTTTAACCAAATATTTCCTTGATAAAAACATCCAAGAACCATTGAAACCATATTTGTTTGAATGAAAATCTTTATATCATTCACAATAGTTAATGGAAATTCTCTAGTTGCTTTAAAGTTAAAATCTTTGGGATCCCCATATGATTCTAGTAAATTTTTCTTGGAAGTTTCCCAATATCAGTAAAATTCAAGCAATAAATATTCTTGAAAATGTCTAACACGAGAGATTGATAATCTGCTCTTAAGTGAACATTATGCTGGACTAATGTGAAATATCTTCTATAATCTTCACCATAACTGATTAGAATATGATTAGAACAACATGGCTTAAGCATCTCTGAGAAGTATCATTTGTCAGGAAAGAGTAAATAAACTATTTTTGTCATTGGCATTTCCAAATAAAAAGAGCCCTGAACATATTTTGGGGTTCAGTCTATTGTGATCTATTCTATAAAGATCAGAATTTGATCAGAAGCCTTTGAAGGCATGAGCAGTCAATCCTAAACACATTGGTTGTAAAGCATTTTTAGTTTAACACTAGCCTTTGGACGGAGCCAACCTGAAAAATTATTATTACCCATGAGAAATCTCCTCAACAGCAAAAACTCCCAAAGATACCTGCCTTCCAGTGGCAAACCCAGGAAATTGCATGGAAATGCCTTCTTCAGCATTTTGGCACAATATGTTACTACTCCAATGGATGCATATGGACAGGTGGCAAATACATGACAAATCTCATCCAAACTGAACTTTATGCTGGGCTTTCTAGTGTATCGAGAAGAGCAGGCCCAGACTGGCAATCTGAGGGGTCTGGCCAGTAACGTAACTAGGTGGGGGCGGGCTCGGGCCGTGCATCCGGGACTATTTTCTTTGCCTACAGCTGACTGCAGCCGGCTACAGCAGGGCACGATCTGCCGGGGGGGCCCTTCGGGGGTGCGGGCCCTAGACCACTCACACCCCCTGCTCCCCTGGTAGTTACGCCACTGGTTCTGGCAAATGCCAAAGGGGCTGCGGTAAGTTGCCATAGACAGACACTATTTATTTGGGCTGGTGGGGGCTCTTTGGGCCTCTGTGTACCTGAAATGGCCAGGGCCTATTATAATTCCCAGTCCAGACCTGGAGGAGAGCAAATGGACATTCTCCTCAATTAGGGTTGCCACCTGGTTGGTATTTTATTGGCCTGGCCAGTATTTTTGATGGTTAAGCCCAATGTTATTAATAGGAAAAAAAGATAAATATATTGGAAGGTCGGTATTTTTTTCAGTAAAAGATGGCAACCCTATCCCCAATGCTCACTCCATCTGGTATTCGGGCTGATCCCTTCCTCTAGGGAGGAAGCTCCCCATTCTGGAAGCCACTAGTTTTATGTATATGCTTCAAATTTCTAAGGGTTTTGTGGACGTGAGCAGGCCCAGATTTCTAGAAAGGCCACACAGGCCCAGGCCTACAACGACAGAATTTTAGGGGGGTGGCATTCCACCCAACCATACCCTCATTGGTTTGGGAAAAGTGGGGTTTCACAGGAGATTTCCTGTACACCAATCCCCAGTACTCTGAACGCGATGCTGAAAATTTGCACTTGTACACAAGGAACGGGAAGGGATTGGGTTTGGGGGTATAGATGGCAGCTGACCTAGGGGCTATGTAAATCCAGCCCTGGTGGTGAGATAAATACAGCCCAAAGGTAAGCAGAAATAGATTGGCTAATTTAATTAATTTGTCAACAGGCTAGATCTCTGCTTATAATGGTAGATTTGGTCCACTATGTGTGTGTAGCCAAACTGGCCAGTGGTATGACAGTTTAACTGCCTGGTCTCATTGCACAAATAGTCACATTTCATGTAACATCCTATGAAGAATCAGTGAAAATTTCATTCATTATCTATACTTACGGTAACAATGGTCACAACCCTCCTATGATTGAAAGCAGAGATCACAATGTTCTAAAGTTTAAAGCTTAAATAGGATAATCTCTTTAGCATTTCCTCCCAAAACACCTTTGTTTTGTAACATTTCTTGGCTTCCATCTGCTCAAGTCTTAGGTGAGCATTAATTTCTCGTTAGTCATTGATAAAGAGAGAAACCAAAGTCGTTAAGGATGTGTTGATGATGCTTAAATAACAAACAAATCTCAGGCAAACTGTCAGAACGAACAATAACTGATTGCATGAGAGAGAAAAAGCCTGCTCTGCCCCATTGTCAAAAGGCTACATTACCTGGATTAGAGCACCTGACAGTTTAGTGCTCTGAACGACAGCTTTGAGCTAAAGTGGATATGGGTTAGTGATGTCTGACCACTAACTTGCTTCTGATGAGTAAAGATCATTTGCCTGGGGCAACACAGGTGTTACATTTGCCACCAGCTATTTCTGTGCAAGAAATATATACCAGCAATCTTCTCTTTTTCTCCCTTGGAGAAGAAAACAAACACAACCAGTCCACCCAGTGCCACAGACATTACATTCCGGAAGTCAAGGTTTCCTTTTCTGTGGCCCTGCAAGGATAAGCACCCATCCATTAAATGACCTGCTACATTCAGTTGGAGTGGAGCAAACACAAGTAGTTATTATTATTATTAACATGTATTTCTATAGCGCCAACTTGTTTCGTAGCGCTGTAAAGTGAATGTGATTATACAACTAAATCACATGAATTACATACATAGAACATAAGGAGTTACATACATCACAATAAATATGGAGTTACTGTACATACATCACAATAGATACTGGTACAGGAGGTGAGGAAGGCATTGTACAGAAAAAGCTAATGGGAAGGGAATGATACACAAGGTGTGGGAGTGGGCAAGATCAGAGTAAAGTGGGTGAGAGATGAAGTAATGTAAGCGGTATTGCATTGAGTAGTTAACAGTGAGGGTAGGCTTCTCTAAAAAGTGGGTTTTTAGAGATTGCTTGAAAGCTGAAAGATTGGGAGAAAGTCGGACAGACCACGGGAGAGAATTCCAGAGGAGTCTTGAATGCGAGCATGTGAGGAGGTAATGAGAGAAGAGTTGAGTAGCAGGTCAGTAGAGGAGCGTAGTAAGCGGTTGGGTGAGTATATGGAGATTAGTTCAGAGATGTAGGGAGGGGCAGAGTTATGAAGTGCTTTGAATGTCAGGGTCATTAATTTGAATTCAATTCTGAAGGGGAGTGGAAGCCAGTGCAGGGATTGGCAAAATGCCATGGCAGATGAAGAGCGGTTGCTGAGGTGTTTAAGCCTAGCAGCAGTGTTCATTATGGACTGGAGAGGTGACAGTTTCTGGAGGGGAAGGCCAATTAAAAGAGAGTTACAATAGTCTAGACGCGATATGATAAGAGAGTGAATAAGAATTTTGGCAGCATCTTGGGTGATAAATGATCGTATTTTGGATATGTTCCTTAGGTGGAAGTGACAATGACAAGTGTTATTTTAAGCTAATAGTTGCTAAATGAAGAGGACTAGAAGCTGAATGCTTGACAATGTACAGTCCAAAGAGATATTAGTACTGCAAATTAGGTTATATTTACAGGGTCAACTGAGCCCATCAGGTTTTTTTCAGGTGTCCTATCGGTCCAGTCCAACTTGGTATAAGCTACTTTGGGAAGAGCTTTATACAGTTTAAAATAAAATTATATAATTCCAACACCCAATAATTTAGATTCATATAATCAATATTATATTCTACCAGGTAAAACCAATGATGAAACAATATCAGTACAAATGTTCAGAAAAATAAGCATACAGTATTGCTTTGAATATTTCTTTCCTTTTTTTATACTTTGTACTGTCTAATATAAAGCTACATACTATGCCTTTATTTACGTAATGAGTTTTATGTGCGCGGTGTCCTTTTCTTGTATATCATTCAGTTGTGACTTGCAGGCTATTTGGAGTTTTAAATCCAGTCTAGATTATAATTTAGATGATAATTTATTATACTATGGGGAAAATTTATCAAAGAGTGAAGTTCAGCCACTAAAGGGAAATTCTGCCGCTCTCAGTTCATTTCTATGGGATTTTGAAAGGCCTATTTATCAATGGGAGAAGTGAAAGTTCACCCTTTGATAAATACGCCTGTAAAAATCCCATAGAAATGAACGGAGCGCGGCGGAATTTCCCTCTAGTGGCAGAACTTCACTCTTTGATAAATATACCCCTATGCACTTTATGCATGGGCATGCATCCAGTGTTTCTGGAACCTGCCTGTTATTTTCCAATATGGGTGTAAAATGCATTCTCATTGGCAAATTATGTACATGGTACTTTCTGGTCACCCAAAACTATTCTGTCGTTCAGAGAACGTGACAACATGAACTTTGTAATTGATACTTGCATAGAGCACTTGTGCCTGGGGCAGTACTTGAGCCAGAGATGTCCTATTACAGGACTCAGTGGGGTAGATTCCCTAAAGGACGAAGTGGCTATTCACAATTCACCAGCGTTTCCACCAACAGGGACATCGCCAATTCACTAACAGGTGCAGGCTAGTGAAAAGATCGTTGGTAACATTCATTTGCACTCTATCGCCAGGCAACTTTTTGCTCTGATGAAAGGTCATTCCTCTGCAAATTCAGTGCGGATTTTACTGAAAGCTACCTCTTTCTCCAGAGTTGACTGCCACCTCAGACCAGGTGAAGTGCTAAAAAGAAGCTAGATCTTCCTCAACCTTCTGTCACTGACATCATATCATGTGTGCCAAAAATGCATTAAAGTTCCAAAAACGCTGGGGAACTTTAATGCATTTTGTTAAGCTGGATTGTCTGCAAAAGTCCTAACTTTTTTGGGTAATTGGTTTTCTCCAGACATTTCATTACATATTGAACATTCATTTTACAGTAGGCTCAAGTGTAGGGCATTATATCAACCCTCTTATCTTCATTAATGTTCCATGGACATTTGTAATAAAAAGTGGTAACTTCAAGCATTTGCAACAACTTTTATAATAAAGGCCTCCCTACAACTTTAAATTTCCATTCCTATGCAAATTGACCAAACTGCAAGATCACTAGCAAATTTTTGCTAGGCACAAACGACCACTAGCGCATTTTCGCTGAGAAATACTTGCACTGTTGAAGTAACATGAAAAGTCGCCTGCGTTCAGCACCCAGGACGAAACTCTGCATATTAGTAAACTAGCGTAGTCATAGCGCATTTGCTCCTGGTGAACTGGTGCAAGCTGTGCGAAGCTGATGCTGGTGAAAATTTGCCCATTAGTAAATCTACCCCAATGGGTTTATATATCATATACAAGATTTTAGTAGGCATTTACCAAATCCAGATTCACTTTGGCATTCATCCAAATCCAAATCCTAGCACTATTTATGATCTATGATATTGATCAAATTGTGGTTTTAGGCTGGGGACAGACAGGGAGATTTGGGGAGATTCTGTCGCCTGCGATTAAATGCCAGGCGACAGAATCTCCCCGAATCTCCCTGTCTGTCCCCAGCCTAAATGTTGTTGTGTGACAAATGTGACAGTTTTCTGTTCATAGAGATTTATCTCACATTAAACATATAAATTAAGCTGTGAAGTGGCTCATTATACAGTCAAATTCGTTATTGATTATTCAGTATTTGACTGAATTCATAAATGATCCCTTTGATGCTCTATAATCCTTCTACTAGACTAAAAGCTTTCTCCTTAGATGCAAACACATACTGTAATTTGCAAGGCACAGGAGACAAATGAAACAATTCTAGAATACATTCAAGATGATATAGCCTCATTCACAACAACCTTTTGTCCATTGACTTATGTTTAGTTCTCAAGTTCTCTTCTCTCAAGTTAATCATTCCTTATTTGGAGAATGTCTGACCCTTTAATTCCTTTGCAACATCATAGTTCAGGTAGGGCCTCACTTAGCATACAATTCATCCTCATGTAAGGTTTGTAATACAATGATTAAAGTTAAATAAATTAGCAGAACATGATCAGTTAGGGTTTCCATCTACATGAATATGGAAGACATAAACAGTAGGAAGTGGAAAGTATTACTGCTAAATGTAGAATGTGCACCTTTCATCTTCTTTCTAACATAAAGAGTGATCGGTTTTAAAATATGCTGCATCATCTTATGCACACTTTGTTGTTAGTATTAATGAGCCCATATCTACATGCTTAGCAAAGTAAATGGTCTTGGGCTGGCACAAACTGGAACACACTCCAAAAATAGATGTAGTTAAAAAAGTATTCATTGGAACTAAAACATTACAGCTTTTAGAACTAAAACATTACAGCTTTAGCTGTAATGTTTTTGTTCTAATAAATACTTTTTTAACTACATCTATTTTTGGAGTGTGTTTGTGCCAGCCCAGCACCATTTGCTTTGCTGTTACATTGTCTTTTTGAGCTGAAAGTTTGGGGCTTTGTGAACCGGATCCCCCATGTCTTTAGGGTAAGTTAACCCCATAATAATCACTATTAGGGCCGGTACACACGGGCGTTTTGGACCTGCGCTCCCCTGCATTGCGTTTGGCTGCGTTCAGCCGCAGGGGAGCGCAGGTCTAGACGCACCTCATTTTGTTCATGAAGGTTGTTGCGTTTGGTGCCTACACGCGTTCGCGTGAGTACAGCCCCATTGAAAATAATTGAGTGCGTCTATATCTGCGCTCCCCTGCGGCTGAACGCAGCCAAACGCAACAGGTAAAAACGCCCGTGTGTAAGGGCCCTTACTCTTTGAGCTCTCACTGAACATTTCCCTATCCCTATATATTCATCTACATGCTTGGTGCTAATATCAATTTTCCATGTTGCTTTTGCTAAATACTCAATGCTATGTTTTTCTTCCCAGCTTAAACTGTATCGCAACAAAAACATGTATTTTCTTGCTTCCATCTAAGCATTAAGGGTCCCTTTCTTTGTACCTTTCATGGCGAATGTAATTGTGGCACTAATTAATTTCTCCCCAAACAGATTTAGCTTATTTAAATGAGCCAGTGTGTTCATTAGCACACCTGATCTTCATTTCCTTATTGCATGCACTAGTTCCTGTGGTTGCGTTATACATCTGCAGGCATCTGTCGTGTTACCAAATATTGTAAAAGGTATCACCTTGTTAATTAACGCTTTGCTACGAAACAAGCTCATTTGCATAATTCTGCCTTGAAATAACTCTGAAGAGAAAGGGAAGGTGACATACATTCTCTCCTTTTACATAAAGGATGCACTTTGGATAGAAAGGAATTAAAACTTGTGAGAATTATTTTTTTTCTTTATTATGGAAATGACTAGAAGACTGCACTTATTAGATCTTACCATTACCATGGCAATAATATTAACACAATTTATTAGCTGCCCTGAAAGATATGATCTCCCCACTAGAGTTAATATGCCAGATGTCCAGAACTCGATTCTGCTCACTTTTATGATTAGAACACGTGCACACACATAGGAACACAATTCAATATTATGACATTATGCACAATATGCAACATCTATAATTTTATCTACTAACATTTAACAATATCTGTTGCTCAGGGCCTTTGCAAGTCAGGGCAAATGTAATATTTTGAAATCATTATTATCAGCCAATAAAGCAAGGCTCACATAACAATAGGCTCAACTTGCATAGGTATTAAAAATGCATCCTTTTGCCCTTGGCAGACCACTGCCAGCTGTGGTTGGTATTTTCCTTAAGAAGGTCTGCATTAATTGGCTGCACTCGTCTTCACTTTACAGGTGTGGGTTGATCTGCCCTTGTGCCCAGGCCCGGACTGGCCATTTGTGGGTTAGGGCAAATGCCAGAGGGGCTGCTATAAGGTCCCATAGAAAGTCAGTGTTTAGTGGGCTGGTGGGGGCTGTTTGGGCCTCTATGTGGGCTGATGGGCCTCTTGTGTACCTGAAATGCCAGGGCCTATTTTAATTCTCAGTCCAGTCCTGCTTGTGCCTGTACACCAACCTCACCTAATGTCTCTGTTGTCCAACAGACTAGTCTCCACTATTGTATGGCATGCAGTATGTTACATTGTTTGATCACCTACTACATTATTTCTAAATCCTATGACTAACTTCTAATATATTCTAATGCTACCCTGATGTACACTAATTTCACCAGTGCTTACATACCCTATTATTATTAGTACTAGTATTGGTGGTAGTAGTAGTATGCTTTATTTATATAGGATCAACATATTCCTTCCAGTATTTGCGGAGTGAGGGGGACTAAATGAGTGTTTTTAGATATTGCCCTGGCTAGAATCAAAAATAGGACTCCAACATTACAACTATTATTATACATGGCTTGCTGACAAAATTCACTGCTTGTTTGTAGTTTACAGGCTTAGGACTTACTACATAGACCTCTCTGTATAAAACCATTTGGGCTGTGCTGCATGAAATTAGTAGCAAAGTTCAGTAGGAAGGTAAACAGTCATTTAAAGAGTTCAATATGAGTACAATCTAAACATTATTTTTAATATGCAATGGTTTGATGTATTGCATTACTAGTTTAGAATATAATGATTTCTGTACCTCTAATTCTTTGGCACTTAAAGAAGGACATAGCTAATGACATAACTACATTAAGGCAGCCTCAGCTTCATCAAATACCACTGAAAGAATTTGCTTCCTAGGAAGTTCATAATTCCTTATGGTTCCTCTTGTTGTTGATTGACCTGCAAAATATTCATTCATTTGTTAAACAAAGAAAGTTATTTTATGAGCGAGCATCTCATCTTCTCACTCCTACAGACCAATTAACACATCATTAAGTGCATATTTCAGATAATTAGATTTTATCACCTTGAAGTGAGAACTGAGAGCAGAACTAGAATAGAAAGAAAGAAAACCATGGCATGCTACTGGAAGGATGACAAGAGGGCGTTCAACCACAGGCATAGAGACATTCTGATGAAAGTTGTGATTCCAAAATGATTGATGTGTTAGAGGCACTTTCCATGTTTGATAGAGATGCCGCTCATGAGCAATAAAGACATCATTTTTGCTGTTTATTATAAACAGTTTTTTTCTGGTTATCTTAAAAGAAATTACTATGGGTTTATTACTCTTTTGTAAAGTTAATTTTGTAAAGAGTGATTTCGCATTCTGATTTTTTTGCATAAATCTCAAAATGTGGT
>CM044436.1:91612543-91624457 GCA_024363595.1 Xenopus borealis
GGTGGGCCCCTGGCATCCCAGTCCGACACTGGGTACATCTAACATACAGACATAAATATGCAACTCTGTGAGTTTGTCCAGGAGTAACAAAGAACGCTGACAGCTACTATATTTCAATGTTCTTTGTATGTGCGCACCTGAATTGTATTATTTACACATTAAACTTGTACAACCTTGTCTATGTTACAGACTACTATGGAAGTAAATATGGCTGCCAGTCATCAGCCATGTTGGATATTTCAGTCCTTGGAAATATATTCAGGTTTGTGGAAGTTTTGACAGAGTTGTGGTCAGAAAGACAAAATTGTTGAAGTTCTTAAACTGACTTAAATATCTTCCATCTCAGTCTAAAAAATGCAACCTTCCTATTTCCTCCCGTTCTTTCTATACACTAGGTCCATATTTACATGTACTGAGTAAACACATGATGATGATGCAAATTAAGCAAAATCCTAATGCAATGGTTACTTCCTATACGTTGGTGTTTGAAAATATTACCTGTGTGTGGGAAGCTGGCCCTGCAATTTATGTGGAGGTATAGGGGACCAAATGGATTTTCATGAAAATGTCTTATTCCCAAATGTTTACTTTAGGAGGCCCTAATGTAAGTTTTCTAAGGATCCCAAAACTATTTTTTTTACATGTCACTGTGGATTCAAATGTCCAGTTATCAATTTACATTTATGGGTTAATCGTGGTTTTTATGGATTATAAACATGTCCTAACACCGACGTTTTATCAAAACTGCAATTGTTTGAGAATAAAAAGTTCTGTACTGTTGATATAGATCCATATATTATTTCATATAATATATTTGGTTTTCTTTTCAGGGTACTGTATATGCAATTGTGTACAGATACAATCATTCAACATTAATCAGAAACGTTTCCTTCCTTAAAGGGGTTGTTCACCTTTGAGTTATCTTTTAGTATGATGTAGAGAGTGATAGTCTGAGGCAATTGGTTTTTATTTTTTATTATTGTGTTATTTAGCTTTTTATTCAGCAGTTCTCCAGTTTGCACTGTCGCATGGGTTGATATAGTCCAATTTAATCTTGCAACCATGCATTGATTTGAACGGGATTATGGAATATTAATAGGGGAGGGTCAGAAAAGAAAAATGAGTAATAATGAGTAGCAATAACAATAAATGTGTAGCTTAAGAGAGGATTTGTTTTAGTGAAAGCTAGAAAGTCAGGAGAAGACAAATAATTCATAAACTATAAAAAAAAAATAATGAAGACCAATTGAAAAGTAAATTGGTAGCCATTGGCAATTCAATAACATAATATAAGTTAACCTGAGAGTGAACCACCTTATATATGCTTCATATTAGTGTTTATGAAGCAATGATTTTGACTATATATAGCCCAGCAAAACATGCTCTATGTAATCAGATTCCTTTCCTATAATACACATATATATTATAGCCACAGGTACATCATTTACATGAAGAATATAAAAAAAAAAAAAAAAATCGGCCGTATGCAACCACAGCAAAGATGGACTGACCAAAGCATGTCATAGTATACATGAAATAAAAGAGATAAACTTTGGGAGCCAGGTAAGTTGTTAAACTACAATTTCTTTGCGAAAGACAGAGACGCAACGTTGAGTTTATAGCAACATCAAGAGCGTCTTCGCGCAGAAAATCGCACCTCGGTTATTGCAGAACACACAAGCTGCGCGGCTTTTATTAACAAGTGCGAGTTTGTAGAAAGGCTGGGCCAGATCTTCCCTAAATATCTGCTTTTCATCGGAGTTTGGGACATGAGCAACAATTAGATCGACTACATTAAACATATAAATATATATAACATATATATATATATATAATATATATATGTTGCGCCTATTTACTGTGGATGATTACCCCAGGCAGGAGAGTGCAGTTGCAGCAGATTCCCTACAATAATTCCACATAATACATACACTGGAACTGGGATAGTTTATATGCAGTTGTCACATTGTTCCTAAAACTATCTTTATGTTGCAAGCAGAAACATTATGTATCAAATAAACTAGCTTTGGGAAATCGTGAGAACTTTCTTTTCCAATAACAGATACAAATCTCAATGGCAATTATGACGTTAAATTATTACATTTTTTTTCTTTCGTTGTCCAGGTGGAGATCCCAAAGACTAGAAGCATCAAAATAAGGGTGGATAAAATAGCTCTCGCGATGGTATTGCAGAGATCTTTTCCATTTTTTCTTGCTAATACTTGTCCCTGGATAAACACTTATATAGTCCAACAAATATGAAGATGGTACGAGAAACGAATGTGTTTGTGTTGTGGATAAAAACGGGTTACATTACTGTTCCTGCACTTTTGAGAAAAGGTTCATGGCCTATGTAGCGCTACTGATATTACATACAGCTCTATAATGACTTCTCTTTGCGGTTTACATGAATCTGAGTATGCCAGGTCACACATGGCTTCTCTCTGCATGTCTGTAGTCTAACCCTCAATGAGCCAACTTCCCAAATACAAACCTTCATCCAGGCCCAGACTGGCAATCTGTGGGTTCTGGCAAATGCCAGAGGGGCTGGTATAAGGTGCCATAGAAAGTCAGTATTTAGTGGGCTGGTTGGGGTTGTTTGGGCCTCTGTGTGGGCTGATTAGGCCCCTGTGTACCTGAAATGCCAGGGCCTAATTTCTCAGTCCATACCTGGCCTATTTTAATTCTCAGTCCGTACCTGCTCCCATCCCTATAGTGACATACTTGCAAGCAGCCAGTCCTCAGAACAATCCCGTCCCTCACTCAATGTTTTCTGTACAAATTTATTTCACAAACTCCCATGCCTTTATACAATTTCTGCCTTCAAGATGCCAGTTCCTAATGTGCCAGCCTCACTCCCCAATACTATCCCTGTAATACAGACCCATAGCTAAGGCCTCACCTGGCAGCCGGTGGCGGAGAATCCAGGGGCAGAAACCGAGAGGGTCCCGGTGAAGAATGCGATGATGAGGGAGTCCCAAGCTGGGTCCATAGGGAGAAGCCGCTGGTTCCGGAAAAAGGAGGTCGGGGGCCCCCAAGAGGCGGAGCCCGGGTCGGAGATGGGTGGGGGTCAGCCCATGGCCAGGTTCAGGGTACTTGAGTGCAGTGGGTCTAAGGGGCTCCTCAGGGATTCGATCAGGACCCACCAAAGCTTCGATGGAGAAGCCCTTCCTAACTGGGGGTAGAAACATGGCGCTGCCCTGGGGCAGATCACTAATGTAGGGCAATCCTCATCCCACCTGGGCAGAACACCTGCTGTAGCGAGTGGGCAGAGCCCTTATCAAGGCTGGATGAGAGGGCACTGCCAAGTTATTATGGGGCAGGAGATCTAGCGGATTTGAAGCAGAGAAGTAGCGGCAGGTGCTGCCTCGCCAGGTGATACGTATCCCAGTGCCGGTGCTTCGGGTCACTTCAGTGCCAGGGAACAGGCTGTACCAAAAGGCTCCGGGAGAGAGGGGAGTTGCAAATAGCGGTGCTTTGCGCTGGCAGCGGGTAAAAAAAACCTGGTTAGTCTTGCTTCCAATGAAACTTACGCTCGTGGACTTCTTACCCTGTGCCCTGTGTTCTCCTGTCCCCAATCTGAGCGCTTCTCCTGTGAGGCACGGGTAGCAGCAATACTTCAGGCCGGGCACACGGATTCAGGACAGCGGACGAGGTAGGGTTGCAGGCATTGGCTTCTGGGCTTCACATTCTACCTTTCCGATGTTTCTGCGCTAATCCCGTGTCCCTATTGGCCTGTCATTCTGTCAGCGACCAATAGCGTTGGAGGTGGGCGTGGCTATGTCGGAAGTCCGAGCCCAGTCTCTTGCAGTTTATAAATGAAGCGATCTGATTGCTGCTCCTGCGCTTTCCCCCTTGATTTCTTGTCCCTTTCCCAACAGCTCACATGCACACACTCACACAACCTGCCCCTGCGAGCGCACACAGCACCTTGGGCAGGATCACCCCCACAGTTGCAGCATGGGATAGTTGCAAAGAAAAGAAACTATATTGTGTCCCCTGCTCTCATTTCTGGGAGGAAGGTGCAACTGTAAGAAAAGGGGGTGTGTAAGTAGAACCTCCTTGTATGATTTCTGCCAAGTCGGAAGCTATAGTTTCCAGGGGGTGCTGGGAAATACACAAAATGCAAGCTCTCGGGACAATGTCGGTGTCTTCTTCAGTGAGAAGTGTGGTTCAAGTACAACAACAGCAGGGGAGCTAGGTGTACATTTTTTCGAGTGTATGTAATGACACACTTCTAAAACTTGTCTCCCTCAATCTGACAAATTCACACAAGGGAAAAAAAGATATGTCTGGGGGTAAATGTTTTTTTGCTTCTGTCAAACTATGAGAAGTTGTATATATTGTAAGCAAAACTGATCCTCCACTGGAGAACAAATAAGTGAAAAAGTAGTTTGTTTAATTTTATTTGGATTTTATTTCAGATGCATTGCACTACATGTTTCGGACCACACACGTCCTCTCTTTGGTGCAAGTTGTGGTCCGAAACATGAAATAAAACTCAAATAGAACTAAACAAGCCACTTTTTCACTACCTGGCTCTCCAGTGGATCAATTTTGTTTATATATATTGAAGTAGAATTGGGAAAGCTACTACATTGTTTGAGGAGCTGAACTAACACATACTTGCAGCGATCCAGTGACTTCTACTAATAGCATATATTGTTGTATATTATTGTATATTGTTTGCATTATTGTATATTGCATATTATTTGCATTATTGTATATTGGATATTATTTTCATTATTGTATATTGCATATTATTTGCATTATTGTTTATTGTATATTATTTGCATTATTGTTTATTGTATATTATTTGCATTATTGTATAATATATATTATTTGTATAATTGGATATTATTTGTATTATTGGATATTATTTGCATTATTATGTATCGTATATTATTTGCATTATTGTATATCGGATATTATTTGCATTATTGTATATCGGATATTATTTGCATTATTGTATATTGGATATTTGCATTATTGTATGTTGGGTTGGATGTTATTTTCATTATTGTATATTATTTGTATTATTGGATATTATATATTATTTGTATTATTGTATGCTGGATATTATGTTCATTATAGTATATTGTTTGTATTGTTTTATATTGTATATTATTTGTATTATAGTACATCAGATATTATTTATATTATTGCACATCATCGTATATTATTCAAGTGAAACAATTCACTCTCCAGTGCATCCTCAATTACAATAAACACTATGGGTAATTGTGGTGACTGTTCTACTCTCCTAATCCTCGGCTACCAAACACAACAGTAATTAGTTGCACATATACATAAATATAGATAAATATTAGAATTCAGTGAGTTCGGTCAGTGAGTAGTTGATTGCACATTGTTTAACAAGAACATCTGTTGTACCGCAACGTTCCCGTTCACACACACACACACACATATTATAATCTTACATAACCTTATGTACTAGGCGCCTTGTTATGCAATTTATTGGCAGTTTGCTGCGCTGTGTGGCACTTGGCAAGGATGACTGTAACAGACTGCAACTATGTGTTACCTACTGCTACAATTACACCTTCTCTTCTCTCAGCCAGCACTATAGCCTCCCAATGCGCAATCCTGCCGCGCCAATTTACAGTACCATGTGCTGCATCATCTCCTATTAGTAATAATATTAGTAATAATATCACTGCTTCTGCGACATTTCGATTCAACCTCTGAAAAGAATAATACTATGTTTTGCGCTAATTACATTTCTTCTTTCATATCCAACTAATCACAGATTTGTCTATGAAAACGTTTTTGGGAGAGGCAATAAACTGTTATTTTGGGCAATTCTATTACGTATTCCTGAACTTGCAATTAATGTATGTAATAACCCCTATAGAGTTGGCACATAAATACAAGTATAAATAAACAGCCTCTGTGTTTGTATAGTGCAGAATGCAAAGAAGTTTATCTTTTTCACGTTTCGGTTGTCACTTGAGACCTTCACCAGCTAAGTACCGTACAAATGCAACAGCCAGCAATTACCAGACATTGTAGTCTTTTGCAAATTGTATGTGTGTGTGTAAGGAGTCAGGGTAACAGATGCCACATTCAACTGTATCACTAATTACTAGCCATTTAGTTAAATTAATAAGTAAACAAATGTAAGCATGATTCAAATGGGGAAAAAAAACACATTTACCACGTTTTTTCTTCTTTTCATCAGACTCATTTTAGATTAAATAGAATCTAGCACCATTACTTTCTGTGTTCAGTAAAGGTTATTCCATTTTAGTTGGCAGACATTTCCTACAGTAGATTAAGAGAAACTCAGCTAGACCAGTACTCAGACTTCAGGTTGGATTGCAACGTCAAAATACATTTTTAAGAGACGTTTTAAAATATACACACAGAACCCAGTCCCACACAAATACGTATTTATGCATGTATCAGGCTGTATGTCTGTGTACACACAGTCACATTACTCACATCTATTCCAGACATCCCTAGAGCAAGAAATTACTTTTACAGATTTGTATAACTGATATATTAAATTACTTTATTATTGCAGGGTTTTTTTTTTTTTGCTTTTGTTTTCACGTATCTAATATGTTATTTATGATAATAATAGTAATTTAATGTAATAGTTTGTAACTTTTTACATAGCCAGCTAGACATGTCTAGGGCCAAGATTTACAGCATTACACAGATGCAAACTGATTTAACACTGATTTGATTATCAAAACTATACCAGTTTTATTAAAAAGGATCAAGCTTCAATTTGTAACTTTTTTTCTAATATTTACACATTATAAGTGTAAAGTTTCATTTTTCTTCTTCTAAAGTAGCTCTGGGGAGAGGGTCGCCCACTCTTTAACTGTTCTAAATTGATATATTTAGTTTTATACCTTTCTTATCTTTGTCCAATTGTTGCTAATATTCCACAAATGATGCATAGATATGTATCAAGTAATTGTATCAACTCAATGTAGCAAATTGTAACAGTTTAGAGTCTTCCCCCAGATCACTGAGCTGCCAGACAAACATTAGAGACACAGATATTACACTTTCAAATCAAATTTTGGGAAACTGTAAAATATAAAAGATGGAAAGCAACTGAAAAAAGTCTTTGTTTATGGTGAACAATCTAAAAACTGAACTGAAAAAAGGTGTTTGGAATTTGAACAACCCCTTTAAAATGGAATGGAATATACAACTAATTTTCAGGGAGCATGTAAATGTTTTTTCATTATCCAACATAATTATTCGCTTGCAGGCTAGCAGATAGCCCCAGTTAGAAGTTTGGGGGGAATTTGAAAACCTCTTTACTCCATTAGCAACATGGATATCCTATCACATATCCTTATAAATAGTTCTTAGGGATGTCATCAGTTATAATCAGTGCTTAATTATTCTGTTATTTGTGTCTAATGACTCAATGAAACTCATGTGTCATAAAAAATGTGCCCAATAAGTGCAGAAAATGGTGCCAAAATGAGATGGGTAACTATAATATTCCCTGCTCATAACACAAAGACTACATACAATATGGTATAATGCACTACAAAAATTTGCAGAAAAATAAAAAAAAAAATCAATAATAAAAATGATAAACACAATTTTAATCAATTCTAGCATACATAATTATATGTATAAATAAAGTAGCAGTGTAACTAGATGTTACTGAGCCCCACAACAAATTCAGTGTAGGAACATTGTACTTTTATTATGAAGACATTTTAAAATTGCTCATTAATTAGGGTCTACTTTCTTGCCCCGCCCCCCTGCAAACACAGGGTCTGCTTCCTCTGTAGTTATGCCTCTGAAATACAGTAAAGCTAATCAGATTTACATCAAGTGTAGGTATTTTGCCATGTGGTACCTTTACAAGTATTCTTCTCCATACACAACATGGAGCTATAGTAAGTCGGTGCCAAGCATACAAGGGTGCAAATTAGCCCCAGCAGACCACCCATTTTACTAATCAGTATAGGTATGGGATCCCTTCACTGGAAACCTGTTATCCAGAAACCTCCAAATTACAGTAGAGTCCATTATAAGCAAATAATTCAACATTTTTAGATTAAATTTTGGAAAGACCCCTTATCCAGAACCCCCTTTTCCTAGTTAGTAACTGATTCACCACAATAGTCCAGTCCTTTTTGGAGTAGTTCACATTTTGATTAGGGTAGGGGCAGACGGGCAGAGTCTGCTGGGTGACAAAATCTCCCCCGAACTGCCTTTCCACTGCCTTCCATCTGCTATAATGAAGAATAGCCTGAGCTAATGCACTCGCGGCACTTCGATTTCCAAAGTCACCCGAAGTTGCCTCATGAGGAAACTTCGGGCGACTTCGGGAATCGAAGTGCCACGAGGGCATTAGTGCAGGCAATTCTTCATAAAGCAGACAGAAGGCAGTGGAAAGGCAGTTCGGGGAGATTGTCGCCCAGCAGAAGAGGCGTTTAGTCACCAGGTGGCTAAATCTCCCCGAATCTACTACTACCCTTAACGTACTATTAGTTAATTAATTATTAGTGTTTGTTATTATTTGCAGCCTTCTGCCTCTTTAGCTTTTCATTGTGGAATATAGTCATTAACAGGTGAAAAAACTTTGGATACAACTTTATTATTATAGTTACTTTTTACTATTTTTTTTCTTCTTAGTCCCTCTCCTATTCATATTTCAGTCTCTCATTAAAGCCAGTCTGTTGGCTAGAATAAATTGGACCCAGCAAACAAATAAATGGTGGACTATCAAACTGGAAAGCTGATGAACAAAAAAGATGAATAACAAAAAAAACCTAAAATTAAAAGTGATTAAAAAATGCAAATTATCTCAAATATCTCACTCTATATCTTATCACACTATTAACACTGCTGTCAAACCTGTCAGATATTTGTATGCAATATTACCAAATATCCTCAATTTCTTTGCAACCAACAGCTCACGCATGCTCTTATCATATCCAGCCTAGACTAATGTAACCTGCTACTAACTGGTATCTAACCCCACTGCTAACTCTCATCTCACCCCACAACAGTCTGCATTAAATTCTGCTGCAAGAATCCTCTCTTCCAAAAGAGAACAGGTTCCTCCACTACTAAAATTCTTCTTTGTAAATTGACCTGGAATTACACTGATTTGATATGAGAATAACTTATGAACTCCTACTCATAATTCTCAAAGACTTTTATTACTCAGCATAACTCTTTTTAAAGGCAAACTGACACAGTGTTCATTATGGGTAACAACTGGGAACAGTGAAAACATGGAGGCATGGCTCTCTGGAGGAATGTACTGGTTTATGTTTAAGGCAGAGGAACGCTAGCCCTGGGTTAGTGAATTTAGTCACTGGGAGTGTCTTACAACAGCCCCCCAGTGACTGAAAAGTTTCTTCTTTATAACACATGGTTGAGGGCCAGAGGGCATACTTGTGTGTTAAAGAGTTTGCATTGTCAGACACAGAACTTACCTGATTGTGTCTGCTTTGCCTCTGTTTTCCTCTACAGTGTTTCCATAGATTACTATTTAACTTTCAAAGAAGTATCTACTCCACCTGGCACTCTGTAAGTTTAATGTCCGTCACATAGATTTTACATTGTTAGCAGGTAAAGGATTACATTTGATCAGATGGTTTTCCTGTATGTCTCCCGCTATGTCGACTGTCAGCCTACAGGAGGTTCTGTTTGGTAGTACACATGGTTTTTATCCAATTAAAACTTGCCTCCAAGCCAGGAACTGAAAAATAAGCAGCTGATTTGAGGCCACTGGGAGCAACATCCAAGGGGTTGGGGAGTAAATGTCCCTCATGCCACTAGTTGGGGATCACTGCCTTAGAGGATCAGCTATGGTATAACCATGTTAACTGGGTTGTTCCCCTTTGTGTTATCTTTTAGTATGATGTAGAGAGTGATATTCTAAGACAATTTGCAACTGGTTTTCATTTTCTATTACTTATGGTTTTTGAGTTAATTAGCTTTTCAATCAGCAGCTCTCCAGTTTGCAATTTCAGCAATCTGGTTGCTAAGATACAAATTGCCCTTGCAACCATGCACTGTTTTGAATGAGAGACTGGAATATGAATAGGAAAGGCCTAAATAGAAAGATGAGTTATAAAAAGTAGCAATGGCCATACATTTGTAGCTTTACTGAGCATTTATTTTTAGATGTGGTCAGTGATCCCCATTTGAAAGCTGGAAGGAGTTAGAAGAAAAATGCACATACTGAAAAAAATGATTTAAAATAAATAATGAAGACCAACTGAAAATTTGCTTAGAAATGTCCTTTCTATCACATACTAAAAGTTAACTTTTTTAACCATCCCTTTAAGTGAACGTGGCCCATAATATATAAAATACTGTGTGTGGCCCTATGTCTTTGTATTTCCCAGATTGCCACTATTGTATAAGGAGATGGAGATTTAAATGTAGAAATTTTCTAACATCTTGCTAATAATGTAGGGTAGTAGTTGGTATATTATTTGAGGAAAGATTCTAAGCAGCCACTCTTGCATTACCAAAGCAGAGGTTGGAGCTTGAACTGCAGTCAGGAGTCAGTGACTCCCTATTACAGGTATCTGAGTTGTCTCCTGAGGGTGCTACCTATGGAGAGGTGCTACCTGGGGAGATTTTGGGGCTTTTTGTGCTTAGCAAGTGAAGCTTGTTACACAGGAGATGCATCAGTGGTGAGAGGATGAAAAAAGCAAACAGAGCATGAAATTGTTCTACACCATCTCATTAAGGTATCCAGAGGAGGAAAGGGTTGGTTATGCATGCAGCTTCCATATAGGGATTTACAACGCCTTCAGGTGACAGCCTCAGGTCATTAGTAAGACAGGATGTAGTGACTCTATTGTGTGTGTGTGTAATTAACAGAGCAACCATTCTTAGGATTGCTGACTATTCAATTAAAGAAATGTTGCTTTACAGTAGAAATACAACCATATACATCTTTTAGAATCAGGCCACCTGCATTATTCCCTTATGTAGTTATACTACAACAGCTAAGAATGCTAGTAAGGAGTTCCCTACACTTGCTTGATGACTTTCACCTCTGATCACAAAGCAACACTTCCTATAGTGATAACATTCAAACATTTTTGCCCGAATTGGAGCTTTGTAGATGCATCAGTTAATGTACTAATGGCAATGCCCATAGAGGCATCCCAATATTTCATTGACATGTCAACTGACTGCCAATCAGTAAACTATTCTGAAGTTCTTATTTTGTTTAATAGATATTTGCCATCCTCCTATGGAAAATAATGGAATGTAATAATTTTATGGCTCGTTTTAAAGGTGAAGGAAAGCTACAGAGGCATTTTATTGGCAATAGATGATCAGCGATCATTTACCGCAATTTGATTGGTCGAACGATCGAATAGGAAAAATGATATTGATCGATTAATCGTTCTAATCAATTGATTCAAAAAAAAATTCCAATCGATCGAATTTCTGTATTCAATCAAAAATAATGATACCCAATTCGGTAGCTTTGATCTGGCGAACTAGGTGGTTGAATAAAAATTTTAAGGGGAAGTACTGCGACCATCAAATAGTCGAATAAAATTAAATTTGAATATTCGAATTTGAATATTCACTGGTCGAATTTGCCTAATTTGCATATTCAAAGATTCAAATTCAAATCTTTTTGAAAGTCGATCGAACTTCGAATTCTTCATGTGAATTTAGTAAATCTGCCCCTAAGTGTAATTGAAGTGTAAAGATGAAAATGTTTCTGCCCCTGGTGTTTCCGTCTGGCAGCTCAGCAGTCTGGGGCAGATTCTAAACTGATACAATTTGCTACATAAATGGATACATCTCTCAGCAGTATCTGTAGAATATTAGCAGTACCAATTCTAACAGCTGCCTTTAATCAAACTCAGGGATTCTACTCATTAGGGACAAACATAAGAAGCTTATTAAAGGGCAAGGAAAG
>CM044436.1:91624793-91669955 GCA_024363595.1 Xenopus borealis
CACTGCATACAGTCAGGTTTCTTATAAAAACGGTACACATTTTTTAATTACAGTATATTGCAGATAGATTTTTTTTTCATTATAGAAAGTAAAAATGGGATTTTAATTCATTCCCTTTCCTTGCCCTTTAACTAATGAATCCTTACAGTCAGTTTATAGTCAATAACCCCCCCCCCCAAGTTGCTTTAGAAAGACATAAGAAGGTGAAAAATTAAACTTTAAGCTGCAGTAATATAAAAATGATCCCAATTACAAAGTAATTGAATAGTAATTGAAAAAAAAAATATTTATCTCTGGTGAACTATCTGAAAACAACTGAACTGGAAAATGTGTTTGGATGGTGACCAACCCCCTTTACATTATAAGCATAGCCATGGACAAAAAACACAGTTCTATAGGGTTGATAAGTAGTTGGAGGTCGCTGTAACTTGTTGGCACAATAAACCACTTTTCACAGGAGTTATGCAGCGTGTGTTTCTTGGAGGTAGTAATGTTATCCGAAAACATCACATTATTGATATAATGGTTCTCCAAAAAGCTGGAACTGTTACAAAATTATCCACTATTCCAAATTATTATGCATATATTTATTTGTCTGACACTAGTGCAATGAGGGGGGACCATTGCAGTAAAATTAAGTCAGACTTGGAGGTGATACATATATATATATATATTGACTTAGATAACCATACAACTACTGCAATTTCCCATGTGTACTATTATACAACTACAACATATATTCCATATGTAACCATATTATGATTTAAGGGGGGCAGGCCAAAGGGCTCATCACAAAGAGGCATGTGGACCCCCCCCCCCAAAAAAAAAGAAACATCAGTCCTGTTGTTTACCACATTTCCCTGATCATTGCCATTTATAAGCCTGTAGAACACAATAAAACAATTTGAAGAGCAGGTAAGAAAAGTCATGGGAATCTCAGCTTTTTTATTGAGAGCAACACAAGGGTGAAAAACTCACTGGTCATTGAGTCCCTTGGCAAGGGGTTATAGCTAAAGTCAGGCTACTTTACATTTAGATCAACGTTTTGTTTAGCCTTTGCTGGGATGTAATTTGATTTGTTTCCCTCCTGTTTTGATTTGTTTTCCTTGATCTCTGAACCTTTTCTTTAGCACAAACAAGTGTATGTAATTAGCAGCCTGTCCAGTTGTTACTGTTGGGCCTTAAGTTAAGTTACAAATGAAAGCAGCATACAACCTCCACACCCTTATTAGCATTTCCTTTAATTAGCTTTCACTTCCTGCTCTCTCTGGGTTATGATACACTAGGAGGCTCATTTATCAGTACTGGGCATATCTGCACCAGGGCAGTAACTCAGATCAACCAGAGATTAGCTTAATTTTAGCCAGCTGCAGGTAGAATCATGGAATCAAAATTCTTGATTGATTGCTGTTGGTTAATGCATATGTGCAAATTTGTCCATTTTGCTAGTTTCATCCAAAATGTAATCCAATTTACTCATCTTACATTGTATATGCTTATATACAAGGCAAGGCCATGTATACCCATTAGGTTAAATTAGCCAGACGTGTTTTACCTAACATTACAGACATAAAGTTCAGTTTTTTCTACTCATTCTTCTCAGATGATCTCTAAGGAAGAACACAGGCTACTCTATTAATATAACAAATTCTTTAGGTATAGGTCACATAATAGAACAGAAATTATTCATTTAGGGAACAGTCAGGTTCCTCTACCTGGAAAACAGGCAGTTTATGCAGGTCTAATATACTAAAGAAAGAAGCACTGGTTTCTCTCTAAAAAATGTGCTTGTGTGTCTCCAAAATAAGATAGAAAGAAACAGTAACAAATAATTTAACTGGTACAACCGGTGAGTTTGCTTCAGTAACTCTACTATAGTTTATATAAACAAGCTGCTGTGTAGCCATGGGGGCAGCCATTCAAAGCTGAAACAGGAGAAAAGGCACAGGATACACAGCAGATAGCAGATAAGCTCTGTAGTATATAATGGGATTCTTCAGAACTTATCTTTTATCTACTGTGCATACTGGGCTTGAATGGCTGCCCCATGGCTACATAGCAGCTTGTTTATATAAACTATAGTTTATAGTATAGTGTTTTTGAAGCAAACAAACCTGTTTTATCAGTATAGTGCAAGAATACATTGTATTGTTATTCCTTAAAAACAATGTAATTTTCTTTAGGGTAGAAATCTCCTCGAAAAGCCTTCCTGCAGGGCTAGAATCTAAATTGTCAGCGGGATGGCACTTTGTTTTCCGAAGTTGCCACACAATGAAACTTTCGGCAACTTCTGAAAAGAAGTGCTATGAGTGCCATCCCGCTGGCGATTTAGATTCTAGCTGGCGGAAAAATGCAGTTTGGGGAGATTAGTTACTCAAAGAAAAGGCGATTTGTCTCCCCGATTCTTCACGTGTGTCGCTGCCCTTATGGGCTGCAAGGTTCATCTCTTGAGCACCTACTAATCACTATAATCTTAAATTAACAAGATAATCAAAGTAACTGGTCCTATTTCAGAGTGAGATAGAAACACCTGCTTTTACAAATACACTGTGTGGAATTGTGCTCCCTCTGCTGGACAGAGTTTCCATTACAGTTAATTTTCCAAGTAAATCTGAACAGTAAACTATCTATGCAATTATTCAAAAAAGAAAAAAAAGAGACATGTTAAAGTTTAAAATCGATTTATTAAGAAATAACTTACCAAAGCACCGCTTCAGCTCCTCTTCTGAAAAGGCAACAGGGCGACGATCCATTGTGCGGCGCTCGATTTCTGCTCCCTGGCTATCTCCTATAAGGGAGGATAAATCAAGCTCCGCACAACGGATCACTCGATCACCTTTTCAGAAGAAGAGCGGAAGCAGAGCTTTGGTAAGTTATTTCTTAATAAAGATTTAGTGATTTTAAAGTTTAACATGTCTGTTTTTTTTTTTTCATAGTTTACAAACAATTTTTTTTTAGATTTTTATGCCACTGGTCTTTTAAGTATAGACTGAAGTCAAGGAAAATTATACCCCCAAAAAAATGTAGGTACCTGTAAAAATATATCTCATAAAACAGTTCATATGTAAATACCGGCTTCATCTAAATAACCCATTTTCATAATAATATACCTTTTATACTTTACCATTGGGTAATTCTAATAGAAAATTGCCATTTTAAGAACAAAGGGCCGCCCTCTGGGATCACTGGATACACGGTTCTTGAAAAAGGTGCCGGCCTTCCTATATATTTTTTTTCCTATTAATAACATTGGGATCAAGAATACCGGCTGGACCAGGTGGCAACCCTAGTTAGGCCACATTAACCAATTAACAGACTTGGTGAACAAGTCCAGATCGAGAATAAAAATAGGCCCTGGCATTTCAGATACACAGAAGCCCAATCAGCTCCCACAGTGGCCCAAACAGCCCACTAAATACTGACTTTCTATGGCACCTTATAGCAGCCCTTCTGGCATTTGCCAGAACCAACAGATTGCCAGTCCGGGCATGCTAGGGGGCATGTTTACTAACATAGATCTTCAGAAAGTATACTCATTCAAATCAGTGTATAGTTTCCTTTACTTGGCCACTCTAGACTAAGTCAGCAACCTACTAGCCTGTGTTTACGCACAAACTGATGACTTTCCTGAACCATATTTCATCAGCCCATACTCATATATCAATATGGCATGCAGGAACCCCATCATCGGAGTATTACACTGAATTATGTATTTGCACCACAATCAAGGCAAAGCTATCTATGATAATTCCCCAAATTTTGGCACTTGGAATTTTCCCCAAAAACAAATAAGTATAAGTGTGAGATTACTCTCGGGTTTCTAACTAGTGTCACAACTAAAAATATGCCAGTGAGGCTGCTTGTATCATTATCTAGGATGAGCTAGACCTGACATAGAGGCTGAAAGTTTCAGCACAATGGCCCCATAA
Source organism: Xenopus borealis (assembly GCA_024363595.1). NCBI lineage: Eukaryota > Metazoa > Chordata > Amphibia > Anura > Pipidae > Xenopus > Xenopus borealis. Next base: position 91,628,723 of record CM044436.1, read on the forward strand.
ACTAGTCTAAAAATCAGCTGCCTATAGCTGCATTTACTGTATAAAACATGTATAACATTTATTCCTTATAGTTTGTTTGTTGTTTGTGCAAAAAACTAAAAAAAAAAATGGAAAATGGAAATATCAGAACTACAGGTATGGGATCCATTATCTGGAAACTCTGAATTACGGAAAGGCTGTCTCCCATAGACTCCATTTTATCAGAATTTTTAAAAATGAATTCCCTTTTCTCTGTAATAATAAAACAGTAGCTTGTACTTGATTCAAATGAAGATGAAATGAATCCTTATTGAAAGCAAAACCAGCCTATTGATTTTAAGATTTACATGATCTTTCAGTAGACTAAAGGTATGAAGATTGCATTTATGGAAAGATCTGTTATTCGGAAAACACCAGGTCCCTAGCGTTCTGGATATCATTTCCACCTAAAAAATGTGTAGGGATGCAGATAATCCAGAACGTAAAAAATAAAATACAAAATTCCAATAGCATTTTTTTAACTAAATACCACATTCGTAAAAAAATAACCATTTCTGAAAAAAACTCCAAATTATAGGAAGTAAATCTCCCGTAAAGTTCATTAAAAATATATATTTCCTTTTTTCCTGTGATAATAAAACCTTGTACATGAAGGTAACTAAGCTGCTTAAATGCACAATGGGGACTAAACTATTGTGTTGGCTTTATTTAATGTTCAAATGAGGTTTTAGCAGACTTAAAGGGCAAGGAAAGGCAAAGAAATAAAATCCAATTTCTACTTTCTTTAGTGAAAAAGAAACCTATCTCCAATATACTCCAATATACTTTAATTAAAAAATGTGTATAATTTTTTGTAAGAAACCTGGTTGTATGCAGTGTAATTCTCCCTTCATTTAGTGCTGTGCATAGGAATTGTCAGACGGTCCCTAACTTCTGGCAGGAAAACAATCATCATACTTATGAACAGCAGGTGAAGTCCATGCCTTACTTACCAGCCATGCAGAACTCAAGCAGCTTTGTTTTTCGATCATTTATGACAATCCCTAAGAAGCCCAGACCACACTGAGCATGTGTATGTAGTCTAGTCTTGCAAAGATGTAACAAAGTTACAAGATGACAGCCCCCTGTGGCCAACTTTGAAAGCATAAATCATTTGTTTGATTAGGCTTGAGGTACAGTAAGTTCATGTTTATGTTTAGTATACAAAATACAGCATTTCTAGCCTTATTCTATGTTAGACTTTCCTTGCCCTTTAAGCAATGGTGATCCAAATTAGGAAAATACACCTTATCTGAAAAACCTCCCAAGCATTCCATATAAAAGATCCTATACAGAAAGATTTGGGAGGCTAAAAATGCTGCACTTGCTTGTCTGAAACTATGAAGAAGCACCTAGATAAAAACACTGCAAATCTATTATATCTAACATTGTACATATGATTCAGTATTATATCTATTAACAACTGGCCTGACGTTGTATATTATCCACAGTGATGTGAATATAAGGTACTTTAACCCGAATTAACATGAATTTCATATCACTCATTTTTTTGGCATGCAGTCTTCCTACTGCCACATTATCAGAAAGAAAGTCCAGATCAAAAGCTTTTGCTGCATTACTATTAGATAAACCCTGAAGGAGGTTTTATCTGACTATTTCTCCAGTGCATTGTTGCCGCTACATACTGCTGGTCACAGATTGGGCAAACAGTAGTCACAGGCAGAAGTTCTGGCTGAAAAAGGAACATTAATCCACCAGTTCTGGTGACCAGCAGTTATCATTAAGATCTATGGCCATGTGAGTGTTGCAGTAGTCCAGCTCCACTTGCATGGAATCACTTTAACAAAATCATGTGGAATTCTTTTTTTGAGGATTCTTTTACATTTTAACAGGGCTGCTGGGTCTAGAGAGACCAGGAAAAGCACACAGCACAGAGTGAACACACCAGTAAATGAACAACATCTTGGTTCCAGACCAACCAGATTGACGTTATGGAGTGGTCAGATCAATCCCCAGACCTTAATCCAACAGAAAACTTGTGGGTGACATCAACAATGCAGTTTCTGAAGCAAGAAATGCAGAAGAATTGTGGAATGTAACAGATGCTAGAAGTTGGTAGAATCTGTGCAACACAGATGTGCAGCAGTTCTCAGAAACACTGCTTATACAACTAAATATTAGTTCAGTGATTCAAAGGAAAACAAAATCTTGAAACATTTTTCATTTTAGACAGTGAATGTTACAAATCCCTGGAACAAACCTGGATTGGAATTCAGAATTGGCCCAAACAACACCACACCAGCCCACTAAATAGTGACTTTGGCACCTTACAGCAGTGCCTCTGGCATTTGCCAGAAGTCACAGATTGCCAGTCTGGGCCTGCCCTGGAATTCTAGCCTGGGCAGTTATAGATGGTTTGGGTTCACAAGCAGATGCCTCTGAATATTTTCTGGTTTCTTACCCCATAGGGGTAATATATTTATTGCCTCAAAGTCTCTAAAACTAACAAGTGCTAACAATCTAGCAACGCAGTTCAAGCATTTGGAATATTTACCTTTTTCAGTATTAATCTTCTTGAATATTTTCTACACTAATGGGCATATTTATTGACATACATCACTAGTGATGTTGCGCATAGCAACCAATTAGCAACCAAGTTTTCTAACTTATAGGTGACTGTCCATTTTCAGATTGGTTACTATGAGCAACATCACTGGTGATGTTTGCCTCCAATTTTAATAAATACAAAAAAAAAATAGCAAGTTTCATGTAGACATCAATCCCTTTAATAAACCACTTTCCTTCATTGTTGGATACTTGCAGGTCCATGTGGTAGGTAATTTGGTGTTGAATCATAAATAAAATATGAGCACTCTGTAGAATTGGGTGTTTATTATTATTATATTAAAAAAAAGTCTCTGAGTTCATTATCGGCTAAAATGTCACACATCCAGTCAATGAATGAAAAACCTGCTGGACAGTTCATCAGACTTGGTGGGTCTCAGTTAAAGACACACCATGGTGTGTTCCCCAAGTCACATTCTAGGAGAACATTCAGTACTGTGCAAGGGGCTCCACTGATGGTGACCTCGGACCGTGATTCCACGCGATACCTGACACTGTGCAAACCTCCCTCCCGATCAACTTTAAACTGCTCCTGTGGTGCATTGCACAGAAAAGAAGGAAAGGATCAGTGAAGCAAAAAGAGATGCTAACTACAGAATAAAATGCCCTGATAAACATAAATAACATTCCCATGGCATGTGATATCTTACAAAAAACATTAAAAGAGATCTAAACCCTAACAATGACGATGGCTAAATATGTCATATTTAATATACCAAACTTAAAGCACCAGCCTAAAGTCTCAGCTTCTTAATAGCAGCAATGATCCAGGACCTCAGACTTTCAGAAACCATCTTGGAAAGTGTCAGTGCGTTCTGAGCAGCTGTTGAGAAGCTAAGCTTAGAGGTTGTCACAAATTATCAAGCAGAAAATGAGGTTTGTCTGTAATATAAATGGATGCTACAGGGCTGATTATTACATTCTGATGCTAGTTTCACTGGTTTCTGTGCTGCCATGTGTCTGTATTAATTATTAATCAGTCTTATCTTGTGATATTTCTATTCTATGTGTACTGTATATTGTGAGTGTGTCCTTAAGCTCAGTGGCAGCAGCACAGAGCATGTGAACCAGTGAATCAGCAGAAAAGAAGATGGGGAGTTACTTTGGTGACACAGATCTTTACTGCTAAAAGGTTGTGATTCCTTGGGCTGGTACAAAAGCCCAAAACATAATGTAAAACATTTCTAGCCTACTTCTTTAGTTCTCTTTTAAAAAAAAACCCAACTTTCCTTATTATGACATTTTGTATCAGCCGTATACACAAACACCAAACCATAACACATTCAATCCAGTTCTCAACAAGGAGGATGGCTAATACAGCATGGCCCAGGTTTATTTAAGATGTTTATGAGGTCTGGAACCCTATAAAATGTTATTTATACTGTTTTGTATGTTTTTATTACATGTTGCAGGTCTTTTGAAAAACCTTTTTCCGTGTAGTTTATGCACTCTAAGTTCTAAACAGTGAGTCAGGGCCCTAACTCAGTTTTCACACAGAAGTAAATATGTACACCCACAAAGAGAATTCTCATTCCCCTAGGTAGAATGTTTCATTTAGCACGTTCATTTTTAAATTAAAAAATCTCCTGTGCTTTACCTGCTTCTGAGCAGCAATCCTTTTCTGGTCTCGCTTCCTCCATGCCGGGTCATGTATGTGACGAAAGGTTTTGTATCCCGTGCTTATTCCTTTTGGACGAAAGAGCTGCAAAAACACAGATGTCAGAACACTGTGGACAAAGTGAAGTCAACTTAAAATGAAACAGGGAAAATTTCTATAAGGTGCAATCATAAACCATACAAAACCAAGATCACCTCTAGTCCAGCTCCTTTTATCCTTCTGTAAAACTCATCATCTTCCCTACCCCAACCCCAGAATCGATTGGACATTCCATTGCACTGGAAAATGAAAGTAAAAACATTTAACAATAAAGTAGACTACTTGGTCAAGTACATGATCAGAATTAAATCAACAAGCAATGCATACATATACATTTTTCAAGAAGCATCTTTTGTGCAGTAGTTCATGAGAAACTGAGGCGATGTTTTGGAGTTCTAAAATATGTCTACAGTAACAATAAGTTTATCATACAGAGCCTATAAAACTTATTAACAGTCTATCTAGCAAGCTGGCAATCTGCAAAGCAAACTGTTATTTCCTAAAATTGCAAACAGTGAAAAATTAAGACCATTTCTAGACTAAATCATACTGAAAGGCAGCACAATGGTTAAGATGGAAGCTCTTCTGACTTGCAGTGCTTAGGGTCTAGAAGTCTCATGACAACTTGGGAGCTATCCGCAACAACACAGTTTTTTGGCAGCAAATCAGTAATGGATATTTTGTATAATACTTGTTTTTATTTATACAAATCCATTTGCAATTATTTACCGATCTCACCATTTCATAATGCTGTTTGGTGAGCAGCAGAATCCCTCCCACATATGTCTTGTAATGATAAAGTGGGTGCAGCTCTGGGGAGGCCACGTGGAATGGTCCCTTTTCTGGGAAGCCATAATCCAAATCAAGGTTAAGTGGCAATAGGTCCACATCATGCATCGCTATGTAATCAGTTTCATTCCCGCTTTCCAGGAAGCCCACATTAATCAGAGATGCTCTATTAAACCTGCATATAGAATAATAAAACACAAAATATCATCATTTTGCAAGGGATTTAAAATACAAATGCAGCACAGGCAGGGCACTGAGATCCTAGCTCACTGCACAAGTCATCGGCATCTTGCATATTCACAAATGAGAGTATGGTGCTCGGTTTTGAAACTGTGGGGAACCCTTTCACGATTTCTGATGAGTTTCCTGGCAGAGGGAGGGCAGATTCTACAGCTACACATAACAGTCGATTATGCACCGCAGTTAATAAAAGTTCATAGGCATGAAAGGTGTCCTAAAGCCATAACCTAGCAGGCTTGCAACATTGTTTCAGGAGTTAGGATGCAGAGAATTTTAAGAGCAAACAAGGACTATAAAGTTAAAACTATTGAAAACAATATTTATTCATTAATGTATATTGGAAAGTTGCTTAAAATTAAATTTTCTTTCACTATATAAAAAAGTAGGTTTTTGGAGGAGGACTCCTTTAAAGGAGACATATAGCATAACTAAAACCCCTCAAATATTGTAGGCAATAATCAATAATATATGGTGCTGGTTTTACTTTAGTCTAAAAATTTATATTTTTAAAAATATTCCCTCGAGCTCCCTATAGATCTGCCTCTGCCAATGTGCGTGTTTCACATGAAGGGGGTGCCCTAATGGTCTGTGCCAGAAGCAAAGGAGGAAGAGACTAGCCAATCACAGCCCTGCAGTCACACAAGCAAAGACAGGCTTCACGTTCCTTTCAGGAAAGCCTAGTTGCTGATTAGATCCTATCCTACACTGCAGTTTGCAGAATGTTGCAGCCCCTCTGCACAGCCTGGGAAAGGAGGCAGCAAAGGAAGTTGAACAGGTGGGTGGCACTAGATTAGTTTTTTGCAGCTCAAAGCACTACTTTTTAAAGAATGTTCCCTCTATTTTTAAGAGAGTGTATTGCACTGGCACATTCTTGTTTTTTTACGCACTATGTATCATTTAGATTTGCAGCTCAAACTGAAGTGTTTTTGTAAGGAGAGTTGCAATGGTTGGTGTCAAAAGCTACTCTAAGAAATATTTGCTCTTACAGATGTTTTTTATATTTATAACGACATTCTGATAACTCGTATACCTGCTGTATCAAGTATTAAAAAATATATTCTAAAGATAAGTGCTTTGCACTAAAAAACTGCCTCCGGGAAAACTGTACATATTTTCCATGGAGAATAAGTCTGTTTTTCAGATCAACAAAAGAAAGCGACACTGCCATCAAAACATAATCTTTATATTATGTGTAGAGGTTTAATTTCAAACAACCGTCTATCTCATACTCTTTAGATTAGAACTTGCCCAGCGATGTAGCTATTTCCCTAGGACAATACCCCATACACAGAGAAACTTCAAGTAAAATGTTGCAAGCCCATTTTAGAGAGATACAAGTTACATTCAAACTGTAGTGCTAGACAAATAAATACAGAGAAATGTGCTCATCTGGTTTACATTCAGCTACAAGATTTCCTCTTCTTACTTCCTTAGTTTGCTCTTTACTGTTTGCCTTCCAAATCCACTATGAAATAAACATTGTAAAGTCAGTCACCCAGCAAAATCAGAACTATTATTAAGTATTATGGAAAGTTGTTTACAGTTCCAAAAATGCATTGTCTGAGTTTACATCCCTTTTTGCTTGCTCCATTGTAAGCAGCTTACCTATGCAATATAACAGCAGAAATCATTGAATGGAAGATGCCAAAAAAGGCAGCCTTGTACAACTGGCTGCTTTAAAATGAACTGCTAACAACAAGTTGCCTTGTCTGAACACATATCTAGTAGTCCCACAGTCCATAAACCACAATTTGCTAAATTAATTTTACTAGTGAGAGGCAAGTGGTGCCAAGACATAAACCGAAATCAGAGTGCTCATGTGTTTCGCATTACCAGGAAGCAGGAAAGGTTTCAGGAGGAACTGTGCAGATAATGGGCAACAGATCCTTCTCTGTATCACTATCTGATGTTTTTCTGAGAAATAAAACTCATGCAAAAGTTTTCTAAACAAAACAATAAGCATAGCTTTAAGTTCAAATTAAACCATTCTGAAGGTAGTATACAATGTGCAAAGGGTTTCTCTTGTATATTAAAAAAAAAAGAGAGAACAATCACTACTGCTTTTAGTTCACAAGATCATGATAATGTAAATACAAACCGAAAATGATCCACTTGATTGATGATGAAAATATGATGAAGGATTTTTTTCTGTAATAAATACTGATGCATATGGGGAACAAAGCTCATAAGTTCTTCAAATCTCTCCCGAAAAGGGATCAGCAAAGCAAGCCGGTGAGGACCCCATGAGGGATCCTCATTAATAGTCCTAGGTATCTGGGGGCAGGACTTCTGAGAAGAGACTTCGTCCTGAATTCCTCTCTTGTTCACATCACCGCCAGTACAGCTGAGTTGCAACCAGAGCATAGATAGAAAACCCAGGATCAAGCAAGTCAGGAACAAATTAAAAATACTGCATTTTCTAGGCAGAAACCCCCAAAGCAAACTTGATCTGAAAAAAAGGGAAATTTGTGAATCATTCCAACATATTTGGCAGAAATAGTGTGTGTTCAAACAAGTAACTGCTGCTGTGCCAGATGCCATATTTGATGGTGGAATGAGAGGCAACAGAGAATATGCCAAACACAAAAATTACCACATTTCATCTACAAAAGGATCTAATGCTTGACATACGGAAGCTTATTTATTAACCTTTGCAAAAACCCTGAATCGTAACCAATGGCAACCAGTGATGGATTTATATCTGCTGCTGCTGCCCAAGGCATTTGCCCGTCCTTCTCGTATATAACTTGTCACTTGCCCAGAACAGTCCGTGTGCATGCGCCAATGACATAGGGAAAAAAATGCCCCCTCAGGTCAGGTGCAGGATTTAAATGCCAGTGTCTGGTGGCAAGGCAGTTTTTTTTTAAGGCATTCTGATGGAAGTGCTGCCTTAGGCACAAACCCAAGAAATATGGCCATAGCACTTAACTAGTTGCTATGATCTAGTTGCAGTTACAGGAACAGCAGCAAATATGTAGTTGCTTTGATTTGAATTACTGCACAAGTGCAAGTTTGTATACGAGGGCCACAGATACTTGCCACTTATATCATCAATCCTGGTCTATGAAAGGACAGCAGATTACTAAAACAAAATCAACTGCATTTTGCAAGTGGTAATAAATAACTAGTCTGCTATTGCCCTTAGAATTATAAAACCCAACCTCACTGGGTGAAAGAATGAGATGGTTTGCATTTTCAGTGCAGCTTTTTGTATTACTACAAGCATACCTCCCAACTGTCCCTTTTTCGGAGGGACAGTCCCTCTTTTGACAGCTCAACCTGCAGTCCCTCATTTGTACTGGAAAGTCCCTATTTTCTCTGCACTGAACTGCCAGAAAAAGAAACAAAGTTTCTAACTTAAAGGGCACATATTGCCAAAAAAAGTTACCCCCAACCAAAGGTGCGGGCTAATACAGCCCACATTCTGGTTGGGGATAACAGTATTTTTTTTTTTTTTTTAAATCCTGGTGTGAGTTTGCCTGCGCTGGCAACTGGAATGCGGGCTCCATCAGCCCGCACCTTTGGTTGAGGGCATGGCCGGATTCACATAGCGGGTGCGCCTAGGCCCACTGCCGTTACTCGCCCCCATACTCTGCCCTTAATTAGCAAATTTTCATCATCATGACCGGAGCAATGGGGATTGGTGCATTGGAAATTTAAAAAACTATCTTATCTCCTGCGTATCCCCAGTGTTTCTGAACCAATGTGGGTGTGGCTGGGCAGCATACCGCCCCCTAAAATAATGCCCCCCTAGGCACGGGCCTAGGTGGCCTTTCCACAAATCCGGGCCTGGTTGGGGGTAACTTTTTTTAGTGATAGGTGCCCTTTAATTGGCTTTTGGCAGAGAGCCCAGAACAGTTAACAGAATAGGATGCTTTGTAACAATTCTGAGATATGAAAACAAGTAATTGTAACAGTTTAGATAAAGAGAAATATTTTTAAACTTTCATAACCTGCCAAATGAACATGGTAATTAGGGGTGTGTGGTCACAAAACAGGGCGTGGTTTTCTATCTATGCAGCCCTACATGTGATAATTGTTTTTGTCCCTATTTTTAACTTGTTGGGAGGTATGCTACAAGTATGTGTATCCATCATCCATAATAGCATGCAATGTTCTAGATAGGAGCTTGTGGTTGCTATGTGCAGAGAATGGTGATAGACTCCCTATTTAAATGATGACCAGTGTAATGGTAGCAAGACTTCAGGAAATCCCCCATTTATATTTACAATTTGCCCGCAGAGCGGGTTTTCCTTCTACCTTGCCCCCCCCCCATGTCATTTGTATTTAGTGAAATATTATAACAATATTTAATTGAATCTCTCGTCAATCCCCCTCCTTACAGACACTAATCAAATACAGTAGTACTGAACATGTTTCCTTACCTGCTGTCCTCCCTGAGGTACAGTGCTGGCTTTCTCCGTGTCATATACATCTCCCCTGGCAAGAGACTGTCCTCTCCCACGGTCCCACTTCATAAATATTTTCCTAAAACGTGTCCATAACCCTCCAAGCTAAAGGCATTGCACAGAGTCACCTGTATGTACAAGTGAACTGCATATCCTCCCGTGTAACGCCACATCAATATAAAAAAGAAAAAACGAAAACTACAGCTTTTTAATTATTCACATTGCGCTTAGCAATAAAAACCTACAAAAAAACCCTCTCTGCGTTCTGTAAAGGGTTTTGGGAAAAAAAAAAAAAAAAAACCATAGAGCGACAAGTCGTAATGCTGTAAAGCTACGTACGCGCCCCCCGACGTCGTTCCTCCTCACAGGATATCCGGCTGTAACAGGAAGTTAGACTGTAGTACAGTGTACACTGGGGGGATACACATGTGGCACAATTCTCCCTCTTTTTGTCCAACGTAGCTTTCGTAAGGGCTGGGGGAAGGGCTGTGTGAGGTGAAAGCCGGGGGAGGGAAAGGCTATGTAAGGGAAAGGCTATGTAATAAAGGAAGAGGAGAGGAACTGCAGGCAAGGACATAAATAAAAATACTTGCCTCCTTCAATTTACCGATTTCAACACAGGAGAAAGAGGCAAGGATGAGCCACTGATCATACTAAAGCTCTGCAGCCTGCTCATCACCAACCCAGGCAGTCAGTGCCTCAGCTTTTAATCCTGTCAAAGCCAGAGACAAGTGCAGCAAGAAGTTAATCTTGTAAAAAACTGTGCCATCCTACTATAAATTCTGGGGGTGTTTATACATGGAATAAAATCAATTTTGTCAAGAGCCACCTTGTGCAACCTAGATAGTGAATAGCAGATAGAATACACAGTACATTTGCCACTGGTGGGCATTATTGGAAGCGGATTCCTCCCTTTTTGTACATCTGAATTTGTTATGACTAACTTGTGTTTAATTTATTGTGTTGTTATAGTAGTCCCAAGGACAAGTTGATCCAACATGTTTTGGCAACAAGCCAACAATTGAAAAAGCCTTTATTTCTGGTGAACAATTTGATGACACGCGAACTTAAAAAAAAAAAAAGTGTTGCAAGGTCACTCATCAAAATATTATAACCTTATAACCCGCCCAATGCAGTTCTTTGGCATCTGGTGAAGTAGCACAAAGAGTTATACTTGTGCCTTGGGATTTGGCTTTGATTTATAAAAACATGCTGTTGCCAGTAGCAACCAATCAGGTCTTTGCTTCCATGTTGTAGTAGTAGACTCTTATACTTAATTGCTGGTTGTTTGCTATTTCCAACTAAAGCTGTACAATTTTGCGGCTGTGTTCAAAACAGGGCTTTAAGTGGTTGACTGTAACAGAACTAGAACTGGGTTCAACATTTAAAGAAAAATATGGCAGATCATTCTTGTTCAGTTCAACTGCATTTTATTACTGATTAGCATTCTACTGCAAGCCCAATCATAGTAATGCATCGGGAACTATATTATTTTATCAAAGGTGGAATGTGAAAGCATCACCTGATTTTATATTCAGGCCAGGCTCTTAGATTCGGCCAAATCTGAATCCTGATTAAAAATAGACTCGGATTCAGATGAATTTCGGACGGAATCCCAGATTCAGTGCATCCCTATTGCTCACAAGTCTAAAGAAGAAGGGGTTATGACACACAAGTAAGTGTGGTGTTGGGAAAGATCAAGAGAGGGATTAATTATTGTCAGGGTCAGTGTCTTAGAAATACAACATAGAAATACTACATCTCTAAGTTTTAAAGTCTAAGGGCTGAACTCCACAAGCATTTTCTGACTGATCATGTTGTAACGGAAAAATGCAGGCAACAAATCAGATGCAGTGGCACGCGTCACGCTCAGCTCACTGCTCTGTAGGACAGGAACCAATCAGCAGCTAGCAGCACCTGACAGGGAACTGAATCCTATCTTTGCTTGTGTGACTGCAGGGCTGTGATTGGCTGTTCCCCTCATACTGTGCTTCTGGCAGGGACTGTTAGGACACACCCACCCCTCATTTGCAACAGGGACCAGTGAACATCTATAGGGATCTTCAATAAAGGGGCTATTTGTTCATTTATCTGGCAACAACAACGAAAAAAATCAGATGGCACTCACATGCAGCAAATGTGCTTGAATTCTGTAGTTTATTCGGATCTCTGCACAACGTTTCAGGGGATAAACCTCCTTTATCAAGAGCACTTGATAAAGGGGGTTGATCCCCTGAAACGTTGATGCCCCTATTATTAAATATCAATACTACATCTTCTTTTATATGGACACAGTTGTGTGTCACATGATCCTGCACTACACATATACAGTAGCATTGCCTCAAAAAAATGGATAATTATAAGCAACATTTCAACTGGCCTTCGTTTTTTCTTTTTATATAGTGTCTGAATGATTTGCCTTCTACATCTGATTCTTTTCAGCTTTCAAGTAGGCGTCACTGCCCCATCTGAAAACAAATGCTCTGTAAGGCTGCAAATGTATTGTTATTGCTACTTGTTATTACTAATTTTTTTATTCAGGCCTCTCCTATTCATATTCCAGTCTCTTATTCAAATGAATGCATGGCTCCTAGGGTAATTTGGACCCTAGCAACCAGATTGCTGAAATTGCATCTGGAGAGCTGCTGATTAAAAAGCTAAATAACTCAAAAACCGCAAATAATAAAAAATGAAAGCAATTGCAAATTGTCTCAGAATATCAGTCTCTACGCCATACTAAGGGCAAGGCCAGACAGGGAGATTCGGGGGAGATCTGTTGCCTGGCGAGGCAACTTTGAGCGACTTTTAAAATCGCGCCGCTGCGTGTGAACAAGCGCAGGAGACTTTACGCAGAGCGGGTGAGCAGCGCTAGTTACCTATTTAAGGAGATTCGGGGGAGAATCGTCACGGCGAGAAGTCGCCAGGCGACAGATCTCCCCCGAATCTCCCCGTCTGGCCTTGCCCTAAAAGTCAACTCAAAGGTGAACAACCCCTTTAAGGCTGGTACAATGTAAAATTTTTGTATTTTCTTTTAAAGGACCAGTAACATCAAAAAATGTAATTGTTTAAAAGTAATAAAAATATAATGCAGTGTTGTCCTGCACTGGTAAAACAGCAGTGTTTGCTTCAGAAGCACTACTATTGTTTATATAAATAAGCTGCTGTGTTGCAATGGGGGCAGCCATTCAAAGGAGAAATGGCTCAAGTTACACAGCAGATAGCAGATAAGCTCTGTAGAACATAATGTTATCTGTGATCCATTACTTATCCTGTGCCATATAGCTGTTTTTCAATTTCCGCCATTGCTACTCAGCAGCTTGTTTATATGAACTATAGTAGTGTTTCTGAAGCAAACAGATCAGTTTTAACAGCGCAGGACAACACTACCTGATATTTTCTTTACTTTTTAACACTTTAATTTTTTGGTGTTACTGTTTTTATTTTTCAAAAACAAAACATACTTGCAACACAAAACGAACGAGAAACAAACAAAAAGTAAATAGGCAGTTCCATTATCATGAATTGGTCTCGCAGGACCACAGCACCTTGATATTTTTGTACTTTTCATATAAATTTTTAGCGTTGCATCTGTTTGCTAAACTACGTTGTACACCATCAATCCAGGGGTAGTGCCTGCATAGACATCAGGGGGTATAATTTATCAAAGAGTGAAGTCAGAGATCAACACAGTCCGCTACAGTGCAATTCCACCACTCTCCATTCATTTCTATGGGCTTAAAGTGAAAGTACATCCTTTGATAGATATGTCTTTAAAAATCCCATAGAAATGAATGGAGAGTGGTGGAGTTTCATTCTAGAGGACTGTGGTGACCTCTAACTGCACTCTTTGATACATTTTACCACCTGGTTTGATTTTCCACTAAAACAGCATTGTAGTTTTTGTAAGAAAAAGTTACAAATGAGAGTCATTGAAGCATTTTTACCAGTTTGGTTGTGCCAAAATACAAAATTTCCTCTGCCGGTAGTTCAGTACATAACTACTTACTTCGAAGGAAATTCAGCTAGAAGTGCTAGTCGAGGCATGGAGAGGTCCCGGGTGCAAAAGTCACACGTAATGGAGTAAGAGTTTTTTTGTTCAGGTAAAGAAAAGGAAATGTATTTACTGGAAATACCTGTTCCTCTAGTCTTTCAACCAGCACAGTTACTTGTGAGTTAGGGCTACCAAACATGACTTCCTTCTCTCCTATCTGCTATATTCGCAATGCCTTTTACAACAACACACCTGAAATTTTCATTTAAAAAAGAATTTCTATTGAGGGAGGTTAATTTACTGTACATTTATCAGTCTGTCAGTACACAGCTGTTAGGTCTTTGCACTTTTCCTTGTGCTTAATGCTATAACCAAATGGTTGTCATCTTTGGTAAATCAATTGATATGAGAACAAGTGTCTCTTAAAAGAAAACTATACCCCCCAAACAATGTAGATCTCTATAAAAAAATAGATTGCATAAAACAGCTCATATGTAAAACTCTGCTTTGTGTAAATAAATAATTTTCATAATAATATACATATTTAGTAGAATGTGCCGTTCAGGCCCGGACTAACAATCTGTGAGTTCTGGCAAATGCCAGAGGGACTGCTTTAAGATGCCATAGACAGTCACTGTGGTGTGGGCTGGTAAGGGTATGGTTGGGCCTCTTTTTATATGAAATGCCAGGGCCTATTTTGACTCCCAGTCCAGACCTGGTGCCATTGGGTAATCTTAAATAGAAAATTTACAATTTAAAAAATAAGCACAGCCCCCTGAGATCGTATAATTCAACAGTGCACACAAACATGTCAAACAAACTATAAAGTTGGGTCACATGAGCCAATGAACAGACAGAGTTGTGTCTTTTGCTTCCACACTTCCAACATCTGTTACAGTAAGGGGCAGATTTACTAAGGGCTTTTAGCATTGAATAACTGGCAAATAAATATTCACCGTTTTTTTATCGCTTTTCGAATATTCACCAAGATCGTACGATCGAACCTTTTTACACAAAATTCGTACGAATTGAATATTCACAGAGTTCGACCGTACGAATACTATTTGATACGAAAACGTAAAAAAAAAAAAAAAGCCTATGGGGGCTTCCCATAGGCTTCTAATGCAATTCGGTAGGTTCAATCTTGCGAAGTAGGCAGTCGAATAAAAATTTAAAGGGCAAGTTTTTCGACCGGCGAATAGTCTAGCAATCGAATATATATTTATTCGATCTATTCGATGCAACCGAATATTTCATATTCGATGCTCGAAAATACTTAATTTGCATATTCAACAACCGAAAATAGACTATTCGAGCGCATGTTCGAATCCTTCACACAAATTTGATAAATCTGACCCTAATTAGAGTTGTAGTATTTCTGGTCAGGTTATCTCTGAGGCAGAAAGGAAGATATGTAAAAGGACAATATTTACTTAAATATATATTCCAGCTTGATAAGATTCTTTAATGTGTCACTTTATTTGATATAAACTGCTTTAGTATTCATTTTGGGGGTATAGTTTTCTGGAGACACAGAGGGCTGAAAATGAAAAGGTTCAAAAATATAACGATGATTAACTGAGGTCTTGATTTGAATTCTTTCCTGATCTGTAGTAACCTGCAAACATAGGGTTGATTAAAATCAGTGCCCCTGTGTAAAGTGATATTACCCACTGCTGCCCTTCTTCTCCCTCAGTGCCACATGCTGCATCAGATATTTTTTCAAGGGATTATTTTTGCAGCCTATGGGGAGGGATGGGATTATTATTATTAACATGTATTTCTATAGCGCCAACTTGTTGCGTAGCGCTGTAAAGTGAATGTGATTATACAACCAAATCACATGAATTACATATATAGAACATAAAGAGTTACATACATCACAATAAATATGGAGTTACATACATCACAATAAATACTGGTACAGGAGGTGAGGAAGGCCCTGTACAGAAAAAGCTAACGGGAAGGGAGTGATACACAAGGTGTGGGAGAGGGCAAGATCAGAGTAAAGTGGGTGAGAGATGTAGTAATGTAAGCGGTATTGCATTGAGTGGTTAACAGTGAGGGTAGGCTTCTCTAAAAAAGTGGGTTTTTAGAGATTTCTTGAAAGCTGAAAGATTAGGAGAAAGTGGGAGAGAATTCCAGAGGAGGGGTGCAGCTCTTGCAAAGTCTTGAATGCGAGCATGTGAGGAGGTAATGAGAGAAGAGTTGAGTAGCAGGTCAGTAGAGGAGCGTAGTAGGCGGTTGGGTGAGTAAATGGAGATTAGTTCAGAGATGTAGGGAGGGGCAGAGTTATGAAGTGCTTTGAATGTCAGGGTCAGTAATTTGAATTTAATTCTGAAGGGGAGTGGAAGCCAGTGCAGGGATTGGCAGAATGGCATGGCAGAGGAGGAGCGGTTGCTGAGGTGTATAAGCCTAGCAGCAGTGTTCATTATGGACTGGAGAGGTGAGAGTTTCTGGAGGGGAAGGCCAATTAAGAGAGAGTTACAATAGTCTAGACGCGATATGATAAGAGAGTGAATAAGAATTTTGGCAGCGTCTGGGGTGATAAATGATCGTATTTTGGATATGTTCCTTAGGTGGAAGTGACATGACTTAACAAGTGACTGGATGTGAGGAGTGAATGTCAGGGCAGAATCTAGGATAACCCTAAGGCACCGGGCCTGGGGAGATGGGGTGATAGTGGAATTGTTAACTACGATGGATACTTCTGGGATGTTAGTGGTGTTAGTTGGAGGAAAAAGAACCATTTCTGTTTTGGAGAGGTTTAGTTTAAGGTAGCGTTGTGACATCCAAGTAGAGATAGCAGACAGGCAGGAGGAGACACGAGTTAGGAGTTCAGGGTTGGATCAGAAAACCCTTATAAGGCACAGAGAGGGCTGAACAATTGGAAACAATTGTAAAGGCTAATTCAACTGGACATGTTGCAGGGAATGTAGTGATACGCCATATGATAAATTGGATTCCTGTGTAAAGGTTGCCACCTTTTCTGGAAAAAATACCGGCTTTCCTATTTATATTTATCTTTTTCCCCCTATTAATAACATTGGGATCAATCATCATTTTCACCAACCAGGCTGGTAAAATACCCACCAGGTGGCAACCCTAGTAAAGGTGGTCATACACTGGCCAATAAAAGCTGCAGAAAGACAAATCAATGATCAGGCAGGCTAACAAATTCCCATTGGATCAGGGACTGCATTGGTTTGTTGCAGTCCTCGATACTACCGGCTGCATTCTACGGCCCACATTCGGATCAGTCTGATATCTCCCACTAAGGTTATGCATAATGGTGCTAGATCCGATCGTTAGGAACCTTCCCCAAACAAGCAGATCTACCCATGTATGGCAACTTTACAACGAAACTAACTATATTTCTAAAGTGCTTATCTGCTATGTAATCTGTGTCATTTAGCCCTATTTTAACTTGAATGGCTGCCCCAGTAGTGATGTGCAGGATTTTCCCCACCCGCCCGCAGAAATGCCCTCCCACCACCGGCGCCTTTACATGACTATTCCAACAATGGTATCTGAAGGAATAATGAAAGCGGTGACATTTTAAAGATGCACAAATAATAGTATGAACTTTGCCTACATCCCTTCATTGGCCTACTTGCAACTAAGATAATCATGTATACATTGTGATCAATGTTCCCCTCTAATTCCTTATCGGCGATGCAGCAAAAAAAAAATTATTTTGTGTTGACATTTACACCTGTGTGCTCATTTTTTTTAAACCGAGCACACAATTTTTATATATATATATATAATATAAAATTTCATGTTTTCACAAAGTTCTTTGTGTGCATCACAACTTGTTGTGTGCTGACCTCATAATTTAAGTGCACAAGGAAGAGCACGCCTTAAGGAGAACACTGATGGTGATTCATCAACAGAAACTATAATGTAGACACAAACTTAAATTAAACACCGTTTTAAAAAAAATCTTTATTATTTAAAGCCGAACTTTAACATAAAGGAGACCAGTAACAGTAACAATAGGATCCATGTAATTGTTAGATCCCAGTGGCTAAAATCCCTGAAATTGGAGCCCACTTTATGGCAGTACTTTCAGCCCTACTGTGAGTGGTTTAAGTACTTGACAAGTGCAATGACTCCAGAGATAAAGCCTTGAATCTCACTGTGACAAAAAAGGAGCAGCATCTTTTATGGAAATTGCATGTTTCACTTGGTCAGTGACAAGCAACCTTTGGGGAGTCTGTCTGTGAAGCTATAACCCATAACAACCTAGGGGATTGTAGTTCCTTAAGAGCTGGAGCACCAAAAGTTGACTCACATAAAACAGTGCAAAGGACTATATAAATCTTAGTTCTGGACTTTTTCTTTTTTACACTGCCTTAATATATACTGTACAAAGTCATCAGGTAGCAAAGAGTTCATGACAAAATAAAAAATTAAATCAACAACCCACATACCCATATCATTTGTTAAATTACTGGAAATAAAATTACATAAATCCTCCTCACCCTGAAGAAAAAAAGATCCCCCGCACACAGATTGGGCAGAAAGTATAAGCGGTTTGAGTATCTCCAGCTGAAGAATGCAAGGCAGTGTTTAGGAATTTAACTTTACAAAGTTACTTTAGTTGGTTTTTCTGTAGGATGAAAAACAGAGAATAGCAGGCATCTAATACTAGCAGTGCAGGGGAGAAAGGGTTCAATCTCATTTTAAAAACGGCAAACATAAAATCCAAACTGGGTGACTATCATATTGTTCTGTTTCCACAATCCCATCCTGAGAAGTCCTGCCAATGATGGAAGAGACAGGATTAAAAAAAGGCTATAAGTAGCCCAAGGTGAGTTTATACAAGTTTCTTCGCTTCAAAGAAGCCCTTTAGATGTTTCATCTGCCAAACACCAATAGTCACTAGGATTAAAGTCTGAGCGATGGACCACCAAAGGACACGCTGACTGGTACTTTCACTTGTCTGTCGGAACCTCTCTTCTCGCCACTGAAGGGGGAAAATGACAAAGAATAATATAGTTAAGGACCAATGCAGAGTACCGAAAAAATGTACCAAGAGAGAGTATATGCAAGCATGAGTTCTGCAACTATGAACTGTAACAAAAATGGTTTTAATATATGCAATCACCTTCACTAAAAAGTGTCCCCAGAGAGGCTAAGGCTATAATTGCACAAACCCTAAGTTATGAAGATGCTATTTTTTTCCAATGCATAATGAGTTTCTCTGAATCCTCCCCTCTGTTTTGATACAGTTCTCTAGTTTGAGTAGCAATTACTATTTTTTGATTATTTTGTTTGGTTATGCAGGTTATCTAGTTTGTTCCAGACATTTGTTCAATATCAGAAAGAAGTATAAATAGTAGATAGCCAAATGTGTCACTGCTTCTATCAACAAGAGAGCAATATAATTTCATATTGGAATGTGGCATAATAAATGAAAATAAAAAAGTGCTGGATCATGGAGTGACACAACAAAAGGAAAATCACACACAAATAACTGAATATGGAAGCTAGAAGAAGAGTATCCCCTGTGTTTATTATAGGTATAGTCACTAGTGATGCACCAAATCCACTATTTGGGATATGGCCAAATACTTTGTGAAAGAACACCGAACTAAATCTTAATTTGCATATGCAAATTAGGGATGGGAAAGACGTAATCTCCCTCTCTGCTGCAAATTTACATATGCAAATTAGGATTTAAATTGGCCAGACACAAGGATTTGGGCGAATCCTGCTGAAAAAAGCTGAATCCTGCCAAAATCACAGATTCAGTGCATCCTTAATAGTCACATTTCAAGACATCCCTTGTACTGGCTTCCATGTGTTACTATGATTACTTTTGCCTATATCCCTGTTATAGAACAGTGCTGGGCATGCAATCACTATGAAAGTGCTCATTGGCTTCATAATAGCTATTTCCTTACTCTCTGGTAATTCTGTTCCTTCTGAATCTGTTCCACTTGCTCTATGAGTTGCCTGACACGTAATTGTAACGTGTTCAGCTTGTCCTTGGCAGCGATATCCACATAATCATTGGCGTGCTCCCCAACCTGGATATCAAGGTGAACTCGCTGAAAAAATAAAATAAATAAAAAGCACATTTGAGGACAACATTAGTTTATCTGTATGTATATGTTACAAAAGTAGATGCAGTCAACAGAGAATTCACCAGCCTTCTCACAACTGCAGAGTGTGATAGGAGTACATAAAAACCGTAAAGTATAGTTTATCTCCAGATCAATGACGCATAACCTTTAGTTAGTGTGTGCAGGGATATCTGGTTTGTTACAAGAAAAGCTTTGCGTCCATTCAACATTATAAATAGATATTGTGCATTTCATACTAGCAAATTAGATTTACAACAACAAACCACAGGAAATGACTACATTGTAACCACAAAACTTGTACAATGTAGATTTCCTTTGCTAGACACAAAACAATCCTTTCCATTTACCTTGCAAAACAAATTCACATCAGCACCATGTAAATGTATTTAGATCTTATCTAGCTCTATTCTAAGACTGACTGTCGTTACGTCCATGTACACAGATTCTTAGGTTACACTGTGTGTCAAAAATAAGAACATACCAGTGCATTACACCATTTAGATATAGAACAATTGTGCTTAAGAAAGTAGTGTTTCACGCCGATTTATTACATATTTCTGCAAAAACCCTTATAATCCCTCCCTTCTCTTCCTGCTCCCTGAATTCCAAGGCTGCACATGGGAGCCGGCAGCACTCAGATCGGATAGCAAGACCCGATAGGGAACTGAAGCCTGTCTTTGCTTGTGTGACTGCAGGGCTGTGATTGGCTGTCCCCCACATACTGCGATTCTGGCAGGGACCTGTAGGACACGCCCACCCCTCATTTGAAACAGGGACCAGTGAACAGCTACAGGGAGCTCTAATAAAGGGACTATTTTTAAAGATAATATAATTTTTAAGCACCATGTCAAAACAACTCCATATATTACAATTGCCTACTAAATTAGGGTTTTTTCATTTATCCTATATGTCTCCTTTAATACTTACCAGCATACCTCCAGCAAAGAGGGCAAACTTAGTGGAGTTAGAATGCAGACAGATCTGATGCTCTCCAGGAGTATGAGAAGTAAAAGTGAAACGTCCTTCAGAGCCATACTGGCGAGAGAGAATGACCTAAAGAAAAAAAAAAAAAAACAGACATACCATTTCTGTATTCTTTTTAATTGGCTACTGAGCTTAGGCTAGGCCTACTTGGGAAATACTCTGGCTGCTTTTAGCCCCAGTAGCCTCCTCTCTTTTTCACATTGAATTTGATTGGCAATGAGCCAATTTCATGCAAAAAAGAGAGGAGGCTACTGCCAGTGACTGGGTTGAAATCAGCCATTGTATTTCAGCTAGCATATGTCAGTCCTGTGTGGCCCTAGCCTAAGGCAGCTCCATGTTCCGTGTCAAGATGCAGAAGCAGACAAACTTGGTTTGCAGCACACAATCCAAACACTAACATGCTCTCACCTTATCATCTGGATCCTTCACCTCTACAAACATGCCAAGTCCAGGTGTTGCTGGCAGATACTCCTCTCTCTGCTTATCATACAACTGGGTGCGATAATTCCCTGCAATGCCAAAGACACAGATGAGTTCATCTATAATGTACAGGGCGCAGTCAATTATGCTACAAAGTTTAGTATAATTTGTGTTTATAGTGTTTACTAGCAGTAGCAATTAATTAGATCAGATAGTAGCACCTGCCTTATAGACACAAAAAAAGAAAGGCGCGCTTCATTCCATGCTTCTGCAAAAAACACCAAGATTTTTCTTATATTTAAAAAATTAATTTTAAGATATGAATGTACATTAAATGTTCCCTATAGGCCATGTTGATCATTTTTTGCTGAGGTTTGTTTTTGTATATAATTGTTAGTTTAAGTTCCTAAGCCTGACTCTCTGACTTTGCCAACCTGACTGTTCCATCTGAGCCAGTTTCTAATCCGAACGGAAGTTAGAAGTAGATGTCAAAGCCAATATTATAATAGATGTAAAAAAAAAGAGTTTAATTGCAGGTGTCAGAATCTCTTTAAGGTGAGATCCCAGCAAACGTTTTGGGGCCAAGCACTTGATGATTTAGTTTGTCTTGGTTTTTTTTTTCAATGTATACTAACAATTTTTTTTAAAATCAAAAATATGGAGTTACTGAGAGAAAGGACGTGTCCTTTCTCTCAGTAACTCCATATTTTTGTTTAAATTCAGCACCTGAGGTGGGGGTGTAAACTGAGATTGAGATGCTACTAATATATCTCCAGAAGCGCAGTCACAGCCATAGTGTGGTAATTGTTTTTTTACTGTAACTCATTTAAATACAATTCATGGGGTTTTTGCGGAAGCATGGAATGAATTGTGCCTTTATTTCTATTTTTGTGTGTATAATATGGAAGCTCATGATTGCAGCAGAGCCAACATTGATGTAGAAATAACGTGTCAGAGCCTGACGCACACGCTTTCCCCGTCCCCTACTTCGCCAGACGACTCACCTACGACCATAGTCTCATCAGGAATCTCTTCTATAAAACATTTCTTCTCAGTCTCCCCTATATGGAAATAGAGAGAAACGGCCGGGCCAAAGCAGACGGCAAGGAGCAGCAACAGACCAGAAGCCGCCATCTTCAACTGGAGGCGGAAGCTTACAATGCAATGCGGCTCACCGGCTGCCACGTCCTCCTATGGACCCAATCAACGTAGGCCGCGCAGGGTGATTTCGGGAAATGTAGTTTATACTTCACACAAACGCGTCCTTGCTGTCGGGCGAAGGATATCCTGCTGTCTGTCTCTATCATTTGCACGAATTTATAAAGTTATACCATCTGACGTGTAATTACTTTGAAGGATGTTTCTTATAAAACAATTGCTTTATTACCAAGGTTTTAGTTGCTGTATGTGCCAATAAAGCAGGGTTGCCAGGTTGGTAATTTTCCAGCCAAATTGGGCCACTAATTTAAACCCAGGCGGGTTTACAAACTAGCCAAGGTATGGATGTGGGCTACTTTTTGAGCCTTTTTGTAAATCACCCAAAGTACTTTGGTGCCTTAAGGTCCCCATAGACTCGACAAGTCTTCTTTGGTGGACGACCGCTTTCAGTGAAGTCGACCAGTGGCTAGGGTTGCCACCTGCCGGTATTTTTGATGCTTGATCACAATGTTATTAATAGGAACAAAAAAGATAATTATATGGGAAGGCCGGTATTTTTTTCAAGAAAAGGTGGCAACCCTACCTGGGGAGTAGGGGGTGCAATTTGGCCAGGGCCTGCATCCCCTGAGGGCACCCCCACCCCAGCCAGGTGGCAACCCTACTCAGTGCAATGTGTCTATAGCTAGCCATAGACGTAAAGATTTTTAAAAGATCTGATCATCATCGTGAGACCCCGATTATCTCAAAATGATCGTATGAATTGTCCATCAACTAAAAATCATTTCAGGAGATATTGCCAGCTGAAGGGTAGCTGATTGCTGATAAGGTTGCCACCTTTTCCTGAAAAAAATACCGGCCTTCCTATATATTTATCTTTTTTTCCTATTAATAACATTGGGATCAACCAACGAAAAATCCCGGCCAGGCTGGTAAAATACCAGGTGGCAACCCTACCTGCTGGCCATGCAAACATAGACAGATTGCACTTGTAGCAATAACCTGGTCGATCAATTGTCTGACAAAAAATCATACGATGTACGATCGTTCGAATCCCACTAAATTCGAACGAATTTAGTAGTAAAAAATCTTTACTACTATGGCCAGCTTTAATGTGCCAAGACTGCCTCTCACAATGCATGTTGGGTAATGTAGTTTTTGTCTTACAATTTACCAACTGGAGTTTTAATGTAAAACTACAATACCCAGCATGCAATGGGACTGACATGTAGAATTGAGGAGTTACCAGATTTTGGGCGCTCTGTACCCGAGTCTTCCGTCCACTCTTAAGCATTTTCCAGAGACTTTACTCAAATTTTAGACTATTTTGGGGAAAAAATCTGCTGCCCATCAAAATGTCTAGAGGTTGACTTGTTTTACTAATATTTATTAAAATTGTATATGTATTAGGGCCCCCTCTCTGTAGTTACACCCCTGGTGATGGGCAGGGCTGGATTTACCTAGCGGGCCCCCCTAGGCCCACTGTTGTTTGTCGCCCATGTCCCCTCCATTTTATTTGTTCCAATTTTCATCAGGACGGAGCAATGGGAATTTGCACATTGGAAATATAAATTTCTGAACCAATATGGGTGTGGTTGGGCAGCATGCTGCCTCCTTAAATCCTGCCGTCCTAGGCCTGAGCCAAGGTGGGCTCTCCACAAATCCGGGCCTGGCAATGGGTGAATTAGTCCCATTTTGCTTTATGGAAAATTTGTGAAACAGTGAAAATTTGAAAAAGGTGCATTTTCACATATATTCATTTCTTTTTTAGACTTTTTCGCTGCACATATTGCGCTATTTTTGGGCTACTTTTGAAGTGCCTCTTGGCTAATTTTGGGCTGGTTTTGTAGCTGACTTGGGAAAAGAAGGAAAAAAACTGCTCCAGAGAAGAACGAAGAAGATACAACGGAAAAGGAAGAAGCTGCAAGGGAAAAGAACAAAAAAGACCGCTGTGGAGAAGAACCAAGAAGCCTCAACGGAAAAGAACCAAGAAGCCCCAACGGAAAAGAACCAAGAAGCTACAATGGAAAAGAACCAAGAAGATCACCCAGGAGAAGAATAAAGAAGTCACAACAGAAAAGAACAAAGAAGCTGCAACGGAAAACAAAGAAGAAGCTGCAAGGGAAAGGAACAAAGAAGCCGTGAGGGAAAAGAACAAAAAAAGACAGCTCTGGAAGAAGCCACAAAGGAAAAGAATGATGAAGCCGCAATGGAAAAGAATGAAGAAAATCACTCCAGAGAAGAACAAAAAAGCTGCAATAGAAAAGAAAAAAAAGCCACAATGGAAAAGAACAAAGATGGCCGCTCGCAGAGCCACACCTAATTAGGGGTCTCTGGCACCATTTTTTTTTTAACTTGTAAGGGCCCTGGCCACCAATGTTTTTTAACCTTGTGGGGGAGCCCTGGCCACCAGTGCAGATTGGCTCTCTAGGACCCAGGAGTCTGTGAGCGGGGGAAGTCCGTGAGGCTCGGTATGCTTGTTCGGCTGGCACTTCCAGGTTGCGCTCCGTGATGGAGGGTCACGTGACCTCCAGAATTTGCCTCATGGAATGGTGGCCTCCTCTACAGTGTGGCTGCTACGAGTCTGTTGTCTGTTCTGCTATGTTTGCCCTCTCTGAAAAAAGAGATGACAGAGAAAGATCCAGGAGATGTGCCTTATGTAAATACAGGCTACCTCAGGATTATTCCAAGTGGATTTGTGCTGATTGCTTTGCAGAGAATTTTCAGTCTGAAATTCCTGAATCAATGTCAGATTTTATGTCCTGGTTTAAGACAAGTATGCAGCAAACTTTTGATGCAGTTAAGGCCTCTTCTCAGTCTCAGCCTCTAGGAAATTCTTCCTCAGCTGTCCAGCAGGAGGCATCTGATCGCCATAAAGTGCTGCTGGATTCCTCGGATGAGGAGGTGAGAGAAGATACATACATATTCTCTGTAGATAATATGGATCACCTTATTAAAGCTGTCAGAGCTTCAATGGATCTTAGAGATGAAGAGCCTCGCACCATGCAAGACTTGATTTTTCTGGGTAGAAAGAAATCCCCTAGGTTCTTTCCGATGCATGAGGTGATAAATGTTTCCTGTAGCTCACCCTTAAGTCAGATATTTTTCATCCCACGGGTTATCCTGTGTTGATATCCCAAGGTAAATCTCACAAAAAGCAAAGCAGGTGTAGGATGAATCCAGGCAAGCGTTTAAAGCTGCAATACTTCTTTATTGAGGAAGTGGATCACACACACAACATGTTTCGGGCTGGAGCTCCAGCCCAAAACATGTTGTGTGTGTGATCCACTTCCTCAATAAAGAAGTATTGCAGCTTTAAACGCTTGTCTGGATTCATCCTACACCTGCTTTGCTTTTTGTGATATTGAATATTATTACTAAGGAGTGGTCAAAGCCATAGAGGAGACTCATGCTACCTAGGAATCTGAAGGCTTTGTTTCCATTTGATGATAAAACATCGGTGACCTGTGATCATCGCCCTAAAGTGGATGTAGAGGTGGCTCGGCTGGCCAAAAAGACAACCATTCCGGTTGAAGATGGGGCCAGCTTTAGAGATCCCATGGATCGTAAAGTGGACACAGCTTTAAAAATACTCTTTGAATCAGCCAGGTGTTGCAGCTGCATGTGTCATTAGATCCATTAGGCTTTGGCTCACTCAGCTAGATCAAGACATGGAGGATGGGGTGTCACGAGAAGACATGAAGTCCTCGCTTGTGTGATGCCTCAGTTGAGAATATTAGGATGGCAGCTAGATCTTCAGCTCTGTCAGTTACTGGTAGGAGGGCTCTTTGGCTCAAGCATTGGGTGGCTGACCTTGCTTCAAAGAATAAGCTTTGTGCAATGCCATTTGAAGGTCCCTTTCTCTTTGGTAAAGAGTTGGAGGTTCTTGTGTCTAAACTTGGGGAAAGTACGAAGCTGCTTCCTCAGGATAAGCAGTTTGTAGAAAAGAAGACCAAAAATGCAAGAGAAAGGAAGAGATCCTTTTTACGTTCAGTCAGAGG
The DNA here is from genome assembly GCA_024363595.1 of Xenopus borealis. Classification (NCBI taxonomy): domain Eukaryota; kingdom Metazoa; phylum Chordata; class Amphibia; order Anura; family Pipidae; genus Xenopus; species Xenopus borealis. The sequence continues at coordinate 91,655,068 of CM044436.1, forward strand.
CAAGCCGGGTAGGCCTCAAAAAAGAGGGGATGGACTGGAAGATTCCTGTAAGATAGAGCAATTCTGACGCCAATTTGTCCAGACCGGTAGGAGGGTTTTGAGGATAATCAAAGAGGGTTACAGACTCGAGTTCACAAGTCTCACCCAATTCCACATTTTCTGTGCACTATGGTTCCCAGGAGATTTGTGAAAAGAACAAGTCTTCTCAGAAGTATCCAGGATTTGGTGCATTCTCATGTTTTGGTCCCAGTCCCTCGAGGAGAAGAGGGGAAGGGAGTGTATTCTTCAGTTTTTCTAGTTCCCAAATGGTCAGGCAAGTTTCGAATGGTGATAAATTTGGTCTATCTCAACAAATTCATAAAGAAGATTCACTTCAAGATGGAAGGAATCAAATTGGCAATTGCTATCCCAGAGGAAGGGGATTTTATGGCCATAATAGATATTCAGGACGCCTACCTACATATTCCCATCTGGGAGGAGCATCAGCAGTTCCTGAGGATTGACATCAAAGATCGTCACAAGACCAGTCATTACCAGTTTGCTGCTCTACCTTTTGGCCTGTCATCATCTCCTTGTGTATTCACCAAAGTTTTGGTAGCGGTAGTGGCATTCTTGAGGACACAGAACATTCCAATTGCCCCGTATCTGGACGACTGACTGGTAAAGGCATCTTCCAGCTCTCTTCTCAACAAGCACATTCAGAGGACGATTTCTTGCTTGGAGACTCCAGGCTGGAGAGTCAATTATCAGAAGTCAGATCTGGTTCCGTCACAGAGGAAGCAATTTCTGGGTGTTCTGCTGGACTCAGTGCAGTCTCGTACATTTCTTCCTTCAGAGAGGAAGAGTGCCTTGTTCAGATCCATTCTGAGTCTCATCAGGAGATCCATGTCAGTACTGGGAGCCATGACAGCTTCGATAGAGGCAGTAACTTGGGCCAGGTTACATATGAGGCCACTTAAAGAGTGGAGATGTGTGTGTGTGCGTGTATGCTGGGTTTTTAATTTGGAGGGGTTGAACTTGATGGACTCTGTCTTTTTTCAACCCAATTTAACTATGTAATTTCAGACAGTGATTCTGAAGGTTTGGGATGGCACAGAGAGCACTCTGGACAATCCCATGGTAATTCCTCATGTGAAGCTCTCTTAGATGGTGGAGAGATCCGAGTATATCCAGGGGCATTCTGTGGGTCATAAGGCACTGGCTCATTCTGACAACTGATGCCAGCAGGCAGGGGTGGGGAGCAAGCTTGGAGCAGGGTGTCTGGCAGGGCACCTGGTCTCCTCAGGAGGCGTCTCTCTCTTCCAATCACCAGGAGCTCCTGGCTGTTTGGAGGGCGCTCAGAGTGACAGCTCAGCTGACCAGAGGTCTTGCTGTGAAAGTCAGGTCAGACAATACCACGGTAGTTGCCTATCTAAACAGGCAGGGAAGCACTAGCAGCCACAACCATCTGGAGCTGTCAATCAAGGTTTTATCCTGGGCAGAGGTGCATCTTAAAGCCCTGCAAACGGTGCACATAAAAGACTCAAACAATCTCAGTGCAGACTACTTAAGCCACAGGTCTATTCTTCCAAAGGAGTGGTCGCTCAGTCAGATGGTTTTTCAGCGCCTTGTCCGCTTGTGGGGGTATCCAATGATAAGCCTGATGGACACAAGGGAGAATGCCAAGGTGAGAACCTTCTTTTCTCTGTTTCCTCAGGACAAACCAGTGGCAGTGGATGCCATGCTGCAGAGCTGGAGCGGCAATCTGGTTTATGTGTTTCTTCCTCTTCCGATGGTGACCAGGGTGCTGTGGAAAATCAGGCTGGACAAGGCCAGGGTCATTATGGTGGTCCCTTATTGGCCCAGGAGGGCTTTGGTTCTCCCTGCTGTTGGAGATGGCCGAGGGAAGCCCAATCGTGTTGGGGTCAAGCAGGACCCTGCTTCATCAGGGGCCTATATTACACCCGAACCCCAGCAGATTAGCCTTGTCTGCTTGGATCCTGAATGGCAGTCACTGATAGAGCAAGGCCTTTCTTCTGAAGTAGCAGCTGTCATAGTGCGGAGTAGGAAGGAGAGCACGACAAAGTTATATTACAGAATCTGGAGGAGATTTTCATTTTGGTGTGCAGATCATTCAGTAGAGCCATTGACAGCTTCCATTCCTCAAATTCTGCAGTTCCTATCAGATAGATTTCGTATGTGATTAAAACCAGCCACCCTTACAGTACAGGTAGTGGCTTTAGGAGCAATGAAGAATCTGCCTTTAGGAGAAAATGTTCTTGTTAAATGATTCATTAAAGCAACAACTCGGCTCAGGCCTACTATCAGAGAAATATGTCCGCCCTGGGATTTGAAAATGCTTCTCTCAGCCTTAACAGAAGTTCCCTTTGAGCCACTTTCCTCTGTTCCGATCAAGCTCCTGACTCTTAAGACAGTGATGCTGGTAGCTCTGACCTCCGCCAGAAGGGTCAGTGAAATTCAAAATCTGTCGATAGAGGACCATTATCTGCAAATCTTTCCTGATAGGGTAGTTTTGAGGCTTCCACCTTGTCCCCAAAGTAGCTTCTGCCTTCCATATGTCCCAGGAGATTGTGTTGCCATAATTTTTTCCTCAACCAGAGGGAGACAAGGAGTGCAGATTGCATAAACTGGATGTTAGAAGATGTCTTATCTACTATCTGTCAAAGACAGAGGAATTCTAAGAAGTTGTTTCTTAATTTCCATCTAAGGGGGGCAGCCGCTTCCAAAGGTACAATATCCAGATGGTTGAAGCAGACTATTGTTTTGGCTTATGAGTCTAGTGCAGGGGTCCCCAACCTTTTTTACCCCTGAGCCACATTCAAAAATAAAAAGTGTTGGGGAGCAACACAAGGCATACAAAAACTTAATGGGCTGCCAAATAAGGGTGTAATTGGCTATTTTGTGGCCCCTATGTGGACTGGCAGCCTGTTTGTCAGTACACCTGGTTTTTATGCAACCAAAACTTGCCTCCAAGCCTGGAATTCAAAAATAAGCACCTGCTTTGAGGCTACTAGGAGCAACATTCAAGGGGTTGGGGAGCAACATGTTGCTCGCGAGCTACTGGTTGGGGATCACTGGTCTAGGGGGTTGTCTCCTCCTTGCAGAATCAAGGTGCACTCAACTAGGGCGATGGCTACATCATGGGCACAGAGAGTGGAGGCATCAGCAGAACAAATATGTAAAGCTGCAACATGGTCTTCACTTCATACTTTTTAGAAGCATAATAAGTTGGATGTTATGTCTTCAGGGGAGACTGCGTTTGGCCAGAAAGTATTACAGGCAGCCTTATGAACCCTCCCCAGTATCTTTTCAATATCTCTTGGTGTGCTGCCTGGGGACCTGAGGGAAAAGCAGAATTTTTACCTGTAAATTGCCTTTTCTTTAGGTCCCCTTAGGCAGCACATACAGTATATCCCTCCCAAATAAAGTTCTAGGCAAAGCAGCCTGGTTGTGTCTTGGTCTTTTTAACTAACACTGGGGCAATAGTCGGGGGGGGGTCTTTTATTTTGTTTCCTGAGGAGGGACTCTCTCTCAGTGTGCTGCCAAAGGGGACCTGAAGAAAAGGCAATTTACAGGTAAAAATGCTGCTTTTACCACCACTCTTTGTAGTCTATCTTTTAGCCAGTTCTCTATCCATGTTCCAGGCCAACAATCCTTATTTTAACCAGAAACCTTCTATGTGGCACTGTATCAAATGCTTTAGCAAAGTCTAAGTAAATCACATCCACTGCCATCCCAGAATGAGGTCCCTGCTTACCTTCTCATAAAAAGAAATTAAGTTGGTCTGGCAAGATCTATTACACATAAAACCATGCTGGCACAAACTCATAGTATTGTTATTTGCTATGAAGTCCAGTATCTTATCTTTATTAACCCTTCGAAAAGCTTTCCTACCACCAATGTCAGACTAACTGGCCTATAGTTTTGAGGTTGTGAACGGGATCCCTTTTGAATAGCGGCACCACATTAGCAATTCGTCAGTCTGTCTGCACCATGCCAGACCTCATTGAATCCTGAAAAATTAAGTAAAGGTTTTTGCATTCACACTTCTTCCTGTTACAGTTAGAGTTGAAATATTTCTGGTCAGGTGATTTCTGAGGCAAAAAAAAGCCCAGAAATATACCCACAAACTTGTATTGTAATTTTTACAAAAACACCTGTCAGAACTTTTGATAATTACCTGGAAATTATTGCATGACAAGTGCTAAAACAGGTGTTTGTTGGTCTACATAAGAGCCCTTACACCTGTTTTTGGTTGTGCTCCCCTGCATTCCTTTAAAAGCCATTTGACTGAAGGAAGTCCAGGCCCAGACACACTCAATTCTTACCTATGCTGCTGTTTTCACAACAATACATATGAGCTCTTACTTGCTTTGTTGTGAGGACAGCACCATAGGTAAGAATTGAGTGCGTCTGGCCCTGTGCTCGAACGGCTTAAAAAGGAACGCAGGGGAGCGCAGCCCAGAACACCTGTGTGTAAGGGTCCAAAAAAACTATGGAAAATTAATGAAAGTGAGTCCCCTAAGCTAAACTTTCCACAGGCATCCTTAGCAAAGTGTTATCTTGATCTGGAAGTACAAGTTAAATATGGAGTGGACCATTACAGCTAGGGTTGCCACCTTATGGGTGCGTACTCAGGACACAGCATGTAAGTGCCAAACACAAGTAGATCACAGCGTGTAACGTTCCACCAGTGTTTGGTACTTACATGCACGGTCATACATACGCACCCATAAGCAAGAATCGGATGTGTCTAGTCCTGCGCTTTACTGCGGTTGAACAGATTAAAATGGAACACAGGGGAGTGCAGGGCAACAACACCTGTCAATAAGAGCCATAAATGTCAGTGAGGGATTCGCTCTGCCTCCCACGGGTCAGTGACATGGGTGCACCGGGAAATACAAGATGCCACTCTAGATTTTTTCCCAATTATTATTTATATAATTTTCTTATTATTTTATATTTATTTCTATCCAAGCTGCTGAGCTGGGGTCACAGGTATACCAGGAGAAAAAAGGGGTCATCTTTTAAATTTTTATTTTCCTTTTATCTTTATTCATATTTGCACTGGCACTTGCCAAACCCAATGTGCCTTAGAGAGCTTGGGCACACATGCCATAAAGACACGCAAGACTTCACATTGCTGCATTGCCTTCTGGCTGCCCAATCTTCTCAAAGTAAGCAGATATTAACCATGCACAGCACCCAACCTAGGCCCAGCACACCCCAGATAAAAAAAAAATAATTGAAATAGCTAAATGGGCCCTTCAGTACTTTGGGCCCCTAGACCCACCCCTGGTAAAAACTGTTCAAAGCTCCTAAAAAAGCCAAATTTAATATATCTAAAGATTCAGATTTCATATTTTTATATGATTGCATAATCATGCTTATAACCACACATTGTGCAGTTCCAGTAACATTGCTGGTGAAAGCCCAAACACTGGGAATTACCCCCAAACTGATGTCAATGGCAGTTGCCTGTCTCTCATTTGCTCTCAAGGGTGATGTATTCTGACCAGTGACATTTGATTACAGATATAGGTATAGGGTATGGAACGCAAGTGTACTGGAATCTCCTAAAACAAATATGGACTCAAAGGGGCAGATTTATCAAGGGTCAAATTTTGAATTCATGGGAGTTTTTTTTTTTTTAAACTCCCATGAACTCTGAATTTCAACAAATCGAAAAGTATAAAAAAATTGATTTTTCTAAACATGGGTGAATAGGATCAACCCAAAAACACTAATTGAATTCTTGATTTTTAAAAAAGTATATTCCATATTCTCTGACAAAAAAAAACTTGAATGTCAGGAATCCGTTTGATTCGTGGACAAGTGGGTCCCATAAGTATTTTATTGGTGCGGCTTTATACCTATAACATTGGACTTAGAACAGAGTTCACATCTGACTTTTATTTTTCAATGTCAGGAAGGCTGCAAACATCACCAAAATGATCCCAGGATGTCTCCCATTGACTTATACAGCAATTCGCCAGCTCAACTGATTTTTAGTGGCTATGACTGGGGTGTTTTCAAATTGTAATATTCAATTTTGGGCATTTTGTTGCTTGGTGACAAACCACCTGAAATCACTCCCATGTATTTCTATGCATTTCCTACCTGATCCCTCTTCTTCTCAAATCATTATTATTAAAAATGAAGAAAAACATTTCAAAACTTTTATTTCTATACATTGTATAGATCAGGGGTGTCCGACCTTTTGGCTTCTCTAGGCCACATTGGAAAAAGAAAATTTGTCTGGGGCCACACATAAAATGCAAACACACTTGATTTGTAAAAGTAAAGAAAATGCACAGAAAAGAACTACAATACCAGTTGGATAACCACACTGGCTTATGGGACACCTGGATATTAAATAGACATATTATTATATTATTATTTCTACTAACTGGGCGATGGGCTGAGTCCCCCCTCCTGTCTACTCCTAGATCCTCTGCATCATGACGTTTCCTTGGGAACCAAGCATTTCAAGCTGGGCCACATTCAAATCCATCCTGGGCCACAGGTTGGACACCCCTGGTATAGATACTTACATCCATTTACTTTTACTCAAAATAATGTCAGGTACAGGTGGGAGACATTATGTAAGGATGTCACTCAGTTAGAAATTCTCTAGAACTGGTCATTTTTACAGGCTACTGGTGACAGAAAGAGAACTAATTCTAATATGCACAGGGAGTGGGATCTTAGCCATAGCTTGTACTGAAAAGTGTCATGGTGCAGTCCATCACACACACACACATGTAGAAGGTCCAGTTGTAGCCACAGAGTCAGCCATTGTCATTAGCATGTTGGCATTAGCCCAGAGACTGTGTTGCACCGAGCAGCACTTCCAGTGAGTATAAGTTGACACTTATACTGCAGTCTTAGAAATAGTTTTGGAGGAATTCTTGCAGGATTCAAAGTTTCCAGACTAGCTGTGTTAAACATTGCATTTAGTTTTGTCAAGCAAGAAAAAAAAAGAAAAAGTCAAAGTCAAAATATTTTTTTCCTCTTTTCTTTAATTGGCAACAATCTCAGTCATGGTCCAACTGTCCATACTTTTACTGGACTCGCCTCCATTAATTTTCTTAAAAATATAAAGCCCACCCACAAAAGCTTGCATATATTGGCTTCAAATCATTCCCAGGATATTGAAGGAATATGTAGTGCAGACAAAAGCTAAAAGTCCTTTGCCCCAATTCATGTCATGTAAACATTTTCCACTAGCAAAAAAACAGTTAAGCCTTTCTTCATGAAGGTTCCAGAGATGAATTTGTGGTTTCCAAATCTGGCTCATCCAGTGCAGCAATCAATATCCACAATATTATGTTGCTGGCAAGTTGAATGACAGAGCAGTCAGTAAGGGGTGGTACAAGAGTTGCATCTAAGTGCAAAGCTGGTAGTTCCTTTTACTTGCCCAAGAGAGCATTTCATAGCAAATGCAAGTAAAATGTAGGTTGTCAATATTTTTTTTTTTTTTTTAAATCAAAATGGATCAAATAAAACAGAAAATTCAGACAGCTCAGCTAGAGCCTTTCCCACCCCCTTCTTAATATTATGATTATTTCAACCATCAATGAAAAGTTATGACGATACATTAACTTATTTTTAGCCTACTAAAGAAATCTGTCCAATCCATATGTTCACGTTTGCATTATGGGCATTTGCTTCATGTGTCTGATCAGTAGAATCTCTTGTTCCTTTCCTGACGTTTTTGGAAGACAACAGCTCCTACAACAGCGCAAACAATAATACCCAGAAGGGCAGCAAGCAGTAGCAAGAAAACCTTCCAGCCTGTCAGTGGGCCACTGCGGTAATTCCCAGTTGGGTCATCTACATTATCTATAAAATTAAAAACACAGGTAAGTTATTACAATCTGTGGGGACCGAAGCTGCATTAAATGAATATAAACAATATAATAAATGTTGTAAACCAGCAATCCGTAAGGCAAAGACAGGAAATGAAGAGTGCATTGTGGCAGAGGCTAAGACTAAACCTGAAAAGTTTTGTATATTAGTAGTAAAAAAAAATGCAGGTTGAGTGTGTCAAGAGTTCCCTGGTTCACTTCATAGCTCCACGGATGGTTCAGCTCAATCTAGTCAGTGGTTGACTCAGGATATGATTCATAAAGCTTTCATAAAAAATAGTTTGAGCAAGGCTCTAGGGCCTGATGGCATACACCCCTGGGTTCTAAGACAGCTTAGTTCAGTTTTAGACCAGCCCCTATTTCTGATTTTCTCAGATTCACTTTCATCTGGTATGGTACCTATGGATTGGAGAAAAGCTGATGTCATTCCAATATTTAAAAAGGGATTACGATCTCAGCCTGGAAATTATAGACCAGTAAGTTTGACATTTGTGGTGAGCAAATTATTTGAAGGCTTGTTAAGGGATCACATTCAAAATGTTGTCCTAGTGAATGGCATTATGAGCAGCAATCAGCATGGCTTTATGAAGGATAGATCATGTCAGGCAAATTTGATTGCTTTTTATGATGAGGTAAGTAAGATGCTGAACAGTGAAGGGGCAGTAGATGTGATCTATTTGGATTTTGCCAAAGTTTTAGATACCGTGCCCCACAAACGACTTTTTATAAACTAAGGTCTGTTGGGCTTAATGAAGTCTTTTGCACATGGATAGGAAACTGGCTACAGGATTGGGTACAGAGGGTGGTTGTAATGGTACATTCTCTGTTTGGAGTAAGGTTCTTAGTCCATCAGGGCTCGGCATTGGGTCCACTTTTTTTTAACAAAATCACCAGTGATCTTTCTGCATTAGATAGTGGGAGGCCTGGAGTAATGAATGGGCCAATAGTCCAGGCGTAAGTGCCATTAGTGGCACCTGGGAATGATTAGGGTTGCTTAAGGGGGGTTGGCGATTTGCTAGTTTGGGAGTAGAAAGGCTTATGGAATCTGATATAACAGCACTGGATAGTCCCCTTCCATTACCCAACACCGGGCTGCAGACTGATTTTCCCACCCACCTTTTCCAGTATTAAATTATAAGTTTGTTTATTGAAGCTGGTCATGAAATATTTGGGGATGTAAGTAGCTCTCTTCACATTAGGGGGAGGTGGATTGATTAAGTTATCTTCCTGGACTATAAGATGGGGAAGCAATGGCTAATGTGAATGTAATGTTATGCAAAATAATAATTTTGGTAAGTTGGAATTTCTATGATAAACCCCAAATCATGACCTTTATCCTAGTCTTAGTTTTTTTATGTTATCAATGTCTTTTTGTTAGAAATTCCTTCTGTCCAATGCTTTAATATGTCCTCCTTTCATTTTTGCGTAAATGAACAATAGACCATAAAAAAAGTTCCTCAGACAGAATATTCATTGCAGTTTCACATAACAAGAAGCTGCCAGTTGATAACAATAAAACAGGACAATGTATTTATCACCACCAATAGTGCAGGTACTTTCACTAAAGCCTTTGGACTCAGAATAGGCTATACCACAATTCTTTATGGTTTAAAGGATATAGAAGATAAACTGAATATAAAGTAACAAGTGCATCTATAGTGGCAAATTGCTGATGCCCAAAGTGCAAGAAAATATAATAATTTTCTGACTGCGCCATTAATATAGATATTGGTATATATTGCAATATATGGACAAACAATCCCTGTTGTTTAAAGGGTAAGGCATTTTTTAGTAGCTGTATGCACAGAATGTCTCAATGTCTTAAATATATTGATAATGGGTTGAGTGCAGAGGACCTTTTGCATTTGTCTATATGTATTTTGTGGTCACAGCCTCATTGCACCCCCGCCTAATGGTTTTAAATTAGTGGTGAGCACAACTTTTTCTTGTTTGTTGTAGTTATACTGGAGCAGTGACCAGCTCTCTGTTGTAGCCCCCATATATATATACAGTTTCAGTGGGTGTGTGTAGGTATGTGCGCTGGGTTTCATTTGGAGGTGTTGAACTTGATGGACTGTCTTTTTTTCAATCCTACTTAACTATATAGCCACAACAATTATCATGCACACAATTCAGTGCAAATAATTAACTTGAGTTTGTTACAGACAGGTAAATGCAAATTGCTTGGAGCCGAAAGGTGGCCATAGACAGGGAGATCCGTTTGTTTAGCTATATCGCCAAACGAGTGGATCTCTGCCCACATTGAGGTGGGCGATATTGGGCTAATCCGATCGTTGGGCCCTATGGCCCAACGATCGGATTATAATGGAGGCGATATGGGCGGTTGAATCGCATACACGCAGAGATGCGACTGGTTTTTCTTATCTGTTGGCCAAATATCGATCAAGGAAGCCGTTGGATGGCCCCACAAGCTGCCGACTGTCTGTCTGCAGCTTTTATCAGCCTGTGTATGGGGGCCTTAAGACTGATGGCACACAAGATTTGTAATCTTGGAAAGTCAGCACGATCATGAATGACAAATATCCTGAAGAAGTAAGGCATTTTTAATGTTCAAATGTTTAAATGTCCTTAATATATTGATAATGGATTGAGTGCATCGGATCTCTTGTATTTGTCTATACGTATTTTGTGGTTACAGCCTCATTGCACCCCCACCTAATGGTTTTAAAAAGTAGTGGTGAGCACAACTTTCCCTTGTTTGTTATTGTTTATACAGGAGCAGTGACCTGCTCCATATTGTAGCCCCCACCATTCCCAACTATAGTCAGGTAGTCCCACAGGTGGCTAATAAAAGTACAACCAAGTTTGGGAGTTTCAATTTGAAAGCAGCAATTAAGTTGCAGGTAAAACTTAGTTCCTTTGTAAAATGTATAACGAAGCAATAGAATTCTTAATGAATGAGATGCAAATTGAGTGTAGGACTGGCCAGATATGGGATGACTTTGATGTAGTTGGCCATCTTAAATATATTGCAATATATGGACAAACAATCCCTGTTTTGTTTAAAGGGTAAGGCAGTTTAGTAGCTTAAAGGACATGTCAACCCCCACATCAAGAATTTAATCAGTAAAAAGCCTAATTACATTCTTCACATACTGAGTATTCCAGTCATTGAAAAGAAATCCACTAAGGAGCTTAGTTGATTTAAGCTTCCGGCTTCTTTCCTCCACGATCTTCCTCTCTCCCCCCTCCCTTCAGAAAGAGCGCTGCTGTTTGGCGATATGCACATGCACACTTCGTCTGAAACAATCTAGCTCAGTAGAGGGGAATCATCTTCAGCTAAAACTTTCAGCCGCATCATCAGTGACGTCTGAATACATGCCTAGCAACTCTATCCACCAATCAAAAAATAGTATTTGTGGTTGCTATAGGGACTCGACTTGTAAGCTTTAACTCGATGCTGCCCCTGCTCCTAGCACATATTTCTTCTGCTGACTGCAGCAAGCAATGGAGACAGCAGAGAGTTTAACTAGTACACTGCCTTTTACAACCAGGAAAACCATGCAAGTGCAGCAAGTTAAAGCAGGCATTATTTCCTATGAAATCTTAAATGAAATTAAATTAGTAATTACAATGTAGAGGTCACGCAGGCGGGACTATCAGCGGATGAGCAATACAACCAGGAAACGTGCAACCTGGAAAAAATGGCCGCCGGGTAAATGCTAGCATCAATCGAGAAAGAACGCAGTGCTGCAGGGAGCAGGAGGGGAATTTCGTGGCTAAAGTAATTTGGTGTGGGTTGGGTTAAGGTAAACTATACAGGCATGCCAATACTGAAAAAAGGTTGACATTTCCTTTAAGGCACAATGTCCTTAATATATTGATAATGGGTTGAGTGTAGAGGACCTCTTGTATTTGTCTATGTGAATTTTATGGTCACAACCCCGCTTAATGTTTTTTAAAAATTAGTGGTGAGCACTACTTTCCCTTGTTTGTAATATCTTGAAGACGCTTTTCCCTTTACGGACACTGCAGCAATCACACTTAATTAAGTCAAATTAAGTCAAATCACCACATATAATGTATTTAACATGTAGCAATCCAAGTGTTAATGAAGGGAATCATCACCCACTGTAGCACATATTTCCTGCAGGTATGTGCAGTGACAGCTATAAGTGACAGACTTATCGAATAAAAAGAGAACAAGATGCTGCATTGTACTTGCTTACCATACAACTACTGTCCACAACACAGTAAACATGCCTTTTGTGAGCTGTGTGACAAAAAGATCTTGCTTGCACCCTTCCTTGCTGGATTATACAGTACATAAAAATAAAGTGGGACAAGAAAATAATGATCACCAGGTTTTCCAAACAGAGAACTTGGCATAGAAAACCGGCCAAAGCTACTTACAGGGAAATATATTCTAAAGATAGTTACTACTAGTAAATATCTATATTTACTATATATATTTGTGCTTTTAGTTTTTATTACTTAACAGAAACACACAAAAATGGAGGACCCACACATGGGTGAAACAGGACTGAACTGTATTTAAATAAAAAGTGTCCTGTATTTGGTCAACTCATATCTGTCTTGTCTCCTTTCCCAAATAAATATCAAAGCTCCATCAGCAAAGTGCCAAGTTATATACAAGTTTTATTGATCACTAAATCTTACTCACCCTTGGGAGACCTTAGCAGGCTTACACTGGGCTCTATCTTAGTCCAATCAATGTTCTCATCATCTGATGAATGGTCAACCATCAGCTGGTAAAGCTTCATTGAAATGATATCATGATTATCTAATATGCAGAAATATAACTTATTTTAAAAATATGAAGCATTTTTATAAAACAAAAACATAAAAACCAGAATCAGTTGATAAAAAAGTTGAATGAAAGGTTAAACTGCACTCCTAAGCAAGCACCAACCTGATAAATCTCCAGTTGCAGCAGATGCTCCAAAATAATAACCAGTTGGTAACCGGACCCCAGCTATATCTAGACAATTCTTCCATTCATTCTTATCTTCAATATCAGTCATCACCTTCAATGAAACCAGGGCAAAAAGTGAAAAAAACCAAGATCTTTAAGTGGAGATGATCATTGTCAACTGTAGCAGAAAACAAAGCTTCCTCACCGTAAGGCGCCCCTGAGAATAGCGGACAGCAAGGAAGGTATCATGATTCTTGTTGCGGATATCAACTGTGCAGCCTGCCAGTTCTGCTGTTCGTCCATCTTTGCTGTGGTCATACTCCAGGGAGCCATTGTTTACCATTACAGAGATGTAAGGGAAAACACGCTACAAAGTTTAATATATGAGTGAGAACCAATTTGAAGTGGTTTTGAAAAGGAGGAAGTACTTTTTTTCTTTAGTGTAGTAACCTTTTTTCAAATGGGAACATTTTTACATCAATAACTTGATGCTTGGAGCTTCACAGTTAAAGTCACTTTCATATCATGAACCATATTGCATTGATAATATCTATGAATTTTAATTAGTGATACACATATGATTGACTTGTTGAATTGTATAGAAATCACAGAACAAGTGCTTCGAAAGGGAGGATAATAAATAAAAAATAACCCAGGAATCAGTTTGGGATTCGGCCTTTTTCCAGCAAGATTCGGCTGAATTCTTGTGTGTGGCCAAACTGAATTTGCATATGTAAATTAGGCGTGGGAAGCGAAATCACTTTACTTTTTGTCTCAAAACAAGGAAGTAAAACATTCTTTTTCCACCTCTAATTATCATTTGCAAATTAGGATTCAGTATGGGATTTGGCTGAATATTTAACAAAGGATTTGTGGATTCAGCCGAATCCCAAATAGTGGATTCAGTATTTTAACTGGCTACTACTGTAATTGTCTTGAAAATAGTGCAGGTTGTATCTTGCATACGGCAATTCCCATTATAGTCAAAAGACAGCAATCCACAACATTTTAGGTCCTTTCTGAAATGTGGCATTCACAATGCCTTTTTGAAGTATAACCCTAAATGAAAAATCTTCCGGGTGGTTATATGAACATTATTTGCATGACAACCTTTGTTTAACTATAAGAAACATATACTATAAAAACAGGAATCCTACAATATTCTAGTCACCCACACAATACAAATGCACAATATATTAACATCACCTACCTCTGTTGTTTCATCATTGGGATAAGTGTCCAAAAACACTGCCAGACCATGAAACTTATCTTGGTTTCCAAAAACAGGCCCTTTAAAACAAAGGGATAAGAAGAGTTTATTAAAGTGATACTGACACTAAAAATTAATTTTAACATATGAGTGTACATTAAATGTTCCCTATAGGTCATGTTGATCATTTTTTTGCTGAGAGGTTTGTTTTTGTATATAATTGTTGGTTGACGTTCCTAAGCCTGACTCTCTGACAATCTGACTTTGCCAACCTGACTGTCCCATCTCAGCATGTTATTTACAGTTTCTAATGCGAACGGACTTCTGCGGCACAAATATGGCAGCCCCCTCATACAGGAACATGGGGGATCAGACAGGTAATGTAAAAGCATCATGCAAATACTTTATGGCAAAGTTAGAAGTAGTTTTCAAAGCCAATATTATAACCCATGTAAAAAAAAAAAAAAAAAAGTTTAATTTCTAATTTCAGGGGTCAGTATCTCTTTAAGCAATCTGCCAAACAGAATATACAAATATGAAACAAAGCTTCTCCGATCCTTACCAGGCTGTAATCGATCCCTAGCATACCACAGGGCAAAACCATCTCCATGCAGGTTTTTCTTTCCAGATCCATGGATTCGGAACTGAACATGCAGCTCCCAGTCTTTCAAAAAGCAGGGCTAGGACACAATAAAACATTATTAGAATAAAGTCATGCACTTTGCCTAAAAATCTAAACTAAACAGATGCTTCTTACCAATCTATTCCAGATAGAGCCTTCTTTGCTCCTCTCGTCAGTAGTGAGACGGACATATTGACTGGTTAACATTGTGCTTCCACTGAAATCCCACATTGGCATTGAGCTGGATCCCACTCCTGACAAATGAAAACAAAAATGTTGACATTCAAA
>CM044436.1:91671306-91688285 GCA_024363595.1 Xenopus borealis
TTTGCTCCTTTGGTGTTTATAAGACCATAAAAGAAGCAATAAGGGTCATATCACTTAAAATAATAAATGACTGCCTATGTTTTCTCATAGCCTATGAGAGGTACCATAAGTGCATGGAGAGTGCATATCCTCTTTTTACTGCATGGATTTCTTTCCACACAGGATCAGATGTCACCTGACTGGCCATTTTAAAGAACCTCTAACATCAATTAAAAAAAAAACAAAAAAACTTTAATATACATTTTAAAAAAAGACACAAGACAAAGCTTTTATTAAGAAACAACTTACCGAAACGGCACTTGGGCTCCTCTTCAGGAAAGGCGAATGATCCATCATGCGGCACTCAATTTCTCATCCCTGGCCATCTGTTATAAGGAAGGTAGGGAGGAGAAATCAAATGCCGCACAATGGATTGCGTTTTCTGAAGAGAAGTGCAAGCTTAGTTTCAGTAAGTTATTTCTCAATAAAAACTTTGCATTTTTAAAGTCTAATTTGTCTTGCGTTTTTTTTCTTTAAATGTATACAAACACATTCAAATATATATATTTATCTTTTTTTCCTTTTAATAACATTGGGATCAACCACCATTTTTACCGGCCAGGCCGGCAAAACACCGGCCAGGTGGCAACCCTAAGTGTTGTGTAAATGCAATAAGTAACTCGGATTTCTTCACTTGGACAGGTACGGATAGGATTTATATGACCAAATCTGTGTAAAGCAAAGCAACTTCTTAACTCTCAAGAAAAACATTTCACAAATAAAAATAAATTTTCTTGATTCCATGGCTATTGAGTATGTCCTAAGAAGGAAGTCCCCTAGATTTCTAACATGACAAGGACTGAAACACAGTACAATAAATGAGACAAGACATGCTAATTCCGCACACACTAGTTTTAGAGCTTTCTCATACCTCCCAACTGTCCCTTTTTCGGTGGGACAGTCCCTCTTTTGACAGCTCAACCTGCAGTCCCTCATTTGTACTGGAAAGTCCCTATTTTCTCTGCACTGAACAGCCAGAAAATGAAACAACGTTTCTAATTTTATTGGCAGAGAGCCCAGAACAGCTAAAAGGTGCAAATAAGATACTTTGTAATAAATTTGAGATAAGAAAATAAGTAATTGTAACACTTTAAATAATCATTATGCTGCAAAAAGAATTCCTATGTACTCCTGGTACAAATGGCAATAAAGAAATCTTGAATCTAATCTTGAATCTTGAGGTCCATTGGGAATGAGGGTTGTGTAAAAATTTCACAGTGCTACGTGCAACAAATTTTTTTTCCCCTCTTTTTATTTCCAGAATGTTGTGAGGTATGCTTTCTGTTATGGATTCGTTTTGGAAATAGGTTTTACAAATACTCACTGCAGCGTAAATGAAATACGGTCTCATATGAGCTGGGACTGGGTCATTATCACCCTGATATGGGTTTAGTTGACATGATCTCTCACACACACACACACACACACACACACAAAAAAACTCTCTCTCTCTCTCACTCACTCACTCTCTCTTCTCTCTCTCAGACGGCAAAGCGCAGTTTCTCTTACCCTGATATGGTTTGATAAGCGAGTGGTCCCTCTTTAAGTATTCACTGTTTCCATCTGTCAAATCAGCAAAAGCCTTAAGTCCCATCACGAACAAACTTAGAAACCTTAGCTGCCACAGCGCCGCCATCTTTACCGACTCCCTGGAGCGCACAACTTCCTGCTTCCCCTAGAGTCACTTCCGCGCATTACTAGTAGCTCATAAACTGAAACATATTGATGCAACAGTGCAGTTATCCCTGTCATTGCTACGCTGATCTGAACCCGCTGCGAAGCGGCTGTACCTGATATTTGTTTACAACGAATATACGCTTAAAAAGAAGGCATAAGCACAATATTTCCCAAATCAAACATGGCCGTGTAAAGCGCAACGACAGGAAAACGCAAAGGCTGATCTAACCAATAGCAATTAAGCGAGTAATCACTTTTACCTAGCGGTAGCTCGTTTCCATTGGTTGTTGTCTCTGTTTTATCAGTTCAAGGGAAAGTAAGTTCCAGTGAACAATGCAGGGTTGCCACTTGCCAGGTTAGCGGGTTTCCAGACAAATTTGACTAATTTAAAGCCCAGGCAGGTTTTCGAAAATAAAAACTAGCCAAGGCACGGATTTAGGATATTTTTTGGGTCTTTGGCTGGTTGGTACTTTGGAAACTAGTCAAAGTTTTATTTTGCCCTAATGTGCCAAGCCTGTGTCTCCCAATGCATGTTGGGTAATGAAGCTTAAGGGGGAATCCAACCACCCTAGGCGCTAACCCCTTCCCCCGGCTTTTTCTAGAAAAAAATATCGGCCATCCTATATATTTAAGTTTTTCCCTATTAACAACATTGGGATCAACCATCAAAAATACCGTCCAGGCTCGTGGCAACCCTACCCCCGGCCTACCTCTCCCTCGGGCTACTGCCTCTAAGTTGCTACTTACCCCTCTGTGTAATTCCCTTCCAGCGACATTCACAGGGGCCATCTTCTCTTCAAACCTCTTCTTCCTGGATGCTGCTCCGTCGGCAGCGCATGCGCAGTAGGACGCTGGTACTAATGCGCATGTGCACAAAGTTCATGAGGTTCAATTGCCGCCGAATGCCGACGGATCCAGGAAGAAGCGGTTTGAAGAGAAGATGGCCCCTGTGAATGTCGCCGGGGGGGGGGGGGGGGGGGGAGGAGGCCTATGACGGGGGGAGGGGTTAGGGCCAGGGGGTTGGATTCCCCTTTAACTGCCAAGTTTACTGTAAGACTGCAATATCCAGCATGCAATGGGACTGACTTGTGAACAGTTCCCTCATGCCAAGTGTTGTTCCTGATTAGATTTTTTTCAAAATGCTGTCATGAAAATAAAGTTAATGCCTGGAATTAGAGAGTTATTTAGCACAGCCAGTTGCTATCTAAAAAAGCTTCACTGTGTGATATAGCAGGGATTATTATTAACCTAGCTACTGCACTGATTTGAATGAGAGACTGGAATATAAATAGGAGAGGATCTGATTCTGAATAGAAAGATGAGCTATAAAAAATAGCAATAACAATAGATTTGTAGCTTTCCACAGCATTTATTAGTGGGCTATTAGAGCCCACATTCTGGTTGGGGATAACAGTAGTTTTTTTTTCTTCAAAAATGCCCCCTCCAGCTAGGCTACCCTAGCAAGCAGCCATGTCAGGTCATTCACATAATGAAAATCTGCCCGATTTGCTTGTTATGCGCATGCACGCGAAGTTGCATGCTCGTTATGCTCATGCATATCTACTGTTATCCCTACTGTTATCCCCAACCAAAATGTGGATACCCACCTGGCCGGTATTTTACGAGCCTGGACGGTATTTTTGATGGTTGATCCCAATATTGTGGATAATGTTTTTACCCAACAGGTGTCCTTTAATAGCTAACCAACACGTTAAGGGCCCTTACACACGGGCGTTTTTACCTGCACTCCCCTGCGTTCTGTTTTGCTGCGTTCAGCCGATGTCAATTATTTTCAATAATTGGGGCTGTACTCACGCAAACACATGTAGGCGCCGAACACAGGAAAAATGCAGCATGTTGCGTCTGAACCTGCATCTGGTGCCTACATGCGTTCATGTGAGTACAGCCCCATTGAAAATAATTGAGTGCATCTATAACTGCGCTCCCCTGTGGCTGAACGCAGCAAATCGGAACACAGGGGAGTGCAGGTTAAAACGCATCCTTATAGGAGTTCAGAGTTATACAGGAGTAGAATATCAAAGTGCAGTGGCTTATGCTGTGCACAAGGGGTCAGTGTGTTACCACCTTCAATACCATTTACACTATCACTCTGCAGAATACATTTAGAAACAAAAGTAAATTATAAATGTTTTCAATGTAGTCACAAAACAGGATAATGAGAAATACAAAGAATTGCAATTGCTAAGTACAGGCCAAAATCATTACCCAAAAATGAGGTTTCCTCAGTCTACCTGCATGGGTAAACTAAAGGGGCAAGGCACCTGCAACAAAAAAGGCCAGTCATATAATAAATGTAATTTACTGTGGGTAACAAAACATCCTGGGTCTTCTGCTGCTTGAGTAATCAGCAACACAGATAGGGGCCCCCTGCAAGGAGCCACAGGACTTTGTACTCCAAAACAGTGACTCCTATTATTTTACATAATGTGTTATATCGATGCTGAAATAGTAAGTGTGCTCCTATGGGGCATTCATAGTAATTGCATCATTACCTGCTCTTAAACATGTTGGGGTTCCTATCTGTGAACTAAACCTACTTACATGACCAGCAGCAACATCTGATGCAATCACTTTTAGGGGGCCCATTTACTAAATTCGTGTGAAGGATTCGAAATTCGATCGAATTCCGAATATGCAAATTTGGCCACTTCGATGATCGAATATGCAAAATTTCAATCGTATCGAATGATCGAATATTCGACCATTTGTTGATCAAAATACTTCCCCTTTTAAATTTTCTTCGACTGCCTACTTCGCCAGATTGAATTTACCGAATTGCAATAGAAGCCTATGGGAACCCCCCATAGGCTTCTTTTCTAAGTTTTATGTTCAAATACCAATCGTCTGATCGAATGCTTCGATCATTTGATTCAGAAGATTTTTCGAAAAATCGAACGTTTTTTACAATCGTTTGATCGTACGATTTTATCGAGAATCGAATAGCTGCCAAAAACCATCAAATTTTACTACGATTTTATCGAATTTTCAATCGAAAATCATAGAAGGGTCGAATTTGAGGGCAAATAGCCCTTAGTAAATCTGCCCCTAAGTGTTTTTTAATTTTTATTCTTTTTGCCTTTTATTAATTCAAACAGTCATCCCAAACCATGTTTTATAAATATGATTTATGATGAATGTAAATAGCTACATACCTTGCCAGCAATTATGGAGAATGTTTTGCTAGATAATGGCATTGCAGCATGTATAAGTCACCATTGGGCCAAATGAAACCATTCAATTGTTAAATTATGGTGGATGGTACTAGAGGAAGTGGTGACTAAATCAGGCAATGTCAATCAAAAACTTCTCTAGAGAGAAACATATTGGATATGGAAATGAAATACTTTGGCACCTAGGGGCCTTGAAGCAATTAACTATACATGTTTCTTATGAATTTATGTCTAATATCTGCATTCCATTTTCTTGCAGTGATGGAGGAGAACACGTTTGGAAATTGAGTTGATTGAGAGACATAAGATAGAGTCTTTTTCTTCTCTGCAGTTAGTAAGTTTTATAATTAACCATTAATTCAGTGATTTAAAAAAAAAAAAAAAATATATATATATATATATATATATACAGTATATATATATATATATATAGTAGAAAATATCTGATTTCCAGTACATTCACAGAAGTCTGGAAAACCTTCAAACTTTAAGATATTGCAAGTGGTCCCTCTCAGGGGGTAATGCAGCCTGTCTTAGTGATCTTACCCAGCACTAGGGATTCCACTGTGTATCTTGTTCCTTGGCACTTTTCCTGCTCCTGAGCTCACCGCTCTTGTCTGGTGGCTTGATCGTAGAAAAGGTGCTAACCCCAACTACTCTCCTTGTTGGATCCAGAAAGCTGCTACAAGTTAAAAAAATTAATTGGCCCCTATAAGTTAAAAATATTTTTAAAAATGGCACATGGCCTCCCATAAGAGCTCTTTAAAAAAAAAAAACAGGGCCAGGGCCCCCCAAAAAGTTTTTAAAAAATCATTGGTGTCCAGGGTCCCCCATAAAAGTTTTAAAAAAAAACATTGGCATCAGCCCCCCCCCCTACAAGTTAAAAAGAAACTTTAGGGTCCTAGAGAATATTTAAAAAAAAAAAACATTGGTGGCAGGGGCCTATAGATTATAAAAATAATACATTGGTAGCCAGGGGTTTAAGGGTTTAATAAAAAAAAACACACATAAGTCTTCAGTAGAACTGAACTCATGTCTTCAGGACCTCAAGATCGGCTTCTTTCGTGACTTCAGGTCTTTTTGCAGATTTAGATCTTCAAGTTCAGCTCCTTTCGTGACTTTTTGCGGCTTCGGGACTTCAATTTTGGGTGTTCAGGTCTCAGGACTTCAGCTCTTGGGTACTTCGGCTATTCTGGACTTCAGTGGTTCAGGACTATGGCTAGGGTTGCCACATTTTCTTGAAAAATATACTGGCCTTCCTATATATTTTTTTTTTCCCTATTAATAACATTGGAATCAACCATCAGAAATACCGGCCAAGTGGCAACCCTAACTATGGCAGATGTGGTTTGGCAGTCAAGGGGGCCCGACTTTCAAAAGCTGCAACACAGCCGGGTCCCCCTTAAGGCCTGGTACAGTAGTACCCCCTGTGGCCAGGGCCGTTTTAAGGCCTTGGTGGGCCTTGGGCAAAAAGTCAACTAGTGGGCCCAATACCCCTGAAACTACACCCACTTTTGGCCACACTGCCCCAGCTGGGGCCATCCAGGCATCCCACTCATCCGCACCATCCACCACATTCATGGCTCCATGCTGGGGGCCGGGGCTGTATCCAGGAGGCACTCACTGTGCTGCAGCGGAACCGGATCCATATGCCCCGCTGCCCGTCTCTCTTCCTCCAACGCATCACACACGGCATATATACTTCGCTGTTTTTCCTATTAATTACATTGGGATCAGCCATCAAAAATACAGGCTGGTAAAAAAAACGGCCATGTGGCAACCCTACACATGGCTCTCTCTCTGGACTGCGGCAGTGGGCCCTGGGCAGATGCCCCTTTACTTGTATTATTAAAGCGTCCCTACCTGTGCGGCTGTGCCACCCTAATGGCGGCCCAGCACATGCATGTGTTTTGGGTTGATTTATTGAAATTTTCTGCTAAAACTCACCCATCTCTTCCACTTCCTGCTGCCTTCTTTCCCAGGCTTTACAGAGTAGCTTTCACTCAGCATACTGCACTGTAGGATTGTAGCCAATCAGCAGCTAGTCCAGCGCTGTCAACACCTCCTATTTTATAGGGAGTTACCAGATTTTACTGTGTCCCCCAGTCTCTTGACACTTTTATACATTCCCCATATTTCATGATGTTTGCACACAGACGAGTTGCTGGGCGACGCAGATCACGGTTTCTGTGACTACAGGAGATATTCTGTGCATGCACATGATTCTTCTTTTTAAGATTTGGCAGACTCACTGAAAATAAACGGCAAGAATGTGATTTAAAAGCGTTCCAGTTGTTTATTTGTAAGTGACTGAATTTTTAAGAGTGAGTATTTTCTTTATTAAGCTCAGGTTCAGGTTGGGTTATGGCCAGTGCAGGCACTTAACCAAGTAAAATTCAGGGGTAAAATGGGGTGAACGGGACAGTCCGGCTTTTGACAGCTCAACCCGCAGTCCACGGCTTGTTGCTGAAATGTCCCTTTCTTTTTGATCTCCTGCACGGAACAGCCAGAAAAAGATACAAAGTTTCTAACTTAATTGGCTTTTGGCAGAGAGCCCAGGACAGCAGCCAGGTGCACTAAGAGACCTTTGTCATAACTCCCAATTGTCCCTTTTTAGGAGCTCAACCCGCTATAACTCATTAGTACTGGAAAGTCCCTTATTTCTCTGTACTGAACAGCCAGAAAAAGAAAAAAGTTTCTTAGTTCATTGGCTTTTGGCAGAGAGCCCAGAACAGCTAAAAGGTGCAACTAAGATACTTTGTAATAATTTTGAGATAAGAAAATGGGTAGGGATGCACCGAATCCAGGATTCGGTTTGGGATTCTGCCTTTTTCAGCAGGATTCGGTCGAATCGAATCCTAATTTGAATATGCAAATTAGGGCCAGGGAAGGAAATCACATGACTTTTTGACACAAAACAAGGAAGTAAAAAATGTTTTCCTCTTCCCACTCAGTTCGGATTCGGTTTGGTATTCGGCCAAATCTTTTGGCAAGGATTCGGGGGTCTGGCCGAATCCAAAATAGTGGATTCAGTGCATCCCTAAAAATAAGTAATTGTAACAGTTTAGGTAAGGAGAAATATTCCTTAAACTTTCATAACCTGCCAAATTTTGTAAAATGAACATGGAAATTAGGGTGTGTGGCCACATAAATGGGCATGGCCAAAAAATTAGCCACATTACAAAAAAACCATTTTTGTCCCTCTTTTTACTTCCAAAATTTTGGGAGGTATGCTTTTGTCACAATTTTGAGTTAAGCAAATAAGTATTGTAACAATTTAGATAAACAGGTCTCTCTGGAGAATTAGATTCACAGCTAAATGGTAAACTTCACCTTCATTAGCAAAATTGTAATGACTGAAAAAACCCACTTTCACAATCTGACAAATTCTGTAAAATGAACATGATAATTAGGGGGTGTGGCCACACAAATGAGCGTGGTCAAATATCTGGCGGCTACTCTTAGTCCCCTTCTATTACCAAAATGTTGGGAGGTATGCTATTCCTTTACAACCCTATTGAAATTGTGTTGCTCTGTCACCAATTTACCAACCGCAATTTCCTCCAGCTAAGAAGGGGTAGCAGCCATTTACGCAGCCTATCTGTTACGCCATACATTGCGTTTTCTTTACTGGGCAAGTAATCTAGATGCCGAACCCGATTGGTTGAAAGAGCGACTCGGCTCCGCCTTGCGGGAGTGTGTTTGTCCTTGACGCTGTGTGAGTGTGTGTGAGAGCGAGAGAAGGAAACACAGGCCGCGAAGTTTTTATTATGGCGCAGCCGGAGATTGAGGGCTTTACCCCAAGTGCGTATGACAGTGAGGGCTTCAAGAGCAAATTCATAAGGAAAGTGAAGGAGAACCCGTTTGTACCTATTGGTGAGTGTGACATGCGGGCGTTAGGGTGAGGGAGGGAGTGCAGCCCTGCTCTGTGTATATATCATAATTACTGTCTGTATCTGCTTTATGTTATATTGATCTATTACTGAGGAGAGGCAGGGTCCTGTGTGGGTTTCAGAGCACAGCAATACCTTATTGTATAGATAACGGGAAATAGCATTTGAACATAAGTAATAAAAAAAATTACAATAGTTTTACTGCTTTTGGCCCCCTCTCCAGGACTGTATTTAGGTCTGATGCCTACTTAAACACGCCCTTATGCAGAGGCGGCCTAGCCGGCCAGGCATCCTAGGCACCCCAGCTGGGCAAATCGTCCTCCCAACCCTGTATTCCGCACATGCACCAGTGGCGTAACTAGTACCAGGGGAGCAGGGGGTGCAATTGCACCAGGGCCCCCTTCCTCTCGGGGGCTTGGTGGAGAGTCTAGGAGAACTCCATTGTGCAATTCATAGGGGGAGAGCCCGATAGGGGGGCCCGGTTGCAAATCCTGTACCACCAGCGAGTAGTTAAGCCACTGACATGCACACTAGTGGCACTCGCGTACACGTGCTCATTAACGGCCTGAACATCAGCATCTTTCCCCATTATCTTGCCAGAAGCACTCAAGACCGGAAGTCTAGTGCCAGGACCTGTCTAGGGTTAGGCAGAAGAGGTAGCTGCCCAGCGCCCCAAATCGTTGCGCCATAGTCGGCTGTCCTTTCTGCCTACCCCCTAGTTCCAGCCCTGCCCTTATGTTGTTCGTGTGACATCACTTCCGCGTGCTTCCTCGGCCCTCACCCCCTCAGCTCTGTCATCGAATTTCCTATGGAAATCTGTGGGGTGGGTGTTTAAAAAAAAAATATGAACCCTGAGGGCCACCCCCAAAACATTCCACCCTAGGCAGGCACAGGCCTTAATATAAACATGGCTCTGCCCCTTTCCAGTTCCCATAATCTGAATTCATTTAATCTCCAACCAGTGGCTCATGAGCAACCCCTTGGATGTTGCTCCCAGTGACCTGAAAGGAGGTGCTTATTTTTAAACTCCTGACTTGGAGGCAAGTTTTGATTGCATTAAAATCACGTGCCGCGTGCGCTGCCAAACAGAGCCTCCTGTAGCTGACAGTCCACATAGGACAGGGGCAACCAAATAGCCAATCACAGCCATTATTTGGCAGCCCCAGGAACTTTTTGCATGCTAGTGTTGCTCACCAACATTTTACATTTGAGTGTGGCTCACGGTTAAAATAGATTGGGAGCCCCTGATCTAATCCTGCCAGAGAAAAGTCCTAAAAACCCTCCCAGGTGGATCTGACAGCACAGAGTTGGGCATGTGATCAGGAACCTGGTCAGAAAAAAATAGGGTATGGTCAACAGTCTCTCAAAAAAATCTCTGGCAAGTGCCCTTCCATGAAATCATAAAATCATCCCACCTCAGAGTATAAGGTAACAATATAACTTCATAATCTCTTTTCCATTATCTCTTACATTTGAGTAGCGATGACATGTCACCCAAAAGAAACATCCTATTTTATCACATTAGTCAAGCAAAATGAATTTTATTAACACTATATACATTATTTGGTTCTTGTTTCCTTCAGTCTGGGAATTCATAATTATAGCAAGCAGGCAGGAGCCATTTTGTGGACACTGATATTGAGGCAAGCGTTCTATCATCTTAGAATCTTGTTTGTGCACCAGAATGGGGGACCCAATGTCCATCCCCATGTCCTGGCTACACACTTAAACAGTGAAGAGAATGGGGGAATGTGTGGAGAGCAGTGACATCTAGGAAGTGCTGAATGGAAAGTGAAAGTAATTGTCTGCCCACGCCTCTATGCCACTGGCATAGGGAGGGGCAGACACTATTTGATTGACAGCTGATATTTTTAAATGAACTTACAACAGCTATAAATGCTTTAATAAAGAATAGAAATTGGATTTCATGTTTAATTTGAAAATTACTTTTAGTATACAGATTTTTGTGTCTGGGTGACAGGTCCACTTTAAAATAATCCATCATCGTCCTTTTAGTTAATGCCACAAATCTAGGTTTTGTTTGCCATGATTGATACTGGTTTCCAGCATGTTTTCTTTACATCCATACAAATTAGAATATTAATTGCTGCACACCCCAGTCCCATAGGCTGTGCTAGTCTGCAGAGTACTGCGAGGTAGTGACCTGAACCCGGCTAGGTACAAGCGGAATAGCCACAAAGTGGTAATTTTGTGGGAAAAAAGTCCCTAATTCTTTGTCTGTGAGGGCAGTACATGGTTAACTTGGCTGGGTATCCCAACAACAGTGTGTGCCTGATCCCTCCTTCCCTTGTGGGTCTTCCAAACATTTTTTGTGAAGATTTGTCACCAGAGTTACAGCACTTCCAGGTAAATGTGACTTCACTTCTGGTTTTGCATGTCCCCCCCCCCCTTCCTTTGGAAGGTTAGTGGTCCTAATGTGGGTCGGGTAGCGGGTCTAATTGCGGGTCTGGGGTACGGGTTTTCATAAAATGGATGCTAGCAGGACTCTACTACAAGGATTATGATATCATACAGATGCGCAAGTCAGATTCTGAATTAACTCCCTTTGTGTCCCCCCCAGCAATTTTGATGGTAAAGATCATCTCTAGCTTAGAATTGCTAATTGGACTCCTAGGGCTAAAATGCTCCTCCATTTTACATGTGAGTTGTCCACTATCTATTTCTGTTCATGACAGGGATGGGGTAATGGAAAATATCTGTCAATTAGCCTAATGTTACAAAGCAAGTGTATTTAAAGCTTGTTGAATAACCATGTTGTCTCAAAACTGATCACTTGAGATACAGGATGGAGGAGGGATGAGATAAGAGGAATGATTATTTGAGGTGCTTTATTGTCAGCAGGAGAGGAGATTTCCAGCAGGTGACGGCCAATAAAAACACAATATCATGCACATCTGCTTTATTTTATATTAAAGGAATATTGTCATGATTTCTGTAGTTTTTATTTCTTAATTACACTGTTCACACTGCAAATAATTCACACTACCATATAACATTTCATTCCTGTACCAGCAAGTGTATTTTTTTTTTCATTTATAATATTGGATTTTAGGCAGCCATGTCAAATCATTTTGCCTGGTCATGTGAAACGGGAAAGAGCCAGTGCTTTAGGATGCAACTGCTTTCTGGCAGGCTGTTGTTTCTCCTACTCAGTGTAACTGAATGTGTCGCAGTGGGATCTGACTGGGGGCAGCTGGGAAACTGACAATATGTCTAGCCCAGTGTCAAGTTTCAAAATTAAATATAAATAAATCTCTCTGCTCTTTTGAGAAATGGATTCTTTGCAGAATTCTGCTGGAGCAGCACTGTTAACTGATGTGTTTTGAAAAAAAAGCAATGGTTGATGTTCTTTGTATTTTTTCAGTGCATTCCAGCAGTGCTAGGATAATAAGATATTTGTTAGGCTCGGTGCTATCTGATGTTGTGTTCTGATCTTTCCAGGGTGCCTTGCCACAGCCGGAGCTTTAACCTATGGCCTCATCTCTTTCAAGCAAGGAAAAACGCGCCAGTCTCAGCTCCTGATGCGCACCCGTATCCTTGCCCAAGGATTTACAGTTGCTGCTATCATGGTTGGTGTAGTTATGACTGCCATGAAGCCTCGTGACTCCCCCAAGTGAGAAAGAAGCAGCTGCTGAAGTAACACAATGTCTGCATTAAAGCTCTATTTATCCTTGCACCATAGATGTTACAGTGGTTCAAAGAAATGCAGCTTTGGTACTGGCTGCACTCTTATTTGAGACTATAAAAAGTGTATTTTTTAGGTTAAGAAATACATCTGCCATATAAAATAAAAACTCTGTTTTCATTGAAGTTGTATGTAAGTATTGGAGGTGGGTATTCAATTCCTCATGATTTATCCTGAAGGGAAAAGCTGAGTTTTTAAATAACTTTAAATTAGGGATGCACCGAATGCAGGATTCGGCCTATTTCTGCAGGATTCGGATGAATCCTTCTTCCCGGCCGAACTGGATCAGAATTTGCATATGCAAATTAGGGGTGGGGAGGGAAATCGCTTGACTTTTTGTTACAAAAAAAGGAAGTAAAAAGTGGTTTCCCCTTCCCACACCTGATTTGCATATGCAAATTAGGACTTGGTTCGGTATTTTGCCAAATCTTTTGCAAAGGATTCAGGGATTCGGCCGAATCCAAAATAGTGGATTCAGTGCATCCCTACTTTAAATTGCAGTTGTACCTGCTGTGCATTCCAAGACAAAATCCCATGCTCTTCCTTCCTCTCTCTGAATATGAAATATTATTAAAATATCTAATTATGGCTTATTTCTGTACACACAAACATTTAAAACAATATATGTAGCAGAGGGATGCTAGTTTTCTAGGTTTGACATGCAGATATTCGCTTTCCCTTGTGCCCACAAAGCACTATTTTTACTCTGCTTGTTATCACAACATGAAATATGTGGCCTTTTTTAATGGACAGGGGCCATATGAGGTCCTTGGAATTTTGTGTGGTTTCCTATCATGTAACTAACTAATAAGCTTGTCCAGTTTAGCTCCTGGAGACAACTTGTCACAGTAAGGAGATTTTAGTCCCTTTCATAGGCAGGTATGTGATGAATTTGGGAAAATCATAGATTGTGCAAATTGCCAGCTACACTGATTTTTATCTTGCTGAAGAAATGACAGCTATGGTCTCCTATCCAGAGTATTGTTTACCCAATTAGCAAGCTTTGCAAGTTATGTTTTGTATAACATACGGCCTTGTATTGAAAAAAGAAGGGCCTCCGTATTGCTGTTAAAGTAAAGAAAACATCATGTAGGGTTGCCCTGCGCTGTTTAAACTGATGTGTTTGCTTTAGAAACACTACTATAGTTCATATAAACAAGCTGCTAAGTAGCAATGGCGGAAATTGAAAAATGGCTATATGGCACAGGATAAGTAATGGATAACATAACATTTTGTTCTACAGAGCTTATCTGCTATCTGCTGTGTAACTTCAGCCTTTTCTCCTTTGACTAATTGCCCCCATGGCTACACAGCAGCTTATTTATATAAACAATAGTAGTACTTCTGAAGCAAACACTGCAGTTTTACCAGTTCAGGGCAACGATGCATTATATTTTTATTACTTTAAAACTATTTCATTTTTTGATGTTACAGGTCCTTTAACATGATTTTATAGTTGAGTTAAGGTATGAAGATCTAAATTATGGAAAGATCCGCTATTTGGCAATCGCGGGGTCCCAATGCTTTCTGGCTACCTGTATTCCAGTTTGGCAAGATTCTTTAATATGCCGTTTAATATGATATAAACAATCTGTTGCTTAAATATTCATTTTGGGGGTAAAGTTTTCCTTTACTTAATCCACTGAGAAGCCTCTGTATAATGAACTGTGCCTGCTGGCCATAGACGAGCTTTATATTCCAAGAAAGATTGTTCGTTACAATACACACATGTAGAGCTGAATTGTCAGATATAGAGAAAATAGAATTCTACCAGTACCTGACGATTCAGCTCTAAACAGTGGCCAATTTTCTGTCCAGCCCGATCGACGAGCCAACATCGAAGTCTTCTGCCGATATCGGTCTGCTTGTTTCCCACCATACACGCACCGAATATTGTACGAAAATGAGTTTACTACAATATTATCTATGCATCTATGGCCAGCTTTAGCTCAAAACAGACTTCTCCGGACTGGGGCATTTTGATTGTGCTTGTATGAGTCAAAGTAAAATGGTTTCAGATTCTGCCACATAAAAATATTCCCTGCTGTATAACAAGTGATACTAATGTTGATAAGGAGATGTACTGCCCCTTAAAACCAGCGGCATACTCCAAACCCTGGAAAACCACCCCATATTGTTATTTCTCAGACTTTACCGTTTGCAATATGCGTTTAAGCAGATAAGTGTTCCAGACGATGGAATGCCACAACTCCAGTGTTCCAATGCAGATTTTTACACCACTCCAGCTGTGGCTTGGCAAATGGGCGTTGTGAAGTTATCTTTGCCTAAAAAAAATTGTTCTTGTGCTGATATTTCTTCGGAGGATAGTTTGGAACGGTGTAGTGAGTTTTCCAATTGAAGACACCACCCATATGGAAAATAATCCTGTGATTCCAGTTGATATTTGAAATGGAAAATTACCCATAGATAAC
The DNA here is from genome assembly GCA_024363595.1 of Xenopus borealis. Classification (NCBI taxonomy): domain Eukaryota; kingdom Metazoa; phylum Chordata; class Amphibia; order Anura; family Pipidae; genus Xenopus; species Xenopus borealis. The sequence goes on from CM044436.1 coordinate 91,686,245, forward strand.
TTTTATAAACTGAGCAGTCTTTTGTGTCAAAAGTGAAGACGCCTTTATTTTACCGGTTTAAGAATCTCCTTGAAGGACCAATCTTTGTTCAGGGCCAATGTAAAGGATACAGATATAGGAAAGCATTGGTGTATAAGTCGTTCAGGAACATTAATGGAGCAGACAAGCATTCATCCCTAAGCTCACCCATTGCAGGCATATCAAGAAAAGCATTAGCCTCAAACATCAATTTAATTAGCCTGCAGGCTGGGCTTCCATTGGAGGGCCGGCCCCAGAGTGTCAAAGTACTGCTTTACAGATACATAACTTGGTCTTACCACGTAAAAAAAATTACTTGAATAATCACACATATATATTGACAAATAAATTGTTTTATTATAAAAGTGTTTTAAGGCCCCTGATGATTTGCACACAAACTACTTCATAGCTACCTGTGATTCCACTGGTGAACCATTAACTGTGCGTTGGATGGGTAGGATTTGCAACACCGATTACATTTAAAAGGTTTATCCTGTAAATTGTCGTATTGGGGGCAGTAAATAAAACTTGGCTTAATCTCAAAGACGAAGTTTAGTGTTCTCTGCAAGTAAACATTGTTTTTAGTAGGTTTATTCAAAATACTAGCTGGCCTTTTCACTGAATGTGTGGATGTAGATTTCTCCTCTTCTCTAGTCATCCTGGAACTAGCAGGGCCTGGAAGAAAAAAAAAAAAATCTATGGAAATTCAAGACAAAAAAAAAAATAAATAATTTGAATGACCAAACTTATATAAAAGAATATTAAATTACTTGAAAGAGAAAACCCATGGAATCATGCAGAATTGCCGTTTTGAAGCACTAATGGCAAATTGTTTATAACGGAAGGAGTAGCGAGTTTAGGGGATAATAAAAACAATTGAAGTCATTTGCTTCAAGGTCAATAAAGAGTAATGTTTAAATAAAGCCTATGCTGCAACCTTTGTAAGGCTTTGAAATAGGGAACATCTCATTATACAGTATGCTTGTCTGTGAACTAGCAATTACTTCATTACCGTTCACTAGAAGGAAGCAAGAAGTGAGAAAGGACAAGCTAAAGTGGAAGTGGTTTCATTTTCTTTGTTAGTGTATAAAATTGCTTACTTGCATCCTTTACTGTGAATTCCCTTCTTAACGGACAAGGAAACACGGGGTACACTTCTTCCTCTTCCTTTTTTATAGGTAATGGGAGTGTAGAGAAGGCAGGAGCAACTGCTAATAAAATGAGAAACAGCGTAACTACCACAGACCTAACTTTGCATGCGAAAATGTAAAGACAGACACAGATTTGTGCACAGAGGTTTATAGCATTGTTGTCCTTTTATTTCACTATGCACGGTTTGTCTATTTCATGAAGGGGCTTTGGAGTTTAGCAATTGGGAACCGAAGGATCAGCTCCTGCCAAGGTCACAGACACTGTTCATTTGGTGGACACATACCTGCAGAGGCCTGGTGTACATGGAGCATGTGTAGAAATATAACCAAGGTCCTTTCCTTCCTACAATTGTAGACACTGAATTGAAGCTTTACTGCTATTGTCTGGTTTGCCCTCCCATAGAAAGTAAATGTTTGATTTGCAAGCAGCGCACCAAGTTACGTATTGTATAACATACAGTCTTATATAAGTCAACCGAGAAGTCTCTGTATAACGAGTTGTGCTTGGCTGAAAACTGACCGGCCTGTAGCGGAGGTGAAGTGAGGGCTTTTTGATGTGTTTGTATGGGTCATCAAATAGAATGGTTTCAGATTTAGCCACATTTAGTGCAAGAAATGGCAAAAAAACATTTACTAAATATAACAATTATGTGATAATAAAAGTAATATAACAAAGGTCCTTTCCTTCCTACCATTCTAGCACTGAATTGATTCCTCTGGGAATATTCTACACTTGGTCTCTTCCAATTGATTTTATAGTTACCAAACAAGAGAAACCTTCGGCAATATACATTTCACCTGGTACTGGAGTGCTTTGATCAGTTTTGTTCTATGTGATGTTCTTTTTAACATGATTTAAAGGACAAGGAAAG